>ML660201.1:31835506-32435506 GCA_007570785.1 Antilocapra americana | reverse complement strand
TGAATTCACCCACTGAGTTCCTGACAGCCCACTTCTGTGTCTAATAAACATCTCCAACTCAATAAGTCCAAAATGAAACTCCACATCTTACAATAAGAGATGACCCAGCCACAAAGCCTCCCTAGTGGGGCCCAGACTGTTAAGAATCCGCCTATAGGGCAGGAGACCCAGGTTCAATCTCTGGGTTGGGAAGATCTAACTGGAAAAGGGAATGGCAACCCACTCCAGTATTCCTGCCTGGAAAATACCATGGACAGAGGCGCATGACAGACTACAATCCATGGGGTCACAAAGGGTCAGACACGACTTAAGAGACTAACACTTTCACTTTTCACTTTCTGACACAGTCCCAGCTCTCCCCATCCAGTAAAGAGCACCTCCATCTTTTAAGGCGGTCCATTTAAAAAAACAAAAAATTTTGTAGTCATTCTCACATCCCCCATCTAAGCAATCAGGCAATTGCTTTAGGAATACTTTCAAAATACACCCAACCACTTCTTATACCACCTTTTCTCCTACTGCTACTCTGGTCTAACCACTAACATCCTGCACTAGGATTTCGGTAACAGCTACCTAGCTGTGCTCCCTGCTTCCACCCCTCCATAAATCCTTAATTCATTAACCAAGTGAGACTTCTCCTATGTTAATTGAGATATGTCATTATCCCAATCAAGACTCTGCAATGATTACCACTGCATTTGGAATCAAGTAATTAAAAGGATCTAAAATACTTGGCATGACCTGTCTGCTGTCCCTTACAATTTGACCTCTCATTCCACACTTTTAGCCTCTGCTCTCTCTATTCCAGCCACTCTTGCCACAACGTAGGTACCACTTCTGTCTCAGGGCCTTTGCACAGGTACTGATGTGGAAGGTTGGCCAATCATAATGACAATAATAAAAGCCAAGTTACTAGTATGCAAAGAGAGCTATCACGGCACTATTAGCAATACTGAAAAAATAGAAACAGAAACAATCTAAAATCTCTTTACCCAGGTAATATTTAAATAGATTATGCCAATCTTCAAGCCCACGCTTTGGGTACCACGTAGTCATTACCAAGAATTACATATGAATACTTACTTTATCATATTAAGATGTCAATTTCAGGAAGAGGAAAAAAAAGTTGTTATTGACTGAACAGGATTTAGAGTGTAATACAATTTACTTTGAAATTAAAAAAAAAGAGAGAGAAGTTGTGTGTGTGAATATTAAAGCAAAAAAGGAGGGAAACCAAATTTCTATACATAGAACTTTTTATATTTGAAAGATATATTTAATATAAGTTATTTCTGAGGAGTGAGGCTGAGGAGAGAAAGAAGGCTCCTGTGTAATTTTATACTGCTTGTTTCATTGTGCAAGCAGTCAAGCAAACCTCAGGTTTACCAACCACAGACACTTTTTAGGAACAAGCTTCTCATAGCTGAAAGATTTCATTTTAACTAATCATTTCAACCTTATTCCCTATTCCCTGATCTTATTAGGACTAAATTAATACAGATTCTAATACAAGCTCAAGGAGGGCAGGGAGACTGATTTGGTCACTGTGCTAATACCCAGAAAGTGTCTGGCACATAGTAGGCTCTTAAATATTTATAAAGTAAGTTGGTTCTAACATGAGACCACCTCCAGGTAAAAATTTAAGCAATGAATGCAAGAGTTCAAAAAGAAATATCAAATGCCTCCATAAACTAGAGTATTAATGCTGCTAAGTCATTTCAGTTGTGTCCAACTCTGTGCAACCCCATAGACAGCAACCCACCAGGCTCCCCCGTCCCTGGGATTCTCCAGGCAAGAACACTGGAGTGGGTTGCCATTGCCTTCTCTGAAACTAGAGTATTAAGCCTCCAAATAAGGAGTTAAAACATTTTAGGCACTTTTGTTCCCTTTCAGGTTTCTCTCACAATCACTGTGTATTTTTAAAGCAACTCTCTCTGGCATTGCTTCACAATTAACTTGAAAATTATGGCATTTATTGTCTCATAGGCAGGTTACTTCATATGGTAATTGTCAAATGTGTAGATTCCAACTGATCTAATATTCATAGAGGCAAAGAAGAATACCCAGTGCAATAATTCAGACCCAAGGACAACTATAGTGGGACAGGTCATGCAAAAAGGAGATTCTCTAATCAAGAGAATAGCTCAGCATTTAAGATCAATTAACCAATTAGTAGAAACCTAAATTTGTGGGAAAGAACGTAGGTTACTAAAATTGATAAAAAATGGTGTTTCCTTTTTCTATTTTTAAAACAACATTTGATGGAATCGTGCTTTTTGCTGTTTTGCTAAGAGTAATTCCACTCCAGGAAATAACTCAAACTTTTTCACAGTGACTGATCTAAGTTCTCGATGCAACCACTCATTCAACTGCTTGTTGAACACATGTGACAGGTTAAGTGTTGGGCTTAGAACTCGTATACAGAAAAAGAAATAGCAAAACCCTCCAGGGACAAAAATGCTGAGCCTCACAAAACAGAGTTATGTGCACTATGCTTTTCTGCTGTTCTTTCAGATTAGATACACGTAAATGCCAACACATTCAAAGTCTTTTCATTCAAGAACTTTCAGCCTACTAATTCATTTCTAAGACCTCTTTTACTCTCATGCTTACAATTTTCTCAAACATCTTAGTAAATACTTGGCAAAAAACCATTCTGTTTTTAAATCTCATAGCCTATTCAAACTTTAACGGATATCTACCTCATTGGAAGAAAGAATAAAAATTCAGTAACAGCAGTTCCAGACTGTTATCAACAAAAAACAAAAACAGGTATCTACACAGCATTCAGTCATCAACTCAATAGACTATGGGGAAGTGAATGGGTTCAGGGTGGCATTTTTCTCAACATGGCACCACATATCAAATAGGTTATCAGTGAAAACAGCATATCACACTCTTTCAAAGGTACTGTTTGGGCATAATTTTCCTGGCTGTGAGCATCCTAAATTGATCAGTTGTGCCAGAGATCCCCAGGGGCAGGAAACTGTCATCAAGACCCAACAAGCCAGCAAGATCTTTGCACTTAGTGTTTATAATGCCCTAAAAGTCATCCAGAGTCGACCGGCTGTCAGACACAGCCATCAGAAGAGTTACTGAATTAATAGTTGGCTCTGCTCTCTTTTCTTCCCACCAGACTTCTCAAAATTTTTCTGACAGTTTTTCTGGTGCCAGAGGGTGTCAGTATGACTGCAAGGGATTTGCTTACAGTCAAATATTTGGGGTCTGATTATCAACATAAAAACAATTTTAAAAAGAAGAAGAAGCAAACATGATAAGAAAATGGTGGTCACCAAATTTACTGGATTTTGTCATGAAAATATAGTTACAAGGGGAAAAAATACTTGGTGTGTATTTGATGGGGCTGAGGGAGTCCTGTGATTTCCCTTTTTCTAACACTATCATCTCCGTGTTTACTTTTCCTTTTAGAAATTCTTTTCCCTTTAGTTATAGGTGTCTCCCAAATTCTTTTTCCTACAGCAACTCTAATCAGTCAGCATTATGGATCTATATACTTCTTGGGATCAGTAAATCAGCAGTCTCTGTTGGTATTACATCACCTGCTTTAAGTGACACAGCAGAGGGTCAAACAGAAATTACAATTTAATTTTTCTGTCACTGGTATCACATAATCATGGTGATTGGCTCCTCTGTGAATATGGGGGTCTCATTCTCTCTTTCTCTCCTCTTTTTCCTCTCCTCTACTCACATCCAGATGCTATGAGAGAATGGAAACAAAAGGGAGAGGAATGCCTCATCAGAAGCCTCTGCTACATGAGTCTTAGTAATATCAGCTATTGTCATGGCTTCTGTGGTGCCTTTAATGCACAGGCACTGTTTCTGTTTTCACACTTACACACGTCAAAGAGCTACAGCTGTTGACTACAAAAACAGTCCTGGTGTTGAAAAAAATACACTAGTTTGAGGTAGTCCTTTCTGTTAATGAAATTGTTACCTGCAAGTTTTCAGAGAACCTGAGTTCCACGGTTGGTAGCTCTAGGAAACACACCAGAGGCTCCATCAGAAACTGCTCCTCTGACCACAGTTAACTTAAAAGGTAGTGAGGCTCTGGTCTCCCCTGTGGGAGGTCTCATAATAAACACAACTCTCCATGTTTTTGCTCAGCACAGACCAGCAAGTAAGATGCAAGTCTAAAGGAAATATAGATCCATTCAAGAGCTATAGTAAGTGAAAAGAACGACAAACTGATCCGACATCTCTTTATTACATGCACAACAAACTCAAACATCAAAACCCAAACATTTTTTTTTTAATACTGCCGCAGAAATATAGCTTAAGAAAAAAAACTATATAGGGATGCAAACCAGTAACATTCAGCAGTTCATTTGATGGGGTCCAGGAAGGGTGAGGTGGGCTTCATGGTTAGAGACCAGTGTCCTCAGCAGGGAGCCTTTCCCTCTGGTCCATCCCCTTCTCCCAAAACATAACAGGAAACACACTGGGAGGCCAGGGCAGACTGCTTCTGTTTGCTCAGTTGAGAAATGGAGGAATCAAGACCCTGTTGATACCATTAATCTGCTAAAGCTTTCAACAGCACTAAAATTCATGGGCAACTGATGAGCTGCATCTTGTCGACAAGTTCCAGTGTAAGTTAAATCAAGAAAAGAACCTATGGGCATACCCAATCAATACTTGAGGGCTTGCAAAGTCATCAAAAACGTCAATTTTTAGAAGGTAATAGCCTTACAGGTGATAAAAGACAAGCTTTTTCTCACCTAAAGAAGCGTATTTTCCCAGAACCAGAAAGAGAGAATGTTATTATTGAGGTTACCGAGTTCATGGGTTCATCTGCGTTGTATACATACCCACTCTCAAATATTTTTAATATGAAAAAGTCATGATGACCTCATGCAAAAGCTTCGAGTTTTATTGGCTCCCCTAACAAACATGTCTGAACATTTTGAAAGCACTGAATACTTATTCAAGATGAATAGTAAAACAAACAAACAGACCACAACAAAAACCAGCAAGGCTTTTTTGGTCAGCACACGCTCATGAGTAGCCTCCTCAATGAGTCTCAACCGACAAAGCATGAGCACAGTAAACTCCAGGAAAGAGAAAAGGACACTACATACCTCCTAATCCTTATAAATATGCTACACATACCCTCAAATAATTTGGCTCAGGCACAAATCCATTCCCTTTGTGTTCGAGGCAAAAGTCTGTGTTTCAACATCAGGATATGACAGCTTCCACGCACTCCACTGTTGCCTGGTACTCAGGTCAGACAGACTCGGGACTTGGGAAGGGGAAGGGCCAGCCTTCATGCCTTTCTAAAACCCTCCCAGCCTTCCTTGCTTGGCCCACTCACTTAGAAGAACCAGAGAGCAAGAAGAGCCTTTCAGCTCCCAAGCACTCAGCAAGCCAGAGACTCTAGATTCTGTTTTCTATTTTCTGGTTGCCCACAGACATCCATATCTTACCTAGATAAAACTGCTCTGACACACACATGTTAATTTCCAGGAAACTTAAAAAGCCGCCTGCACCTGCAGGTACTCTCTTTCTTTTAAAAATGGGTAAAACGGGAGGAGGGGATGGCAGCTCTTTTCCTCCTTTCATTTCCCCAGCAGCTTGCAAAGACCTCCAAAGTGCAAAGGCATTTGCCCATCAGTGCCCTGGCGAAGTAGCTCACCCTCTTCCCCGCCTACCCCAGCCTGGGCGCCGAAACAATGCAGTAACATACATTTCCCAACACCTGCTGGAGCCTATTAATATGCACGGGGACCTACTGATTTTCCCCCAGTCCCTTCCTCTGCCCTCCACACTGAGCAGGCTTTCATCTCCTCCTTCACCATCCATCAGGAACTCATTTCGGCGCCGCCTTCCCCCCCCCACCGCCGGTCCCCATTCAGCCGAGCCCCTCTCGAAAGCCCAGGCTGACGAGCACACTTTGGAATGCACTTCATTCAAATCGAGCTGCCCGATTCCAACCTGCAATGCGGAGGAGGCGATACAAAGCGCGCGCCACACTTCCTCCAGCATCCCCTTCAAAAGCCCCATTGTTCGCCAGGCATCTGCTCCAGAGCCCGGCCTCTCCCTACCCACTGACCCCTGATTTTCTTTTCTCCCCCCACCCCCTCCCGCCCGCCCTGCCGGGCCAAACGGGCCTGTCCGGTGAATTAGAACGCAGCCGCAGCCATCTGGCCCTCCCAAGCTGGCCCGGTTTCTCCCCGCCCCTCCTCCCTGGTCCACACACCACACACGGCATCTTCACCTCCATGGATGTTCCCACAACCCAAGCGCAAACCTCGGGCGACGGTGCACCTCTGCCGACGCCTGCCTGTGCCCAGGCTTCCTCCCGCAACGGAGCGTTCGAATCCAGAGGTGGGCAGGGGTCGGCGGGGGCGAAGAGCGGGTGATCGTGGACCTCTTGTACTTGCCTGCAAACCCCAGCCCAATCGCCAAGATTAATCCTTCCCTTTGTGAGCCTGAAAGAGCCTCCCACCACGCTGGTCCTCGGCTCTGCAGCGGCTGTAAAGAGAGGCGGGGGTTGAGGGGGTGGGGTGGGATCCGAACCCCTTCCTAGGCGAGCTGAGGGCGCCTCGGCCACCTGACCATGGAGAGGTTTTGCGAGGGAAGCAAGCGCTGGCGGCAGGAGCAGCTGACGGTGCGAGAAGGCAGAGAAGATGCCCAAGCTTGCGCCTTTTATATTACAGGCGACATTTCTAACACATGACAACAATTTCCATCTGTATTTAAGCCGGGAGTGTGAAAAAAGAGCATTACATCACAGAGCCCGGGTTCCTAGAGGCTGCCGGATATCTAGGCCAGGGGGATTAGGGCCGCACCTGCGGAGTGGGTGGAAGCCAAGAGCCGAGCGAAGCGGGCACGGCCTCTCTCTCACGCCAGGCGTGTCAGGTCCCCGTCGCCCGAGAGGTCCTGGGGGAGACCCTGGCCAAGGAAAGGCGGGAAATAAGGCTGCTCCATTTGCAAGACGCAGGAGGCTGTAGGAAGGAAAGACGGGGAAGGTGGTGATTCTCTTGGCTAAGGATGCAACCCTGACTTCCCAAGAGGAAAGGGCAGCCGGCTTCCAAGCACCTTCAAGTGGGACTCATTTCTGCCCTTCTGCCTCGTCCCCAACTCTGGAGGGAACTTCAAAGATAATAACTCTGATGTTTGAAATAATAATTTTCCCTGGTGTTAAATGTGGATGGAGAAGCTTAGCATATTAATTTGTGAAATTTACTTTCAAGGAACAGCCACTTCAAGAACTCAGAGTAGAAGCAGGCTCAGAATCAAGCTGTATCTCTATCATTCAAATCCACTCTTTAAACGTAAGAGTCTAGTGGTGTTATCTCCCCTCTGCTTTCGATGAGGCATCCCTCCCCTCTTTAGAGGCCCTCACCCTCTTTACCGAGAAAACTTTATTGAAAGCCATCTGGCTCTAAAGAGGTACATTTTTTCCCTCTACTGTCAAATGGTCAGTCCTTAGAAACTGCTGAAGCCACTTGTAAGACAGAGCAGGCCCACAGACTGTCAAACGAGGGAGCCAATCCACTGCCTGCCTTCCCCTCACCCAGGTGTGACAGAGCCACGTGTAAGCAGCCTCTGAAAATTCCTGACTCAGCTGGGACAGGAGGAGATAAGGGGACAGGAGAAATATTCCGGGGGGACAAGTGACAAGAATATAAGAAAAGGGAGGGAGGAAGCAAAGGACATGTCTATTCCTGGGGGTTAGGGAGGACAAGGACAATGCAGAACCTATATTCAACATGTATAGAAGACCAGATTTCATGTGATAGTAAAGCAGGATGATGGAGGAAAAGGTGAGAGGGCAGCAGAGACATTCAAAGCACAGGTAACAGAGAGTTCACCCTTGAAGGCAGTATCAGTTGCATTTCACACCAGATGAGAAAACAAAATGTGTTCCTTCAGTATTTGCTACCCAGTAAACAGTCTCTGTGTGCACATCCACCTTGTTATCTGTTCCCTGACAAACCGGGTTGTGGATGGACGGCACTGCTAAAGCTCCTTGTCCTTCTAGTCACTCCTGATGGTCAAAACCCTCAACTCTGGAGTCACACTCACTGGCTTCTCCCTATTCTCTCTACCTTTCTGCTGTGGAGCAGAGGGTAACCTACTGGCTAGGTCTGCACCTGTTTTCCCCCACATATAAAAGGTACCAAAACTATCTACTTGTTGGATAACATATACCAAGTGTCTGGCACAATTCACCACACACACACCAAAAAAATGGTGCTCACTAAATGTCACCTATGATGATTACTATGACTTTATCTCAATGTAAAGAGTCCTCACAAAGTGAAAACCTCCATCCTCTACTTCTGTGGACACCTACAAACCGGGACAGCTCCCCGGGCTTAGCAAAAAGGCACACACCAGCACTCTGGATGTCACCTGGTCAGAAACAGATACCCTGGAAGAAAAAGCAGTTTCATCTGCTTCATTCTTGTCTCACATCTACTTTGAGGAAGATGGAAAGGCTTTGAGAGGTGAATGAGAAGTATCAGATTACATTTTTGGTTTGTAAGAAACAATAAAAACTTAAGGAGATGGTTACTTTATCAACCATGTACATAATACATGTGAACATTTACATCATTTCCCTTCTTGATCACCATCAAAAAAGAAGAAAAAGGAAAGCAGATTCTACATAAAACTTTTAAAAGCTTTTAGCTATAACCCAATGCTGATAAATGGAATTTGTGTGTTAGTAGTTTTCCACAAGAAAATGATTGTGCAGTACAAATTAAATTGCTCTTTTGCAAGGAATCTGCTTAGAGACTGCACTGATGGGAACAAAAATACAAAAGCCATTCTCCTTATGAAAGAAAGAAGGGAACTTTTATTCAATAAGTATTCAAGGATGTAGCTTTCCAATCTTGAATAGGGGGAGAAAAATAGCCTTCATTTGGTTTGGAAATGTCCCTAACAATAACAAATTATTTTCAATCAGAGCTCCAAAAACCAGGTTTCTCTATGTCTAAGTGAAGCACAAGGAAAAGATTCCATGAAAATCTACTTGGTTTTTATTAGAGTACATACTTGATCTCAAAAACTGGCTATCTGAGCTTGTGTGGTCTCCAGCATAAGCCAGGAGGGATGCTTAACTGCATTTTTTCTGAGTTTCTTTTTGTCACACACACACAAAAATGAAAACCAGTAGGTCCTGAACTAGCCTTCCTTCCTGGATGTCTAACTTCTGAAACTTAAGGGTGAGCTATGCAGTGTCTCCAGAGCACAGTTCAGAGTGGTAGTGAAATGTAGATATGCCTTTATGACAATATTTAACTAACAACTGAAATAAAAGGGCCAAGAATTTCCTCTACTGACTGTGTTTAAAGCAATTACAGAAATAATTATAAATCAGGCCAATTAAATGTGGAAAAGTGACCACTTAGGAGGCGACAGAATGTAGAGTTATCAGAGTGGCATTTGGGGCCAGACTAGCTGGGTTGAAAACCCACCTCTGGCTCTCTCTTGGTATGAATCATTGGTTAAGAGACACCACCTTACTACACCTTCACTTTCTCAGCTATAAAGTGGGAATAAAGCATTCCTGCGTCATGGGGTTGTTACAAAGACTGAGTACATACTGGGCAAGGCACCTACATGAGTGGCTGGGGCAGAGAAAAGTATTTATTAAGTGTTAGTTAAAATCTGTGGGATGTACCTAGATTCCTAAACAGAAGGAAATTATAGCTTTAAATGCATTTATTAGAGAACAAGAGAGACAGAAAATTAATGTCGTATGCTTTATACTCATGAAGCTATAAAATAAAAATGAAATGAATTTTTAAAAGAAGCAAAAGAAAATTTGAGTTGAGACAACTGAATATCCACATACAAGTTGGAAACCTACCTCATATTGTACATGAAAAGTAACTCAAAATGAATCATAGGCCTAAGTGTAAGACCTAAAACTATACTGCTCTTAGAAGAAAACACAGGAGTAAACTTGGGTTAGATAATGACAACAAAAGCACAAGTCACAAAAGAAAAAATAGATGTTATACTACATCAAAATCTAAGTTTTGTGCTGAGAACAATATTACCAATAATGTGAAATCACAATCTACAGAGGATATATGTACGTGAATAACAGATTCACTCTGCTGTATATCTGAAAGTAACACAACACTGTAAATCAACTATAGTCCAACATTTCTTTTTTTAAATGACAATCCACAAAATGGAAGAGAATAGTTGTGAATCATATACCTGATAAGGGACTTGTATCTAGACTGTACAAAGAATCCCTCCAATTTAGCAATAAAGACAAATAACCCAATTAAAAAATGAGAAAGTACTTAGATATTTCTCCAAAGACAACACACAGGTGGCCAATAAGCATATTAGAAGCAAAACATCATTAATTATTAGGGAAATGTCAATCAAACCAAGATGAGATACTACTTCAAACTCACTTGGGTGGCTATCGTTGAAGACTCAGCAACTCTATTCCTAGATCTGTAGCCAAGAGAAATTAAAACTACTTCTACACAAAACTTTTAATTGAATGTTGTTAACAATATTATTCATAATAACCCAAAGAGGAAATAAACCAAACGTCCATCAACTAACAAATGAATTCATAAATGTGGTGTATCCATACAATAGGATATTATTCAGCAATAAAAAGGAATTAAGTACTGAGAGATGCTGCAACTTGGATGAACCTTGAAAACTAGACACAAAATGCTGCATAGCGTACGATTTCATTGATATGAAATGTCCAAGAAAAGGCAAACTTAGAGACGGAGAATAGACTAGTATTATAGTTACCTAAAGCTTTGGGATTTGGGAGGAAATGGGGTATAACTGTTAATTAGTCAAGGATTCCTTATGGGGAAGATTAAAACACTCTATAATTTGATTGTGGTGACACCCTCACAACCTTTGAATATACGAAAAAAGAATTTTTCAAAAGCGGGTGAACTGTATAGTATGTGAATTACATTTCCATAAAGTTGTTCTAAAAATGTAGAAAGAAGGAATAATGAAATCAAGTTGGAAATATAGATAGGTAACTGGAGGCAATAAAGAAAAATATCAAGAGAAAAAAAAAAGCTCTTTTATGATAGGATTAATAAAATTGAAAAGCCTTTGGCAATTATGACCATGGGTGGGTGCAGAGTGGGGAGGAGAAATCACGCACAGTACCAAAAAAAAAAAAAAAAATCAACGTTAGCACAAAAGAGGTGGCATTAAAAATATATAAAAGAGATTTATTTTCATGTATAAGAGAATACCATGTACAGCTTTATACCAGTTTAATTTCAAAATCTAGTAAGAACAGATCATTTTCCAGGGCAATAAATTAATGGAACTACCTCAAGAAGCAGTAGGAATCCTAAGTAGAACAAAATGAAATGAAGTTAAAGAATTATCTACTTGTTCTCTTTTCCTAGTATTTATAAGGGAGAATACATGTACCAGGCCAGGATGCTTTATAAACATTTTCAAAGAAGACTTTGGTACCCTTTATGGTAATCAAAACACACAGACACACACAATTATGTAGTACCCATTTTCTGTGGATTCATATATATGTTTATGAATTATTAGAAAACTATCCCAGAGGATAATTTTAAATGGTGATCTGTGGTTGCCTTTGGGGAAAACAGAAGAAAACAGTATGAGGGTGCGATGGTCAAAGAGGATGCTGAAATTTATTGTGATGCTTCTGTTTTTAATGAAAAAATTGATATGCATTGCTTACATAATAGAATAAGGAATTTGAAGTGAAAAAAATTAAAGTTTTCACTGGAGACTAAATTTCCTCTCATTGACTGAAACATGGAAGGTAGATAAGAGGGTACCATTATTGCCACCTTATGGCAATGTATTCTAATTGCAGGCAAAAATCCCTAAGGAGCTAAATAAATAGTCTCTGAATGCTGGATTTGCAAGCCTGACCAGAACATCAAAGCAAAATTTTATAATACCAAAATTTTCTTAGTTCTAAGATGTCATTAATTATAACATACATCTTTGAATTACCAGCTTTCCAGAAAGAAAGAAAACTACCACAATAAACATCTGCATCTATGATCAACAACAGCCAATTGCAGAAAAAAATATTGATTTCTTACTGTCTGAGAATCAAGAAATAATGGTGCTATCCAACCAAGTGAGATGGTGATAAAAATGAAAAATATTCTTCAAATAATTTAATCTGTGTTGTTTAGGTTCTGTAGCCATGTTCGGTCTGGAAAATGACATTAGATATGGAAATTAATTATAACAAATATCAAATATTTTGGTTACTAAGAAAAATAGCATTGGTTAAGAAGGAAAACAGAAGCATCTCATTATACCTAATGCTTTTTAAAGTGACCAAGGGGCGTGAATATAAGATCAACATATAAGAGTGATATTGGAGTTTATATTATTCATGTTTTTTCATGACTTATGGATGAAAGATAACAACTTTCATATGTCAAAGACAAATGACATATCACTTAGCTTTGAGTATTAACATACCCAAAGAAATGGGTATTCTCCTTATAATAAACTTGGGTTTCCAGCATTAAAATATATATAGATCAACTTGAGATGGTATTTTCCAGCTGGATTTTTAACTCAAATTTCCATGGAAGTGTGAGGAAGAGACCCTTTATGAAGTAACAACTGCACTGACAATTTTCTGGCTTTTGTTAGTCAATAGCGGAACAAAATAGCAAAGGGGAAATACATAGGATCCCTATGTCTGTACATTTCAACAAGAAATGGAAATAGGACAGACATGGAACATTTACCTTAAAGTGTCATAATTCTAGCATTACTTCTCTGCAAGGTGTGAAAGATGATCATATTCTTGGATGGGACTCAAACGAGATTTTTTACAGGTTTTCCAAGAAAATGCAAAAAAAAAATCAAGCTTCCAGCTATTACACAAGGAAATGGCTCATGCAATGAAACTACACAATTTAAGATGGTTAATAGGAGAAGGATCCTGCAATGGTGCTATCAAAGATCAAAGTTTCAGGAACTTCAGACTTAAACTGCAAAAAGGATGGTGTCCAAATTGACTCTTTACATTTTTATGACCAGATCTCTCTACAAATAACCTGTTTCACAAGACCATATTTCTCCCTCCTTTAAACTGTGAAACTTACATTGAACCTACAGTATCATCTTTGTGTCTTTTGACTCCTGCTGCCTTCAGGATACAAATTAGGACTCCCAAGAGTATTCTCACCATGGGCATGTGAGAACCTTTCACTAGATTCATATACCAGCCAAAAAGGCTTCTGAATAAATCTGTCACAGTGAATGAGTAAAGGGGGCATGAAATACAGATTTGATACTTTTCAGAGAGTGTGTTGTGAAAGGCAACCGTGCTTCTTGGGGACCGTGCACCACTGTAGGGAGTGCTTATCTTCTTGTAGATATGCAGTGACTCAGAGATGGAGAGCCCAAGAGCTGGCACTGAAAGAAAAACTAGCCCTTGGAGGCCAACTAGTCCTTTCCAGGGTGCCTATCCTACCTTTAGAGTGTGCTGAAGGGCTTTCAGCCTATCAGAGTTAATGAGGAGGAAAGAATGAACTAGGCTTACACTATGCAGCATTTGAAAGTACCTATCAGTGGGCCTTATGTTAGTAAATTATAAATTGTCCAACCTGGCCTCAATGGTGGGTGAGTTATACGGTGGACTTTTCTCAATGGTAATTGCTCTAATTAACATTAAACTTTGTAGTGGAAGAATTATAGAGACCAAACCTTGCAAGAAAGCCTTTTTAAAAAAAAAAAGAAGAAGAAAAGAAAAGAAAGCCCATGTTTATCCACAACCCAGAGATGAGGTCTAGCAAGTGCTCTTGTGCAGCAGGCTAGTTACATTGAAAGACCCTTTCGTCCTCCTCTGCATCACTCCACTCTGTTCACTAAACAGTTGTCATGGAAATAGAGCATGCAAATCTTACTCATCAGATACATGAATATATTTTTGCAGTTTGAGCAACTATTATTTGCCAAGACCACCCTTGGTGCTTCTTATGTCTTATGTCACATAACTCTCACCATAATTCTATTGGGATGATACTACTGTCCCAATTTTATGAATTAGGAAACCTCAGGGAAGTAATTTATCTGAGATCACAGAGCCACAGAGTGGAAGAGTGGTGAGTCAAACCAGCTGCATCCACAATCGAAGTTTATGTTTATTCAGCAGTCACAACCCTGTGCCTCTCAGCATCCTGAAAACTGAAGGGGACTGATTTTCCAGCAAGTTCCCTTGAAATAAGGTTCTGCTCAATGTTGACATAGTTATTCAAGGCGAGTTTCAGTAACTGCCTATGCCATTAGGATATTCTGGTTTTGATATTTTTAGGAATATATAATCTATCACAGTAATATGGTCATCTTCAACACAAATATGGTGTACAAATGGGCAACCTATGCTGATTCCTCCCAGAACAGAGGATTCTTTGCTCTTTTCTAGCCTCCCCACCTACTTCCTGAACTGCTATTGTTTGCCCCGAAACAGTCTTTCACATGGGCTGTAAACAAGTCTGCTAACAGAAGTGGTCCCTTCAGTATCTCCAATACCATCACCACTATCTCCATCATGGCCAGCACAGTCACCATGCCCACGACCTATCCCAGAATTCTCCAGATGTGAAGTGCGTACAGTAGATCAAGATTGTGCCAGGCCACCTGACTAACCCTTTAAGGGAAGTATTGTTATTCCTATTTCACAAATGAGAAAGCAAAGTCTCAAGAAACTAGCTGACACAGAAGAAAGGGGAAATAAAAGACATGCTTCCCACCACTACCCAGGACAGGCAGATTTCTTTAATTGGGTCCTACATCTGCTTTTATCTTCTTCTCTCCTTTTCAGAAACTCTTTTGGTTCTCATTTGTCCCAGTCGCAAGCACAGAATTCTTAGGAAAACAGATACAGCTTCTAGTGTCCTTTTGTAGGAGGTAAGTCACTTTGGCCTACAGTGTATTATGCATATGGGCACTGTCTTCCTCTTTTATTACATAAGTATAAAAAAGAGAAGAGAATATTGGGAAAGAAAAAGAAAGGTATTTAAAATATCTCAATAGACTATTCACCTGGTATCAGAACAATTTTTTTTCAGTTTAGGTATAAGTCACCCATGCCTTTTCTGTGCTTGGAAACACAGGTACAGTAATCTATGCTAATAGGAATTAACATACAATTCTTCAAGTCATTCTCACCACAACCCATAAAATAGGTATTACTGGCCCCATCCTACAAATGAAGCTCAAAAAGGTGAGGCAACCTTTCCAAGCACAGCTAAGAAGCAGCAGAGTCAGGACTTAAATTCCAGCTTTTCCTACCAATTATGAAGAAAAAGACAAACTACCCAATTAAAAAGAAAAATGGGAAAGGATTTCAATGGTATTTCACAAAAGAAGGTCCCCAAGTAGACAATAAACATTTGAAAATATGCTTCATATCATTCTGTATCAGAAAAATGAAAATTCAAATGATAACCATCCTACCATGAGGATGAAAAATCTACAACTGACGATAGCAAATGTTGGTGAGGATGGGGAGCAACTGGAACTCTCATGCATGTAAGTACTAGTGCAAATTGGTACAATCACTTTGGAAACTGTGTGACAATCTCTGTTACAGGGACCTGCTAATGCCTGCATATGCCTACACATATGCCAACAATTCTAGGTGGGAAGTGAGTACATACATCCACTTACATAGGAATGTTCCCAGCAGTAAGATAAAACTGGGAGATTGTTTAAATCAACAGGAAAAAATGGAAAAAGATGGTGATATAGTCACACAATGCAAGACTCAGCACAAAAACAGCAAAAAAAAACAAACTACTGCTACTGTTACATGCAAACAATATGGATGAAAAAGAAGGTAGAACAAAATAATATACATTGTATGATTCTGTTTATATGAAATTCAAGAACAGACAAAATAATCTAGGGTCCTTAAGTTATAATCATCAGAGGAGACATGAGGGACCTGCTGCAACGCTCAGTGTCCTCCATATTGATCCGGGTAATGGTTACACAGATATGGGGGTGGGGGTATGAATGTGAATGTGCATAAAAATTCAGCAAGCTATGCACTTAAGATTTATATAATTTATTACAGATGTTTTGTTTTCTACCTTAAACTTTTTTTTTAAGATCTCTGTTAGAACCCAAATACACTTAGCTCCAGTAATGGCTATTGATTGCTCTACTGCCAGAGTCTGGAACAAGGGGAAGAAATAGACAGTTTGTGGTGGAAGGAAAGAAAAGAAAGAGCAGGTAGGAAATGGAGGGTGTGAAGGACAACAGGAGGAAGGAAAGAACAGAGGAAAGGAGAAAAAAGGCTGACAGGCCATGGCAGGCCAGGCCCCTAAAGTATACAACCTAAATTCAGAACATAACAGCAAGTATTATATCAACAAGTTATTTTTTTCAACTGCTCCATGTTCCCTTAAGATACCATTTTTTTTAGTTCTATGTAATAGTTTGCTTCTGCAAATCATCCACATCTGCAGTCAGAAGGTAGGAAATTCTTCCAAAGGATCCCAGATAATGGTGGATTTGCATGGGTTGTCTGATTCCGGTGTAATGAAGGAGGCTGAATGCCTACCTTCTAGCAGGTGGCCTATATGGGAGGACCACATTAAGCAGAAAACTTGAAATTCAACAGAACCTGTATTAGTCACAAACTTCTATTCACTAGGGCAAAAACATGTAGATCCTCAGACTTATATATAGTCATGCACCAAACCATCAGAACTTAGGCCAAATTTCTGTCCATCTGATGGTTTTACAGGATGTTTCACTTTCAAGTTATATTATTCATCTAGAGAATATTTTACATACAATTTAGGTAACATTTTTTTGTGCATCCCTCAAATTAATTGATGATGAAACTAAAAATACGTAGGTTGTAATTTCTGACAATCCTATAAGATCTGTTTAAAATGATTTTATGAGACTGGAAAAGAGAAAAATGTCAAGTTTATTTACGTACAGCAACTACAACTAGAAAGCCAAAGTAATAAATCTTTTAAGCTTGTTGACCCTGAAAATGACTTCATTGGTAATATACCCAAATTCTGTCTCAGTTTTCAAAACAAAGCATTTAAGAGATAGCATGGTCTCACTTCTAATAGGGAGGTCGGGAGAGAAGTCTCAACTAGAAACATGGCAACCTCAGAAGAAATGGTCCCAGTAATAAAAAGTTTTCCTTCTGATGATAGTTAAGTGTTAGAAATACAATGAGAAGGCTGATCCGTGGTACAACTGGAGCTCAGTAGGGCCTGTCTTGCTTGCTTAGACAGTCCTTGGATCACTTATTTACCTTACTTTGGCTTTTTCCATTAACAAACCACTGCACCCAAGTCTCGGTCCAAAATGTCATCTCATCTCATGAAAGTAAAAGTCACTCAGTCGTGTCTGACTCTTAGCGACCCCTTGGACTATATAGCCCATGGAATTCTCCAGGCCAGAATACTGGAGTGGGTAGCCTTTCCCTTCTCTAGATTTTCCCAACCCACAGATAAAACCCAGGTCTCCCGCACTGCAGGTGGGTTTTTTTTTACCTGCTGAACCATAAGGGAAGCCCAAGAATACTGGAGTGAGTGGCCTATCCCTTCTCCAGCGGATATTCCCGACCCAGGAATCAAACTAGAGTCTCCTGCATTGCAGGCAGATTCTTTACCAACTGAGCTATCAGGGATGTCCCTATCTGATCTCATAGAATCTTATATCTACTGAGATTGCCAAGGAGGCAAAGGACCAAGTTCTTTAACCCATGTCTACTATGCATGAGGGGCCTTAAAATTAGACTTTTGTTATCATCAAATAAAGTTATGTCTACAGTTACAAAGATACACTGAAAGAAATGTATTTGGACTTGGAGTCTATTACTAGAACTATACTGCCTTTAATATACCTTGAGTTAATGTTTTATACATCTTGCAGTTAGTGAGCAGCCCTATTATAATGCACTGTTATGTGTATGCTAAAAGGATTAAGTAAATGCAAGCATTAAAACCATGTCCTATCTTTTAGTGTGGCACTAGTTTTTGTCGTTGTTATTTTTAAACATTTCAGAAGATACAAAACTCTAAGCAGTCTATTCTTGAAGGGTCCAAAGGAGAGAGCACTGTACAAAGGACTATATTATCTTGAGACTGGGACTGGGATATTAAGATGCTTAACAAGTCAATTATACCCCTAATAAACATACTCCTTTTTAAAGAGGAATTAAGCCTAGAGATGCTAGTCACTTGCCCGTGGTTATATGAGTAGATATTTCCTGATTCTTCCTAGGAAAGATATTCTACTGCTTTTTGTTATGTCTTCTCTTTTAGGATTTATTTCACTTTCTGGTCACACTGATTCATTGGTTTTAAGACTGAGCTTGGTGTCTGTCCTTGTATGTCATGTAGTCCTGGGATTACTCTACCATGGGATTTACTTCACTCTTAAAGCTTGTTTGTTATAGTGGTTGCCCACTATACTATAAACTCCCTGAGAGCGAGCAGGAAAGGTAACCAGTTTCCCCGCTAAAAGTTCAGTGTCTATCATGGTGACCTGCTCTCAGTAGTATTCAATACATGCTTGCTGAATAGATAGATATATGGAATAAATGGAGAATGGGTGTGTGAATAAATGGAGCAAATGACTGAAGGCAGGATAAAGGAAATAAATATCAACTTCTATCCTAAAAGATTCAATTCCAGTACTGTCTCAGACCTCTAATTAGCAGAATTAAGGATGGAGAGATCTTGTAATTGGACTGGATTAGGCTTGTGGTGTTCAAGTATCTGGTGGGTATGACCCTCACAGGAGTAAGGTGCCGTTTTAACATGATTGAGACACATGAGTCCCAAATGAATGGCAATTTGGTTCTCTTTCAGGCTAGCTGAGTATCTACTACTGGAACTCAGCCACTGCATAAAACCAGGCAGTCAGGGTGCTGCCCACAACCCAGGGCACCATTCACCTAGATTATAAACTGAATAGTGCCCCCTGGAATTGTATAATGCGGTAGCTTTGACAGAATCTAAGACTAAGACATATTATCTTAAAAAGAGTAACAGGGAATTTCCTGTCAGTTCAGTGATTAGGAGTCCACACTTTCACTGCTGTGGGTTGAGATTCAATCTGTGGTCACAGACCTAGTACCCCCATCCCCCCACCAAAAAAAGAGTATGAAAAAATAGTTCCTCTGTTCTCCAAAAAAGGAGTATGTTGAATTACTGATTATTTTCCCTTTTTTCCCCCTAATGCTCTCCAGAGTTATAAACAGAAGGCAATATGAGCCACTGGCTAAGAAGGAAACTTTTAGAACAAGACAACACAGTTCTACCTTCACCATGACATCTTCAGCAAGTTACTCAATTACTTTGTTCCTCAGTTTCCCTGAATGTGGAGAGTAATAATATATATATATACAAGGCTACTGTGGGGATTAAATGAGTCATTACACAAATATAAGATAAAACCTAGCACCTGGCAAGCACTCAATATATGGTAATAATTCTAATGATGATTATTATACTCATAGTCTTCAGGAAGGCCATTAGCAGATACTTAGGATCCATTTAAAATATTTTTTCCTAACTTATTTCCTACATATATTGAATCTGTGTATATGTATCTATACACATAGTCTGAGCTTAGAAAATGGTGGCTACTAGTGGCAGCATTAGCATCCATGTTGAGTGCCTCGGTCCAGTTTTATTCCAAGAGTATTAACCTTACCAAGTCTCAGTTTCCTCATCTGTGAGTAAGAACAGTAACAATTACTTTATACCCACCCACAGTTTTTCAGTAAAGGTTAAATGAGAAACTATAACTACAACACTTAGCATGTATTTGGTATTCTGTAAGTGTTGGGTTTTTGTTTTAATATATGAACAATGTCTCAGGCTAATTCCACTATAGTTTAATAATTAAGATTTATCAAAGTACTAACAAAATCTCAATGTTAGGTTAAAAACATTAATATTAATAATCTGGAAAAACAAAAACATAACACTAACATATAATCCCCCTTTCCAGAAACTACATTGGTTGCTTTTTTAAAAAACTTTTTGGTATGGGGAAACAATGGAAACAGTGAGAGACTTTATTTGGGGGGGCTCCAAAAATCACTGTAGATGGTGACTGCAACCATGAAATTAAAAGACGCTTGCTCCTGGGAAGAAAAGCTATGACCAATCTCTTGACAGCATATTAAAAAAGCAGAGACATTACTTTGCCAACAAAGGTCTGTCTAGTCAAAACTATGATATTTCCAGTAGCCATGTACGGATGTGAGAGTTGGACCATAAAGAAAGCTGAGCACCGAAGAAGTGATGCTTTTAAACTTCGGTATTGGAGAAGACTCTTAAGAGTCCCTTAGACTGCAAGAAGATCCAACCAGTCCAGCCTAAAGGAAATCAGTCCTGAATATTCACTGGGAGGACTGATGCTGAAGCTGAAGCTCCAATACTTTGGTCACCTGATGCAAAGAACTGACTCTTGGAAAAGACCCTGATGCTAGGAAAGATTGAAGGTAGAAGGAGAAGGGGATGACAAAGGATGAGACGGTTGGATGGAATCACCCATGTGATGGACATGAGTTTGAGTAGGCCCCGTGAGTGGTGATGGACAGGAAAGCCTGGTATGCTGCAGTCCATGGAGTTGCAAAGAACTGGACACGACTGAGCGACTGAACTGAACTGTTTCTAAAATACTTTTATTTGGAAATAATTCCATATTTATAGAAATTTGTCAGAATAAGAATAGTATAAAATTTTAACCATTTCTAATGTTTTGTAGCCATGTGAAAGTAAGCTGCATTCACCATGGCCCTATATCCCTAAATACGTGAGAGTGTATCTTCTCAAATAGAGATGTGTAATTGGTTAATTTTAAATGTAATAGGCAGATTCATGTCAATGTATGGCAAAACCAACACAATAATGTAAAGAAAAATTTTTAAAAATAAATAAATTAATTAGAAAAAAAAGAATGGAGAAATCTAAAAATAAATAAATGTAATAGGCAATATGTCAAGCAGCTCATAAGTCTACTTTATTCATATCCTGACTGACACTAACAAAAGTGACATTTTCTCATTGTTTAAACTGTGGGTAGCTCATTTCATAGGGACTTTAGGTAACCTTAACATAGCATAACTGGTGAAGTGTTCTTACTTGGATCTCATCATAAGTGCTCATTATCCATTAAAGAAGCTAGAAATTTTATTTGTACATTGTTTTATAAAACACATTTGATACAAGATTTCTTTAAACATATATTGTATTTCATTCTCTTAAATGATTCTTCCTATATCCAAAATTACTAAAATTTGATCAAATCTCTTCTTAAAATAAATAAGTGGTAAGGATACTGTGAAACTTCCCTGTCTCTACATAAATTTCTATGGAAATTGCTTTACAATTTCAACAAATCTTGATGAAAAATGTCAGCTAAAATTATAAAGCAATTAAATAAACTAACATGGCTGCCAAACAGATATGTTAGCATCCTTCATCCAGCCAAGGACTACTCTATAAGTTATTATGACTCTTTTAAACTCAATACATTAATTTAAAAACTGGCCTTTCAGGTGACTGAACCCAGAGATATAAACCAAGAACATGGCCTCTCAGGGAAGGTTAGTACTGGATTTGAATCTGGGTTCCATCATTATTAAACTGCTTATCTTGAACAAGTCACTTATAAGCTCCTCATTCCATGCTCCTAACACAGGGATGGTAACATTATGCCTTTCAGAGTCTGGTAAAGGATAAAAGAGACAAAACTTGTAAATCACTGGGCACAGTACCTGGTACATAATGGTAAATCCTCAATTAATGATAGATGTTATTATTAAGTAATAAGGTTGGTCTAACATGTTTTCACAAGAAGATCAGAAATTACATCAACTCTAATTAAACTTAAATCTAAACACCTATGGCCTTTCCTTGTTCTACGCTCCTGAGAACCTTAGAATAAAGAACAACAGCCAAACCATGTTTATATGAGTCTATTAACAGACACATATAAATCAAGCCAGTGTAATGAGCCTTTAAGTTCATAGTTTTTCTTTTTTTCCTACTATGACTCCATCCACTCACCAAATATGCAATGGCAATTACAGTTAACAACATATAATAATAAATACAAAGAAGAAAGAACATTGGGGAATTAGCTGATGCTGGGGATATGCAGAGAATGTGCTATTTCAAGCATGCCTATTATTGGCTAAATGAGCCAATCATTAATCTCCACTATGTTCTCACCTAACACTGAGTGTTGGGTTGTTACTCAACAAACGTTGGAGAATCTTTTTTTTTTTAACTTAGCTTGTTCTCCCCCACCTCACCCTGCCAAAAAAGTCATAAAAATCATAAAACAGAGAACCACATACATAAAGCCCAAACTCTAATGACAACTTGAAAATGACAACTTGAGGGTTCATGTTAGAAAGGAAAGGGAAAGGGGTCTGAAAGAAAGAAGACTGATTTACACAGAGGACCTTTGGTACTTCCCTGGTGGCCCAGGGGTTAGGACTCTGGTCCTTCACTATCATGGCCCAGGTTCCATCCCTGGTGGGGAAACTGAGATCTTGCAAGCCACATGGCACAACCAAAACCAAACAAAACAGAAAACTTATATACACAGACGACCCTTAGATAGAGGATCTATGAACTGCCATAATCACTGCTGGGGACTTAGGTACCTCAGAAACATGTAATGAGGAAACAGAGTCTCAAAGAACCCAAGTCAACAGCACTGGTTAGGGTAGACCTGCCAGCCTCTCTAGTCCGCCATAGCAGAAAGCCCAGCACATGTGAAGGTCTAGCCCGGAGAAGAGAGAACATCCAGATCAGGAATGTCCAAGTTCTTCTCATGAACTCACTGATGGGATAATTCTAACTCTAGATCACATCTAAGCAACAAGTTTTTTGTTTTTGTTTTTTCCCTAATCTCATTATTTTTATTTGGCACAAAACTCCTTGCCTACTATTGCTTTACCCTCTCAGCTTATACTTGGTGAAATGAGAAAATGCATACGTCTGAGAAGTGAAACAGCCAGCAGAGGGGGAAATCCCCTTGACGTAGACAAGCCTATGTTTAAAATATCTTCTATGTATACCATACTGTGTTAAGCACTAGAAAAAGGATAAAAACAAATCAAAACCATAAGAATTTATCCCTACCTATGAACATCCCTTGTTGCCAGAATATCCCATTTTATAGGATGTTTCTAGCAGCACCACATTTCAACTTATATGTGTTAAGATATAAGTATTATGTAAGAGAGAACTCTGTACCATCATATGAACCATTCACTTCTTTATTCTAATTCTTGGTGTCTTAGAGGACAGCCCCATGGGAAACCAATGTAGAACAAGTAAGATCTGATGGAGAAGAAGAAAGAACAGGCGTAGGCAGTAAGAGATAGGCCAGTGGGTAATGGGAGTCTCCAGACCTCAGACTAGCTAGGAATACATGGTAAAATACAGTACTGATGGGTAGAATAGAAGAGGAGAGAAAAAGTTGAGAAGTGGTGGAGAAGGGATGAGGACATACACTGATCTGATTATGGGCAACAAACATTTGCAATTGAACAGAAAAGGGGGGGAGGGTCTACGAGTGCAATGAGCTTGAACTCAGGTCCTCTATAGATTGTGGGTCTTCCTTGAGGCCAGAGTGAGAGATGGCCTATGTATCAGCATTATGGCAAGGTATGTGGTACACAGGAGGAGCACAAGAGAGAACACCTGGAGAGCTGTTGTAACTGTTACTAGTCAGAGTTTTGCAACAAGGCTGGGCTTGGTCAAGACTTAGGTTATCCTTCAATATTAGCCATCACTAACTGGTAAGAGGAAAAGGGAAATAGTCACAGTGAAAACATTTCTAGTGATTTTCATCTAATTAGTCCTAGAGTTGCTTACAGAACTGTCTACAACATGAATGAAAATCTGAAGCCCTCTACTTGTGTCAAACACAACCTAAACACAGAGATGTACAGTCTAAGAAAGAAGCAAAGTACCAACACCCAGTTCTTTACCCTGGCCTCTTGCTGATAAAGTGGTCTAGTTCATATCATCAGCTTTAACTGAAAAATGAATTCGTTCCAGGCAAGAAGTACTGGAAACAGCTAAGCTTAAGAGAAACTAACACATTTGAATAACACCAAAGGTAACTTATGGTCCTGACATCACAGTCACATTCAAAGTAATAAACACATCAACTGTTGGTTAGCAGATGCTAACATGCCCATTAAAATCCAGCACCTCTACAAATAAAAAGCAGGATCACCTATGTTTACCACATTATATTTAAATAATATTAGAGATCAAACATGTTAATTCCTTTGTAAACTCCTTTAAGTCAACGATCAATGCCTCTTACACAGGTTACAATGATCTTACTATCAAGGAAAGCCTTGATCAACTTGTTAAACTAAAGAAAAAACTGACTTATCCTTTCCTCTTTCAAATGACCTCCATTTGAAAAGAAAGATGTGTTCAATCACTACTGAGCCCAGAGAAGGGAGAAGGAACAGGAGGGGTGGACTTTAGTATTCCAGAGCCCCGAGACTCCTAGATGAGTTGTATCTCGTTTTGACAGCAGCAGTAGAGTAAATGACAAGCCCTGTCAGGTAATGCATTTATCTTCACGGGCAAAGCAGCCGTTCCAAAGCGAGAATCTCAAATGTTGTCACATCAGCTAAGACAAGAAGTCATAAAGCAGAATGGCTATCAGTGCAAGAGGTGCAGTGATATCTAGACTGTAATTAAGAGGAGCTGTGAATGGGCACTCCAGCTCCAAGCTCACCGGGAGCCTTGACTTTTTCCCTCTGAGTTTAGATTCTCAGTCATGTAATCAGTGGAGTCTTCATCAGTCAAATTGGAGCTCAAGCTGCTGAGCTGCCCTTTATTCTGAGAGCTTTATGGCAAGAATAGCTCTGCTGATTCCCCCAAATGTTAAGTAATGAAGAAAAAAAATAATTAAGCAAGAAAAACAAAGAGGGTCTCTATCCATTTATTCATCAGTTCTTTCAATCAATAGATATTTATCCCATGGTCCAGGCACTCAGCCAGGTATGGGCTGATCACTAAAGTAGATCCAGTCTCTGGCCTCAGAAGAGTAGGATTCTAAAAGAACGGACAGATATACAGCAAACAGAATATGTGGCCAAAGAAGGTGGCGGGGCTGTGGGAGCAATGAGGAAGGCAATGGGCCCAATCTATGGAGTCCCTCCTGGATGAAGTGGCATCTAGACTAAAGCTTACAAGAAGCATATCAACTGGTTAGATGGAAAGATGGAGAGAAAGGAGGCAATAATTTATACACTGTTAGAAGAAGTTATCAGGCGTATTTGAGAAATGGATGAAGTTTGTATGACTAAAGAATTTGGGGGAAGGGGATTGGGAATGTAAGCAGGATTTGAGGGGCAGGAGACAAAAATATTACCCAGATGATTCTGAGGAATGAGAGAAGTCAGCAACACTGACGATGTTTACAAGCATTTGAAATCTACTTATTGGGGCTCTCCTGGTAGCTCAGTGCTAAAGAATCTGCCTGTGGGTTGGATTCCTGGTCCAGGAAGATCTCACATGCCAAGGAGCAACTAAGCCAGTGCACCACAATCACTGAGCCTGTGCTCCAGAGCCCAGGAACCACAATTACTGAGGCATAACTACTGAAGCCTGCTCACTGCAACTACAGAAGAGCCCCCACTCACTGCAACTACAGAAAAGCTCATGCAGCAAGGAAGACCTAGGACAGCTGAAAATAAAAACAAATATTTTTTAAAAGATCCATTTATCTTAAGGTGGCTTTCCATGAGTAGACGACTGATAGATCACAAGAGAGTCCTACAGTGATTTTTTAAAAGCTGAATAATCATTAAGCAGTTATTAGAATTCAATTCTACGCATTGGTGAAATACATGAAAATAAGAGAGAAGATGCTTATTTCTTAGATACAATGCCTTATCTAGCTTCCCACCCCCAAGACATAAAACTATGATTTTAAACATTTATAATTCAATAGTGAGGCTTTTTTTTTCTTTCTTCTTTCAGTTTCAAGGGTCCATGGTATACTGCTCTAATCACATTGTTGTTGTTTAGTCTCTCAGTGGTGTCCAACACTTTGTGACCCTTGCATGCCAGGCTTTCCTGTTCATCACCATCTCCAGAAGTTTGCTCAAACTCATGTCCATTGAATCAGAGATGCCATCCAACCATTGGGTCCTCTGTCATTCTCTTCTACTCTAGCCTCAGTCTTTCCCAAAATCAGGGTCTTTTCTAATGAGTCAGCTTTTTGCATCAGGTGGCCCAAGTATTGGAGCTTTAGCTCAGATCAGTCCCTCCAATGAATATTCAGGATTGATGTCCTTTAGGATTGACTGGTTTGATCTCCTTGCAGTCCAACAGACTCTCAAGAGTCTTTTCCAACACCACAATTCAAAAGCATCAGTTCTTCGGCACTCAGCTTTCTTTATAGTCCAATTCTCACATCCATACATGACTACTAAAAAAACCATAACGTTGACTAGACAAACATTCATTGGTAAAGTAATGCCTCTGCTTTTTAATATGCTGTCCTGGTTTGTCATAGCTTTTCTTCCAAGGAACAAGTGTCTTTTAATTTCACAAGTGCAGTCAACTATCTGCAGTGCTTTTGGAGCCCAATAAAGTAACAGTCTGTCATGTTTCCCCATCTATTTGCCATGAAGTGATGAAGTGGTAGGACTGGATGCCATGATCTTAGTTTTTTGATTGTTGAGTTTTAAGCTACCTTTTTCACTTTCCTCTTTCACCCTCATCAAAAGCTTTTAGTTAGTTGCTCTTCACTTTCCAGCCATAAGGGTGGTGTCATCTGCATATTTGGGGTTACTGATATTTCTCCCTGCAATCTGGATTCCAGTTTGTGCTTCATTCAGCCCAGCATTTCACATGATGTGCTCTGCATATAAGTTAAATAAGCACGGTGACAATACACAGCCTTGACATACTCTTTTCCCAATTTTGAACCAGTTCATTGTCCCATGTCTGGTACTAACTGTTGTTCACTGTCCCATGTCTGTTGCTTCTTGAACTGCAAACAGGTTTCTCTAATCACGTTACTGTCAATAATACCCAGTACAGGTGTTAGAAAGAGAATTGGTTAAACCCTGACCATGCTCTTTGCTAACTGTGTGATTCAAAGCAAACTATATACCTCTCTGAGCCTCTGTCTCCTCCAATGGATCCATCTCTTGGGGCTGCTGTCAGTATTTGGTGAGACAATGCTGGAGGTAGATATTTCTAGCTTCATTTTACTAGAGATTTAAAAAAGAGAGAGAGACTCAGAGAGGCTATCTGACCAAGCTGACCAGTTACAGAACAGCCCTCAGATTTTACACCAAGCCTTCTGACTCATTCTGCATCTAGTTCTCTCTTTTTTTCTGCAGTAAATTTGAGGGGGATCAGTAGTAATTTTCAGTATGAAAAGGCAGAAAGATATGACACTGAAAGATGAACTCCATAGATCGGTAGCTGCCCAATATGCTACTGGAGAAGAGTAGAGAAATAACTCCAGAAAGAATGAAGAAACAGAACCAAAGCGAAAACAATGCCCAGTTGTAGCTGTGACTGGTGATGGAAATGAAGTCCAATACTGTAAAGAACAATATTGCATAGAACCTGGAATGAATCAAGGAAAACTGAAACTGGTCAAACAGGAGATGGCAAGACTGAACAGCGATATTTTAGGAATCAGTGAACTAAAATGGACTGGAATGGGTGAATTTAATTCAGATGACTATTATATATACTACTGTGTGTAAGAATCCCTTAGAACAAATGGGATTTATTATACTTATACTCGAGAAGAGTCTGAAAGGTAGTGCTTGGGTGCAATCTGAAAAATGACAGAATGATTTCTGTTCGTTTCCAAGGCAAGCCATTCAGGATCACGGTAATTCAAGTCTACGCCCCAACCACTAACGCCGACGAAGCTGAAGTTGAATGACTCTGTGATGACCTAGAACTAACACCCAGAAAGATGTCCTTTCCTCATAGGGGACTGGAATGTAAAAGTAGGAAGTTAAGAAATACCTGGATTAACAGGCAAGTTTGGCCTTGAAGGACAAAATAAAGCAGGGCAAAGGTTAACAGAGTTTTGCCAAGAGAACACACAGGTCATAGCAAACACCAACACCCTCTTCCAACAATACAAGAAATGACTCTACACATGGACATCACCAGATGGTCAATAACAAATCAGATTGATTATATTCTTTGCAGCCAAAGATAGAGAAGCTTTATACAGTCAGCAAAAACAAGACTGGGAGCTGACGGTGGTTCAGATCATGAACTTCTTATTGCAAAATTCAGACTTAAAATGAAGGAAGCAGGGAAAACCAATAGACCATTCAGGTATGACCTGGCCAGGCAAAATAGTAACCATCTGTTTTACAACAGGAGGTCTTCCTGGTAAGAAACACAGAACTAATAAGCCAGCACCAACCAGAAGAGTTCGGAAAAGTTCAAAAGGTGACACCTCATGTCCAACCACCCCCCAGAATCCCTCTTGCTGGCATCCATCCTGGCTGAGCAATTTATGTGCCACCAGGAAGGACTGTGAGTCAGAATGATTGGCCAAAGACAACCCGGAAAATAATCCCTTCACCATGAAACCAGAGACTGGAAGCCACAAACCAGAGCAGTTCTCCTGGGTCCCTTACCCTTCTGCACTCTGCCCAGGCACCCCTTCCCAATAAACTCTCTTGCTTTGTCAGCATATGTGTCTCGTTGGACAATTCATTTCTGAGTGTTAGACTTTTGGGCACTGGAAGCATCCCCTCTTCCTGCAACAAAATCATTGCTGATGGTGACTGCAGCCATGAAATTAAAAGACATTTACTTCTTGGAAGAAAAGCTAAGACAAACCTAGACAGCATATTAAAAAGCAAAGACATTACTTTGCCAACAAAGGTCCGTCTAGTCAAAGCTATGATTTTTCCGGTAGTCATGTATCCATCTGAGAGTTGGGCCATAAAGAAAGCTGAGCACTGAAGCATTGATACTTTTGAACTATGGTGTTGAAGATTCTTGAGAGTCATTGGACTGCAAGGAGGGCAAACCACTCAACCCTAAAAGAAATCAATCCTGAATCCTCATTGGAAGGATTAATGCTGAAGCTGAAGCTCCAATACTTTGGCCACCTGATGTAAAGAACTGACTCATTAGAAAAGACCGTGATGCCCATGGTGATATCATGACATTGTATGGCAAAAACAATAAAAAAATAAAATAAAATAAAATAAAATAAAATAAAATAAAAAAGAAAAGAAAAGACAGTGATGCTGGGAAAGACTGAAGGCAGGAGGAGAAAGAGATAAAATGGCTGGACAGCATCATCGACTCGTAGGACATGAGGTTAAGAAAGCTCCAGAAATTGGTGATGGACAAGAAAGCCTGGCATGCTGTGGTCTATGGGGTCACAAAGAGTAACACACAACTGAGCAACTGAACTCAACTGAGTAATTTTCAGTGATAATACAATTAAATTTTATCTATGATGACCTTTTCCATACTATGGAAGTAATAAATGTTTTTTAATCAAAACAAAAGAGGAGTAGAAAAAAATAATAACTATAGCAAAAATAGCACTAAATGAACAATTTAAGTGGGTGAACTGAATGATATATGAATTATATTTCAATATATTTATATATTGAAATATATAAATAATTATATTTCAATAAATATATTTCAATAAATATATGAATTATATTTCACTGGATGAAATGTGAGTGATGTGGCATTAGAACTGGTATGATTTTGAGGAAACTACATTTGTTACTCCACTTTTTTACCTAAAAATACGGATGCAAAACTTGCACTGTCTTTGCCAAAAAACTAGGATAAAATGGAATTCTGAATGGCAAAATCCATCATGGTGCCCAGAAGGTCCTACTATACTATGACGACACTAAAACAAATGTGAGAACAAACAGCCTTATCTGTTCATTTCCAGTGACATGTAAGCCCCCTAAAATGTACAGAAAAGGAAGTCTATCCCAGCTCGCAAGCACCTGTTCATGAGATCATCCATTCTCCAAAGACCAAAGTTACTGAAATATCAGCAGCAGGAAGTTCTGGAAAATATAGATTGCAGGAGCTCATTTCCCTGTGGCACAGTTACAACATCACTGGGAAGATCCGTGACTCAATCAAGGGCTTCCTCATCCATGAGCATAACAGCTTGGTACTGAGTTCTGCTCTATCAGTCACAGGGGCCAAAGAACCAAAACAAACACAAAAACTGAATCCCATGTCACCCCTGTTCAAAGACACACACACTGCGCCAGATTCAGAAACAGACCTCTTCCGAGTCTCCTTCCTGTTTTATGCAGGAAATATAAAATGAAATGTTACCTGTTTTCCCTTTAGTAAAAAAAAAAAAAAAAAAAACTCTCCACATTCTCAATTTCTGATTTATTGGTTTCATAGACATGAAACATCAATACCAATAAGCAAAGACAAAATATTATTTTCCACTGTTTTTTAAAAGGCTGAGGTCATTTTTGCCCCAATTCCTACAGAGTGATAAGCTTAAAATCAAGCCATTTAGCTCACAGTCAGGTCCAATAAATCAGTGGAAAAAATAAATGGAAAAGCTTGCCAAAATGTAACCATAGTAACACCACAGATGCGTCAAGAAATGGTGTGCTCATTTGCTTCATTCCCCATTTCTTAAATTGGAATCTGAGTAGGGGAAAAATTACACAGAGAACAATCATGATTCTGCAATTACTGAATTCTGCAAAATTGCATCCAACCTGCTTACTAGCACTTCGGAGGCAGCAACGGTTGAGCTACCAGAAATAGCCTTGGATGGCTTACAAGTCCCAAAGTCCTGGATTTGCCATGTAACAGTTACTTGATTGCTCTGTGACTGTGTTTCCTCATCTGGAAAACGGTATTGAAAACCTCAACCTCAAAGTGCTGCTATTCTAAGTGTAAAATGGGACAGCATATCAGAGGTAGGACAATGACTTCAAACTCTAGTCACCTTTGGCCTTGCTTTAATTGGCTTACCTTTGTGTCTTGATTTCTTTCTTTATTTCTATAAAAATAGAAAGGCAATCCCTGCCCATCCATGTGAGTAACCATAGGACTTATCATTATTATTATTATTAATCCAAGTAAAAGGGACAGTTAGGACATTATTAGGATTATGGCTTTCAATACTAGTGATACAAAATTAAAATAACCGGGGGCCAGAGATTCACATTAATGCCTGGGCATATTTACTCTGTAAAACACAGCTCTGAAAATAAATAAATAAATAAATGTGGCTCTTCCACTCAGCAGAAAGAGGCTATTTTGGGGCACTGGCCTAAGTTACTGGCAGTCCACTCAGTCTCTTACTCTTGGCTTTATGAATAGGAGAAATGGAAGGCAGAATCTGTTCTAAAATCTGATCGCTAAAGGTCCCCAGCTATGCTTCCAGTCTATGTCCTTGCAGAACCATGGCATGCCTGAAATCAATTCTGTTCATCATTTTGCAGTAGTATGAGAAAACACTAGCACTCAAGCACATCACTGGAAAAATATTACTTCTTTTAAAGAAAATCATCCATAGCAAACAAATTAGAGGAATAAGCAGAGTACCTTGAACTTCAAATTTGTCCTCCTTTTTTCAGGTGATTAAAAAAATTTTTTTTTAATTACAAAATTTTGAAGGACTGGATAATAGAGAGGAAAAAAGAAAACTCCCAAGTAATAATAAAAATCATTCTTTTTTCTTGTTTTTTTCTTCCTATTTTGAATGAAGGTAAATAATCATATGTCTTCCCAGGATTCTCATCTCATAATGAGCTGGATGAAAATGTAGTCTGGTAGACTATGGTAATACCTCATGTTCTGGTAGGCTGATTCCCTCCTCCCTTCCTTTTTTCCCTTAACCACAAAATTCCCAATGTCATAGTCCCTAAGTTTTATTGTCTTGCTTTCTCAGATTTGGTCTCATCTAATAGGTTTGGAACTTAGGGATTTTTAATCTGTGGGACCATTTCTTCAAAGGAAATCATACATGAAATCATGATTGATGAATCTCATTAAGGTGGGGAGGAAGAGAGAGTTCACTGGCCTTTGTTGAGGGCCAACAGAGACCTACATATATCCTCAGAGGTGAGCATGCAGGCCTCTGGTCTGGTCCTCTCCACAGTGACAAAAATGGTTAATGTTTATGAGGGTTATACTGTGCCCATACGACACAAACACATTGACAAACCTCACTCCTTTGACTTTCTAACAGTTCTGTCAAGTTAGGAGTGAGATGTCCTTTTCACTGCTGTGAAAACATGACCTTACAAACAATAAATAATTTGCCCAGTATACTCAAGCCAGAACTTGAAAAACCAAGTAATACACCTGGCTTAGTACTCTGTCTCACTGCCAGTTTTTTTTTGCTTGTTTTTAAATGGTTTCTCCATTTTTCAGACTCCCCTCGCAGAATGTGGGGTCTTAGTGTCCTAACTGGGGATAGAACTCACGCCCCCCTACATTGGAAGTGCAGAGTCTTTACCACTAGATTGCCAGGAAAGTCCCCTGGCAATTTGGACACCCTGCACTTAGGGAGTCACTAAGTGAGCAAACGTAGAAGTATTCCAGAACCAGCTATTGCTCATCTTCCCTCAACTTTTCATACACCCACAAGCAGTAAGATGTCCCAAACTGGCTACTTACAAGGCACAGCGTGGCGGTAAAGGTTATCTCTTATGGTCTGCTGGAGCTCATGATCAGGCGACCCTTTCTGGAACCTCTGATTCAGAAAATGTCTCAGGTCTTTGTTCAGCTTTCCTCCTACAGGAAATATATAAAACAGAAGGCATCAAACATCAGGTTTCCTAGAGACTGAGCAGCCAGAGAGCCATGTATGGGAAAGCCACAAGAAGCCATTCTAGTCTTCCACCCTCAGTCATCAGGAAGACTTAAGTTTAGGTTTTCCTACGCAGTGGAAAAAGCAAGCAGGAATGTAATAAAGATACAACAGCACTGAAACAGCATTAATTTGGGGGTCCCAATTCACATAATACTAGGAGATTCAAATAACAAAGAATTTAAAAGAGGCTATTACATTTAAAGGAGATCCAACCAGTCCATCCTAAAGGAGATCAGTCCTGGGTATTCATTGGAAGGACTGACGGTGCAGCTGAAACTCCAACACTTTGGCCACCTCATGCGAATAGCTGACTCACTGGAAAAGACCCTGATGCTGGGAAGGATTGGGGGCAGGAGGAGAAGGGGACGACAGAGGATGAGATGGCTGGATGGCATCACTGACTCAATGGACATGGGTTTGGGTGGACTCTGGGAGTTGGTGATGGACAGGGAGGCCTGGTGAGCTGCGATTCATGGGGTCGCAAAGAGTTGGACACGACTGAGCTACTGAACTGAACTGAACTGATTACATTTAAAATATGTATTGTAGACACTTGCAGACATTATTAGATGGAAAGTGTATGGCTGAAATCTTCAAGAGGACAATCTAGCAATAGCTGACAAATTTTAAAATTCTCTTTGACTAGGGATTTAATTGGAATAAATTTACTCTATGGCTATATTTGCAAAAGTCTGCCCAAATCTCCAGTATTGTTTATTGAAACATTTTTGTAATAGTGAATAAATAAAAATAAATACAACAAAACCCTGGAAACAACCATCAGGAATCAAGTAAATAAAACTATCATCTGCATAATAACTACAAAAGCTAGATCCTCATGTGTTGGAACTGCAGGAAAATATGTGGAATGGTAACTACTATCTGACCTTTAGTGTGAGAAGAATAAAAGAAACGAGAGACCATGTATTAATAGAAGGAACCACCAAAAAAAATTTTTAAAGTCTCCTTTAGGAAGAAAGACTTCAGTTTGGGAAATAAAAGAGGAGACGGCACTCTTCACTATACAGAAAGAGATATATAGATCTTACTATTCTGTGTTGATTTATAAGCACTAAACACATTTTGTTTTTAAATTGGTGTTGCTTAAGCAATAGTTATCTGGGCTGGTCTATGTGTTTATTTCTTTTTAATTCTCTACAGTTAACAGACCAAAACAAAAGCTTAAAAAATATATTATTACAAAATATATCATAGAAAGAAGTAGGTAACCAAACATTTTTTAAAAATTATAAACACAAATTATAGTCTACACGATCAGCAGATGGCTTATAAATCAACATAGCTAACACTTATTCTTAATGGAGAAAACTGCTTCAGTGACAGCTAAAAATAACAAGGCTAAGATTGTCCTTCCGTTTTTAGACAAGATAAAAATTAGGTAAGAGCATTTTTAGCATTAGAGAAACAATGCAGTATCCGTGTGAACCAGAAAATTCACGTCTTCAGAAGATAATTTTCCCATGGTCAAAAAGAGCAAGTTGTGAGGATGAAAGTTTTGATGGTTAAGAAGATGATATGACCTACCTAGGAGAGGAACTACTGATCTTTATTTTAGTATCATATTGTAAACCAGATTCCCTACTATAGCTGGTCATCTTAGAATAGACTAAGGAAACTCAATTTGAACTATTTTATTTGAGTTGTAGTACACCTAAGATTTCAAGTGGCCAAAAGAAAAATACATAGCTCTATCTCAGGTCATCCAATAATTCATCAAATATTTATTAAGTAAGACGACACACACACACATACACACACACACACACTTCCTACCTGCCCCCAAAATGGTCTGAATATATAGCTCATAAAATATATACAATTGTGCATTACGCATATGAAAAGATATTCAATATCACTAATTATTACAGAAAGGCAAATTAAAGTTACAGTGAGATCCTACTACACACCTGCCTGAATGGCAAAATCAATATTAGGTTTTAGCAAAACCATGAAGCAACAGGAACTCCTATACACAGCTAGTGGGTGTCTAAAATGGGAAAACAATTTGACAGTATCTTATAAACTAATCTTTACTAACCAAATGACCCAATTCCATTGTTATTTATGCAAGAGAAGTGAAAACAAGTACACACATATAAACACACAACTTATAGATGAATCATCACAGCGACTTTATTCATTATATAATAGCCCCAAATTGGAAGCAATCCAAATGATTATCAACATTGAATAGATAAGGGAACTGTATTATATTCAAACAACAAGATGCTACACAACAATTAAAAGACCTAAATCGCTAACTAATATTGATGAATCTCAAATACATTATGCTGAGCAAAAGAAGCCAGACGCAAAGGACAACATATTATCTAATTCCATTTATACATAAAGCTCCAGAGCAGGCTTATCTACATTGACAGAAAACGGTTCAGCAGTTACCTGGAGTGAGAACAGGCAGAGATTGGCACACAGGGAGTAAAATCTATAGAGTATACCTATAATTTCCTGGCTTTGCAACTGTACTATAGCTGTATAAGAATGTTACTACTGGAAGAAGCAGGGTGAAGGATACATCAAAAATCTGAACTATTTTTTATGACTTCTTGAGAGTCAACACTGATATCAAGACAAAAACTTTTTTAAAAGGGGGAATCAAAAGGAAACTTTGGGGGTGATTCCAATACAGTATATCTCAATTGTGTTAGTGATAACACAGGTTTACACGTTTATCAAAACTTACGGAATAGTATATCTAAATGGAGACATTTTATAGTATAGAAATTGTACTATCATAAAATCAATTTCAAAAGTTTAAACTGTACATGATTATTGAAAGATTATATGGTAGGCACTATTCTAAATGCTTAGTTTTCAATTTCTCATTAAAGAGAGAAACTGAAAGAAGAGTGGAGAAAATCTTGGTGGTTAAGACAGACAGGCTTGGGTGAAAATCCTGGCTATACTCTTTAATAGCTGGTGAACCCAAGTGCCTTGCTTAATCTCTGAACCTTACTTTTCTCATTTATGCAAACAGAGCACTGATGTAACAGTAGCTCTAAGACAAGACTTGTAAGGATTAAATGAGATTCAGACAGTACTTGGCAATGAGAAAGCACTTAATACAAGATGGAGATTATCACTAGAGTGGGCCACCATTGAAGCAAGTGGAAAAAGAGCTGACATCAGTCCAAAAACGGACTGTTACTCCTTTTAAAAATACACATAGGGAATTCCCTGGTGGTCCAATGCTTAGGACACCAAGCTCTCGCTGCCAAGGGCCTCCCTCAGTTCAATCACTGGTTAAGGAACCAAGATCCAAAAAAGCCACACAGAGTGGCCAAATAGACACACATACAAACTACTAACTATGAATTACATATATAAGAAACTACAATTAAAATGAACTTTTAAAAAATGCACATAAAACTTTTGACTTACAGGGCCAGAACCAAAATACAAGCACAGGGAAATTTGGGATAAAGGATACTTCTAGAGTTTCCAGACGGGAATAAAATTCTCAGTTCAGTTCAGTCGCTTAGCTGTGTCTGACTCTTAGAGACTCCATGGACTGTAGCACACTAGGCTTTCCTGTCTATCACCAACTCCTGGAGCCTACTCAAATTCATGTCCATTGAGTCGGTGATGCCATCCAACCATTTCATCCTCTGTCATCCCCTTCTCCTCCTGCCTACAATCTTTCCTAGCATCAGGGTCTTTTCCAATGCATCAGTTCTTTGCATATGGTGGCCACAATATTAGAGTTTCAGCTTCAGCATCAGTCCTTCCTATGAATATTCAGGACTCTAATAAAACTCTAATGCACTAAAATTTTCTGGACACATGTAAACTGGTTAACATTTAGCACAGATTTAATATACTCTTGGTACTGTGCCACCAACTTGATGGACATGAGTTTGAGCAAGCTCCAGGAGTTGGTGATGGACAGGGAAGCCTGGTGTGCTGCAGTCCACGGGGTCGCAAAGAGTTGGACACAACTGAGCAACTGAACTGAACTGAACTGTCACTTCACTGGAACAGTTCAGAAAATAAAATCAACTAGTAAATAACTGATATACGATAGTCATGCTGGCCAACTCTACTTCTAGGTCTAAACACTCTTGAATTTGATCACAAGGACAAGAAAGTTTATCAGCAAAATCCCCATTGCCTAGAACCTAGGATTTATATTCCCCAAAGAATTGATGCTTTTGAACTGTGGTGTTGGAGAAGAATCTTGGACTGCAAGAAGATACAACCAGTGCATCTGTTTATTGGAAGGACTGATGTTGAAGCTGAAACTCCAATACTTTGGCCATCTCTGCAAAGAGTTGACTCATGGGAAAAGACTCTAATGCTGGTAAGGATTGGGGGCAGGAGGAGAAGGGGACGACAGAGGATAAGATGGCTAGATGGCATCACTAACTCGATGAACATGGATTTGGGTGGACTCCGGGAGTTGGTGATGGACAGGGAGGCCTGGCGTGATGCGATTCATGGGGTCGCAAAGAGCTGGACACAGTTGAGCAACTGAACTGAACTGAACTGAGGAGACCAGAGTTCTGTGCAATAAAAACACACTGTCAGTTACCATTGGACTGTAAGTTGTAAAGATGTTATGGGATCCAAATGTACCACTGCCTAAGTCAAAAGCAATTCCAAAGACTCAGGATTCAGTATCTCTTTATCTCATATAGGTCCTTATGACTCCAGAACAAAAATCCAAGGAAGACTCAGGATAGAGTATTTCTTTATCCCACATAGATCCTTATGAATCATATTCAATACCTATCAAGATGAACCTGGGGCATTGAGACTGGAAGCATTCTTAATTCATAGACACTCTTTGTTTACACTTGAGCTTTACAATCAAACTAGCCAAGCTAGCTAAAGTTTTATGATCATCAAACTAAAACTCCTCCCTATTGCGGATGTGCAAAAGGGCAGGGTTAACTATGCTGCCAGTTAACATTTACTCTGTGTTCCGTGACATTTATAAGCCAAAAGCCTCAACCTTCGCATTACATTAGAAATACTGTACTTTTTTGGCATCTAATCTCAAATTAATTGCCAATTATTCAGGGGACATGTCTATAAATCTTCTCTTAATTGTCAAGGGCAGTGAGCCAATGAAATAATAATCGTTAGAGGAAGAGTTTGTCATAGCATCTTTCTGTGAAATTCAAGATTTGTTTTGCAAATGGAAAAGAGAACACAGGTCAGTAACATGCAGAACTTTTTACAAGGATTCAGAGCTAATTTTAGGATAATTTTATCATTTAAATAGGAAAAGGGGGGGCTTTAGACTCTGTCTTGGATTAGCCACTATTTCATATTTTCATATGTATATATCTGGAATTCTGTGGTTTCAAATTTACAAAAATATAGCTCTGCTTTTTTGATTACCATTACTTGACAAAAAATTAACCATGTCAATCAGTATACTTGTGAATTATTTAAATGCTGTATAATATTCCATTTTAAAAATACAGTAATTTTATTTCTCCTTCAGAAATAATTAAGCTCTTTCCAATGTTGCTGACAATTCAACAATGCTGCAGTAAATGTCATTAAAATACTTTTTTAAAAAAAGCAAAACTGTTTATTTATTTTTTTTAATCTTAAAATATCTAAACCTGGAAATAGATGTAGTCACCTTCAACTTACCTAGGTTTCTCTAAAATTCTCAAAATCATGGGGCCAAGTTGCTTTTCTATCAAAAAGCTTGGAAGTCCCATTTCCCCACACTTTGGGCAACATTTGCTATCATTTGTGTATGTAGGGTCCTGGAACTCGGTCCATTGTACTTATTATCCTTCTTATACAAAATCTACCTGTATTTCTTATTACTTTCTCATGATTCTTAAGTGAAAATGTTGGTACATAAGGTACAAAAACATTAAGGTTCCTGACAGAAAATACCCTCCAAAAAGATTGTATCAGTTTCCCTTTATCCAGCTTGATTTCATTTATTTTTACATCACAAAGGCATGTGGGTTCTTAGTTCCCCAACCAGAGATCAAATCTATGCTCCCTGCAGTACAAACACGGAGTCTCAACCACTGAACAGCCAGGGCATTTCCTTCCAGCTTGATTTTAAATGGTCCCAAAATAGTAGTGTGTGTTCACCTTAATATTATTAGCTTCACATTAATAGACATTTAGATGTCTTTTCTTTCAAAAAAAATACATATAGTGCTGTAATGGAAAACACTGAATATGAATTTTTGCTGAAATTTCCCGGAAGTAGAATGAATAGAGCAATGAGAATGAACATTATTTTTGAAGATTTTTGATACATATTGACAAATTTCCTTCCATACAGCAGTTTTTGGAGGAAATATAGTATCACTGATCTGACAACTGGGGGCTTCCCTGGTGGCTCACAAGGTAAAGAATCTGCCTGCAATGTGGGGCACCTGAGTTCGATCCGTGGGTCAGGAAGATCCCTTGGAGAAGAGAATGGCTACCCACTCCAGTATTCTCATCTGAAGAAGTCCATGGACAGAGGAGCCTGGTGGGTGACAGTCCATGGGGTCACTAAGAGTCAGACATGACTGAGCAACTAACACACATCTGACATTACAGAGTCCAAATGAGAATGATTTTTCTCCTTTAAATTATGTGATTTTTTTTAAAAAAAAACAAAAGTTTCCATCAATAATTCAAATAATTCTAATTCAAAGCTCTGTATTAGAGAGGAAGCATGGCTGCTAAAACTATTTCTTTTCATTCTGAGAAACTGTTGATTCCAATGAGAAAACTAATTTGGAAAATGGCTTGTTGAGAAATAACAAATGAATTCCATTATCATATGTATTTAAGTAAAAAAAAAAAGGAACCCTTATGTCTAAAAAATACCGAAATTGGTAACACTCAGTGTGCCAGTTACAGAATTACTTCCAAGCCACCTTCCCCCAAATGACATGGAAGCAGTGGTCTAGGTCAGGGGTCAGCAAAACTTTTCTGTAAAGGGCCAATAGCCAGACAGCATATATTTTCAGCTTTGGGAGCACGTATGGACTCAGTCCAACTGGTCAACTCTGCCTTCGTAGTATGAAAACAGCCACAGATTATATGTAAATAAAGTTGTTTCCAGGAGAACTTATTTACAAATGTAGGCAGCAGATTCGGCCCAGGCGCCACATTTGGCTAACTCTTGGTCCAGATGTTGGTTCTGTATCTCCAGGTGAGCAATTCTTGTGTAATACTTGGGGTACAGGATATGCATCGTCTCTAACATTAGCCTAAGCGGCTGTACTCAGAAACTTATTGACATTCAGATTACTACATTGTACTCAAGACCTACTGAACTAAAATCTCTGAAAGTCAGGTTCACCAATCTATGGTTTAACAAGCCTTCAAGTGATTTTATCTTTCATGCATTGGAGAAGGATATGGCAACCCACTCCAGTGTTTTTGCCTGGAGAATCCCAGGGACGGGGGAGCCTAGTGGGCTGCCGTCTATGGGGTTGCACAGAGTTGGACACGACTGACATGACTTAGCAGCAGCAGCAAGTGATTTTATACATGCTAAAGTCTTCAAATTAAGGGTCTAAGTCCAGCAAAGTTCCTTAATAAAACTTGGGGAACCAGGTTCTGAGAATGAGCTTTTTCCTATTTCTCCCATCTCTTGCAAACCTCAAGAGATGCTGCCACTCCATGAGTAAGCTAGTAATAACACTTTATAATAAGAGGCACAGCACACATGACTCCAGGCAGGTGGTATCTCATTAGACCAGCAGAGATTGAATCCTTTCCCCTAGTGGTACAAAGACTGCTGTCCTTACAGTCTTTTTTCTGCAGAACTTAAAAAACAGAAAAGAAAAGTGCATGGTGAGTCTGTGATGTGAAACAGAGGCTGCAGGACAGATTTCTGTATGCTGATGAAGCTCTAGAAATTACTATCTACATTTAACTCCCCATATGGACAAGCATGAAACATTTTGCTAGCACTTCAGGATAGCTGCTTTATTATTGTTACCCTGCCTGTTTTCTCGGCTCTTTTTCTCCTGGTCAATCTTTTAATAAATTTCATCCCACAGTGAGAAGAAACCTGAATTAAGCATGGAAAGGAAAACAAGGTTCAAATTCCATCATTTCTATTTTTCTCATTATTTCCAGCCTTTTGTGCTCCTTATACTGATTCTAGTTAAACAGGGTAGTAGAATAACACCTGCTCAGAAAAATAAATAAATAAGAGATTTACTGAGAGCAGAAAAGACAATGGTCCCTTGCTGGCAACACTATATAGCTAGCTGATATGAGCTTCTGCCCAACCCTAACCAAACAGCTGCATGACCTCATGTAAAGCTGAAGTCAAATGTCTCTACAATCAGAACTGTGAGTGGAATCTGAAGAATAGTGTGTGTGTGTCCTTCAAGGAGACACTAAATTCTTACAAAGACATCAGGATCTCACAGAACCGTGCTCAGCCAACCTGCAGGACTCAAGTGCTGACAGTGAACACTGGATGGAACATGGCTCTGAAGGCCACCCACAATGCTAAGTAATATCTTTACAATCCTTACTCCAACCCAATGAGACTGGTTCTGCTTCCAATGCCATCTTACAGAAGATTAAACTGAGACTCACAGATTGCCCCATAAGCCAGGTAATTTGACAAAGTGGAAATATGTGTAGAAAGAGAGAGAGATAATGGGCATGGCAAGATGTTAATAGCTGGTCAGGGATGATGGAATACATTACGCTGTTTGCTTGTTTGTTTTGTTTTGTTTTAATTAGTGTACGGGTTTGAAATGTTTCAAGATTTAAAAAAAAGAATAAAATTATTTTTTTTTCTTAAACAGTCACACTCATCATGCCACTAGAAAACATCCATGTGGATTTCAACATAAAAACCACAGGCTGACTTCCCATAAAACTGTGGCATTGTACAGCTGTTCCAATATCCTCTTTATGCTCAACATAAGGAAACACCAAGAAAGTAACATCTGAACAGCATTAGATCCCAGAGAACGCTCAGCCAGGGAGTGTGTGTAAAGTTCCTTCCCAGGATTGCGCGCCCCGGATTGAAGCCCTGAACTCTTGGCTCTTAGGACACTGTTGACAAGTAAGAAGTTTTCAGTGTGTTTATGCAAATACAAACTGAAATGCCATTGGCATTCCATAGTTTGAACATCCATAGTAACTAACACAGCTGTTCCCCTACCATCCCAATCTCACTCCAATTTATTCTCAGATAAGAATAGATAATGCAGGTGGTAAACTACATTCTAATATGGTCTGATATAATTCAAGCAACAGCAGGCTAGGACTAGAGTTCCAGGTCCTCTGACCTACACAAGGAAATATCATACAAGCAGAAGGTTAAAGTGAAGTCACTCAGTCGTGTCTGACTCTTTGGGACCCCATGGACTGTACGCTACCAGGCTCCTCCATCCATGGGATTTTCCAGGCAACAGTACTGGAATGGGTTGCCATTTTCTTCTCCAGGGGATCTTCCTGACCCAGGGATTGAACCCGGGTCTCCCGCATTGCAGGCAGATGCTTTACCATCTGAGTCACCAGGGAAGCCACCAAGCCATACAAACAGGGTGTTGGCAAAGACTAAGGCAGGAGGAGAAGGAGGCGACAGAGGATGAAACTGTTGGATGGCATCATCAGCTCAATGGACATGAGTTTCAGCAAACTCCAGGGGACAGTGAAGGACAAAGAAGCCTGCCATGCTACAACAAAGATTACATCAGCACAAGCCACTTCAATTTCTGCTGGATTGTGAGAACAGAGCCCACCAGCAATATCTACGCATTATTTGATGGGTCTGGAAAAGGTGAGACCATTTTCCCTGAGCAAAGCATCCTAATAATTCTATGCTTTGCATAGTACTCCTCTTTAAAAAATCTTTCAGAACTGAAAACAAATGAGAGAATCAGAAGTATATGGTCTCAGACAGGTGAGAATAGAAAGAAAGACATCTTGCATCAGTAAGATTCTATAGCAGATGCAGGCAAAACTTTTCTGAAAAGTCAGATAGTAAATATTTTAAGGCTTCACAGGCTGTACGGTCTGTGTTCCAACTCTTCAGCTCTGTTTTATCAGGAAATCAACTCTAAACAAGATGTAAACAATTGTGCCTGGCTGTGTTCTAATAAAACTTTATTACAAAAACATACAGTAGCCTTGACTTGGCACGCAAGCTGTAATTTGCCACCACCCCATTCCAGAGGATTGTCTCTCTCTCAAATACATGCTGTTTGCCTAAGCTTGCCAGGCTTTACATGACTGTGCATCTGTGTGTATATAGGTAGCTCTGGTGTACAAACAACTGCCTTAGAAAAAAAGTAGCAGGGTGAGCCACGGATCTGTGTTGATGGGGCTTTCATAAAAAAACTCAATGGCTTAAACATAACCCATTCTCATGGCCTCTACAAAACAGAATAATTTTACACATTTAAAGAGCCTTCTAAGAAATGCATTAAATGTTTCCTGGAATGGAATGTTATTTGTGTCAATCTCCACTATATACAAATCTGCAGCATAGAAAGACTCAGACATTATAAATAAGATTTCCTTTTGATGATATATGTTGCTTTATCATAAATCTCTTTCATGAACCTTATCTCATTTAAACCTCATAAAGCCCAGGGAGAATAGTAACATTGTTTCCACTTCAAAACAGATGAAGAAAGTGAGACGCCCAGGTACTGAATGGATCAGACGAATGTAGGACTAAAACTCAGATGTCCTAACTCCAAACCTCTACACTTTTCCCCTTTCATCTCTGTGTTTCTAAACCAGGTTTTATCCAGCAGTGGAGAGTGAAACTTTTTGTTAAAACCATATACTGGTATTTATCACAACTGTCAAGGTCATGGAAAAACAAGAAAAGATTAAGAACTTTGTACAGACTAGAGGAGTTTAAGACATGACAACTAAACACAACACAGTACCCTGAACTAGATCTAGTGACAGAAAATAGATACTGGTAAAAGCAACTTATGTCAAATGTATCATGACTATGCAAGATGTTGGCACTGGGGAAAATTAGATGAAGGAAATTCTGGAATGCTCTGTACTATCTTTGCAACTTTTTGCATCTAAAATATTCCAAAATAGAATTTATTTCTAAAAAAAATGTACATAATGCACCTATGTGAATGTGCCTATGTGCAGGGTTCTTGGGCTGTTTTACTTTTGTGAAATCAGCAGGTAAGAATTCTTACAGGGACTGATCACAGTTCTCATTTATGGAGAGTATGATATATCATATATGTGGCTAAAAAATATTTGGGGAAAGAGTTCTTAATTCATAGGTGGTCACAAGATATTTCTAACTCCTGTAATTCCATAAGTGATTATCATTTTCACACTACTATTTTCATTCCATCACCATCTTTCAGCTGTTATTCAAAAGTGATTATCAATAATGGGGCTATAAAAGCCATTCAATAATTAGGACACTCACTGGCCATATGCCCACTCCGACAGTGGGAGGTGATTTATGTAAGGAAAGCCCATCACATCTGCCAAGCTGGTTTCTCTCTGACGAACTCTCCAATTGCAGATGAAAACATGGCTCTTAATAGTCATCTTTTTCTTAATTAGAGTACTGACTTGCAAGCCCAAGTGCTACAGCATTTAAAATTTTATATACAAGGAAAGAAAAACAGAATCAATAAACCATTCTCTGTCTTGCCATTTCATGGGTCCGGATAACCAGAGGAAAAGCACAGAACATCATCAACTGGATCTGGTCAGAATCCTGGCCTTTGTCACAGAATGGGAAAGACCTAAAGGAAATCCAAGGACAAAAGAACTCAGACCTAGCTGGTCAAATCTCACCCCCTTGATACACAAGACTTTAACAGATGTAAGCTTAAGCCCTCAGCACGATTCACCAAGGGTTTCTCACAGGAGTGCCAATGGCATCCTGGACAGGAAAATTCTTTGTTGTGAGTTTACTCTCTGAACCTCAGCAGCCCAGTTCTTGGCAGCTTCCAAATAAATGCTTGAAGTGATCCCCAGTCACAGCAACAAGCCTAGTGAGGCAGTGCCACCCTGGGAGATGGGTAAATGAAGAGCAATCGGGAACAGTTATTCCTGTTGAGCTTGCTTTCTTTTCTCCATTTAGATCCAAGAGCATATTAGAAGAATATTGGGGGGGAAACCCTCATACTGGGAATGATTTCAAACAGCTAAGATCTCCTCTGTCCATACTTACATAAACATACCTGTCTTCTAGTGCAAGGATGCTGGTAAAGAGGAATCAGAGCTTAATGCTGAGACCAGAGGTTTGTGCTAGTCTTCACAATGATCCAGCAGATATAGTCTCCGCCAAGCTTCTCAATGAAAAGCCCCTCCACCAGTGTCTAGCCCATCGCTCTGGTTTATTGTGTTCACAGGCTTTGCATGACTGCTCAGTCGCTTCAGTTGGGTCCAACTCTTTGCAACCCTATGGACTGTAACCCACCAGGCTCCTCTGCGCAAGGGATTTTCCAGGCAAGAATACTGGAGTGGGTTGCCATGCCCTCCTCCAGCGGCTTTTCCTGACCCAGGGATAGAACCCTTGTCTCCTGCATCTCCTGCATTGCAGGTGAATTTTTCACCCACTGAGCCACCTAAAGTGATGATTTTTTTTTACCCACTGAGTCACCTAAGGTGGCTTATCAATATGTTTCTTTATCTTGTTTATTATGTGTCCTCTACCACCACGATAGTTTGACATGAGAGCTGAGACTCTCTCAGCTTAGAGGAGAAATTGGCATAGACCTAGTGATGATTAAAGGAGTGGATGAAGGATGAAAACACTAGTTAAAATAACACTAGTGAGAAGGAAATGGCAACCCACTCCAGTGTTCTTGCCTGGAGAAGCCCAGGGACAGGGGAGCCTGGTGGGCTGCCGTCTATGGGGTCGCACAGAGTCGGACACGACTGAAGCAACTTAGCAGCAGCAGTAGCAGCAGTGACTAAAGCAGGACCAAGCAGAACTACATTCCCATCTTGACTTTGCCGTTTGCAAATGAAAACATGCAATGTTAGGCAAATGCTAGCTACCCTCCTCTTGACTTGGAAGTGTCAGTATCATATTCCAAAATGTATCTTTTGTGGAGTTGTTTGTCCTCAAGGAGAGCTTTTTAATGATTAATGCTTATGACAAAACATATAAAACAAGTTAAACAAGTTAAGCTTTCCATATTACTAGGCTGAAAACAAATTAAAATTTGGATGCTGTCACTGGACTGCTTTCACACACCAAACACTTACAAATAGTGCATCTATGGTATACCCTACGGTCAAAGGTGTGCGACCAAAGACAGAAATCTTAGGTTTGCATGGAATATGAATGACAGTGTAGAGTATCAAACGTCCTTCAGTCCAGCACCAGTTATCAGGAAATCTGGCATTCATTTTTTACTTCATTTACTCAACACTTATTTCAGTGTTCTTCATATATGTGTTATATTCCTTCTTCATTACTTTAATTTGTATTACCCTGATGGATAAGGATATGAAGTATCTTCTATTAATTTATGAAATTTCTATTCAAATTGTTTAACTTTTTTTTATTAGTTCATCTTCTTAATATTGACTTTAAGAGTTCTTTATATATCCTGCATATCAGTCCTTTGTCAGAAATAAATTTTGCAAACCCCTTCTCCTAGCCTGTGACTTGTATATTCACTTTGTTAGGGATATCTTTTGATGAGTGGAAGTTTTGATGGTTGATGAAGCCTCATTTATTGCTTTTTATGGCTACTTTGGTCTTTATTGTTCATTTGTTACAGATGAGTCATAAAATAGGAACATGAAGCAGACAGAACTCTGAGCAAGGGTCAGGAGATGTTGATTTGAGACCTACATCTGTACCATATGTTTTGGAAAAGTCATGGGTGAAGGCTAATTTTATGCATCAGCCTGACTGGACCACAAGGTGCCTAGATATCTAGATACCTAGTCAAGTATTATTTAGCATGTTTCTTATGATAAGTCTACTGGATGACTTTTACATTTCAACTGATAAACTGAGTAAAGCAGATCAGTGTCTCTAATTTAAGTGGGCCTCACCCAATCAGTTGAGGGCAAGCTGACTTGCCCATGAATAAGAGGGAATAACTCCTGCCTTAACCTTTGAGCTAAGACATCAGCTTTCTGGATTTCACACTAAACCGAAACATTACCCCTCCTTGTCTCAAGCCAGCCAGCCTTCAGACTAGAACTTACACCATCAGCTCTCCTAGATCTCAGGCCTCTAGACTCTTAACTAAAATCACACCATCAGTATTTCTGGGCCTTCAGCTTACCAACTATGGACCTTGGGACTTGTCAGTCTACATAACTGCATAAGCTGATGTCTTACCATAAAGTAAGTAAGGAAAAGTCACTCAGTCGTGTCTGACTCTTTGCGACCCCATGGACTATACAGACCATGGAATTCTCCAGACCAGAATACTGGAGTGGATAGCTGTTCCCTTCCCCAAGGGATCTTCCCAACCCAGGGATCAAACCAAGGTCTCCTGCATTGCAGGCGGATTTTTTTCCCAGCTGAGCCACAAGGGAAGCCCAATTTCTTATCATAAATATCCATAAATAGATAAAACTTCCTATTGGTTCTGTTTCTCTGGAGAACCCAAATACATTAACTACCTCTTCTGGTTCCAACACAACATGTAGCATTCTAACAGGCACTTAATGAATCTTGCTGAAATCCCTAATAAATCAGCTTGGTTCACATATCTGTAAGTGAACAGGCTAGATTTGACAATCCCAGAGTTCTCTCCCATTCTGATACTTATCTTGATCTCACCTTTCTATTCCAGTAAGGGCTTCTCCTTTGGGTGTCCTCTTGCAAAATTAATCCAGCTATGCCTCTCAGAAAAAGTGACAAACCATTCTCTTGGCTCATCAACTCAGCAGTCACTCTTAACAGGCCCTGCTACATGCAAGCCTGTTCTGGCTTGTTTGCCCCTACTTTGAGGAAGCAAAGTGCTAAGGAATTCAGACAGTTCAAAGTTATTTGAGTGTTTACACATCGTAGAGGTTACAGAAGCCAAATTCTTAATAGCGCAAAGAACTTTACTCAAGATCTTATAATAACATACAATGGGAAAGAATCTAAAAAAGAATGTTAATCTAAATTAATCTAAAACAGAATCATATATATATGTATATATATATAACTGATTCATATATATATATATATATATATGTATAACTAAACCATGGCTATGCACCTACAACTAACACAGCATTGTAAATCAACTATGTTTTAATAAAAATAAAAATAAAAAAACCTAGGATGCTAAAACAAATCAAAAAACAGTAAATAAATAAATTTCTGATACACAGACATCCTCACCAGACTTCTAAACTGACATTTTAAAAACTGCAACAAAGTCACCAAAAAAGGCAATAAATCTAATTACTGATGGTTGTTACAAGGAAAGCAAGTCACAGATGACACTCCAGAGGTACCAAAACATAGAAGGGGGTCTAACATTTGTCAGAGGAACAAACAGAAGTATGTCAACACCTCAGCCTTTGGGAACCTCTGACACGCTCTTTTCCATTGCTTGATTTCAGACCAGTCCATAGAAAATTTTCTTTAGAAATAAAAGTGATCTTAAATAAATTTTGCAACGCCTTTTGAGACCAGCCTACACCCCAGGGAGATGTCAAGCACATTTGAGAACTCCTGCTTTAGAATAAGTTGTATTAAATAAGAAAATTAGGTGATAATGATTTAGAGTCACCGCGAGAACCTGAAGGAATGGAGTTCATCTGGCTTCCCTCACATGTCTCTAATAGCAAAAGCAGGGAATTGGTCTCCCCTTGGGGCCTGGAATGTCCTAATGACAAGGAATCTGCCAGGCTCATTCAGAATGGAAGAGGTAACTGGATATTACCTGGAAGGGAGGGTTATGAACCTTGATGAACATTAGAATCACTAGGGCACAGCTGAAATAATACCAGTGTCCAGTCTCCCATCCCTGCGCAACTAAATAAGAATCTATGAGGAGAGATTGAACAGTGGTGGATTGTTTTGTTTTTTCATCTCTCCTAGTGACTGCAGTGTGCAGTCAGCATTCTAAGCCTAGCCTACTTCTCTGATCCTGAACTCTTTAGTGGAGTCACTAATTGTAAGAATATCTATGCAGAACCTTCTGTGTAGAGAGAATCCTGTAGCTCTCCTAAGATAAAGTGCCCTGTGCTTCAAAGGTGAAATAACACTCTGAACCCGGAGCAGGGTGGGATAGGTGGAATGAAGAACACCAAGAGGAAAGGGAGCTTAAAAAAAAAAAAATCTAACACCCTCTTAGAGCCATAACCCTGGGAATTTAAATTGGGTTTCTGCCTGCCCTTACGAGGTAAGAAAACTCAAATTAGCTGGGTAGAAAATTCATTTCAAAGGATCTGGGGACGCTGGGTGACTTGGACTTTGATGTCTCTCACTGCAGCTCAGCCATCCCCTTGGCTTTCTGACCAATTCCTGAGAAAAGTAATAAGTTACATATATTTAGTTTGAAGAACACCTATCAAGTGAAAAGGTGGGAAAGGGGCTACAATTAATGACAAAGAACAAGGTGAGAAAGGGTGAACCGCGAGCACAAATGCAGGGCTTTCCCACACGAAAACAGTAATGCTGATGTCTGGAAAGTGGTACAGGCTGATTTCTGGAGCTGAATAAAGCACCAAGACACTTAGAAAGAACCAGAGAAGATAAAAGAACAAACAGAAGTCTCCCCTCAATTAAACACAATTCAAATGTAACTGCTGTGAATCGGGTAATTATTCTGTTGATGAATTCCACACTTAAGCTGACACTGAACCATGGGCTGCCTCATTTCTTCAAGTACCAAAACCAAGTGATGCCTTCAGCCACCCTCAGATCACAATCAAGCTGTTCAGTGCTCACAAACAATCAATTTCCTTTAATGAAATATTATTCTGCCACTAGTCAGAGATACAGAAGCTACTACAATCATCTCTCTCTCCAAAAGACTCTCAGGGAATAAGTGAAAAGGATTTAAAGCTTTTTCATCAGCATCTACATATATTTAACCCCAGTAGAAAACTTTTTCCTCATCCATATATTAAAATTTTCCTTGAAGTGTTTCTGTACTGTCTTACCTAGACATGTATACTCCCTAAGACTACTCATGTGTAGTCTTTATTTCTTTATACTAAAATCACACTGGTATCTTAAAAGTTCAAGCAAAATCAAATTATGAAAGTAAAGCAGTTACACTTTCATTTCTTTTCCTTGTTAAAAGAATGCTAGCTTAACATTTGCATTTTTCCCCATAATTAGAAAGATTATGGAAAGAGAAGAGAAAATGTAGTGAAACAGGCTTCAGCAGAAAACAGCTAAAATAGAAGCCCCATATACAAAAGAATAACAATTAAAGAATAAAAGCTCCATCCTTCATTTGATAGGTATTACCTGATTGGAAATTAAAACACTTCATGCTATCTCTAGAGAAGAATTCTGTTTCAAAACGAGGGTCTAATGTTTAAACTGTGCAAGCCAAATCAGCTTGAAGAAACAGAAGGCTCTGCTAAGCTTTAGCAGAACAAGCCCTAACATAATATGCCAAGGAACACGTTTGACAAAACAGAAGTAGAAAAATATTTTCAAAATTGGTTCTTGGCTTAAATCTAGCATTTGGCACCTCAAATAAACACAGAGAAGAAGAATTAACTTGGCTGTAACATGTGACTTTTGGAACTGCAGATGGTGGGGTAGGTTATTCATTTCTCAGCTTCTCACCATCTCTGCCCTTACATTAGAGCCTCTTCATGTGAGGGTGCCTTAGAAGGGTTGGAAAGACAAGAACTGGATAAATGCATATAACCAGTTTCTGGGTAACTACATCTCCTTTAAAATCATGCCTTTACCAAACATCTCATGCCAACTCAACAGCTCTCATTAATAAATGTTCTGGCTTACAGAGCCAAGTCAACGTCATACCTGCTGTCTATAAACAGTAAAGGAGTAACACCTCCTCTTCTGGGAAGATGATGCAGATGTGCATTTCCCTCATCTTCCCACGGAGCACAACAGCAGACCTTGAATGTCATCTATGAAACTGACAAGAAGGCAGTGGGAACAGAAAGCAGACCTCTGAGGACTCTCAGGAAAGATCTCAGCACGCAGGTGAATTCTGTGGGCTTTCTTTACATCCCATATAAACCAGCATCTCAGCAGAAGATGCTGACAACAAGTAAATGTCAATAGGTGCAGATGACAAGAGCCCAACAAAAGCCTATTCTCTCTACCTAAAGAACCAGGTAATAGGGTCAAGTCAGGGGGGCCTGGGTTCGATCCCTAGTCAGGGAACGAGATCTCACATGCCACAACTAACAGATCCTGCATGCTACATTGAAAGATCTTATGTGCCGTAATTAAGACCTGGTGCAGCCAAATAAATAAATACAAACGAATATTCAAAAAAATAAACGACGTTGCCAAGTGATGAACATGCAAATAGAGTTTGAGGGGCACTGATATGAACTATTACAGGATTGGAGGGATGGGGACCACACAGCTTGTGGGATCTTAGTTCCTTATCCAGAGATCAACCTAGGCTTTTAGCAGTGAAAGCACAGAGTCCTGACCACTGAACTGCCAGGGAATTCCCTACTACACAACTTCACCATAGTTATGACTTTGTACCAACATGGAATGTATTTATTATATCCCCATAAGTAAAATAAGCAGAGTACACATCTGAAATTCCTTAGTGCTAGTGTAATTTGTGTGGTGCGCACAAGTCAAGGCCTGGCAGGAAATGAGCACAACATAAAAAGAGCAGTTTGGGGGCGGAGGGATTATGACTCTTTCCCCACCAAGTCCCGCACTTTGTTCTTAACACTTATAATCCTGCTAATATGTTATATGACGAGATGGCAGGACCAAGGTATGAGGATTAACACTTTTTACTTTCTGGCTTGCTGCTTTCCTAGGATCATGGTGACCTGGTAGAATGAAATTCCACATACTTGAGGTTACCCAGGCTCATGAACAACCAGATCTGCAAGGGCCCTGGCTTAGTTTTAGCCAGTTTAACTACCTGCAAAAAGAACAAATAGCAGTCCAAAGGAGTCTCGTTTGAAGGCACACTCAAAGCAGCTCAAACACGCTCTAGACAGACATAAGGTCCAACTTGTCCGTAGAGTTAACACTCCCTGCAGGTCCAAAGTCTTTGGATCTACACTGGCTCCAGGATGCAGATACAGCAGCGAGAACCCAGCACTCACCAGAAATACACAATGTCCTGACTGTGATGGTGGTTAGCTGTGTGCCTGGACATCATGGTCTTTGAGACTGTACATTAAACCCACTCCTCCAGTCACATGGCATCAGCACCAGACAAAGAAATCAACTGACTGCTCATCAGTGAGTCAACTTTTAAATTCTTTGCTTCCTTTTTTTCTCACTCCAGGCAGAATCCCAACCATGTTAACCTTGTAAGTGGCACCAAGAAAACACCAAGAGATTTTCAGAAGATCCAAGAGATAATCCGTGTCCCATAGTTGAAAAAAACTATATGCTTAACTTAACCCCAAAGTTAATTCTTCAAATGATTTTTTACTACACACCAACTTTTCCCCACCTCATCTCAAAATCACTACATTTCAGATAAACTCTTCAGCTCATGTTTAGAGTATGTAGTGTCCCAGTTCAAACATGTTCTGGGAATATTTATACGTAAACATCTAAAACCCTATATTCCTTAACTGTTACACTGAAGAGAAAAAAAAAAAACACTTTAATTAAAGGGATAACGCTACACTGGCTGAACAAAACAATATCTACTTCCAAATTTCAACAATTATTTATACACATGCCATCCAAAATGAAAACTAAAGGAGCTTTATTACTGTTTCTATACTAGTCACACTCATGCTATGAAATCTTTACTTAAATATTTTTAAACTCTGATTATCAAAGGGTAGATAAATAAACACTCTTGTAAGAAAACTGGTTTTTACTTCTAAATATGAAGTCACTTGTCATTTTTGAAAGATTCCAAAAAGGAAGGGCAATTCACCAACATTCAAAGACCGTAAGAGAGAGGAGATATAACACCATAACAACTGGAACAAACAAAAGTTTTACTTTAATTCAGGGCTTTAACCTTTAGAACTACTGACATCCAGGGTGAGATAATTCTTTGTTGTGGGGGCTGTGCTGTGCACTGTGGGATGTTTAGCAGCATCCTTGGTGTCTACCAACAAGATGCCAAAACTCATTTGTGGCCAGTTGTGAAAACCAAACACATCTCCAGACATTGCCAAATGTCTCCTGGGGAATTAACTGTCCTCAATTGAGCACCACTGCTTAACTTAAGCAACAGAGCTGCCTGGTTGAATCCCAAATGTAACTGACATCTCTCTTGGCCTCTGTGGTTTAGTGGTTTGCCAACACAACAGAATGACTATCACCATTCAACCTCCTATGACTGCATTTGAGGAATTATCAAGTATTAGCAGATGGCATGCAATGCAACTCTATGCACAAAGAGGCCTCAGCTTTACTGGGATTGAAATAATGGTGGTGTCAATTGCCCACTGATTTTCTAGAGACTGAATATATATATATTATGAAGGCTGAAGCCAGTGACTAGAGTTACTGTGAGGCATAGCTGAAATAGTCACTATGCCCAAAACTGTGGGCAAGTAGACTACAGTCCTGGCCAAAGTTATCATCAAAATACAACAGCCTATTAGCCTAAATTGCTGGAGTCCAGGAACACTGAGTAGTTAAGAGACGTGTACTAGGTGAACTAACTCATCCACAGAGGTAACTAGTATTTAACAAATACATTCTAAGAGGTAAGCAACTCTGTATGTTATTTTTCCATTTCTTTCCCAATGAAAAACTGCACTGAACTCACAACCTGGTGAACAGGAAAAGGCACCTTCTAATACCTGAAAGGCATCTTTGCCTCTTTCTATTTCACATCCCACATGTCACAATAGTTACCAAGTTCTCCCAATTCCACTTCCTGTGTCTCTCTTGAACAGGCCCACTTCTTCCCATCATACATTTCATTGCTGAATTACTACAGACACCTCCTAACCAGATAATGAGCTTCTAGTCTTGGACTCTTCCATGGGACATAAAACAATCTTTCAAACACACAAATCTGATTGCCTTTCTTCAGCTTGTATTTCTTCATGGGGGTCCCACTGTTCTTACATGAAATCCAAACATCCTCATGCTTCTATGTTATCTGGACTATCAGTGTGGGCACAGGGGAGGGACATTAAAAAAAAAAATCAGTATCACATGCAGTGGAATCAGGTCTTAAGCAGAGTCTGGTACTAAAAGTTAAAAAAGCCAGAAGATTGGTAATCTGAATTATATCTAAAAATCCACTAACCTGCTAGGACCTGGGCTTTTGGAAGTTCAAAGGCCAAGAATCAACCTTAGTTTTTGTTTGAATTTCTGTTGTGCCTTGCTTTTCCCTGGGACAGTGAGGGATTTAGGCCAAGATTAGTTTAAATGTGGCAAGGGTGAAGGTTTGGGGAAGTTAAATTGGTGAAAAACATTATTTAGAATGTGATTCTCGAATATAAAACACAACCCCAGCTATGTTCAAAATATACATACACATATGTGGTATATTTCCATGGGGTAGAGGAGGCTGTTATAGAGAGACCTCTAAGCAAGGCAAATGAACCAGAAAGAAATACAGCCATATGTTAAAAGGAATATCTCCGGATGCTGAGATCAGAGATGATTAACATGATTTCCCATACTTTCATATGGTTTCCACTATCAATAATAGAATAAGAAAAGTAAATAAAAACTCTAAAAGGTAACTTTAAGTAAGCCTTTGCTTCATGTTGAGGTTTGATAGAAAACAAAATTCTGTAAAGCAATTATCCTTCAATAAAAAATTAATTAAAAAAGTAAGCCTTTATATATCGGCTAAGATACAGAACAGATGGCAAAGGTAGCATTAAATTATTCTGGAATGTAAACATTTATCACTTGCCCTTACTCTGCTAAGCTGCAGATCGCTGTGCCCAGATAAGGGGGCACAGAATAGAAACTGCTGTTGTGTGGTGTGTCCAGAAGTTATCCCCTCAAATCATTGAGCATTAAGCTTTTTGACAAACACACAGCAAGATACACAAAATTGAGGGCAGGGAAATGTTCTGTAACATTGTTAAACGGTGGTAGGAGAACACCAGTGCACAAGTTAAAAGTATGGAGAAAGCTATGGAATGCTGACCCACCGGGAATATAAGCAAAAGGAAAAGCAGAGTTTTGAAGTATGAGTGCCTGATAATGATCAGTGAAAAGGTTTCCTCATGGCTTTCATGCAGATTAAAAAGCTTCAAATTTACAGCTTAAATCAACACACACTGTTGAGTCTTGTTCTCTGTGCTAGTGACATGGGCAGTGACTGCTTACTTTTTGCCCTGAAGAATGTCTTTTTTTTCATTCTGGGCAAGGTGACATGCCAATTTGCCTAATTTTATCTGCCTTTATCTCTTCTTGCCCCAAAGCAACAGTGTGAACTTTGATCAGGGCATGAAATGCACCTTTGTGCAGGGACCACATTCCACACTGACTCCTTCTGCCTATTGCATTTCTTTTCCTAAGTTTCTGAGTGTTGAGGGTTCCAAGTATAAGAATACAAACTACACTGAATTCATTGTCCAGTAGTCTGAGAAATGCAAAGTGGTAAGCATCAAGTACACGTGGAGTGAAATACGTATTTTGTAACTGTCAAATAACCTAAATTTCACCATGAAAATGCCTGTTGCTATTACCCCCATTTGTTTCAGATCAATTTCAAAAAGTGAAAATTCTCTCCTGCCTTAGCACAGTTGCAATCATTACAGGAGCCTTTATAAGCTCTCTTTATTACACACAATGCATTTTCCTACCAATGTGAAGGCCAATTGGGGGTGTGGGGGGGTCTCATTCAACTCTCTGGCATTCTAACAGTATGGTGACTGGAAATACAGACACAGAGAAGAGAGAGGGGAAAAAATAGCATCTCACCACCTGTAATCCCAGATGGCACTGGAAGATACTTCACTGAAAACCGATAAAGGCTTTAGAAAATATAAAGCAATGCACTAATTAAAAGGGAAAAAAAAAATCTACATCTAGCCACACAGAGTTATGGTACAGATTATTACATAGTCAACGGTGACTTTGCAAATACAAAAAAAAAAAACTCTAGCAAAACACACATGAGACAATGAAGAGCTTTTCTGGTTTTCATTCCACTGATGGTACAATGCCTACAAATTTGTTAACTCAAAGAGTTTTTCCATGTCGCTCACTTTGACATGTAGAGGAGAATTCTGAATTGTCCTCATCCATCACCACGCTGACTGAAATTTATTGCAGGACTGTGGTAAGTGCTTACATATATTATTTAATTCAATCCTCATCACTTTTCGAAATGGGAAGTATCATTATCTCTGTTTTCAGAAACAGAAACGGAAGCACAGACAAGTTGAGAAAGCTGCCCAAGTTCAAACAGCTTACTAAGAGCCAATTCGCAGGGCTCTTTCACACTTCTGCAAAAAGTCATGCTGTTTAGCAAATCACCTTTCTAAGTTTGGGGGATTTGTTTGGGTTTTATCTTTTAGTTTCTTCTCAAAGGTGGGCCGTACCTTGAGTTCACTGACAACCTGGAAAGCTCTAGTGCCAAAGACACTGGAACTGTCTGAGCATACAAGCATAGGTCTTCTTGCTAACCATTCCAAATTTCAGTACAAAAACATAATCCTCTAATCTCACCAAGTCTGCATCAGGGAAAGAGAAATGAAGTTTCAGAAGTGCTAAATTTAAAAAAAGTTTCCCCCAATATCACCACAAAAATTCCAGGTCATATATTGAGAAAATTCATTCTTGATCAAAAGTCAGAAAACTAGCATCCATCTCAAAGCCCCTTTGCCTCGGATGTATTTTACTGTATCTCAAACTACATATAACACTGCTATGATGTTAGCTCTCTTTCTCTTTTCCAGTTGGCCTCCCAGAAGGCTTAATATTAGAAATGAGGTGAAGTCTGGTTTCAATTTTCAAACTAGATCTCATATCCAAAGGAGATCATATTCTATATGCCACACCATCCTTAAACACAGAATAACATGCATCTTCCAAGTAATTTTCAATTCTAAATCTTATGCATTCCATAATTTATGTTATGCATTCCATAATATATTATGGAATATAAAAGAGGCTAATGGACTTAAGATAATCATCATAGGTAAAAAGATAAAGGAATCTTTTGGTACAAACTTCTTATTCCATGGGAGAAATGAAGAAGGGCTATCTAACAAAAAAAAAAAAGAGAATAAATGTAAGAATATCTACCGTGTTCCACACCAAACATAGGCTATACTGGAATTATCAAAAAAGAGATACAATAGCAAACATGATGATAAAGAGGCTAAGGATAATGCTATCAATAGCTAATATTATGGAATGCCTAATACCTGTCAAGTATTGGGCTAAGAACATGATAAGCCTCCCAGGACTTCCCAAGTGGCACAGTGGTAAAGAATCCACCTGTTAATGCAGGAGACACGGGTTCAATCCCTGGATGGAGAAGATCCTCAGGAGGAGAAAATGTCAACTCACTCCATTATTTTTGCCTGGAAAGTTCCATGGGCAGAGGAGCCTGGTGGGCTACGGTACATGGGCTACAATGGGATTGTAGAGTCAGACACAACTGAGCATGCACACACATGTTTATGGAGCGCACACACACACACACACACACACACACACACACACACACACACACACACACCTTCAAGGCCACAGTATCCTTAGAAAGTAAATACTATAGTTAGTTCCAATTTAAAGAGAAGGAAACAGAAACATAGGCAGGCTAAGTATGTTGCCCAAGGCATACAGCAAATGTGGAGCTGAGATCCACCTCCAGGGCCTCTACTGACAATGCCTCCCAGGTAAAACAAACAGAAAATATGCTTTTGAATTAAGAGGGGTAGGGGAAAGTACTCTTTATTTAGTATGTACAATAAGAACATGTAGCTAGTTATTGAGGAAGAAAGTTGCCGTTATCTCCTAAATGAACCCCCATGTCAAAGGGAACACAAAGCAGGATTCCCCAAGCAACGGGGAAACTGAACACCCCTGCCCACCTCTTACCTGCTTCAACGGTCTGTCTGGTTAAACTTGGCTTTCTATAAAAACCTCTATCTGCATGCATCCTAATTAGCCTGAGCTCTGTGCAGCCAAAACATGATAGCAACGACACTTGCTTCCAAGTCTGCAGCAAAGCCCAATAAAAATCAAACTAACATGAAAGAAACCTCCCATAGAAGCAGCAGTACTAAGATCTTTGTTTAAATCTTGACTCTGCCATTGAATGACCACCTGCTACTGGGAAAGTCACCAATATTCTGAGTGAAATGTCCTCATCTATCAAACTAGTGGAGCAATACCTTTCCATGCAGGTCTTTGTCAATTGACACAATGCATGTGAAATGTTTGCATCACATTTGATCTATTTATCAGTGAAGCATTAAGTGTGTACACAGAAAGCAATTTGGGATTTAACATTAATGCAGTATGTGAGGACCTTCAAATGATGTGGAAGTCACACTAGGGAAAATCAGTGACTTAGCTGTTATGTTCCTCAGGGAAAGAGATTGAATGCCAAAAAGAACAATCTGTATTGCAAAAGTGGAATGAGGTGAGGGGCTCTTAACATTTACTTATTCTAGTCTTTCTGACTCAAAATCACTTATAAAATCTTTCTTTTGGACTTCAGAGGACCTAACAGTTCTCAATAAATACCACTGTTGACTTTCCATAAGGATATGACAAACCAAATATCAATATGTCAGTAAAGGAATGAAAGCTCCAGTTAGTTATTGAGTCAAAATTCAGTGGTCAAGGAAAATGCTGCTATTTTAACAAACAAGTTTAATTTAAAACATGGTTTTTAACTTTTCTGTCCTCCAATATCATCTATAAGCACCAAGATTCCCATTTGCTAGTATGAAGGAATTCTAGCGGATGTATCTTCTCAGATGTTAATGTGCCTTTCTTTCAGTTATCTAGGAATTTGGTTACAGGGTTGATCTGGTTCGTCAGGACTGAGGTGAGCCATCAAATTTTGCATTTCTAACAAACTCACAGGTGATGCCGATGCTGCTGGTCCGTGGATTCCACTTTGAGTAGCAAGGTTGTGGGACACAAGGCAGCCATCATGCACATGTGCACGCGTGCTCTCTCTCTTATAAATGCAGCTTTAAAAATAAAATTTATCAGCTCATAAGCAACATTTTGTGCTCCTACTTAAGTTTTTGTCCAATGCCAAAACCAAATGAAATATATACAAAGTACAAAAGTACGCTGGGTCAAAATTTGAGGGTTTTCTTTCCCAGTACCATAATATAACTACACAAGGATGAAGATAGTAAATACTAGAAATTAACCAGAACTTATATCCACAATTCCTTCGTTTAAGGATCAATGATGGTGGCTCCCTCCTCACGTGTTTCATGCCAGTCCTATACACTCACCTAATCTCAGCAACTACCAGGTCAGTCAGTCAGTCAGTTCAGTCCCTCAGTCGTGTCTGACTCTTTGTGACCCCATGGACTGCAGCACACCAGGCTTCCCTGTCCATCACCAACTCCCAAAGCCTACTCAAACTCATGTCCATCACGTCGGTGATGCCATCCAACCACCTCATCCTCCGTCGTCTCCTTCTCCTCCTGCCTTCCATCTTTCCCAGCATCAGAGTCTTTTCCAAAAAGTCAGTTCTTCTCATTGAGTGGCCAAAGGTTTGGAGTTTCAGCTTTAGCATCAGTCCTTCCAATGAATATTCAGGACTGATCTCCTTTAGGATGGACTGGTTGGATCTCCTTGCAGTCCAAGGGACTCTCAAGAGTCTTCTCAAACATCACAGTTCAAAAGCATCAATTCTTTGGTGCTCAGCTTTCTTTATAGACCAGATCTCACATCCATACATTACTTCTGGAAAAACCATAGCTTTGACTAGATGAACCTTTGTTGGCAAAGTAATGTTTCAGCTTTTTAATAAGCTGTCTAGGTTGGTCATAGCTTTTCTTTCAAGGAGCAAGTGTCTTTTACTTTCATGGCAGCAGTCACCATCTGCAGTGATTTTGGAGCCCCCCAAAACTAAAGTCTCTCACTGTTTTCATTTGCAATGATCTATTGGCCATGAAGTGATGGGACTGGATGCCATGATGTTAGTTTTTGGAATGTTGAGTTTCAAGCCAGCTTTTTCACCCTCCTCTTTCACCTTCATCAAAAAGCTCTTTAGTTTCTCTTCACTTTCTGCCATAAGGGTGGTGTCATCTGCATATCTGAGGTTATTGATATTTCTCCCTGCAATCTTGATTCCAGTTTGTGCTTCATCCAGTGTGGTATTTCCATGAACAGTATGAAAAGGCAACTACCTTTTTTAATCCTCTATTTATCTCTATTCTGTAGAAGAGGAAAGTGAGGCTCGGCCAGATTAAATAACTTGCCCAATATCACCAGACAGGAATAACAGAGTGTCTGACTACCAAGCCCATGCTCATAAACACTATGCCATGATGTACAATTATCCCAGAACTGCCCATTCTGCTTCTGGAAAACTTCAGCACCAAATCACTCCGTATGTCACAGTGATGTCGGCCTCAAGTTCTACCTTTCTCATCCCTAGAATTTCCGAATGAGTGGATGGTGAAGAAAGCAGGTTCCCAGAGCATGGTTGGGTCTCTCCATGTGATAGACTGAGTCCGTGGTTTATAGCCTGCCCAGAACAATACTAAATAGTCACAGACTATAAAGTAGCCACATAGAAATCACTCAGCCATCCAATTTAACTGCTATTTAGAAAATGACTCCTCTGTGCTTTGTTGTTATTATATACAAGAAAGAGAAGGCATGGTTTCAGCCTCCAAAGGAACCTAGTATTTTTCGTGAGGTAAAACTTTTATTGATTTGACTCATTCATTCCACAAACATTAACTTTGTGACTATCCCATGTTACCCATTCTGCCGAGTTGTCAGATAAGAGTTTCACTCTGAGTTCATAGTCAAGCAGGAGAAATACACATTAAATGTGAAATTATATAAATAATCAGAATTGTGGTGAGTGTGTTGGGGGAGATGTGGTCTTGTATAGGGCCACAGACAGTACATTCTAAAAAACTCAAGAAAGGTTTAAGATAAATACTCAAACACCAATATTTAGCCACCTTTGAGGGAGTGGTCTAGCTATATAAAGTAACTGTCCCTTGACAACTCTGAAATCTACACATTCATGGGGAACAAAGGACATAATTGTTTTTTGAAAGTTTCCAGATCTCAATATAGGAAAATGGGCCAGATTCCTGCTCTTACTTATCACATGATTACATCAAACTAGGCTTAAAATCACAGAAAGGAGAGGTGTCAAAAAGTTTCCTGACATCTGTTTTCTAATTATTCTTTTCACTTTCAGATTAGACAAATTTTGCTATAATTAAACATGATTAACAAGGAACATCATCTCCATGGGAGGCCACAAGGTCCAGTCTTCCATAACAAGCTATTACAACATGATGAAGTCAACTACATGATTCCAGAAGACCAATTATTACTAGAAGCTAATTTTGGAAATAAAAATGGTAGGCAGAAGAGCATTAAGTTCAAATAAAAACACACTCATCAAACTGGCACCTCAAAGACATATCAGACAAAACACTAAACTACACCCCAAGATTCCAGCACCAATACTCATTTTCCGAGCAAATCAGGTACCCTTCAGAACACAGAACTATCTTTCCCAACATCAGTTGAGAGCTCTAGGGGAAAAAAAAAAAATAACCATCAAACTTGAAAAGCCTAAATGTCTATCTTCTACACATTTGCTCAGCAGATGGTTTGCAACTAGATTAATTGTGGGTATATGTTCTCCCCAGGGGGCAGAACTAGCCCCTTCAGATCCCTAGTCTCAATCTAGAATGAGTGGGGAGAAAAGCAAATGTCAAAGCATACCCCCGTTATCCTGTGTAAATTACAGAATGAATGATTTCCTGTCAACAAAATGAATCCTGTAGGTTGTTTTGGAAGTGGCATCTTATTAAACACACAAGTCATTTTCATAATTAAACAAGGACAAATTCAGTGGAAAACAGCCATTTAAAATGACATCTTGATATTTAAGAAAAAGAGCTGGAAAATTAACATTCTAAAACATATGGGGAAAACAGGGGGCTCCACGTCGGGCCCTGGGGGATGTGGAAAGCTGGCGGCATGTCGGCGGAGCTGGGGATCGGCTTCGCTCTGCGAGCAGTGAACGAGCGCGTGCAGCAGGCGGTGGCGCGGCGGCCGCGGGAACTCCCAGCCATCCAGCCCCGGCTAGTAGCGGTCAGCAAAACCAAACCTGCAGACATGGTGATGGAGGCCTATAGTCACGGACAACGCACTTTCGGGGAGAACTATGTTCAGGAACTACTTGAAAAAGCATCAAATCCTCAGATTCTGTCTTCGTGTCCTGAGATCAAATGGCACTTCATTGGCCATCTACAGAAACAGAATGTCAACAAATTGATGGCTGTCCCCAACCTCTCCATGCTGGAGACCGTCGATTCTGTGAAGCTGGCCGACAAAGTGAACAGTGCGTGGCAGAAAAAAGGTTCCCCCGAAAGGTTAAAGGTCATGGTCCAGATAAATACCAGTGGAGAGGAGAGCAAACACGGCCTGCCCCCTGCAGAGACAGTGGCCCTGGTGGAACACATCAACGCCAAGTGCCCTAGCCTGGAGTTTGTGGGGCTGATGACCGTCGGGAGCTTTGGGCACGATCTTAGTCAAGGACCGAACCCGGACTTCCAGGTGTTGCTGTCCCTCCAGGAGGAGCTGTGCAGGAAGCTGGGCATCCCTCCTGACCAGGTGGAGCTGAGCATGGGCATGTCCGTGGACTTCCAGCACGCGATTGAAGTGGGATCTACAAACGTCCGCATCGGAAGCACCATTTTTGGAGAGCGAGATTACTCCAAGAAAGCGGCCCTGGACAAGCCCACAGCAGAGCTGAAGGCCCCGGAGGAGGTGGCCCAGGCACACTGACCCGAGGCCAGATCCAGGAAGACTCACTGTGCGCTCACCTGGGCCTCCACCTTCCACGGGCCCCAAGTCACCGCACCACCACGCCCTCCTGGGAACCTGGCGAGAGCACGCCCAGGGCAATGTGTGTGGATGGGAAGCGTCTTAGTGTCTGACACTGGAAGCTAGCTGCAGGCAGTGGCTTTGGACTGGATTTGAGGAATCCAGACGTTTCTGCAGATTAGATTCCTAGGCCATGGCCAGGAATTGAGTTCAGGCTTAAACTTTGCCCAGGAATGTGTTTCCCAAGTATTGCCTGTAGTGGCCACAGTCAGAAGGATTCCACCTCATCATCCTCTTGGATAGAAAATCCCTGTTGCCAACTCCGTACAAACCCCACAGAGCGGTCACCTCTGCCACTCGGGAGCAGCATGGTCTCTGTCCCCCACCCCCCGTTTCCATCCCACCCAGTTAACATCGGTCTCCACTCCAGATGGCAGTTTGGGTAACTCCAGGACCCAACTCGAGTTAATCCTGCACACCCATATTGTGGCCGATGTGAGCTGTGTCATCCATCAACCACCCTGTGACCCTGAAAATTACAGGGCGACTACCATGAGCAGGCCTCGGGCCTTACTACCATCCCCTCCAGAGACAGAACTTTGAGCTTTTCCCCAGGGCTTTGTGGTGATGAGAGTCAAAAGATATGATTCCCCCCCCCGAACATGGTCCTCGCTGTGGTGATTTCATATCAAACACCAGTGGATCTCCAGTAGCTCCCCAGAAATTAAAGATTCCTCCAAAGCCAGTTCAGGCTCACAGTTTCAACAAGACCTGGCTTTGAGGGTCCTACTCCTGGGAGTACTTTTTAGGCGCATTTATAGCTTCCCCTCCCAACTGTATTTATAAGCCAGGATTTTGCAACTCTAGATTGTTAACAGTAGCTAGCTCTTCAAAACCCAGAAAGCACAATTCTCGAGCAGTCATGACAGATGGCTGTAGTCTGGGTCGTCATTTGTTTTTTAGGTAGGTTTTTCTTATTTATTCAAACCCCAGTCTTTTAACCGTATGAAAACAACTCCCATGATGCTGCTGCCAAATGCAATTTTGTAAAACAAACCATTAAGATTCCTATACTGTTGCGATCAAAGCTCTGGTGTGATAATTCAGCATCTATTAAATAAAAATGTGAGTTTGAATTAAAAAAAAAATAAAATAAAAAAATAAATAAAACATATGGGGAAAACAGAAACCACAGCAACACATCAATAATCAAAAGCCTCTGATGCATAAGGGTTATGACTAGACTCAGGTCAAGATATTTGAGTTGGAAACCCTGTCCTCCTCCTAAACTGGGAGACCTTGGGCGTCTCATATTTGGGCCTTGGGTTCCCCATATGAAAATAGGGGAAGACCAACTTGCTATGACAGGTAAGCCTATGAGGCATACAAAGTACATAACCTGGTGCTTTGTACTAGTAATCATCACCTGTTATTTCTAGTCTTATGTTATTGTTGTTGTTCAGTCACTAAGTCATGTCCAACTCTGCAACCCCATGGACTGCAGCACGCCAGGCTTCCCTGTCCTTCATGATCTCCCGGAATTTGTTCAAACTCATATTCACTGAATGGGTGATGCCATCCAACCATCTCATCCTCTGTCGCCCTTTTCTACCCTCCATCTTTCCCAGCATCAGGGTCTTTTCCAATTAGTTAGCTCTTTGCAGCAGGTGGCCCAAGTACTGAAGTTTCAGCTTCAGCATCAGTCCTGTCAATGAATATTCAGGGTCGGTTTCCTTTAGGACCGACTAGTCTGATCTTGCTATCCAGGGCACTTTCAATCGTCTTCTCCAGCACCACAATTCAAAAGCATCAATTCTTCAGCTCTCAGCCTTGTTTATGGCCCAACTCTCCCATCCGTGCATGACTACTGGAAAAACCATAGTTTCATCTTTATTTCTTTATTTTTTATTTTATTTTATTTTATTTTATTTTTTTCTTTTATTTATTATTTTTTTTTAATTGTTTTTGCCATACATTGTCATGATATCACCATGGGTTTACATATGCTTCCCCTCCGGAACCCGCCTCCCTCTTCCCTCCCCCCGCCAGGAAATCTCGCTGCACCAGCCCCGAGCATCAGTCCTGGGCTGGCGATAGACTAGACATATGAAAATTAACATGCTTCAATGCCCTTCTCCCATATCATCCCACCCTTACACTCATCCACAAAGTCCACGAGTCTATTCTATACATCTGCGTTCCTTTTGCTGTCTCGTATGTTGGGTTCTCGTTACCGTCTTTCTAAATTCCATATATATGCGTTAATATACTATATTGTTGTTTTTGCTTCTGGCTTACTTCACTCTGGATAATGGGCTCCAGTTTTGTCCATCTGAGTAGAATTGCTTCAAATGAATTTTTTTTTACTGCTGAGTAATATTCCATTGTGTATATGTACCACAGCTTTCTTATCCATTTGTCAGTTGATGGGCATCTAGGTTGCTTCCATGTCCTGGCTATTGTAAACAATGCAGCGATGAACATTGGGGTGCACGTGGCTCTTTCAATTCTGGTTTCCTCGGTGTATATGCCCAGCAGTGGGATTGCCGGGTCATATGGCAGGTCTATTTGCAGCTTTTTAAGGAACCTCCACACTGTTTTCCATAGTGGCTGTACTAGTTTGCATTCCCACCAACAGTGTAAGAGGGTTCCCTTTTCTCCACATCCTCTCCAGCATTTATTGCTTGTAGACTTTTGGATGGCAGCCATTCTGACTGGTGTAAAGTGGTACCTCATTGTAGTTTTGATTTGCATTTCTCTGATAATGAGTGATGTTGAACATCTTTTCATGTGTTTGTTAGCCATTTTTATATCTTCTTTGGAGAAATGTCTGTTAAGTTCTTTGGCCCACTTTTTAATTGGGTTGTTTATTTTTCTAGAATGGAGCTGCAGGAGTTGTTTGTATATTTTTGAGATTAATTGTTTGTCTGTTGTTTCATTGGCTATTATTTTCTCCCATTCTGAAGGCTGTCTTTTCACCTTGCTTATAGTTTCCTTTGTTGTGCAAAAGCTTTTCATTTTAATTAGGTCCCATTTGTTTATTCGTGTTTTTATTTCCAATATTCTGGGAGGTGGGTCATGGAGTATCCCGCTTTGGGTTATGGCAGAGAGTGTTTTGCCTATGTTATCCTCTAGGAGTTTTATAGTTTCTGGTCTTATGCTTAGATCTTTGATCCATTTTGAGTTTATCTTTGTGTATGGTGTTAGAAAGTGATCTAGTTTCATTCTTTTACAAGTGGCTGTCCAGTTTTCCCAGCACCACTTGTTAAAGAGGTTGTCTTTTCTCCATTGTATATTCTTGCCTCCTTTGTCAAAGATAAGGTGTCCATAGATGCGTGGATTTATCTCTGGGCTTTCTATTCTGTTCCATTGATCTATGTTTCTGTCTTTGTGCCAGTACCATACTGTCTTAATGACTGTGGATTTGTAGTATAGCCTAAAGTCAGGTAGGTTGATTCCGCCAGTTCCATTCTTCTTTCTCAAGATTGCTTTGGCTATACGAGGTTTTTTGTATTTCCATACAAATTGAGAAATTATTTGTTCTAATTCTTTGAAGAAGACCTCTGGTAGCTTGATAGGAATTGCATTGAATCTATAGATTGCTTTAGGTAGTATACTCATTTTCACTATATTGATTCTTCCAATCCACGAACACGGCACATTTCTCCATCTGTTTGTGTCCTCCTTGATTTCTTTCATCAGTGTTTTATAGTTTTCTATATACAAGTCTTTTGATTCTTTAGGTAGAAATACTCCTAAGTATTTTATTCTTTTTGTTTCGATGGTGAATGGAATTGTTTCCTTAATTTCTCTTTCTGATTTCTCACTGTTAGTGTATAGGAATGCCAGGGATTTCTGTGTGTTGATTTTGTATCCTGAAACTTTGCTATATTCACTGATGAGCTCTAGTAATTTTCTCGTAGAGTCTTTAGGGTTTTCAATATAGAGGATCATGTCATCTGCAAACAGAGAGAGTTTTACTTCTTCTTTTCCAATCTGGATTCCTTTGATTTCTTTATCTGCTCTGATTGCTGTGGCCAAGACTTCCAAAACTATGTTGAAAAGTAGTGGTGAGAGTGGGCACCCTTGTCTTGTTCCTGATTTCAGGGGGAATGCTTCCAGCTTTTCACCATTGAGGATAATGTTTGCTGTGGGTTTGTCATATATAGCTTTTATTATGTTGAGGTATGTTCCTTCTATTCCTACTTTTTGGAGGGTTTTTATCATAAATGGATGTTGAATTTTGTCAAAGGCTTTCTCTGCATCTATTGAGATAATCATGTGATTTTTATTTTTCAATTTGTTAATGTGGTGTATTACATTGATTGATTTACGAATATTGAAGAATCCTTGCATCCCTGGGATAAAGCCTACTTGATCATGATGTATGATCTTTTTGATGTGTTGTTGGATTCTATTTGCTAGAATTTTGTTGAGGATTTTTGCGTCTAAGTTCATCAGTGATATTGGCCTGTAGTTTTCTTTTTTTGTGGCATCTTTGCCAGGTTTTGGAATTAGGGTGATGGAGGCCTCATAGAATGAGTTTGGAAGTTTACCTTCGTCTGCAATTTTCTGGAAGAGTTTGAGTAGAATAGGTGTTAGCTCTTCTCTAAATTTTTGGTAGAATTCAGCTGTGAAGCCATCTGGTCCTGGGCTTTTGTTTTTTGGAAGATTTCTGATTACGGTTTCAATTTCCATGCTTGTGATGGGTCTATTAATATTATCTATCTCTTCCTGGTTTAGTCTTGGAAAGTTGTACTTTTCTAGGAATTTGTCCATTTCATCCAAATTGTCCAGTTTATTTGCATATAGTTGCTGATAATAGTCTCTTATGATCCTTTGTATTTCTGTGTTTTCTGTTGTGATCTCTCCGTTTTCATTTCTAATTCTGTTGATTTGGTTCTTCTCCCTTTGTTTCTTGATGAGTCTGGCTAATGGTTTGTCAATTTTATTTATCTTCTCAAAGAACCAGCTTTTGGCTTGGTTGATTTTTGCTATGGTGACTTTTGTTTCCTTTGCATTTATTTCTGCCCTGATCTTTAAGATTTCTTTCCTTCTACTAGACCTGGGCTTCTGCATCTCTTCCTTTTCTAGTTGCTTTAGGTGTAAAGTCAGGTCATTTATTTGATTTTTTTCTTGTTTCCTGAGGTGAGCTTGTATTGCTATGAACTTTCCCCTTAGCATTGCTTTCACAGTGTCCCATAGGTTTTGGGCTGTTGTGTTTTCATTTTCATTCGTTTCCATGCATAACTGAATTTCAGTTTTGATTTCTTCTGTGATTTGTTGGTTATTCAGCAGTGTGTTGTTGAGCCTCCATATGTTGGAAGTTTTGAAAGGTTTTCTCCTATAATTGATATCTAATCTCACTGCATTGTGGTCAGAAAAGATGCTTGGGATGATTTCAATATTTTTGAATTTATCAAGGTTAGATTTATGGCCCAGGATGTGATCTATTCTGGAGAAGGTCCCGTGTGCACTTGAGAAAAAAGTGAAATTCCTTGTTTTGGGGTGGAATGACCTATAGATATCAATTAGGTCTAGTTGATCTATTGTATCATTTAAAGTTTGAATTTCCTTGTTACTTTTCTGTCTAGTTGATCTATCCATTGGTGTGAGTGGTGTATTAAAGTCTCCCACTATTATTGTGTTGTTGTTGATTTCCCCTTTCATACTTGTTAGCATTTGCCTTACATATTGTGGAGCTCCTATGTTAGGTGCATAAATATTTATAATTGTTGTTTCTTCTTCCTGGATTGATCCTTTGATCATTATGTAATGTCCTTCTTTATCTCTTTTCACTGCCTTTATTTTAAAGTCTACTTTATCTGATATGAGTATTGCCACTCCTGCTTTCTTTTGGTCTTTATTCGCATGGAATATCTTTTTCCAGCCTTTAACTTTCAGTCTATATGTGTCCCTAGGTGTGAGGTGGGTCTCTTGTAGACAACATATATAGGGATCTTGTTTCTGTATCCAGTCGGCCAATCTTTGTCTTTTGGTTGGGGCATTTAGCCCGTTTACATTTAAGGTAATTATTGATAAGTATGGTCCCGTTGCCATTTATTTTATTGTTTTGGGTTCCAGATTATCTATCCCATCCATGTTTCCTATCTAGGCAAGTTCCTTTAGCATTCGTTGGAGGGCTGGTTTGGTGTTGCTGAATTCTCTCAGTTTCTGCTTGTCTGAGAAAATTTTGAATTCTCCTTCAAATTTGAATGAGATCCTTGCTGGGTACAGTAATCGGGGTTGTAGATTGTTTTCTTCCATCACTTTAAGAATGCTCTGCCATTCCCTTCTGGCCTGAAGCGTTTCTGTTGAGAGATCAGCTGTTATCCTTATGGGATTCCCCTTGTGAGTTATTTTTTGCTTCTCCCTTGCTGCTTTTAATATTTGGTCTTTGTATTTGATATTTGTTAATTTGATTAATATGTGTCTTGGGGTGTTCCATTTGGGGTTCATTCTATTTGGGACTCTCTGTGTTTCTTGGACCTGAGTGGCTATTTGCTTCCCCAATTTAGGGAAATTTTCAACAATTATCTCTTCAAGGATTTTCTGATGGTCTTTCTTATTGTCTTCTTCTTCTGGGACTCCTATGATTCGAATATTGGTGCGTTTAATATTGTCCCAGAGGTCTCTAAGATTGTCCTCATTTCTTTTAATTCTTTTTTCATTTTTCCTTTCTGTTTCATTTATTTCTGCCATTCTGTCTTCTACCTCACTTATCCTGTCTTCTATCTCTGTTATTCTACTGTTGGTTCCCTCCAGGGTGTTTTTGATCTCATTTATTGCATTATTTATTGTATTTTGACTCTTTTTCATTTCTTCTATGTCCTTGTTAAAGCTTACCTGCATCTTCTCAATCCTTGCCTGCAGGTTATTGAACTGCAGCTCTAACTTATTTTCCAGGTTTTGGATCATATTCACTATCTTTATTCGGAATTCTTTGTCAGGTAGACATCCTATCTCTTCGTCTTTTGTTTGGTCTAGGGGGTATTTATCCTGTTCTTTTACTTGCTGGGTATTTCTCTGCTTTTTCATCTTGTTTATCTTGCTGTGTTGCCCCTTTATTGTGGGGGTTCCTCACTATGGGAGGGGTTAGATGTGTGGTTTGTAGAAGTTTCCTGGGTGGGAAAGCTTGTGTGGTGTTCTGGTGGGTGGATCTGGGTTTCCTCACTGTAACTAACAATGGAGTGTCCAGTAAAGAGATTTGAGGTGTCGGTGGACTTGGTTTGACCTTGGGCAACCTGTGTATTGAAGGTCCTGGCAGTGTTCCTACGTTGCTGGTGAATTTGCTTGGTATATCTTACTCTGGAGCTTGTTGGCCCTTGGGGGTTGATTAATTTCAGTTTTGGTATGGAGGAGGTTGATGAGTTCCTATCGATTAATTAACCCTTGGATCCAGGAGTTTTCTGGAATTCTCAGGGTCTGGGTTTAGTCTCCTGTCTTCCAGTAGCCTCAGGGCTCTTTTATCTCTGCACTGATGGTGGCAGAACCTCTAGTTTAGTGATGAGAAGTTTCTTCACAGTGAGGGACACCCTGGAGAATTCAATGGACAGAGGAGTTGGTAGGCTACAGTCCATGGGGTTGCAAAGAGTCAGACAATTGTCAGAAATACATATCCTATCAAGCGGGGCATTCCTTTTTTCAGTGACTGATCTGATGTATTGAACAAGCTGGGAAAATGCCTGTTAAACATTTGGCATTTTTTGTCCCAGTTCTTGGGCTCTCCTTGAAGTTAGAGTCCCAGTAGTTTCTTTTTAATCTCATAGACAAGTGTGGCTGTTCTGTGTCTCTCCCTCAGGTGAGAGTGGGGGTGGAGACAGGATAGTCTCCTTATCTTGATTTCCCAATTTTCCTTTCATGAGGCAGGAGCAGACACTGAATCTTCCAGGATGTTGATCTTGGACTTCCCAGCCTCCCAAACTGTGAGAAATAAGATTCTGCTTTTCCTAAGCCACCCAGCCTCTGGTAGTGTGTTATAGCAGTCCAAAATCATCTTTATTTCTTTATTATGGCCACCAAGAAAGCAGGCCATGGACCTACTGAAAAAACAGAAATTACCAAGAACTCCACTAACAAATTCAGGATAGAAGCTTTATCAACACAAACCAAAAAGTGCATTAAGGGAGAAAAAAATAAAAATAAAAATCATCATTTGACTGGAACCATTCTCTCCTACCCCCATCATAACAAGTGGGACCTATTCAGTTCGAGGAGAAATCAAATTGTTTAGATCGGATATGCAAATGAGCACCCTACCCTGGTTTCACATGAAAAAGTGCTTGTCTAAATTAGGGATCACCAAACATTTTCTATAAAAGACCACACTGATTATCTTATACTTTGCAGACCATACAGACTCTGTAGCAACCACTCAATTCAGCTAGTTAGCGTGCAAGCAGCCACAGACAATGCATGGACATGGCTGTGTTCCAATAAAACTTTTATGAAATGGGAGTAGCTCACCAACCTCTGATCTAAATGGAAGTTTGAGAAGTCAGTATGGTAGGTAGGTGTTTATTGTTTTTCCAGCAGCTGGTTCTTTCAACTTGCTGCGGTTCTGGGTGGGGATGGGGTGGGCAAAGACAGGGTTCTGAGTGGAGTGGAAAGGTATAATGCTGAGCGGAGCACTGAAACGCCAGTTCCAGAGAAGAGCACCCTACCTGACCCAAGCACAGACTGGGTATTCAATAAATATGTTGACAATGTTGTATCTCTTTAACAAACAGAAAAAGGGTGACAGAGTGAGGCTGAAAGGGAGATAACAAATACAAACTTGAGATAGCAAAGTGTCAGGAATTCCCTGGCAGTCTAGGACTCCATGTTTCCACGGCAGGGGGCATGGATTTGATCCCTGCACAGGGAACTAAGATCCTGAAAGACATGAGGCTCAACCAACTTAAAAAAAGCAAAAGAGAGCAAAATGTCAACATTTGTGAAATCTGGAAAGTCAGAATCTGAGCACTGGTTATCTATACTTCTCAAATTAGCAAAAGTGAAGAATCGGGCTTTTAAATTTCCAACCTGCTGCAGTCCGATAATTCTGTATATGCAACAGAAACATCACAGGATTGGCCAATTGCTCTCAAAATGCCTAAACTCTTACTCCCACATTCTCTACTGGTCTCCTTCTGGACTGATAACAGTTTGCAGACTGGCACCACTCCACAGATCACACTGTGAGCTCTGTTTATACTATTTTTTGTTTTTTTCCATATGTTTGAAATATGGCACAGTTGAAATTTTAAAAATAATAAAATGAAAAGGGAGGAGAAAAGTCAAAGATTAACTCTTAAGATTAGAGGTCATGAAGCCCACCTGCGGACATGCCAAACCAAAGGGCTGTGCATTTGTAGATTCCTTCAATCTACAAGTATCCCTTGAGGGCCCACTGGGTATCCACTCCTGAGTCAGGGTTCAGGAGGGTGAGTAAGTCGGTGCCTAAGCTCAGGCAACTTTCAGTTTCATTCAGGGTTTTTCACCCTTGGTCCTATAGCCATTTTGAACTGGGCAGTTCTTTGCTGTGGGCAGCTAGCTGTCCTGTGTCTGTAAGAAACTTAGCAGCAACCCTGGCCTCTACCCACTAGATGCCAGTAGCACCTCCCCCAGTTATAACAACACACAAAGATCTTCAGACATTGCCAAATGCCCCTGATGATCAAAATCACTTTCACTGTGAACCACTGGCCGAAAGCAAAAGAATGATAATTATAGTTGATAGGAACTGTAATATGCTAAACGGTGAGAAAGGGGCTTTACCCCAAAATGTTAAATCCTCATGGAAAAATACTATAAATGTTGACTAAGTGATATTTTATGACTACTAGGAAAATGGTAGACCACGTTGATACTGCTTCACCACACTGTAACTGTTTCTCTGTTGGCCGTCAGAGCTAACCAAAGTCTGTCACATGGCATGTCAATAAAATGCACACTGCAGCCCACTTAAGCACAGATGAACCCTGAATAACACAGGGTGAACTGGGTGGATCCACTTACACACAGATTTTTTTTTCAACAGTAATTTACTACGTTACTGCATAATCTGGTTGAGTCTGGGGATGTGGAACCACAAATACTATAAGTTATAAATGGATTTTCAATAGCACAGGTTACTCCCCCTAATTCCAGCATTGTACAAGAGTCAACCGTAATTATTATAGTATGCTTGCAAGAAAAAGTAAACAGATCTAGAGAAATTAAGCCTTAGCATGAAGTAGTCCAGTTTACTCCAAGTTTAAGATCATGACGGCCAATGACACAGAACGTTTAACATTTACGGAGTATGCACATATGTAAACTTGTTCTAAGACCATTATCTCAAATAATGGTCATGACTAATGCCCATCTCAACTAATGCCCTATGAGAGAGCATCTGATACTGCCACATTTTGTACCAAAAAATAACCTGAGGATCAGAGAAACTAAATAATGAGTCTGAAGTTATGGAACTCTGACACAAACTGTCGGAAGAGGGATTGAATTCTTCTACACAGGTGGGTCCTCAAAATCCAACTTCACATGGAGAAATACTGATTATTCATGAATTCACCTATATGTAACCCCTAAATCAACATTTGTGGCACTTTCCCAATAATTCACAGACACATGACAATCAATGAAAATTTTTCATTGACCAACATCACATTATAAGAGATTAAAGAAGGTGAAGCTCTACCTTCTTTTTTTAGGTCTCACAGTATAAACAAGCATTTTTTTCATGATCTATTAAGTGCCATGTTTTCACACTTCTGTGCTTTTTGTTGTGATTTCTCTATTTAAAGTAACCCTCAAATAAACTGCTAAAATGCTATCTAGTGTCCCAAAGTGCAAGAAGGTTGTGATGTGCCTTACAGAAAAAATATGCATGAGATAAGTTTCATTTAGGCATGAATTACAGGTGTCTTTCATCATCTGCGTATTTAATCAATCTCAGATAAAAAATATTTTTAAAAAATTTTCAGAAAGTTCCAAGAAGCAAAACTTGATTTCCCTATGCACCAGCAACTATTTACATGGCATTTACATTGTATCCGGTATTATAATCATCTAGAGATGATTCAGAATATACATATAGGATGAGCCTAGGTTACATGCAACTACCAAACCACTTTATATAAACATCCTTAGATTTTCACATCCCCAGGACAGGGGTCCTGGAACCAATCCCTCTCAGATATTAAGAGGCTATCCTGTGCCATGAGTTCAACAGTAGGTACACTCAGAAAAAGGAATAGAAAATTTGCCCATCTGTACCTGAGGCTGCTCCAGAAAGTGCTAAAAGTAACATTTATAGCACATGATGAAGCTACAGAAAAACACAGGAAAAAAAGTGGCTACATTTGTGAGTTCTTGAGATGACAATTGATTTTTTAAAAAACAGCATAGTAGACAGCACTGTGAGACTGAAAGTCAAAGAAATTTATAGTCACATTATGCATGGTCAGGAAAATATTAAATCTTTCTTATTTCCTGTTTCATTATAAAGAAATTCTGAATGTATGATTTTTAGAAGTACATGTTACATAAGATGTCTGTAAACAGAAACAGAAATAAAACAAAGACATGCACTGAGTAATGGATGAAAATGTGACCAAAAGCTTGTAGGAACCTAATCCTGTATTTACCAGAGGAGTAACAGCTCCATATTTGCAAATTGAGCATTCTGGCAACCCTACAGAACATTAGTACTACAAACAACAAGCACCAACTACTTTTAGACTACCCATAGAAATCACACATTTCTAAGCTCCATCTTGGTGCTCTGAATTAAAATTTCAGCACAAGGGTCCATAAATCTGAATGTTCTTTATCCACAGACCTGTATCTATGAATAACCGGGGCATATTATGCTCCCTAACAAAATTTAACTATTTATACCAGAATCTGGCAAAACCCTGAATTAAATGTGCATAGCCAGTCATACAAGCTGATGTCGTGAAACTATCTGGATTATATCTTTGCTTACAGTCAACAATTTACCTAAAACCATCAGGGGGAAAAAAAAACACAGCACCTTCACAGGGTTATTCAAAAAGTAACCCCACCTAAAATTCCAGCCAAAAGTCTACTCACTGAGGCAGCAGAAGGCTTTCTATACCAACAACAGTTACATCACCTCACGGTGGTGGTGGTGTTCAGTCACCAAGTCACGTCCAACCATTTGCAACCTCATAGACTGCAGCACGCCAGGCTTCCCTATCCTTCACTATCTCCCAGAGTTCGCTCAGACTCATGTCCACTGACTTGGTGATGCCATCCAACCATCTCTTCTGTCAGTCATGTTAATCAGTATATAATAAGATTCTCTTGATCACTCTCAGCAAATTTAAATTTCCCACCTCTTGAAAACTTCACATTTGTGCCTTTGTTTACCAGGAACCATTACATTAACAATCAGACCAATACACAAATGGCATTAAAAAAAATCATCAGAGTGGGCTTCCCTGGTGGCTCAGTGGTAACAAGTCCACCTGCTGATGCAGGAGACACAGGTCCGATCCCTAATCCGGGAAGATACCACATGCCATGGACCAGCTAAGCTCGGGGAGCCACAACTACTGAAGCCGCGCGCCCCCTAGAACCCATGCTCCACAACAAGAAAAGCCACCACAGTGAGAAGCCTGTGCACTACAATTAGAGAGTAGCCCTGGCGGCTAGAGAAAGGCCCGTGCATTGACCAAGACCCGGCACAGCCAAAAATAAACAAACAGAATTATTTTTAAAAACTTAAAAAATCCTCAGAGACATTAACAGGATTATGAATGACTTGGAAATGTACTTTCTTAAGAGAACAATGACTGACTCCTGCTCAGTGTGGATCTCATGGTCATCCTCAAACAACTGTCAAACAAAAAATGGTCAAACAATTTTTACCTTCAATACAAAATTCCCCAGAGGATCTTCTACTGAACACAAATCCCATAAAATTCTTCGAGAAGAAAGAATTCTATGGCAGGTGAGATGAGGAAAATTGCGAGGTAAAACCTTGCAGACATTCCATCACATAAAACATAATAAAAGCTCAGAGAATCCCTAAAGGGAAGATAGGAATGAAACACGTCTGAAATATGTTTCAAAAAGCAGTTCTCAGACTTAGATGATGAGGGACTTCTAAGCACCTATAAACTCCAGGGAACAACACTGAGAAATACTGTTTGACTATATTACTGGCAGAGGCCACAGAGAAAGATAAAACCATCTGCCACCAAGGGGCCCTTCAGTGCTCTCAGGGGTCCTCTGTGACTCCTCACTCTTTCCTTTCCTAAATATAAGGACTCATCACAGACCCCTCTCTATCTGGTTTTGGATCCCTTCAGAAATTCCATAGAATTTGCCATATGCTGGCATGCCACAGTTAAGGGTCCTTAAGGGGAGACAAAGACTGGGCTTCACTTCTCTTTTCTCCATGACAATATCCATCCCAAATCACACAATATAACCCAAGTTAAGTCTTTTACAAATAGCTACAACTATCCCACTGGGAGAGACGAGCATGACAAAAAGAATGTTCTTATAGGAGAAAACTGACAGTTTCCTGTTTGTCCACATGGAGTGAAAATGGCCTTCCTTCTCTAGAATAAGAACAGAGGAGAAAGTCTTCAAATTAAGCTATGTTCATTTTCAAAAGGCCTTTATGTAAATAATTTGGTGGCATCAGGAGAGAGTCCATAAAGAAGTTAGCAATGGGCTAGGCCTTGAGGCACAATTCCAAATGGGCAAATGGGACTGGAGTCTTTTGAGAATATGAGAGGGTGGCTTAAACAGGATGAACAAATGTAACGCAGAGTAGAGTTCGGTTTTTCAGAATTCCACAGTGGCTAGCTCCTATGAGAAAAGCAGCCAGAAGGTAAAACTTAATTATGCTTTCTGAAGCCATCAGAGACATGCCTGCATGAGAAGCGTGATGTGTGCTTAGCACTTGTGATGGAAGGGAGGGCTGTGTGTGAGGGAGAAAAGAGACAGCCAGGAGGAAGGGGTGTCTTTCAGAAGTAATTCTGGACCTCTTAGAGTTTTCTGAGCGATAACAATATAATGCTGAGGTGCAGCACATGCACTCTGAAACCAGGCTGCCTGGGTCCCCAACCCAACTCTGACATTTTCCGGCCTTGTGACCTTAGGTTATTTGTTTAACCTTTCCATGCTCAGTTTTCTCACCTGCAAAATGGGGGTGACAGTAGCACATCTACCTCAAAAGGGCTGACATGAAGTTATATACTTATATACACAAGTACATAAATGAATTAATATACTTATAATACTTAGCTCAGTACCTGGTACACACAAGGAACATTAACAGCTGTGTATTAGAGTTTACTTGCACTAGCTCAGAGTAAAATTCTTTTCCAACTCCATATTCAGTGACATCTGTCATCCTCTGAAAAAGCAGTCTGTGTTAAACATTTCCCAGAACATCATACCTATATATGTACACACACACGCATGTATGTGCACAGGCCTAGTCATTACAGCTACAGAAGAGGTGTAAAAAAGGTCTTTGCCCAGAGTTTACAACCTAGCTAAAAATGTTTGCAAAGAAAATGCCAAACGTAAAACGCAAACTCTTCTCTCATAGGAATAAAGGAAGAGCAAGCAGGAATCTGGCCCCAAGTAGTCAGTGATCATTGACTTCCCTGACTCATTTTAAGTACCATTATCTGTCTTCTGTCCTTCCTCCAGTAACCTCAGCTCCCTCCACAGTTGAGGATATGCATACTGGGGGCTCATCATTCCTACTAGACATATACAGAAAAACAGTGATGGCACACACACACACACACTCTCTCTCTCTCTCTCTCTCTCTCTCTCTCTCTCTTTCATTCATATTTTTCAACTTAATAAAAATCAACAAGCATGTATCAAGCCCCCAGAATGTACCGAAGTGCTTTTTATAAGTTTCCACCTTTGAAGGTTTTCAGCCATGAAAACCTTCAGTCATTCACTGTTTTCAGCCATATCTTAATGACATTGTTATCAAAACTAAAAATGAGGCACTGTAATGATAATTTAATCATAACACCAAACATTTATTGAGAATTTACTACCAGCCATGCATTCGTCTAAGTACTTTACATTATTTTGTGAAGTGCTCCTCATTGTGAAGTATCCCCATTTTACAGATGGGGAAACTAAGCCTCAAGGGATAAAGTAATTTGCCTAGGGTCACAAAGCTGGTAAGATTCAATCTGGAGTTTGGCAGACTTGAGACCCTATGCTATTAATTATTGTCAGGTTTCTCAATTCTGACACAGGACTGAATAATTCTGTGCTGTGCATCACAGGTGTTTAGCAGCATCTATAGCCACTACCAACTGGATACCAGGAGCCATTTCCTTTGTGACTATTAAAAGTGTCTCTTGGTAAGAACAAAACTCATTCCAATGAGCTTGCCAAATGACCCTTGTGAGTCAAAACTGCCCCTGATTAAGAATCACTGTTGCAAATTAAGAGAAACAGAGTAGAGGAGTTCCTCAAACTGACTATAAATTAGAAACACCTACAAGATACTTTTTAAAATAAGATTAGACTTTCAGGCACCAAGCCCTACCATAGTTTCTAATTTCTTGGGATCCAGCAAAATGGCTCAGGAGAAACTAAGAGGAGGAGGAGACATTTGCCCCCTGCCCGCAATAGTTGTGTCATCTTGAGGAACTACTTGCCTTCTCAGAGCCTCAAATCCCTTATCAATAAATTGAGCAGACACAGCTAGATGATGTGGAAGACCTCTCCATAGTTAATCATCTATTCTGTGAAACCATCCAGCACCCAGAGTTTCACTCCATCCCAGATTTCTATCCCACACTGCACACAGTGGGTCAAATTCCCCAAACAGAAAAGTTTGTACAACTCCATCACAGAACTATGAGACAATCTGGCTAAACACAGATTTCTTAATAGACAGACAATCTATTCACCATAGACACAAAACTGGCAAGGAATCACTGCTGGAAAAAGGCTAATTTCCACTTGACATCTAAGGGGACGTGAAGTTTAATCTCAAATTAGAAATGCAGCTTGGCATTAACCAAAGTATCTATTGTACCCCTGAGAAAAACCATGCCCCAAACCAATATTGCCATGAACTGTATTCACCAGAAATCTTCGATTTGAAGAGACACTGGGAAATGTGCTCACACTTTTGGATTCATGAAATGTGTCCATGTCACTTATGTAAAAGAATGCAAAAAAAACAAAAAAGTGGACATTATCTCCACTATAAACATGCAGGCTTTCGTCTGAAAATACAAGATTCTATCCCAACTCAACAAAATTCATTCCATGACTGAAAAAAAGTACTTTAGAGGCTCAAACTGTCATTGCTCTATTTGTATGTACTAGTTAGGAGCATAAGGAAACAACTGCTGGGGAATTATACAAACAGAGTTAAAAGAAGCCACGTTTCTTTGCTTATAAAAATTTGTATATAATCGGCATGTTACATCAGTTTAGCTCACTTTTACTTTATATGCCCATGTGTAGGAATGAAATGAAAGTGGTTATACTTGAAAGAGTCTGGAGTTGTTAAAGTTAAAAAGAGAATAACCGTTCTTTCATTCTTCAGATAGGAGGGGGGAAAAAAGAGTCCCTGCAAGAATGTTGAATATGTGCAAGAATGGAATATTTCTGCAAGAATGTTGAATATACTCCCTGCAAGAAGGGAATACGCAGGGGGTCAAGAGGAAAGGAGAAACTTCTTGAATTAAAACACCATGATACAGTCTTCTGCCCAGAAATTAATTGCATGCTATCAATTAATTAAGAGAAGATCAGATATCACTGAATCAACTTACAAGAAACTGATCTCACAGAAAACAGACTTGTAACTGTAATTTCCAATCCATTCCTTTAAATATATGCTACCAAGGCCACTCTATCAAGGCAGGTCTTATCAATATTAAAGTGTGAAAGAAACTATTTCAACTTTCTTGGCAAGTATGGAATTACAGAAGAAGGCAATCAACTGAACATAAGTGCCATGCCGCCAGGCCATTAACAAGTATCACAAATTGCTTTCTTCTATACAAGCTTCTAAACTGATGTATACAATAGGTTATATAAAGATGAGTGCTAAAAAATACTTGCGCTCAAGCCAAGAGGGGTGTCAACTAAATAACCACTACCGCCATCTGTTGGTGGTTGGTAGAATTGCACTTTACTCTGGCTCAGTTGATTCACTTCGGTTCAAGGTTCCTTAACTGAAGTTTTGAATGTGGAGGAACATTTTTATACTATCCTTAATGGTGTGGTACAGAAGTCCTTAAACATTTTGCCCAATGTCTGTACCCCTTCTGTATGTGGACACTGAATAAATTCTCTGTAGTGACCTGGAGGTAAAGTTGCCTCAAATTTCCTGATGTCTCATATAATTCATATCAAAATTTCATAAGAATTTTATGTTCAGCACCAGAGTAATCCATTCCTGGGTCCACACAAAAATATTTAAGGTTACTTACACTTCAACTTCTTATATTTTATCACCAAATATTCAGGTTGAATTGCTAATTCATTTGGGTGTTCCAAATTAGCCCCTGGTTTCATGTAATCTCTAAAATCTCCAGAAACATTTTTGACTCATTGTGAGAAGCAGCAGCATGAACTAAAGCTAGCTCTGCCACAGGGCACTGTGTGCTCATGCTGAGCCTCAGTTTCCTTACTTGTAATGTAAGGACCTTGGAAGGAATCTCCATGGATGCTTCTACCTCTACAACAATGACCAGAGGTGGATCTAGAGTTCTGCCAACCTGTGATGTCTGCAACAATGTCAGATCATCAGACATAAGACTCACTTCTCTCTCTTTATTGGTGAGGCATGGGTATACACTCTTATAAAATGTGGGCACAGACAAATGTGACAATACTATTTTTTTTTATAGAATATTTAAAGTAACAAATATTAAAAATAGGCATTTCCTGTTTCATCTACATTCTTGAAAGCTTTTGTATTATAGCTAACAAAAAAAAAAAGCTCCCGGCATCCTTATTAGCAAAAGGGGGAAACACCTTATATGTGAGGTCATGTCATCTTTGTTGTTCAGTCACTAAGTTATGTCCAACTCTTCATGACCCCATGGACTGCAGCATGCCAGGCTCCTCTCTCCTCCACTACCTCCTGGAGTTGCTCATATTCATGTCCAGTGAGTCAGTGATGCTATTATCTTTACATGAACACTAAGTTAGTAAGGCTAGTCTTGGAGTTCAAAGATGAGGCAAATGATAACACTAGAGAGAAAAGCAATCACTCCATCATAATGAACTGAAGATCCAAAATACACAAAGTACTCCCAAAGCTCAACATAAGAAAACAACCCAATTAAAAATGGGCCAAAGGTCTTAAGGGACATCTCACCAAAGAAGACATGCAGATGACAAATAGGCATAAGGAAAGATGCTCCACATCAAATGTCATCAGGGAAATGCAAATTAAAAGGATGAGAGGCCACTATACACATAGTAGAACAGCAAGAATCTGGAAATCTGACAATACCCAATGCTGGCAAGGATGTGGAGCAACAGGAACTCTCATTCATTACTGACAGGAGTAAAAATATGGTACAGCCACTCTTGAAAAGTTTGGTGGTTTCTTAAACCAAACACCCTTAGCATATGATTCAGCAACTGTGCTCCTTGGCATTTATCCAAAGGAACATAAAAAAATTATGTCCACACAAAATCCTGCATGTGGATGTTTATGGCAGCTTTATTTATAGTTGCCAAATCATGGAAGAAAATAAGATGTCCTTTAGTAAGTAAATGGATAAGTAAATCGTGACAATCAGACAATGGAATATTCATCACTAAAAAGAAATAAGCTATCAAGTCATAAAAAAAATATGAGGAAAGCTAAAATGCAGATTGTCAGTTGAGTTGCTCAGTCATGTCTAATTCTTTGCAACCCCATGGACTGCAGAACGCCAGACCTCCCTGTCCATCACCAGCTCCCAGACTCATGTCCACCCAAACTCATGTCTACTGAGTTGGTGATGCCATCCAACCATCTCATCCTGTGTCATCCCCTTCTCCTCCCACCTTCAATCTTATCCAGTATCAGGGTCTTTTCCAATGAGTCAATTCTTCGCATCTGGGGGCCAAAGTATTGGAGTTTCAGCTTCAACATCAGTCCTTCCAAAGAACACTCAGGACTGATTTCTTTTAGGATGGACTCGTTGGATCTTGTTGCAGTCCAAGGGATTTTCAAAAGTCTTCTCCAACACCACAGTTCAATAGCATCAATTCTTTGGTGCTCAGCTTTCTTTACAGCCCAACTCTCACATCCATACATGACCACTGGAAAATCATAGCTTTGACTAGACAGACCTTTGTTGGCAAAGTAATGTCTCTGCTTTTCAATATGCTGTCTAGATTGGTCATAACTTTCCTTCCAAGGAGTAAGCGTCTTTTAATTTCATGGCTGTAGTCACCATCTGCAGTGATTTTGGAGCCCAGAAAAACGAAGTCAGCTGCTGTTTCCACTGTTTCCCCACCTATTTACCATGAAGTGATGGCACCAGATGCCAGGATCTTAGTTTTCTGAATGTTGACTTTAAGCCAACTTTTTCATTCTCCTCTTTCACTTTTATCAAGAGGCTCTTTAGTTCTTCACTTTGTGCCATAAGAGTGGTGTCATCTGCATAGCTGAGGTTATTGATATTTCTCCCGGCACTCTTGATTCCAGCTTGTGCTTCTTCCAGCTCAGTGTTTCTCATGATGTACTTGGCATATAAGTCAAATAAGCAGAGTGACAATATACAGCCTTGATGTACTCCTTTTCCTATTTGGAACCAGTCTGTTGTTCCATGTCCAGTTCTAATGGTTGCTTCCGACCTGCATACAGATTTCTCAAGAGGCAGGTCACATGGTGTGATATTCCCATCTCTTTCAGAATTTTCCACAGTTTGTTGTGATCCACACAGTCAAAGGCTTTGGAACAATCAATAAAGCGGAAATAGATGTTTTTTCTGGAACTCTCTTGCTTTTTCAATGATCCAGCAGATGTTGGCAATTTGACCTCTGGTTCCTCTCCCTTTTCTAAAACCAGCTTGAACATCTGGAAGTTCACGGTTCACGTATTGTTGATGCCTGGCTTGGAGAATCTTGAGCATTATTAGGAAAGAAGCTAATCTGAAATGCTACATACTCCATACATACATGATTTCAACTCAATGATATTCTGGAAAAGGTGAAACTAGGAACACAATAAAAGGTCACTGGTTGCCAGGGATTAAGGGAAAGGGAAGGATGAACAGGTAGAGCACAGAGGATATTCAGGGCATCGAAATTATTCTTTATGATACTATAGTGAAGGGTAGCTATAATATCATTATACATTAGATCAAGTCCATAGAAAGTACAACACCAAGAGTGAACCCTAATGTAAATGATGAACTTTGGGTAATTATGGCTTGTCAGTATAAGTATATCAATTAGTACAAATGTACCACTCTGAAATCTACTCTGAATATTCATGCTAAAGCTGAAGCTCCAATATGTTGGCCACCTGATGTGAAGAGCCAACTCACTGGAAAAGACCCCGATGCTGGGAAAGACTGAGGGCAGGAGGAGAAGGGGGTGACAAAGGGTTAGATGGTTGGATGGTGCCATAGACACAATGCATATGAGTTTGAGCAAACTCCAGGAAATAGTGAAGGACAAGGAAGTCTGGTGTGCTGCAGTCCAAAGGGTTCCAAAGAGTCTGACGCGACTTAGTGACTAAACAACAACCACCACTCTGGTGGGGGATGGTGGTAATGGAGGAGGCTATGTATGTGTAAGAGCAGAAGGTATATATAGGAATTCTGTATCTGTACAGCTAAACTGAGATTTTGCTGTGAACTTCATACTGTCCTAAAAAAAAGGGTCACAAATATATACATATACCTAAAGAAAAAAGAAAATAAGTAGCTGAGATTTTCCCACTTGGTGGTCTGTGGATTTTTCACACGTTGACAAGCCCTAAAAGATAATGCACCAGCACAGAGAACCAAATCATAGCCCACTCAGCCTGAGGTCTTTAGGGCAGATTCTTGCAAACACTGAAGAATCAAGTCCTCAAATGTATCTTCAAGAACAAAAACCAGGCATTTTATTTCTTCCCTGTGATCACAGACAGACTGAATTGCAGGAGATGCCTGTGAAACTTCACATATCGGGAAGTGTATTTTCAGGGGAGAGGCCAGTGTCAGGAGCAATGAACAGAAGAATACCCTCCCTCTCTTTTGAGCTTCCCAGGGAGCTCTGTGGTAAAGAATTCGCCTGCCAATGCAGGAGATGCAGGAAACAGGGGTTTGATCTCTGGGTGGGGAAAATTCCATGGAAGAGGAAATGGCAACCCACTCCAGTATTCTTGCCTGAAGAAACCCATGGACAGAGGAGCTGGGGAGCTACAGTCCATGGGTTGCAAAGAGATAGCATGCATACTCGGTCGTGTCCATCTCTTCTACTGACACAGTTCAGCTTTCCCTCATTCCTACGGCAGCTATTTCCCAGATTTTATGTTCTTAGAAAAGTTTCATTCTCTAGAGTCTCTGTGAAAAAAAAAAAAATCCCAATGCACCCCTTCACCTTGTCACTATTTCCACTCCAGCCCATTTCCAGGTGTTCTGTGGTTTGAGGCTGCCCACCACACAACCTGCTGTCTAATTCAGAATCTGGTACACTTCCCAGTCACATCAGTAGTCTACATTTGTATGACAGTGAAAGCTTCAAGCTATTAATCAGTTGCAAACCTAATATTAAAAATGAGGATTAATCTCATTACCGCAGCCCGACAAATGCATTTAGTGTTAATAAATAAACTTCAAACTTTCTGCAGACACTGCAAAGTGCATTCCCAATTTTGCTTTTGTACTAGGTTCCCAACAGAGAGGCAGGGAGAGCGCCATTGATATTCTAAGGGTGCAGTACCCAAGGATGCAAGCAGCCAGCTCTGCTTTATCTCACAAGATAAAAGATTAAAAATTAGAGGGGGAGAAACATTCTGACCTGATGCTCTCTGATCTTCCTAACAAAACTTCAACCATATCATCCCTCTCAATCACATCATGTGGGCACTGAGATTCATGAGGCCAAATAAAAATAAAATCACGACATTCATTAACTTGTGTGATGGAAGGGGAGATGAAAAGCTCCATATGTTTAGAGTTTTCGGTATAATTTAAAACAGCAACGTATCAGCCTTAAAAATGGAACCCCCATGGCCTCCAAACTTCAAGGAGGAAGGAAAACGCTTGCTTTGAATAAATCAGTTTGGAAAGCTGCATTCATCGGTCTCAAAGTAATCTCTGCCAAAGCATAAATGGCAACTTAAACACAGGAAAATTTTTAAAAGGTGCCAGAAAAGTACTACTTGAAAAAGAGTATTAACAGTACATGATAGAACATGTACAAAGGTTACCTATTAAGGAACTTATGAAAAACATAAAGAGATAAGCTCATACAAACTCACACACAAATGAAGCACAGTGAATTCAACAGTGCATTAAAAACAAAAGCAAATCCACCATGAACCAAGCAGGGCTTGACCCCAAAACTAAAGGGAAAAACAACAGAAAGATCTATCGCAGAGTTCATTACAATGGTAGAGTCTCATATCCACATCTGACTTAGGAATTTCAACTGTATTACTGAGCTCAAAACAAAACAATATCAACAAAACCAAGAACAACTGTCTTTGATAAAAGATGGTTCTTTAACACAAGCCAGTCAGTTCATGAGATTCATTCAAAGAAACAATAATCTATTCCAACCCCAGAGGAAAATTTGGCTGAGCTGTTTTCACTGAGAAATACTAGAGCAGAGTGGAAATGATTTGATGGATTTTCAAAACCAATCATGACAGTATTGTACAAAACTTCCTGACTTACAATGTGATTATGTCCTGACAAACCCTAAGTGGAAAATACTATTAAGTCTAAATGGTAGCAAACATCATGGCTTAGTCGGCATACCTTAAATATGCTCAGAATACTTACATTAGCCTGTTGTTGGGCACAATCACCTAGCACAAAGACGGTTTTATAATAGTCTTGATATCCCATGTAACTTGTTGTCTACTACATTGAAAGTGAAAACAGAATGGCTGTCTGGGTACAGAATGGCTGTAATCCCATAGGTTGTTAACCCTTGCGATCACATGGCTAACGGGGAGCTGCAGCGGCTGCCACTGCCCAGCATCACAAGAGAGGACCACACTGTATGTCACTGATCCCGGAAAAGATCAAACTTCAAAGCATGGTGTCTACATAACACTTTGCCAAAAAATCATAAGCCAAACCATAAGTCAGGGAACGTCTCTACAATTTTCACCTTGTTTGTTAACTTTCAACATTAATAAGTTTTGTTGTTTAGTTGCCAAGTCATGTCTGACTCTTTCATGACTGCATGGACCATAGCCCACCCATCTCCTCTGTCCCTGTGGTTTTCCAGGCAAGAATACTGGAGTAGGTTGTCATTTCCTTCTCCAGGTGATCTCCCCAATCCAGGGACTGAACCCATGTCTCCTGCACTGGCAGGCAGATTCTTTAATGCTGAGCCACCTGTGAAACCCTTTAACATTAATACCCTCGACATATCAATAATTTAGAGAAGAAAACCTATATGATTACCTGAGCATATAATATAAACAAGCATCTGATAAAATTGAGCACAAATTCTTGACACACTTTGGTAAAGTACAAGGATATCTGCAGCACTGGATTAAATAGTTAATTCTGGGACAACCCCAAAATGTATCTATTTGAGAGCAGTTACAGAATTATGGCAAATCTATATAAAGAAATTCTAAAAAATAATTAAAAAGAAGGAAACGTGCATACACAGTAATGTGAGAAAATATGCAAATTAGAGAGAATAAAAACTATAATCATCTTTTATAAAAGTCATGACATATTTGTCATATATGCATGTATATATGTTTTTATATTTAAAGTAAAAAGCAGGAAAAGACAGGCACTAAACCATTAACAGTGGTTAGTTCTGGGGAAAGAAAGTGGAGCAGAGGTGTCATTTTTTACATTATATATTTCTGAAATCTCAGAATTTTTTAAACAAATTTCCCTTATAATTAAAAAAAAAGAAAAATCTGGACAATAAGAAGGGAAAACACCTGAACTAAAAAACACAGAATTGGAATCAGCCCAGAAAGGTCATCCAGAAAACCTATGCCCATCATCTCCATCAAAGAGGGCATTCCTTTTTATGAAGACTCTAGGGAAGAAGATGGCAGAGTTCCTAGATAATCCAGTCAATGGTTATATAACATGAACATTGAAAAAAAAATCCTTCCTTTTATCTACCCCCTTCTTCTTATTCTCAGCTCAAAGCCCAGTCTTTTTGTTCTTTCCTCAGGAGCTATAGAAAACAGATGGTCACCCCATCCTTTGAATTTATCAATGAAATCACACAAAACCAACAATGTTTTTCTGGAGGGACAATATCATGTTTAACAGTACAGAATGACATACCCCGGTTTGCTGCTCAGGAACTTACCAGACTTCATTACTAATGAGCTATTCAAAGGGATTTCACCAGATGTTTTTAACTTAATTCAACAAATATTAATTCAGTGTCTCCCATGCACTGATATTTTACTATGAGCTGTGGAGGGAACTTTACAAATTTAAAACTTCATAGTAGGAAAGCTAAACAATTCAGGATAGTTTAAGATTAACTAGGAGACTGCATTCTATCATCATCATTAATTACGATTATTATTATCATAGCGTAAACAAGATCTTTATAGAGTTGAGACTAGGCTAAATAAGGTAAGCAGAAAACTTTTTAATGACATTTTAAAATTTTACTATTTTATTTTGTTTTCCTTCTTAAGTTTTTGGTTTTGCCTTGCTTTGGTATTTGCTATTTGCCAGCAAGATCAGATAAGCTTTGGAAAAGAGAACAATGAAGTTCTGGTTAGGACATACACCAAGTTGAAGGCATAGAGTAAGAAAGAGCCTTCTACAGTCATAAGCCATCCAGCAGTGCCAGCTGGGTTAAGGGCAGTGACCATCAAAGAAGATTTGACCTGGTTTGGTGACAAATCAGCGAGGTTTGGTAGTCTCATAAACAGCAATGGGGGATGTTCCAACAACTGACACAAACAGGAAGAAAGATGTTGAATTTGAGAAGAGTACTGAACAAAATGAAAAATAATTCACATCAGTTTGTGGAAACAGGAAAGCAGTTTAAAAAGTCAAATTTGGATCCAGATTTATCCTTTAGGAAAAGGAATCAACACTTTTGTTGTCTTCATACTGTCTACAGCTTACAGCTTTCTGCATTTGGCATAAAAGCTCAGTGGCAACTTCTCCTGCTTGATCTTTTGTATCCATGCCAAAAGGTAAAACTCTTCATATACCAAGCGACCCACCTCTGCCTAATGCAAATCCACAAAGAAAAACACTAAAGAACAGATATCAGGGCATGTGCTACAGGTGAGGACAAAAATTCAGCACTATTAATCGTTGGTAGGTTATGTTTCCATTCCCTAGAGAAAAAAAAAATCTACTAAGTGGCAGTATTTTTGTGTTTTCTTTATGTTTCCACCTTGCAGACCAAAAATTAAATCAAATGCCTTTGCCAACAAAATAAAAGTGAGCATTACTACCAGATCAAGTAACAACACAATGGGATTAAGGGAAATGTCCAGAAGTCTTTCTGGTCCTAAAAATGAAGGGAATGGATAATCAAGACTATATCATGTCCACTCTGTATTTTTATACTTTCTGAAGATTCAAGGAAGTGTAGTCAGATTTGGTTGCATTGACACTAACAAACAACTCGCCTTGTTCAGTGCGGAATACTCGGGTCATCTTTTTATTCCCTTGCTTATCAGTGCTTGCTTTTCACGTTTTGTCAGCTCGTTGTGCCAATGCCCTTCAAACAAGAATACTGTCCATCAGTGAAGCAGGGCTCTCCTATTCCAAAACTCAACAGATTTCTGAACAGCTGCAAAATTCCACACATATTTATCTTGTGAATCTTGAGAATTCATTTCAACGTATCCTTTTTTTCTTCAAAGATAGATGTTCTCTATCCTCACGGAGACCCAAATGAATAATTAAGAGCCATCTAATCTCCAAACATGAATAATGGCCTAGATGGTAACAAAATTTTTTGTTATTTCTATGTTCTACCTGCTCAGCTTTTCCTCCTCAATCATGTTGTTTAATTTCTCATCAGCTAAGCATATCTTTGGACTAACAAAGCAATTTTCCCCTAGCATGTGCCATTTCTGCAGCGAGAGCTTGCCATTTACCTGCCGTTTACCTCCTTCAGCTCAAAATCCTGAATGTGGTAAATACTCAACTGTCTCAAGTATTCTGCAATTGCATTGTGTTTGATACATGAATTACACTCAGTCAGTCGGTGATTACTTCATTTTAGGGCGATCCCTGTACAGGTATCTATGGTGATAAGAACTGTGATTGATGTTTCCCTGGGGATTCTTTGGATAAGTCTTACTGTTTCCTTAAGAGCATTCCCATGGCCTAATGAAAGCCTCCCCCTGGACTAATCAGAAAATCCATCAAAAAGAAAGGAGGAGACTTCCCTGGTGATCCAGTGGCTAAGAATCCACCTCGCAATGCAAGGGATAGGGGTTCAACCCCTGGTCTGGGAAGATTCCACAGGTCTCAGAGCAACTAAGCCCAAAAGCACAACTAGTGAGCCTGCATTCTAGAGCCCATGAGCAGCAACTACTGAGCCCGTGTGCCTAGAGCTTGTGCTCCACAAGAGAAGCCACCAGAATGAGAAGCCACCACAATGAGAAATCCTGTGTGTAGCGATGAAGACCCAGTGCAGTCAAAATTGAATAAAATTTAAAAAAAAAAGAAAGGAGAATAAATCCAACCCACAAGACTTTGCAGAGGGTGCTGCCTTCAGAGGGTCCTACATGTTACCTGTACAGATGACTTAAGGCCTGTAGCTGTTTAATGTCCCCACTCTTGCTCAGAGGTCCTCAAACACTCCAGTATACTTCCCAAAAGGGTAGAAAGAATGGAACAAGAAATGTAACAATCAAGCGTTCAGCTTTGCTAATTATTTTCTTCTTTTTTTCACATAAACTAGTATGAATTAGAGGCACATTCACAAAAAAGGTTGTCCTCTCATATCTGCATTCTACTCTATCTTCTTTAGTTCAGTGAGAAATGTGTGAATTGTACTGCTCAAACTTCGAATATTGTATGTATTCCTTACTGATACAGCCATTAATAGTAACAAATACTTTCTAAAGAAATGTTTAAGATATCAGTTTCATTTCTTCCTAAAATGAGACTTTTTGAGATATATAAATTGTTGGTATCACTATTTATGTGTTTAAAAAATACTGTTAAACATGCTATACCTAAGAAGAGTGTAGGCACTGATGCTACCCTTACATTGTGGGAAAGTTTCATCATGTCACCGCATTCCTTAGAGGCAAAATAATGATAAAAACCTGGGGACTATTCATGAAGAGCAGGAGACAGATGTGGCTTTAAGAAAACCCTTCATATCTCCCACCTTCATTCTACCATCCAGTAAGAAGATGACTACCATCGTCGGAGAGGGCAAAGGTCATTGGTGGTCTCAAAGACTGGATAGGGGTTGCTTTCTGCCCGACAGAAGTCTGAGAGCATGGGGCTGCAGAATCTTGCCCATCTCCTGAGATTCCAGGGCTCTCGGACAGTAACACAGTTAAGGCTTTAGGAGACAGCATGGCAACATGATGCTGATATTCTGGCACTGACTCTTCTCTTGATGAAATGGGATGAAGGAGACAGAACCTTTTCCTCCCTTGACTTCAAAGCTTCTCCCCTTTGAAATATGGGTAGAAAGGTGGAAAGGCATGGGTAGGAAAAGCCCTGACCTTTCATACTTTTTTGTTTGTATGCTTCCTATTCTTTCGTGACAAAAAGTAGAACAGATCTGCAAGATCTGTTAGATTCTCTGGAACTATGCCTAACTCATCTCAGTCAGGGCACATGAGTGGACAGAAGCCTAGGGCAGCCTCCTCCAAGCACTAAGGGAAGGTCACCGTGTGCTGTCACCAATACTTTCCTTTTGATTTGTTTAGGACTTAAGTGTGCTAAGTCTACGGGGCCTGTAATATCATCCAAACATGGACCCTCTTGAGACTGAAGGGGAGTACTTTAAATAATTCATTATACTGGGACAACCGGGGATATATACTAGAATTGTCACAGGCATGTGACATGCCAAAGAATGTTCAAACTACCACCCAACTGCACTGATCTCACAGGCTAGCAAAGAAATGCTCAAAATTCCCCAAGTGAGGCTTCAACAGTACGTGAATCGCAAGAACTTACAGATGTTCAAGCTGAATTTAGAAAAGCCAGAGGAACCAGAGATCAAATCGCCAACACCTGCTGGATCATAGAAAAAGCAAGAGAGTTCCAGAAAAACATCTATTTCTGCTTTATTGACTATGCCAAAACCTTTGACTGTGAGGATCACAACAAACTGTGGAAAATTCTTAAACAGATGGGAGTACCAGACCAATTTACCTGCCTCCTGAGAAATCTGTATGCAGGTCAAGAAGCAACAGTTAGAACCAGACATGGAACAATGGACTGGTTGCTAAGGAATACATCAAGGCTGTTTATTGTCACCCTCCTTATTTAACTTATATGCAGAGTACATCATGAGAAATGCCAGGCTGGATGAAGCAGAAGCTAGAATCAAGATTGCTGAGAGAAATACCAATAACCTCAGATATGTAGATGACACCACCCTTATGGCAGAAATCAAAAAGGAACTAAAGGGCCTCTTGATGAAAGTGAATGGAGAGTGAAAAAGTTGGCTTAAAACTCAACATTCAAAAAATGAAGATCACGGTCCCATCACTTCAAGACAAATTGATGGGGAAAAAAATGGAAACAGTGAGAGATTTTATTTTCTTGGGCTCCAAAATCACTGCAGATGGTGATTGCAGCCATGAAATTAAAATTCGCTTACTCCTTGGAAGGAAACCTATGACCAACCTAGACAGCACATTACAAAGCAGAGACGTTACTTTGCCAACAAAGGTCCATCTAATCAAAACTATGGCTTTTCCAGTAGTCATGTATGGGTGTGAGAGTTGGACCATAAAGAAAGCTGAGCGCTGAAGAACTGATGCCTGGTTTGCCTGACAAGGCTCAAGAAAGGTGTTCCCCACAGGTGCGTAGGTCTAGACATGCTTAATCAAGGTCTGCAGGGGGCATGGGGACAAAGCCTTCTACGTGCTTGCGCTCTGATTCATCTTCTGTGCACAAGTGTCTCAGGAACTTTGAGAAGAGAGCTTAGGTACTCCATGGTTTATTGGCAACAGCATGATCAGAGACACTTAAGAATACTCATTCCATTATTTATGAACTAAGAATAATTCTAAATCATCTCTCCCTGAAAGTATTCCTTCTCTCTTCCAAAGACCTGGGATTTACTCACAGACCACAATCTAAAAACATCTGCCCCAAACAAACCGTTCCCTCCAACTCCCTGGCAAGTAACAAAGGACCTTTGACTCTCAAAGATAAAATCATTATTTCATCCTGCCCTTATTTTATAGCGTGAGTTATATCATTTTCACTCTAAATGAACAACCCAAACATTTTTCAGAAAAAGACTCTTTCTATGTTTATAAATCTAACTGAGACAGACATTACAATTTACACTATCATTTTGCTGTCATATTGTTTGGAAACATTTTCCAAAGAAGATAACTCCAAAAAACTTTCTGTTTAAATAAACACTGGCAGACCCTGAGCACTAATATTTATACTCAAGTTCACTGAGATTCCAGTGCAAAACCCTCTTGCTTTTGAACATAATACTGTGAGATTGTCAGTAGCTAATTTCCCAATTCCCATCCCCATTTCCAATCATGTAGATAAACTTGAACAAAACTGAAATAAGTAGATGATGGTTAAAAGAAAAAAGGCCAGAATGAGTCCACGGCAATGTCCTTGAACAGTTCAGCAGGCTTAGGTGCACATAAATAAAATCGTTGACATCTACAATTTTAATTGTGAAAACTGAGTAAGGAAAAATAAAAGACAGGATTTCCTGGGGAAAGGAAATGTTCCCTCTGTAAAACCAAATAATCTCTGGAAGGAAAATGAGAACATTGAGTCCAGGGATGAAAATGAACATCAAAGACAGGTATGCAAAACCAGAAAAGAGGACCCACCCACGACAAGCAGGCCTAGAAGAGCTACAACAATCCTGACAAACAATAAGGTGGAAGGAATCACTCTACCTAATATTAAGGTTTGTTACAGAGCTACAATAATGAGGACAGAGGGAAAGACACAAAAATCAATGGAATATAATCTAGAACCCAGAAACAGACCTACCCAAACACGCCTAACTGATTGACAAAGGTGCAAAAAGCATTCAAACAGAGGATTAGTCTTTTCAACAAATGGAACTAGAACAAGTAGATATTCATTGGCAAAATAAATGACTACTGACATAATCTCACACCATACACAAAACTTTTACACTTTTAAGGAGAAAAAAATGCAAAAATCTTTAGATCTAGAGAAAATGCTATTATAACTATTAGACTTGACACTGAAAATATTGATTCATAAAAAGAAAAAATTGATCATTTGAACCTAATCAAAATTTAAAACTTTTGCTCTATGAAAACCCACATGAAGAAAAAGACAACCTACAGACTGGGAGAAAATATTTCATATCACATATGTGACTAGTATCAAGAACATATAAAGAACTCTCAAACATCAAAAAAACATTAAAAACAAAAAGTCCAATTTTTAAAAACGAGCAAAAGGGGCCTGAATAGATATCTGACTGAAGAAGATCTACAGATGGCAAGCACATGAAGAAACATTCAACATTATTAGGCATTATTGCTATTGCTTAGTTGCTCAGTTGTGTCTAACTTGTGACCTCATGGACTATAGCCTGCCAGGCTCCTCTGTCCATGGGAATTCTCAGGCAAGAATATTAGAGTAGGTTGCCACCTCAAAAGTATTTCCTCTCAGGGGGATCTTCCCAACCCAGGGATCGAACCCATGTCTCCTGCATTGGCAGGAGGATTCTTTACCACTATGCTACCAGGGAAGCCCTTATCAGCAGTAACAAAGAACAAATAATAAGGCACTGGGGAAATGTCAATTTAAACTACAATGCGATCATTTCACACCTATCAGAATGGATAAAATGAAAACAGTGACAACAGCATATGCTAATAAGGATGGGACAAAACTGGATTACACTCATATACTGCTAGTGAGAATAATACAAAAAGTCTGGAAAATGGTTTGTCAGTTTCTTATAAAACTAAACATGACCAGCAGTTGCACTCATGTGCATTTATCCCAGGGGAAAAAAAAATGAAAATTTTTATTTAAAACAAGCAACCAAACAAAAAAACTGTACATGACTGTTCAGAGCAGCTTTTCTCCAGCTAAAAGCTATATCCATATATATATAGTATGCATGTATGCATCATGATACACTACTCAGCAATTGAAAAGCAACAGAATATTGATATTAACAACAATGTGGATGAATCTCCAGAGAATTAGGATGGGTTCCCCAAAATGTTAATATATAATATTGCAGTAACATAAAATTTTTGAAAAGACAAAATTTTAGAAATTGAGTCAGAGGAGTGGTTATCAGGGGTTAGAAGTGGAGGCAGGATGGAGATGGGTGTGGCTGTAAAAGGGAGTCAGGAGGGCTAGTTGTGATATCAAAATTGTTCATACCTGACTGTGGAGGTGGACACACAAACAAAGGCAGGTGACTAAACTTTATAAAACCAAGTACATGTATCCACACAAATGAGTACAACAGGAAAAACTGTAACAAAACCGGTAGATTGTACCACTATCAGTATCTGCGATGGGATATCACACTAGAGGTGTTCTTTGTTGTTTTTTTTGTTTTGTTTTTACTTACTGCTAGTGGTTAAATATAAAGAGATGCAACTAAGGAACAGCCAAAGATAAGAGGATGTGTATGTGTGTGGGGCTGCCATGCCCGCTAGTAGTGTGTCATCCTGATGTGTTCCCTAACTTGGAACCTCCCCAAATCTTGTGGTTCAAAAGTTTTCATAGAGTTCATCTCCAGATACTTCTTTCTCGCTGAAAGTCAGTGGCACAAGATGAAATTTCCAACCCTCTAATCACTTGACCCTTCTTTCTTTTTTAAATTGAAGTACAGTTGATTTACAATATTGAGCTGATTTGTACAGTACAGCAAAGTGATTCAGTTATACATATAGATGTATATAATACACATATAAATGTATATACACATATATACATTCATTTTTATATCCTTTTTCCATTTTGTCTTATCACAAGATATTGAATATATTTCCCCTTGCTAGATACAGTAGGACCTTGCAGTTTATCCATTCTATATATAACGGTTTCCATCTGCTAAACCCAATCTCCCACTCCACCCCTCCCACCCTCTCCCCTTGGCAACCACAGGTCTGTTCTCTATGTCTGCAAGTCTGTTTCTGTTTCTATACTTGAGTTTTGCAAAATGTAACCATTGGAGGAAACTGGGCCAAGTGTCAAAAGCATCTCATGAAACTGCATGTGAACCTATGAGTATCTCAAAGTTTTCTATTAATAAAAAATTAGTGCTAATATGAAGCATCATTAAGATGCACACTTTAAAACACTAAATAAAAACACTAGCATACAAAATGAGTGGAACTATTCTGATTTTGTTAAAATGTGAACATGTGCCTATACTATTTTTATTTTAAAAAAATATTAGGAAGAAATACTTGTCTGAAGTTGTCATTTCAGATGGTAAGATGAGGCACACGTTACCTGCTGCTTAATTTTTCTCTCAAATTTGTAATTTATTTTTCAAATACCCTAAAATGAATATACTCTAAGGATTCTTATACTCCAATGGTATTAAAAATGCTTAATATCAAAAGGAGGAAAAAAATCATCTTCACTGTATGTATTTCTTACCCAGCACAATGAGAAAGAAGGCAACTTGTTTCAGGGTTAAGATGTTAAGATTTTTTAAGTTAAGAACCTATCTTGAGGCAGTTAATGTTGAATCCAGAAGTGGTGGTTCCTTGAATATAAATCGTTCTTGTAATACAACTATTAAAACCTAGAAATAAGGCTTTCAGCAGAACTGTATGGTACAAAGGTAGGACTTCAGAGAATTACATCACCTCGAATAACTGCTCTTTATTTTTCTGTGTCAGGAGGATATCCATGGTCTCTGACGCTGGAAACACAGGGCCACTGGGAGAGGTAAAAACTAAGCTGGAAAAACAATTCAGTCTGCAGTTACCAGGAAGTTACACTTGCTTATTTCCACCCCTGCCCCCAAATTATCTCCGTTTGCTTCAGTTTCTTCACAGGCCTGCGTTTAACACCCTCTCACAACACACTGCAAAACAAATCTGTCATCAGCAAATATGGCCATAGCAACTTCCCCCAATTACCAGGGTAACAAAGTGAACAGCAGGGAAAACACCTCCGAAAAGAATGTGCCCTTCAGCTGTCATGTGCTGTGCAAGCAAGGACTTCCATCTCTCTATTAAGCACGGGGCCTGGATTATGGGACAATGTGCCTAAATAAACTATAGGGAATGACATCTCACCTCTGAATGTCCCTGTGGCCTGTTCCCATGTATTGGTCTTTGGGTTCAGAAGTCCTCAACAGATGGTACGTCCTCCCTGGGGGCATCTTGGAAATCTATGGAGTGTTTTCTGAATCCAGAGGAAAAGAGAGCTATATATACAGCAAATGAGAAGCAAGAGTGGGATCTGATGGGCAGAGTGTCTCACAGAATTGTGTGTAACTAGGGAGTGCCCTCAGTTTAGTTCAGTTCAGGGCAGTCACTCAGTCATGTCAGACTCTGCGACCTCATGGACTGCAGCACGTTAGGCCTCCCTGTCCATCACCAACTCCTGGAGTTTACTTAAACTCATGTTCATCGAGTCAGTGATGTCATCCAACCATCTCATCCTCTGTCATCCCCTCCTCCTCCTGCCTTCAATCTTTCCCAGTGTCATGGTCTTTCCTAATGAGTCAGTTCTTTGCATCAGGTGGCCAAAGTATTGGAGTTTCAGCTTCAACATCAGTCCTCCCAGTGAATATTCAGGACTGATTTTGTTTAGAATGGACTGGTTCAATCTCCTTGCAGTCCAAGGAACTCTCAAGAGTCTTCTCCAACACCACAGTTCAAAAGCATCAATTCTTCAGCACTCAGCTTTCTTTATAGTCCAACTCTCACATCCATACATGACTACTGGAAAAACCATAGTCTTGATTAAACAGACCTTTATTGGCAAAAATAATGTCTCTGCTTTTGAACATGCTGTCTAGGTTGGTCATAACTTTCCTTCCAAGGAGCAAGTGTCCTTTAATTAAGATGCTTTTAATTAAATTAAATTAAATTCAATTTAAGATGGTGGCTGCAGTCACAATCTGCAGTGACTTTGAAGCCCAGAAAATTAAAGTCTGCCACTTTTCCCCATCTATTTGCCATGAAGTGATGGGACCAGATGCCATGATCTTAGTTTTCTGAATGTTGAGTTTTAAGCCAACTTTTTCACTCTCCTCTCTCACTTTCATCAAGAGGCTCTTTAGTTCTTCTTCACTTTCTGCCATAAGGGTGGTGTCATCTGCATATCTGAGGTTATTGATATTTCTCCTGGTAATCTTGATTCCAACTTGTGCTTCATCCAGCCCAGTGTTTCTCATGATGTACTCTGCATATAAGTTAAATAAGTAGGGTGACAATATATAGCCTTGACGTATATAGGACCGTCCTAGTGGGTAGGAAACAAAATGTCATGCTTCCAAATCTAGAAACTTCCTTCAGTTCACAAAAACACAAAGAATAATTTTTTTGTTTCTGTTTTTGCTTTACAGTCTTAATATACTTGGCATGTAAAATTGTGTAAAATGTGGAAAAAACTGCTATTCCGCTTTGCTGGGAACTTTACTAAGGAGTGTTTACCATTTCAAAAATAGCATCACCCACAGCAATGGTAGCCCATTCAACGCATCTACAGCAGTGGGTTTCGGAGCTGAAACATTCATAAAGAGTCTGTGTATAAGCACAAGCATCTGATATCTTATTATGTCCTTCAGAGTCTTCTTATCCAACATGGGGATCACATTCATTGGTACCAGCATTTCCTCATAGATTGCTAGAAATGAATAATCTTAGGCCCCACACCAGAGCCGCAGAATCAGAATATGCATTTTAGAAAATTCTCAAGAGAAGTGCTGCTGTAGAAAACCTGTGCTTAAGTATCACTCACATACTGCAACATGGATCATTTGTCATAAATTAATTCCATTTTTATTTTCTAGGGTTAGATAAGTACATGATTTTTAAGAATTAGATGAATTAAAGTTAAGTTAAGAATTTGGGATTCACAGATACACACTACTATATATAAAATAAACAGCAAGCACCTACTTTATAGCACATGGAACCATATGCAATTATCTTATAATAACTTATAATGGAAAAGAATCTGAAAAAGAATATACATATATGTAATAACTGAAGCATTTTGCTGTATACTTGAAACTAGTAAAGCATTATAAAACAACTATACTTCAACAAAAAATAATAATAGAGAGAGAAGAATCAGGCATATTTAAAAATATATTATCTACTAGTTCTCATTTTTGAAAATAAAGGGAATACTAAAAATATTTATTATTAAATATAAAATAGGGAGTTTCGGTGTTGAGAATGACTGAAGAAACTATTTACCCATTTCCAGCTCTGTTTGTAGTTCTATTTACCTTATCACTAGCCCTAGGAAGAGTTGAAGTTCAGCTGACTACAATAGAAACAAATGTGAATTTTTCCTTGACTATAATTTTTGTGCCCCAAATTGTCTTCATTGAGGCAGTGATATGTTAATGTTACTAAAATGTGGCATGAACACAATTTGCCACTCACAAATGGAAACCTCGGGAAACACATAATCCCTCAGAGACCCAGACATCAGTGCATTTAAGAAAAAATACTCCATGAGTACTTCTCTTGAATAGTCTTTTTCCTTAATACAGCACCCCACCTTCTGTGTCTCATGAGGAAATATGCCTACATTTTTACTAGAGAAAATTGTGCTTTAAACTGAAGTTACACTTAAAATTGGATTTTCCCAGGATACAACCAAATGGACCTGAGTTCCATGTTCCCACTGCCCCTGTTCCACTAACAGGTCAGGTGCATCTCACTTCCAAATTCACACTCAGCATCTTTTCTCCTTAATCTGCTTTTTCCACTATGCTCCCTTATTTCAGTTCATGACTTCTCACCAAGAATAAATAAACAAATAAAAATCCCAATCTTCTAATTCTGTAACAGTGAAAAAAGTCACTGACAATTAACTATATGCCAGGCTACAGTGACACCAAGATGGAACAAACATAGTACCCCAGGTTGTCAAGCTCAGAGACAAGAAATCCTCATAGTCAACAGTCATATCATCTGGAATAAAGTCATCCTTGAATCCTCCCTCTCACATGCTTCCCACACAGAATCAATTGTCAGGATATGTTGACTTTATTTCTATGACATTTCTTCTATTTGTTTACTTCATCAGCACCTAGTTAGCTAACAAACTTAATTAGCTGCAGTTTAACTAACTAGAAACTTAATTAACTGAAATCTTTTTCATTGGATTTACAGGAAAAGAGGTATTCACAAGCCTGAAGGCAGGCAAATGGGATACTTGATGTTTTCACTTGCCAGGCATACATTTCTGCTTCTTTGGGCCACTGTACCTCCATTTTCCCCTAGGGATCCATATCCCACATTCCCTTCCTTGCTCAGTGCATGGACTTTCAATGGGGTAGCCCCCACCCCTTGGCATAAGAGAGGGTACACAAGAGAGGGTACCACACAGGGGTAGGAGGCAGTAGGAGGCTCGGAGTCACAGAACCCAAACCAGACCAATGAGAATTAGATCTAGGACTCTGTTGGAAGAAAGGATATATATATAAAATCAGTAGCCACTGCACACACTAAGTGAGCAGACCTACAAGAGTCTATCCCCTTACACAGGCAAAGATCTTCCTTAGTGACCAAGTGACTGCAGAGGGAGAGAAAATTCTGCAGACAGAACTGGGCTGAATCCTGATGACATACTCTTTAGCAGTTAATAAATCCCACTCCAGACACTTTCACACAATTTTTGTTAAAGCCAATTGGAGTTGATTTTCTGACACTTGCAACAAGAAACAAGGAAATTTTGAGGAGTTTTTTTTTTAATTGCTAAATTAAGTTTTAAAACTTACACTTTAACCACTGTAATGGTCTGCATTAAAAATTGATATTTAGAACGATGCCTGTGAAATACCAACATATAATTCTATGATATCTTGAATGGTAAAAGAAGAAATTCAGAGAAACATCCCCAAAGCAAAAAAATGTGTGAACTAATTTTAGACTGTCTACAGAGACCACCCTCAAAGTCTGTTTCTCAGGATGCCAGTTCCTTAAGAAAAAAAGAGTGTGGGGGAAATGTGTGCAAATTTGTACACTGTATTTCTGACCTGGAAATTCACAAAGAATACCTGCATCCTAAGAGTGCTGTGCTCTTTGACAAAAAACTTTCATTTATTATGTTTTTATTCTTTAAATTTTATTTATTTATTTTAAATTTATTTTTAGCAGTACTCAGGAACATTAGGGAAAACACTACACTCAAGATCTCATCAGCTACATCTAAATCATCAGCTGTATTGATTGAGCACTCCAATTTAAATGTTGACATGAAACAAAGATGGCTTCTTTTTTTAGCCTTTTATCTTGAAAACATAGTGTCTGGATTTTACAAAGGTCTTGGCATATCTCAACGATGTGTACTATTCTAGGATGTGACACCTTAGGAGTGAATATGATATAAACTTTTAGAGGGTGTCAAATTCAGCCAGATCCATCTTCTGATCCTAAACATGGTCCTACAATAAACTGCTTGAAGAAACTGGATCCCAAAGAGTACAGATGGGGAATTGTGAAGTGTGTCCGTATTCCACTGGAGATCAAAGAAATCCAACTGAAAGAACTGTGGGCTAACTAAAATGACAGCTGTGGATTGAACAAAACTTTTGAAAGGCCTGTCTTATCTTGAAGATCATGACTTTGGTGGAACTAAAGTGACTGGGTAATGGAAAGAATCAGAACATGTGAAATTTGTTAAAAATGTATTGATTTAAATATTTTTGCCTGTGTTACACATGGAGAAGGGAATGGCAACCCACTTCAGTATTCTTGCCTGGAGAATTCCATGGACAGAGGAGCCTGGAGGGCTACAGTCCACGGGATCGCAAAGAGTCGGGGACAACTGAAGTGACTTAGCATGCATGCATACATGTTACACAAGCAAAACCTTAAAAAATATAAAGAACCTGCCAGTCCCATGTTAAGTACATCCCTCATCTCATTCTTTCCAGTTTGCTGCTATATTGATAAAAATGCTAAGAACCTTTATTTTTGAAATCCAACAGAATTTAAATCCCACTATCACAGCCTATCACACGCTAATGTACTTCTAGAAGTTATACTGTCAGCACTGTTACATTTTTCAATTTTGTATTTGAGACTGCTGTGGCCACCTGTACTTATATGGGAGCAAAAAGAAAAAAGTATGCATAAAGGGACTGCAATCATCCCAGAAAATAGCTGCTTCAACCAATTCCAATCCAATTAGTTTCTCATAGAAGCTAACACCCTGCTTTCTACAACCAAATAGTGATTCGATTTAACAACCCAAGTCAACGTGCTGCATGTCAGAACAGAGTAACATTCAGGTTATAACTAATCAGCCCAGAATTGAAATTTAAATATTCCAAGTCTGTGATTTAATTACATGAGTAACACTACTGGGGCTGAATCAAGTAGACAAGTATAGGCACATAAGATTTTCCATTTAATGTGATTTGGACATTCCTAGATCAGAGGGACTCTACTTCAGAACAGTGAAAAATAGAATCCAAAGAATAAGCTCAATGTTAGAACATGAGATAAAAAAAGCATGTTTTTAATGTTTAAATGGTCAACAAAGTATATTTCATTCATTTATACTTGCATCCATATTCATTCATTTAATAGATATGTGTGTGTGTGTGTTAAGTAGCTTAGTCATGTCCCACTCTTTGTGACTCCATACAGCCCACCAGTCTTCTCTCTGTCCTTGGGGATTCTCCAGGCAAGAATACTAGGGTGAGTTACCATTTCCTGCTCCAGCACATCTTCCCAAACCAGGTCTCCCAAATTACAGGCTGGTTCTTTACCATCAGAGCCACCAGGGAAGCCCAAGAATACTGGAGTGGGTAGCCTATCCCTTCTCCAGGGGATCTTCGCAAACCCAGGAATTAAACCAGGGTCTCCTGCACTGCAGGCAGATTCTTTACCAGCTGAGCTACCAGGGAAGTCCAATAGATGATTATTGATGGTCAACTCTGGGTTAAGTGCTAGATGCTAGATGATGGGGAAAGTGTGGTGAATGAAACACACTTTCTCCCTTCACTTGTGTTATTGCTGAACTGTGCTCCACCTCCACACAGGCCAAATTCATTTAAGTCCTAACCCCCAGCATTTTCAGAATGTGACTGTATTTGGAAATAAGGTCTTTTAAAAGGTGATTAAGTTAAAACAAGGTCATAAGAGTGGTCCTAATTCAATACGAAGGGTGTCCTTATATGGAGAAGAAATTAGGACATAGACAGGCACAGAGGCAAGACCATGTGAAAACACAGTAGGACGGTGGCCATCTACAAGGCAAGGAATTAAACTTCAGAAGAAACCAACCCTGCTGGAAACCAACTTCCAGCCTCTAGAATTGTGAGGAAGTAAATTTCTGTTGCTGAAGCCACCTAGTCAATACTTGGTGATGTTAGCAAACAAATACACTCACAAAGCTTAAATTCTATACAGAGGCAGACTTTGATCAAATGGTCACACAAAGAATCCCAAACCTGGAGCTCTGAGTGGGAGCATGGAGATCCCAAAAGAGGTTCTGTGACTTGGAGGGGAGACCAAGGAGATCTTCCTTGGGGAAGAGACACTGTACCAAGGTGGGGAGGAAAAAACTTAACAGAGTGAGAAAGGAGGGGGTGTACATTCCAGGCAGGAGATCCAGTATGTGCGAAGGTCTCATGCAGAGGAATACAAGGGACCCAAGAGCAGGCAGCATGACTGGGAGCAGAGAGGAAGCTAATGTGGAAGGAGATACATGTCTGGAAAGGTAATTAGAGGCCAAGCCATAGGGTACAAGACAGGGAAGGACTTACTGTTAAGATTATATTGCAAGGGTCTCAGAACATGGATAGGTAAAAATTACATTTATATTTTTACTCTCTTTTGACTAAAATTCAGCATTTCCTTCTATTATGAGCATAGACAACAAATCATGATGGTATTATAGCAATAGCTGCCACTTTCTCACCAATAGAAATTAGAATCCAATTTCCTATCTTGTTAGGGTTTTGCAGACACCATGAAATTCATACACATTCATCACTACTTACAAATTATGGAGTTACTGTGCCTAGCTCTGGATCTCATAACTTAATGCATTTGAAGAAGTTCATATATTACTTATATGATCCATAAGCTCCAAGTTTATTTAAAACATTTTGCACATTATATTTAAATGTAACTGTTTCATTTGTAATACTATTTTATACAGTTAAAAAATAGTATGTTGAGATAGTTTCCATAGGTTTTACCAGAGTGCCAGAAGGGTCCATGCACAAAAAGTTTAGGAACTTTTAATATCTTTATTTTGTCTCTCTTCTAAGTTTAATTGCCAGCTGCGTCACTTGGGCAAGTTTTAACATCTCTGAAACTTGGTTCCTTCATCTGTAAAATGGGGATTTAGAAGACTCTCTATCCAGTACAAAGGACCCAACGAGTCAGTACACAGAAAACGCTCAGAATGGACTTAGTAAGCCTTAATAAACAGCAGATATTGCTTTCATTATTAACACGAATCCACTGTAGTGTTTTGAGGGAGTGACATGGTGGTCAGGTTTATACTTCGAAATACCATCCTGGCTCTGATGTGGAAAATGCCTGGAGGAGGTCAGAAAGTGGCCAAAACAGGAGACTGCCAGAGCAGTGTTGCATCTGAAGAATTTTCTAATCTAAAATGAAACTTTTCAGTAGGGGAAACCATTCTTCAAATGAGATCTTAAGTAGAAGCCAGATATATAGATCAGAGAAAAGCAAAACCAGTCTGACTGAAGCTGGGTGTGGGAAGCCAGAGTCACATCACCTCAGCGTTTCTCTCTTCTCCCAGAAAATCAATTTCAACACACTTTAAAGAAACACCCAAATCTACAAAGGCCATCATTTGCAAACCATTCATACTTATCTTCTGCTACAACAATTCTGAAACTACCAAAACCTCTTAAAAAAAAAAAAGTCCTTAAAAAAAGCAAGCTCATCCATATCTCAACTTGCCTATATGTTAAGTTTCAGTAGGGATCCATTTGTTTATTCAAAACCATTTGTTGAGAATTCATTCCATGCCAGGCACTGTTCTAGAAACTGGGGATACAGCTACACTTAAGAGCATTAAGTAAAAAATCTAGGGTGTGGAAGGGAGGACAGAAAATAAACACAATAAAATAAGAAAAACATATTATCTAGAAGATTATGGTGTAGATTAACATCTATGTGGCCATGGTACTGTAACTGACAACAACTTGTTCACTTCTGTAGGCCCAAGGTGCAAAGGGGCATTTGGTAAAATTGAAACTCAAAGTTGAAGAGGGGGTGGGGGAAGGCTGGATGGATGGACAGATGAATAGGCAGATGGACAGATAATGGATGGATGGACAGATGCATGGATGGATGGGTGTATGGAAGGAAGAATGGGTGGGTGGGTGAGTGGATAGACTACTGGACACATGGAAGGAGGAAAAGAATGGAAGAAAGGGTAGGGAAGGCAGGAAAGAATACTGTAAAGGAAACAGACGTTGAGGGAAAAGTAGAACACATAGACAATGAAGTATATAACTTGAGAGGAGGAATAAAAGCCTACAAAGCCTTAACCTACAAAGTTGTATTTAATTAATGTAACCCTACAAGATGGACAGTTTCATTAACATCATCATGTCATCATCCCCATGAGCCCCATTTTGGGTTATGAAGACTGAGATGCTAAAACAATGAGAGACTTTCCTAAGATCAGGCAACTTATATAAACAGAGCTCAGACATGGACTCAAGTCTTTCCTGCCCTCACACTCCTGGGTCCAACACACCCAGAACATAAAAAGTAGTGTACAAATTGGCTCTGTTTCCAAGTAAGCCAAATGAGATCCTGAAGATGCTAAAAATTAGAAGAATTAGAAGAAATGTCCCCAGTCATAATTTCCAGGAGGATCTTTATTGACTTACACAAAATGTCTATTCCCTTATCTCCAAAGGGAAGTCAAGAAAAGTCTTCCTAGATGGCACAAAGAAGGCTTGATCCAAGAGGACCAGCAGATATTGTGTTGTGATAGGATGTCCATATTCAGAGCATTTACAGGAGAAAAAAAAAATTAAACTGATTTTTTTATCAGTAGAAAAACAAAGATGAAAATTAGTGTTAGGAAATGGAGTCAGATAACTACATAAACAGAAAACAACATATATTAGATATCAGATCTCTTATACTCTGTAATATATTCAAACTATGTTTCTTTTTTGTTAAATCTAAAGAACAGCAGCAGCAGCTATTTCCTTTCCAGAAACACTCCATGCGTATGAGGCACTGCACTAACATGGGTATCCTTGAGCGGTTCACGTAACCTTCTACACAATCCTTTCCCCAAGAGGAACATGAGGACAGTAGTGTTGATCTTGGCAGCTACTGCAGGGATCAACTGAGATGGTGAATGTAAAGCGCTTTGGCATTTGCCTGGTGGGTTTCAAGTGTTCAAAATGTGAACTCTTCTCATCACCACCATCCTGAGTTAATCCCCACAGAAACCCAGTAAGGTGGACCCAATTAACTCCATTTTACAAATGAGTATACCAAAGCATAGTGAGCCATCTTCAAGGTTGGAGAGCAAAAAGGGCTCACTGTAGAGTCCCTTAATCAAGACACATGCTGAAAACAGTGCCAGTGGTTCTGGCTGAGCCTCAGTTCTGCACCAACCACACCTGGAAACTCTTAAGCAGCCAAGAGCAGCTGTCCCATACTTCTCGCTAACTCACGCTCCCATGACTAAGCCCTCAGCTGCACTTTTCAAAGCAAGGTCCTCTAATGGGCAATGAAACAAAAGTAGGCAGAAAAACAGAAATCTATTATTTACAACCAAAGACTTCCATGACAAAATACTGCAATTACTACTCACTACTCTGGCTGGGTGCCTCTCTGAACAGATGAAACAACTAGTTTCCTTTTTGTTTTATTTTTCCTGTTGAATGACTTTTTTCCTGTGTGTATATTTTAGCAAACACTGTATCAGGGTACAAGATGAGAAATACCTTTTGTATATAAGGTCTTCTGGGCTCAAGAAAACATTTAGAAAATGAAATGGGCGTTTATTACAAAAAATTATGGAGGGAAAGAAGAAACGAAGTCCCCAAACTAACAACCTTATTAATACATAAATGCCATGTGAAATCATTCCTAATATAGTCCCCCACACAATCCTCATCAACATAAGTCATGGAAAAATGAAAAAAGGAGGATAAGAAATAAAAGAATAACAGAAAGGAAGACAAAATGGAAATGAGAGCAGGAGAGTGGGATGGCGGGGGGTATTAAAGGGAAAGCCCAGAACGGACTCAGGCATCCATCACTCCCATCAAAGGATGCAGAGACTTGTCAGTTGTGACACAGGGAGAGAGCTGCAGAGCTCACAGTCTCCATGGACCAGAAGGATACACGTGAACTAAGAAAAAACAGGATCTGTGCCCAAGACACATTCTCCTTCAGTCCATCTTGCCATGGAACCGTGTACCTGCTGCTGTTCTGCCTCCCCTATTATGTAAATGGCCTCATTTTTCAGAACTGAATCATGTTCCTCTTCTTCAAAGCACTTGTGATCTGAAATTATCAAGTCCATCTACTTATAGGCTTCTTTCTATTGTCTGCTTCACAACACTCAGTACATAGTGTTGATGAGTGAATGTCACTGAAGCAGGTGCCCAGACCTCTTTGAAGGATAGATACAGCCCTGGAAAGGCATTTGCTAACTGTTGGGAGAGAGAGAAAGAGACTTCACTTCATGTGCAGACACCAAGAGTTCTGTTCTGAGAGTGCTATGTTGGAAGCCATCTCAATGACTTTTCAGTTCAGTTCAGTTCAGTCGCTCAGTCGTGTCTGACTCTTTGTGACCCCATGGACTGCAGCATGCCAGGTCTCCCTGTCCATCACCAAATCCCAGAATTTACCCAAACTCATGTCCATTGAGTCGGTGATGCCATCCAACCATCTCATCCTCTGTCATCCCCTTCTCCTCCCACCTTCAATCTTTCCCAGAATCCAGGGTCTTTTCCCATGAGTCAGTTCTTCACATCAGGTGGCCAAAGTATTGGAGTTTCAGCTTCAGCATCAGTTCTTCCAATGAATATTCAGGACTGATCTCCTTTAGGATGGACTCGCTGGATTTCCTTGCAGTCCAAGGGACTCTCAAGAGTCTTCTCCAACACCACAGATCAAAAGCATCAATTCTTCTGTGCTCAGCTTTCTTTACAGTCCAACTTTCACATCCATATGTGACCACTGGAAAAACCATAGTCTTGACTAGACAGACCTTTGTTGGCAAAGTAATGTCTCTGTTTTTTAATATGCTGTCTAAGTTGGTCATAACTTTCCTTCTAAGGAGTAAGCATCTTTTTAATTTCATGGTTGCAGTCACTATCTGCAGTGATTTTGGAGCCCCCCAAAATAAAGTCAGCCACTGTTTCCACTGTTTTTCCATCTATCTTCAATGAAGTGATGGGACCGGATGCCATGATGTTTGTTTTCTGAATGTTGAAATTTAAGCCAACTTTTTCACTTTCCTCTTTCACTTTCATCAAGAGGCTCTTTAGTTCTTCTTCACTTTGTGCCATAAGGGTGGTGTCATCTGCATATCTGACGTTGTTTCTGGTATTTTTCTCCTGTTAATCTTGATTCCATCTTGTGCTTCTTCTAGCCCAGCGTTTCTCATGATGTACTCAGCATATAAGTTACATAAGCAGGGTGACAATATACAGCCTTGACCTACTCCTTTTCCTACTTGGAACCAGTCTGTTGTTCCATGTCTGGTTCTAACTGTTACTTCCTGACCTCCGTATAGATTTCTCAAGAGGCAGGTCAGGTGGTCTGGTATTCAGTGGCTTTTACCCTATGTAAAACTGCCCTCCCTCACCACCTTTTTGTAATCCCATTAGCTTTAGTCTTCTTTAGGACATTTCTTACTTGACATGATTTATTGTCTCCCTCCATCCCTCCCCATGTGCCACCTAAATGCCTAAAAGTGATTTTGTCTTCTTTATTCAGGAAGTATCCAGAATGCTGAGAATAATACTTGCTACATATAAAGAGTCCCTCCAACATACATGTTTAATGAATGCATAATCAGGAGGGAGGTGGGAGGGTGGTACTGGAAGGGGAACACATGTATACCCATGGCAGATTCATGTCAATGTATGGCAAAACCAACATGATAATGTAAAGAAAAAAAATAAATAAATTCCCACTGATAATTAAAATGATTAAAGCCTGTTTTCATCAAAAGAATAGCTCATCCACCCATTAATACCTGTCTATATGTTAGGGAACTGTTGACTGAAACTGCCCACCTTGGCCAAGCACAATGGTAATTGCTTGCATGAGTGGTCTTGCAACAGGAGGTCCAAACAAGGAACATGGTTCTGGTGCTGAAAACTAACTGGAAAAGCTGGGAGGGGCCAAAAGGAAGGAGGATACGCCAGCCCATAATATATCCTACCATCCTCCTAGAATCCTTTGCTCTGGAATCCACCTTGGGTGAGAGACACTCATGTCACCAGGAAGGACCTGAGTCAGAACAACCATAGGCCAAGCAAGATGACTGGTCACAGACAACCCAGAAACTAAACCCATTATTGTGACTGCAAGCTACATGGCAGAGCGATTCTCCTGGGTTTCCTTGCCTTACTGCTCTCCACCCAGGCGCCACTCCCCAATAAAGTCTCTTGCTTTGTCAGCTCATGTTGTCTCCTCAGACAATTCACTTCCAAGTGTCAGACAAGAGCTCACTCTTGGGCCCTGGAAGAGGTCCCCTTTCCTGCAACATATACGGGTTTCATATCTTGCTACCCTCCTACCAAATACGATAAATCCAATTTCCCAATTTGAAACAATTCTAGTGAGAAGCCAAACAGAAATGCACATTTTAAGCAAAAGGCAATGTACCCAACCATGACACACATATAACAAGAAAACAAGATGGGAAAGTCCCCCTGCATAACCCCTTACATGTTTTCCCTAAAGCAGTGATTCTTAAAATACGGTCCCTGAACTCAGCATCAGGCGCCCTTCTTCCAAGCTCAAAATGTAAAGTCATGGGCCCTACTCTACATACCCTGAATCAAAAACTCTAAAGGTAGAGACCCAGAAATAGGGGCCCTTTAACAAGCCTTCCAAAAGATTCTGATGTACATTCCAGTTTGATAACTACTACTCCAAAAGGAGATGTGAACTTTTTCAAACTCTATTTTAACTAGTCACAACTTTACTCTTTTGTCTTGTAAATTAAAAACATGAGTCCTTATAAGGTGAATAAGATAGCTCTTAAATAATAGCAAACTTGATCTTACCACCTTAATGGGATTGTCATTTTGACAAAAAGTTGTACGAAATGGAGTTAATGTTTTAAGCATTTTCAAAAATCATATTCCATATCTGCCCCATATCTCCTTATAAATAAAATGGAACAAGCACATCTAACCTTATGCCAATGTTGTGACTGTTTCAGGTAGCAGTTCTGATAATTAGCAGGAATCAGCAAATTAAAAAGTGACTGTAAAACGTCCTGTAAGAAATCCTCGAAGGACTGAAAACATGAGTGTCTAATGGGCCCACATCCAGAAATTTCACAAACTGTCTTTACCTGAAGTTGTTTCTCTAATTGCTTCTAATGAAGTCAATGCATGTGTTAATTAAATATTAAGTGCAAATGTGAGTACTTACAAGATGTGCACAGCTCTTCAGAAAACCAAAGTGCTCAAGTCACTCCCCAACTCTAGAGAACAGTGCTGGGGTCCCCAAATCACTGCAGTTGACACTCTGCAGCCACCACAACAGTGCTCATTATTAAATTTCAGAGACTATAACCATGCCCATGATATGCCTTGAGGACAGTTTACATAAACAAGCTGGCAACATGAATTGCTAGCCTTATACTAAGTGCTACATTCATAGTACATGTTGTTTCATTTTCACAATGGCCCTCTGAAGTTTGTATTTATCCCCAGTTACAAACAAAGGAACTGAGGTCCCAACAAAGTAACTTATCTAAAATTGCACAACACAAAGACCAAAGCCTGAACTTGAATCCAAGTAGCTTTCCACACAAGACTCACTTTTTTTTTTCCCCCTATCACACATATGGCTTCCTTGAGCTTCCAAGAAAACCCAAATAAAGGCACTTCCACTAAACGACAGAGAAAGATGTGACTAGACTTGAAGCACTTGAATGCAAACTTCATTTGCCAAGAAATGGTCTCTGGCAGACTCAGATTTTCCCCCCTTTTCCTTCTTTGACGCTTTGAATCACAGCTGTACATTTCTAACAAAAAGATACATGCTCACAGACAGTCAATTTGAGCAAAAGAATAAAATAAAGAGGGAAATAGAAATGACTACACTGGTAGCCGTGATAAATTTTTAATTTGAACATTTTCTGAGACCACATTTCAGCTTATCAAGTGCTATGTAAATCCCATGCAAATCCCCCACAATGCCTGCACATATTCCCATGTCTCTGTCTCTCTTTCTCTCCCCATCTTCCTTCCTCCCTGCTTTTTTTTTTTTTCCTGCCCTCCCTGGGATGTGGCCCTCAGGACATCCAAGTAGAAACAACGGAACTGTGACTGCCCTCTTGACTCAGTGCTCTGGATGGAACATTTGCTGCAGTGGAGATGACAAATCTGAGGGAAGTTTCTGATCGGTATTCGGTACATACGTTCACTGCTCTCCTACAACAGCAGCACTAAATCCAAACGTCTAGAAGAATTTGTATACACATATTTTTTAAGTGTCAGTTTCAAAGGCCTCAGCCTAGTTACACACAGACTTTGCCACCCTGCTTCTTTAAAAATCAATGCACGCACACAACAAACCACCTCTTTGATGGACTCATTAGGCAGAAAGTTTTTCACAGTTGAACCCAATGTCTTTGAAATGAGAATTCAAATGGAAACCAAGGAAAACTCAATGCCACCACTGCCCTCTGAGTCACTGCTGTCATCTGTCATAGGGTCACTAGCCTGGAAGACATCTCACACACGGCATACACCTCTCACTGCCCAGAATTACCAAAGTCCAGCATGGCCTTTGTAACTGTTTAACTGCTCTTGATTGTCCCAAATCCATCCACTTTGCAGCCTTGAGGACTCAGCTTAAATGTCCACTCTCTGAAGAGGCCATCTCTAGGCTAATGATTTTTTGCTGTTTAGTCACTAAGTTACTAAGTTGTGTCCAACTCTCTTGCAACCCCATGGACTGTAGCCTATCAGTCCACAGTGTAGGCTCCTCTGTCCATGGGATTTCCCAGGCAAGGCTCCTGGACTGGGTTGCCATGCCCTCCTCCAGGGGATCTTCCCAACCCAGGATCAAAGCTGTGTTTCCTGCACTGCAGATGGACATTTTTACTGCTGAGCCACTGGGGAAGCTAAGAAGATTACTCAATTATTTTCTACCATAATATTAATCACTTATAATTATTTCATTTATTTTATCTATAGTATATCTCTTCTACAATGTGAATTACTTGAAAGCAGAGACTTTGTTTGTACTGACAATAGGGTATCTCGAACGCCTGGCTTTTAATGCATGCTTGCTAAGTAAATAAATAAATAAGCAGCTTGCTTTTAAAATTTCCACTCCTAAAAGCTTGAGCTCCACATATGGCAGTGAGAAACTTTCTTCCTTAGATCTCTGAGAGCCAGGGCTACCTCCCTGCTAAGGATAATGGAAGGTACTCACCTTCATAGAATACTTTCAAGTAGAATCTGGAACAGAAACACTGAGGGAGGGACCTAGGGAGTCAGGGCACCCTCCAAGTTCAGGAGATCCACGCAGCACTTGCCAATCTGCCTCGTTCGGGCTTCAAGGCATGATGTACTTCTCCCTACTGTTTGGGCAGAGGGGGGTTGGCTTCTCAGCCTTTCCTGCTATATGTGTGTATGGCTACAGAACCAGGAGATGAACACATCTGACAGCTGCCCCAGTGCTGAGTGAGCTTAACTAGAGTAATGAACACCAGGAGTGCATACGCTGAACCCAGAAATGAGGTATAAGTGAGGGCCCAAGACCGGTGAATCAATTATCTATTCAAATGCTAGCAAGACTGCCCTGGACAACTTTTCTGGCTCATTAGTATAAAGACCCAATCAAAACTTGCTCAAGAAAATTTAAATACACTCCTGGTGCCCTTTCCCATTCCATTAGACATGATGCCCTTAGGCAATTCTATCTGAGCTCAAGTCTTCAATCACTATCTCTATGCTAATGAGTCTTCCAGGCTGGACCTTTCTCTTGAGCTTCTCCCATGGGGCCAACTGCCCCTTGGACATGGCTACTTGGATATCTTGCAGGCATCTCAAATTCATAATGTGCAAAACTTGCCTAAGGTCATGCTGATAGAAAGTGGCAGGTTCATTTCAGGTTCAGATGACACGAAAGACAATACACAGTCTTTCTCTCTCATGGATGGGGATGCCTGTAGGGAGGATGCCACTGAACTGATTTCTTTGGGTAAATGAACCTCAGGAAAATGAATTCTACAGCATAAATGGCAGTGAACACTGTCAATAAAATGCTACCCAACCTCCCATTAACCCGGCAATTGTAAACAACAATGTTAGCTGGGGATTTCTTAGACAAAGATGGCCTTAGAATTGCTGCAAGAAATTCACTTGCCTAGAATTCAGTGGGTTTGCAGGGAAGCAGATACAACCTAATAGCCCTTAATTGCTTACTTAGCTTTTAAGGTGTCTCAACTAATGAAGGATCTCCCAGGACAGGGGATGAGGAGTGGAAAAGGATGGAGATCATCAATCCACTGTTCTCTTTTAACAATCCTCTTAAGAAAATACCGTTTCTTGAGCAACATCATACAGGTCCAGCCAGTCTTGTGTTCTGCCTCATTCCTTTTATGTTTTCGTTCATCAACACAAATAGTCTTAGTTAGCCCCATCCTTGAACAGAGTGCTGTTGTTCTCAAAAGACACAGTTTCATTTACAGCCTGTTTCCAAGTTTCGTCTCTTTCCAATTTTCTTAGACGCAGTTGTTACCAAATGTGCACCTGCCCCAGGTACTGACTCAGCCAGTTTGCCCAGAGACAACCACCTATCCTTCCCAGGGAGATGCTCACGTCAGACTGGCTGTGCTACGCCCCCCACCCCTTTCCACATGCTTCCTTGAGAGTTTTTGGACATTACCCTTTGCCAGATTTCTCCTGCCCTTGATATTCTCTGTTTTCAATTATCTTTGTTCAGGTCAATTATTTTTAATTGAATGTGTGGCATTTTCTTTATCCCCCTCATCTGAGTTGGCACCAAGAACTTGCACATTTTACAACAGAATCGATGGAGTTGAAGTGGATTTTAAGTTTAGGGGTGCTATTGTAGATCAGTTTCTTTTTCAACATTTATTTTCATCAGTTCCTGAGAACTGAATGCCTTGACTTGTACAGACTGACTTTTCTTAGATTCTTTTCTTTTAATGACACAGGTAGCATCAACACTAACCCTGTGCAGACTTGCACCTATCTGAAGAGCTAAATATTTCTCCTCTGTGGTAGTCATGAGCAAGACCCCATCTCATCCCATTCTGCAACAGACGTGCCCTGTGAGGTATGTCTCATATTTACCTACTCTTCTAATTCATCCCTACTTTCCTTCTAGACTCAAAATACCGCTTTCTACTGCTACACAAACTCCTTAGTGGCTTTCCCAAATCCCCAATCAATTAAAAATGGCTCTGCCTGGCTGAATTTTTGGAGAACTTTGCTGATGTTAAGGATCAGTCACAATTTATCACATATTACTTTCATACAAATACTAGATAGGACACTGATGCAGAGAATTTTGGAAGATTTTATAAAAACTCTCATTTTCATGGTGTTAAGTCAAGCTATGCTTGTATCAAGGTTCATTTGAAGTAAGAGAAATTTTCTAAGCTTACTTTTGGATAATAAAGTGTTATTCTAGCTAACTAAAAAAAAAATTGAGTATGTTAGCTTAATTGAGTATTTTTTCTGCCCTGTGATGTTTTAGAAAGTGGTTAGCATTCAGTGGCAAATCAAAGCCATCTATGAAGTTCTCTAGGAATTTACTGAAATTCTAACTAGACCCTTAAGAGAAGCAAGACTAATTATACACCCAATTCTTAAAAAGCAATTTATGGCTATAAGTCTATGAATTATAATTGATCATGGCCATCTTCACACTCCCCTCAATGATTAGACCTTCACTCATCCCATTTCAAAGATCACTTCCATATGAAAAAGTTAATTTTAAAATTAATAATTATTGACCTTTAAGTTCAATGCCACAGAACAAAAGTTTCAAGATTTTTCAGGTCTCAGATCATCTGTCCTCACATTACAGAATCAAACAAGAAGTTAGTACTGATAAATTTTATTAATGAAGGAAAACTCTTATAGTGGAAAGATCATTTCCTTACCTGCAGTATATTTCTGTGGAGGAATTGGATTTTTAGCATAAACGTAGTCAAAATCCATGAGTTAACAAATTCTTCCCCTATCCTCTCTGTTTATAACTCCATTCACTGGTTCAACAAGTGTAGATTAACCATATCCTAGGTACGAACCACAAAGCAACACATGGGAAAACTGTCAAAAATGAGCCAAGGTCCCCTGTTTCAACAAGCTGGGAAATAGACAACACTACAATAGAATCTGCCAAATACAAAGGGTATAGGGGAGCTTGGGATGTTGGGAGAAAACCCAGGAAGCTCCTGACTGGAGTAAAAGATGAGGAGGGCTTCCCAGGTGGCAGTAGTGGTAAAGAACCTGCCTGCCAACGCAGGAGAAACAAGAGAGCAGCATTCCATCCCTGGGTCAGGAAGATCCCCTAGAGAAGGGCGTGGCAACCCACTCCAGTATTCCTGCCTGCAGGATCCCAAGGACAGAGGAGCCTGGTAGGCTACTGTCCATAGCGTTGCAAAGGGTTGGACACAGCTGAAGCAACCTAGCACACACACTCGCAAGCATGGGAGGAGAAGGGAGAGATTCAGAAAGAAGATATGGAAATGCAAAGATTCTAAGACAAAGTAATTATGACCTCACTGTGGCATTTCTGTTGATTTCAGACAAATTAAAACAGGACTGGGTAACATGGGATGGAACTAAAAAAGCAGGGAGGGGCCAGATGCCACAGGGCTTGGTTGGCCATGGTAATAGGTTTCTGCCTCTTACTTTCATTTCAGCAGGAAGACACTGAAGACATTTATTTAGGATGCTCAATTTGCTTTAAATCCAGTCCTATAATTCCATCTTTGAGAGGCAGAAAAACTTTCTATACCAAAACCACCTGTGGGTTTCATCCGTCATCTCCAGTGAGCCACTGTTTCAGGAGGCAGCAGGATAAACTAAAGCACTGGCAAAGAACTTAGAGAAATAACAGTTCATTGATCAAACATGAATGTGTATGCCATAGTTACTGTAGATAGTATAGGAACTTCTATCCCCAAAGTCTGACCAAACCTTAGATGTAGGAAACATTTCTTCAGTGCTGATTAGCAAAGCTCCTAAGGTATAACTTTCAAACTAAACCTGACATTTCACACTTACAAATTAAATATTTCATGACTCATATGCTTCAGGTTTGATGCAATGCCACATGGAAGCACTTGGTAAATAATCAAATGTGCAATCAAGTAGGCAAAGGCACCTGTGGAGAAGAGAGAATTATTAAGCCACAGAGATAAAAGATGTTTTGCCAGTCAAGGGTATCAAAACTTCCCTCTCAAGTTTCTTTCTCAGTAAAGCCTTTAAACTACATCAATAGCCGAACCAGAAGAAAAGTGATCAATAAAATACTGACAATTAGAAGGCCTGTCAAAACCCAAAGTTATGACCATGCCAGTCCAACCTGAGACTGTGCCTGTGTGAAGAATATACAACTGAATAGGTACAAAGAGTTACGCATCATTAGATAGAGCATCAATGCACACATACTAAAAATGCATTTCATCATCAAAGAGCATGAAGTTGAACACACTGCTATATACGACCTATTGACCAAAGTAACCAACCCTTTACAAATGCAACCTACTTTCTGTAAGTTGAAAAATAATCTTTAGAATTAGCCTAACAAGATCCATGACTCTCCCGCAACTAAACCTCTAATCTGGGTTTCAAGACTGCTCCAACCACTTACAGATGAGACTCCACCTGGTTTTCCCTCTACCTTAAAATAATAATAATAATAAGCCCATTTAAATGTAGAGACTTAAAAAAAAGAACAATTAAGAGAAGATAGTGAGACCCAGGGGAGGAAGAATGACAGCTGGGATAAGGATACTGTGGCCACTTGAAATGAAGACTGAGGAGTCTGGGCAGAGTTCTCTGTCCCATGGAGAAAGAGGGAATTCGGTCAGAAGAGCAGCCGTGGGGGTGGAGCAGAAAGAGAGAAAAGCTGAGAGATGCCATTTTCTCCTTAATCCAGAAAAGCTTTATTTTCTTAAAAAAGCATTTGGGAAGAAGGTTTCAATCATTTATTTCTTCTAACTAGGGTTTAAGTAAATAGTAAGATGGGCAACTGTGTTACTGGTAGTGGGGAGAAGGGGGAAAAAAGGAAGGTAAATTGAGAAAACAAGACAGGGGGAGAGGAGAGTTGATGCATAGGGGTGGGGAAGAAGGCAAAAGAAGAAAGAAGAGGAGGAGGGGGCATTTCCTGGCACTGCAGGAGGAGTGAATTCAATTCCTGGTTGGGGAACTAAGATCCCACATTCCATATGGTATGACCAACAAAAAGAAAGAAAAAGAAGAGGAAGGAAAAAGGAGAGAGAACAGACAGAAGATAACATTCCAGGTCTTCTGACAGCTTCCAGAGACCTTACACTCATATCATTTAGCATTTCCCTTATTTTCTCTTACCCCACCTACTGCTAAGGTAGCTAATAAAAGAAGAAATTCAGCTAAGAAGCCAAGAGTAATTTCCCACTCTCACCCTATTATATTCTCCCCATTCTACACTGGCTCTATGGCTCTGAGGGGGAAATCTGAGGTTTCATATGAGTTAACAAATTGTTCTAATTTAACTAGACCCCAGAAAATGGGACAGACCCCACACCCCAGCTTCTGCAGGGTAGAAACTAAGCTTAAAACTAGCCAGTCATTTTTCAATAAAGATGGATGGATATACATATATGTTATATATATAAGAGATCTCCATTCCCTTTTTTGTGATGGAAATGTGCTCTATATCCACATCACTATCACCCAGTTTTTTACAAGTATCAAAAAGAGTTGAGGAGGAAAGAAAGATGTGCAGCTTGACACATTTCTTAAACCAATTTCCAAGGCAGAGGTGGTTAGTGACACATCAAAAGTGAAAACCCTCTATCTCTTTGTTTCCAGTCCAATGCTTAGCATGCTGGATTACAGAGTCCTCAAAAGTTTTGAGAAAATTAATCTTTGAGGCTGTGTCTTTTGCCAAGACTTTGCCTTTAAAAGTGAGTTGATACAACCACCTCTGTTAATACTTCTGAGGTTTCCCTTCATTTTTAAGAACTACTGAAAAAAAACAGATTGGAGGACAAAATATTTAAATCTCTTTCAGAAACATCATAGTTGAGGTTTGGGAAAACGAAGATGTGAAATTACAGACAAAGCAAGGACATCAGCATTTTTTTGCTAACACAAGCTTCCAGCAAGACAAGATACATTTAATACCTTCCTTTCTGTTTCTTATCCATTAGAGTTGTGTATAAGCAAACTGACATCCAATTCTGTCACCTCCATCAGCACTTAAAAGTGCTCACTTTATGTGTCATATGTAACAGGTTAAAAATTCAAGACATGCTTTTGTCAAGCAATCTGAAAAGAAAATGAGTAGCTCTAATTTACTTATGATACCAGCCTCTGTATTAACTGAAATGCACACTATATCTAGTATAAATCAGACCAAGCTTGATATGCCTAGAAGTGTCTGGTGTACTGTAAGTTACAGGGAATAACTGTCTCCAAAATCAATGACCTTATGGCCGAAGCGCCTCCAAAAAGCCTACTCAAGGAGAAAAGAGTGAACACAGAAGAACACAGAAGTCTAAGTTTTTGACTTTTGAAAGTACTCTTTTGGAGATCACCTAATATTCACTGGAAGAACTGAGGCTGAAGCTGAAGCTCCAATACTTTGGCCACCTGATGCAAAGACCTGACTCATTGGAAAAGACCCTTGGCAAGACTGAAGACAGGAGGAGAAGGGGACAACAGAGGACGAGATGGTTGGACGGCATCACCAATTCAATGGATATGAGTCTGAGCAAGCTCTGGGAGTTGGAAATGGACATGGAAGCCTGGTGTGCTGAAGTCCACGTGGTTGCAAAGAGTCAGACACGACTGAGCAACTGAATGAACCAAAGAAGTTATTCCCCAAGACTTCACAATACTTTAGAGTTGATTTAGAAAACCAAAATACTACAGGAGGGAGGCAGTTTAGGCATAACTGAAAAAATGAAAATGTTAGTCGCTCAGTCATGTCCGACTGACTAGAAGCAATGCTGTTCCAGTTTTCAGGCTGAAGGCTTAAGAGATTTCCAGTTCCTTTCTCCTGGACACCCACTCCTGCACCCGTCACCACAGTGTGATGAAACCAGGCCAGGTAGAGAGACCACCAGCACATGTGCTGGCTGACAGTTCAAGGTAAGAGCCCAACTATGAGCCAGCATCAGCCAGAACATGAATTCGGAACCCCCAGGATGAATACAGCTGCAGTTCCCACCTGAACTGCAACGACACAAGAGACCAGAACAAGAACAATCCCGCAAACGAGGGCAGGTAATATAAAGTTGTTATGCTAAACTATGTTGTTTTAGAAAGGTTATGGAGCAAGAGATTACTCAAACAGCAGTCTTTAAATATGTTCTCAATGAAATTCTTTCTGACATATTCCTATAAATTTTGTCCACAGTGCTTTGGGATGCCTCTGGGAACCTTACCACAAGAGCACCATTCTCCCTTTATTCCCTCACAGGTAAAACCTGCAACTTACTAGGTATTTAGGCAAATCATAGTTAGAATAGTAATCCTATTGTTAAGTCTTGACCCTAAAAACAGGCAAACCTCTCTTTCACAGACAAAAACAGCTTTTCAGAACCCATTCCTCGAACATTATGAGCCCATTTCTGCCCACTGTCATTGGCTGCAGACCATACTATTTGTGGTCATAAGGATTTGAGGTACCTCACGATGCAACATCACCTGTCTGCTGCTCCCTCTCTCTGCGGTCCCAGCCCAATCAAAGCTGCAACAATTACCATGGAAACCAGCCCAGGAAGAAGCTCAACATTCTTGGTCAAACCCTCTATGCTATCACTCACAGAAAGCTCTGGAAGGCGAAGCTCGTATTTAAGTAAAAACAGTTACTTCAAATTCTGAGAGGCACCTATTGCTTCCTCCCATTGTTTTCTTCCTATGAAGCTTCAAGGGAGATTCCAAAAATAAAGACAAATGAAACCCGTTTGTAACTGACTTCCAAAATTACACTGACTGCCTACCTTGTGGGATCTACTAAAACAAGTGATACAGAACCATAAGCTCCAAGGATGTTTGTGCATCAGGCTGATTCCACCACTAATTGAGAAGGGCAGAGACTAATAATAATTAACTCTGAGTCAGAAAGACCTCATTTTCAGTCCTGACACCATTACTAAGTAGCAAGTCCATTTGCCCATTTATAAATCCATTCAACAAATATTTGAGGTATCTACTAGGTCACAGTAGCTTTGAGAAAACCCTTGGAATACAAAACAGGCATACTCCAGAAAGATCTACCCCATGCCTAACATACCACAAGGCACATAATCTAGCTACAGGGAAAACAAAGGTGAATGAGATGAAATCCTTGACATTAAGGAACTTTCATTCTAGCATGAAGACAGAGGAAGCATTTAAATGAAAGGACATGTTGTGATAAGAGCCAGGAAAGAGACATACAAGAAGCTAAAAGAAAATAACAGTTTCACCTTAGGGCAGGTATGTTGTTTCAGCTCTTTACGTGTGAGTTTGCCTATCTGTAAACAGTCATACACTGCACTGGAGTTGTCACAAGGATGCAAATTAAACTACACTGAGTACAAATGCTGTGCTTGGAGCACAATGATGCTCAGTAAATGGCAGCTAGCTGTATGATTAATATGACACATCAGAGTACCTTGGGAGTAGCATTCCACCACAGGCCTTGAGCCTTGAGTGTTCCAGCAAAGTCCTGACCACTCTTTGCCAAGGCCACCGACAGGTCTGTATCTACAGAGAGCAATCTTGAGGGGAAAAGTCTTTTCCGCTTCCAAGGCAAAAAGGAAGTTTGCATAAAAGAGGTGGATCCCTAAGCTCCCAATTCCTTGGCTTTGCAGCAAACTCAGTGCGCACAGTATTCCCTGAGGCCCCTTCATGTCGCCTGTGTGGGATGTGGGGAGCTGATACATATGTGATGCTCTTGTTGCCTATTGTGCTGTGACTGATTAAGTCCTTTATCTGATCCAGGAGCCTTCTGTTGTCTGAAGCATGCATGATACCATAATAGGCGATTCTAGTTCATATGCCGAGTAGAATCACCAATCCTGATAGCATCCTTCCAAACTCACCAGTGACTTTTAACTTAGTTTTCTACAGATAAGTCCTCAGTCACTTCCTCCCTGACTCAGCAGGCTCTCTTAATGATGGTTTTCAGGTACCATCATCACAAAATATACACACATCACACAGCACCAGTGTAAATCACTTTCAATTTCTTTTCCCATGACCATTAAGCAGGGCAGCTTCTTTTATTCCTCATCACTAGAGAACTATTATATGAATGATGGCTTTTTTTTTTCCTCTAGGAAGTCAGAAGGACCAGAGACCCTATACAGACGCAACTTTAGAATCAGCATACAGTACAGTGACGAAGTTATGACAAAAGACAGTGAAAGAGGGAACGCCAAAGAATCATAAAAACAAAGAAGGTGGCTCTCAAATGGAGACCTATCTAGGAAGAAAAATGAACTTAGACAAGTAAGTTTTAATCAGCAAAAGGGCATATTACTTTTATCAGATGGTAAAAATAGTGTGTAACAATTTCCTCTATCTCAAGTAAAAGTAAAAAATGGACAGGCAGCAGTTATTATTTTTGAAGGGTCAGAAGCTTTTCTTAGACTCTTATTACTGTATTTTCTTTCTTCTCTCCAAGCCATTTTATTTTCAAGTGCAAAGGTGTAAGCTGAATTAACTAACTCTTATTATGTATGGCAAAAGCTCAGAATCTGAAATGCATTTTTAAATAAGGATACTGCTGGGAGTCTGGAAACTGCAACTGGACTAGCCGTTGTCTATTTCATTGTGACTGCCAAAATAGAAAAAAAAAAACAACCTCACTGCTTTCCTATCTCATTACAACTTCCTCCTAGAAGTCACATGCACATTCCATGGAAGGAAATGGCAGGTACAAATAGACACGTACACACATGAACCACCGTTTCAGACACACATGTTGTTTATTTAAAAAAGAAATCACTCAGGGGAAGGAAGTAGGTTGATCATTTCTCCCAGGCACTAGCCAAGCTGCAGAATTATTTCACGTCAAAGATAACTGCATCAATGAAATATTTATGAATACTCATTATAGGAAAACATTGCATTTTATAACCAAGGTTTTCTGCTGAAGTAAAAAATCAGGAAGAGTTTAGGTTGTTAAATTCATTCTGTTTGGGATTTACAAATTGAACACGGTAAGGCCAGGACACTCCCATATCAGCTGTCCTTGGAACCATCAGAGGTGCTGGAAGCAGTTCATGAGAATTGAGTTTTCAAAAAGTTCCCTGTTCCCTGTCATAAGTCAAAGGATGTGAGATGCAGGTCTCTCTGTTCCCTAAGGCCTTTGAAAACAAAAAATTAGCCTCCAAGAGAACACTTGCTCTACTAAAGCAGTCAGGCTTGCTTTAAATGAAAGGCATCCCTAGTTGTCACCTTGGGGGCTGATGTACCAGACACCATCTCTTGTGGAGTGAGGCACTACATCAGAGGCAGGACCAACCTCAGAAGCTAGGAGAGTCTCTGAGGACATGGAAGGCACTGAAAGGACCACTGGATGTGCTCCAGGCTGGTAAATAGTAATTCCAAAGGGATTTGTGTAATCTCCCTGTTAGAAAATTCACAGACTCCAGGACATAAAGCTGAGAACATAAATATATTTCATTTTGAGAAACTGCTCTGAGAAGAAAAATAAAAGTAATAAATTCTTATCCACCCAAGGTTGATTTATCAGGCACTGACCTCAATGCACAAGGCACAAAAAATGAAGGGAAGGAAGAGCAGCAATTAGGCTAACATGAAGACTGACTATCTTATTTCACAGAGTGGTAGGAACAGTGGGGAACTGCAATTCACTCTTTGCTACCTGACTCTGAAATCCCAGCTCTTTAAAATCACTTAATTGCTTCTCTTTGCAGGGAATGTTTACTTCCTTTCTCTTCATTTTCTCTCCCAGAGTCCTGTCAAACAATTCATGTGGTAAAGTTTCTAATAACTCTTCTTCATGGCACCCAAGATGAATGGAAAGAATAAACTCACGTTTACTGAGTCCAAAGGGGGGGCCCACTGTGTAACAGGCTTTGTGTTAGGTACTGGGAGTTTAAAAGAACTGAGTCTATAAACTGTACCATGATTAAAAAGAGGTTTCCAATACTAGATCTCAAACATTTTATTGTTAATTTTTGGCTGTAGTCACTGATATCAATCTAGTTCAAGCAAAAAAGAAATTTATCAGTGCACGCAGGAGACAGAAAAATGTCCACCCCAACTCCCTGAACTTAAGAATATGTCACCTTACACGGCAAAATGACTTAGCAGATGAAATTAAGGACCAAGATGGGGAGACTATTCTAGATTACCTGGATGGGCCAATCTAATCACAAGACTCCTTAAAAGAGAAGAATCTTTTCTGGCTTTAGTCACAGATACGAAGACAGAAACAGGGCCATATAGACAGCAGCAACAGAAAACTGATACAGTACAAACCAAAAAGTTCAAGAGTTCTCTTCAAACCCAATTAGACCCAGTTGCTTCAACAAGTAGTTTTTCACCTAGAGACAATTTTGTCCTTCAGAGGACATTTGGCAAAACCTGGAAACATGTCCAGTTATCAAACCTAAAGTTCAGGGGTTGTGCAATTGGCATCTGCTGGGTAGAGGTTAAGCAAGGTGCTAAACATCCCATAAGGTATAACAGAGCCCCCTTCAACAAAGAATCACCCACTCCAAAACGTCAAGACAGTGCTCTATCTTAACATTATACTGACACATTTCTCTATATGTCTTGGCTTTGTTTAGTCTCTCCACATGGGAGCAAAGTGGCTGCATACAGCTTCAAGCCCACAGCTTTCAACCTCAAAAATCCCTTCGTTGATGGGTCTGGCAAAGTCCTGGGGGTGATTCTGATTGGCCTATCTTGATTTATCCCGACTCCTAAACTCTTGAGAGTCCCGTGGACAGCAAGGAGATCAAACCAGAATTAAAGGAAATCAATCCTGAATATGCATTGGAAGGACTAATGCTGAAACTGAAGCTCCAATAATATGGCCACCTGATGTGAAGAGCTGACTCACTGGAAAAGACCCTGATGCTGGGAAAGATTGAGGGCAGGAGGAGAAGGGGGTGACAGAGGATGAGATGGTTGAATGGCATCACCGACTCAATGGACATGAGTTTGAGCAAACTCCGAGAGATAATGAAGGACAGGGAAGCCTGACATACTGCAGTCCTTAGGGTTGCAAAGTTGGACACGACTGAGTGACTGAACAACAACAATGTAAATTAGTCTCAGCAGCTATGAGGATGGAGCACTATTCTGATTGGCCAAGCTTAGCCACATGCCCTCCCCTAGGCCCAAAAGGGCTGAGTCAGCTCCAGCTCGACATATGCCATTATGCAGGGGCAGAAGATGGTTGTCAAAAGGAAACAATGTAAGAAAGAATTTTAAATGTCTGCTGCTGAGGTAGAGTCTGTCTAATCAAGTGGATCAAGAGTGATTCTGGGGGGTTTTATAATCACTAACAACATCTTCCATGAACAGGAATCTGTTGGCTCTAAATCTCTCCTTGGGCCTCTGAATTGTCCCTAGCTCTCCATCAAAGTGTTTCTGAAGGGTCAAAACGACATACAATTGGCTGGCTGTGTTGTCTCCGGTTAACGTGACACGATTTGGTCAAGAAGACTTTTTTTTTAAGAATGCTAAGACTGGGCACTCTCACAGTAGAAGTAAACTCTACAAAACTGCCAGAAGCACTGTGGCTGGATCTAAAAGATAACTTCCTAAGATGATGAAAAAAGGATTAGTCTCAGAACTTGATGCAACTCTCTTCACAGTACACATTTCTAGACCAAGACAAATAGGAGCAAATTTTTGATCAGTAACAGCAACAGACAGGAGAAAGGGAAATGACCTTAGTGCCCCAGCCCAAATGTGGCAATGCTGAGTGTTTGCTTTATGTTTTCAAACTCACCTCTTCTCTCACACTTCTTTTATCTGCAAAGCATAAGTGGTTCACTTTAGTTAAGTATTGGTCATGTGCCCTGCCTTAAAATTTCCTTACTTTTGCATAACTCTTGTATAAAGAGTCAAAAGTAGCCTGTGATCAAGGATGATACAGATTTCTGAGCAACTGAAGTCAAATTTTTATAGGATTCACACGCAAATATGAGAGTGTGAACCTAGAAGTTGATAAAACACTGAGGGCAACATAAAAGTAAGATGAATAAAATCTTCTTTTTTCATATGAATCTCCCATGAACAATATATTTGTCATGTTTGGACTCATGCTTCCCAAGTCAAGCATCACTAAGCATCCTTTACATATGTGTACCTTCCTTTCAAACTAGAGCACAGTACTTTTCCTTTCTTCATTTCTCATTTCTTCCTTACCTTTCTTATTTCCTTCCATCATTCCTTCCTTTCAAAATTCACTAAGAGTCCTTGCCAACTCCACCCTGCCCTCTTTCTGCTCCTCACTCCATCCTACGAGCTGTCTTCCAAAATTTCAAACCAGCAACACACAGCCCTACAAACAAAAGGACACATAGTAAATACCCTTTCAAAAAATAACACTTAAACCAAAAAATTATATATTCATTGCAAAACACCAGAAGACACAAATACAAAGAAACCTACAAGCAGCAGTCTGTCCACACAAAGATAATCAATATAAACACACTGCTTTAGATTTGTTCAAACTGTACATACATGTGTGCCTTTATACAAACACATATGAACTACACAGAACATATACACAGTACATATGGACTTCCCAGGTGGCACTAGTGGTAAAGAACTCACCTGCCAATGCAGGAAACCTGGATTTTATACCTGGATTGGCAAGATCCTCTGAGGGAGGGCATGACAACCCACTCCAGTATTCTCGCCTGGAGAATCCCATCAACTGAGGACCCTGGTGGGCTACAGTTCATACTCTTACAGAATTGGACATGACTGAAGCGACTTAGCATGCATGCATCCATATAGACCATATATATTACTATATACAACTTCATTTTTGTAAAGCATAGATAATATACTACATTTATTGCCTGGATATTATACCATATTTACTGTATAGATTTCTGTATTATCCTATATTGACTATATCCATTGCTGTTGTGCGTGTGCTCATTTGTGTCTGACTCTTTTGTGACCCCAAAGATTGTAGCCCTTCAGGGTCCTCTGTCCATGGGATCCCCCAGGCAAGAATACTGGAGTGGATTACCATTTCCTCCCCCAGAGGATCTTCCCAACCCCTCATCTCCTGCCCTGGCAGGTGGATTCTTTATCACTGAGCCACCTGGGAAGCCCTATATTGACTATACAGACTACTTTTAATAAACGATGGAACATTATGTGCTATTTGTAACTTTGTTTCTACCACCTAAACAAATACTGTGAACACTGTTTCATATGAATTCATATTCACCTATGACATCACTGTCAATACATGAATGAGAAAATGATGGCCCTAGAAGGCGGACAGGGTATGGCAAGCAGTGAAACCCCTATGACACTGGATACACTGTAGTGAGGAAAATGTGTGGGTGTATGGGATAAAAAAGGAGCTACCTCATCAAAAGTTCACTGTCCAGGTTTTCACACAGAATGTCTTGATCTGACTTCCCCCACCCCAAGATAGCTCAAGAAGGAAGCTGAGACCCCCAAGATGGCAGAGACAAGAGCAGAGAGTCTTATCTTGGTACCTCTGGTTGTAGAAACTACTCAAGGTCTCAGGACTTCTTTATACTTTCCTAAATCATTCTGCTAAGACCTTTCTCTGGCTCACAGGGCCCCTGAGGACAGTGACTGGATTCTGCAGATGTAACTTGTGCCACCATTCAAAACAGGCTGGCATCTACGCCTCTTGAACACACACTTCCTCTTTAAGTAGTGCTCCCTCATCAATCTCAGGAAATCAGCAACAACAACAACAGAAGGTGATAAAGTCAGTCATTCTGACATGTAAAATGCACATAATCACAGTTTTGGTGGAGAACTTATGCTAAAGTGAGAGCAATGAAATCTTAATCGCAGAGGAGGGCCTCATTAGAGCCTCAAGTATTTCATCTTCACTGAGATGCAGCGTGAGCTTCAGAGAGCTTTGTGTGAAAATTAGCATGTTTTCTGGATTAGAAAAAGTGAGAATCTGCTAGGTGTACCTGTGAACATATATATTTTAAAAAGCCCATCACTTGCAGGCAGACTACCATTACAAACAAAGCAATCTGATATTCCAAGTGAGGCAGGGGCAATTAGAAGCCTGCACAGACAGGTTTAATTACCCTGAACATTGCAGATCTTTATAAAGACAACACAGGTATTACAGCTTTCCTCCATCCCAACCAAGCTCTGTAAAAAGCACATTTGTGTGCTCATAAACTCACTCACACTGTCCTGTCAAAATTATGATGTAGCAGTGGAGAGGGATGCTAAGAGAAGTGGTTACCATAGCAATGAAAATAGCCACCACACTGAAGATATCTGAGTGATTCTGTCTCATCTCTCAGGTTCTTACCAGAATGACTTGCTCAAGTTATCCTTCAGCCATCCAGAAGAAAGTCCCTTAGGCACAGGACTCTGTTCTGAATCACCTGAGTGTGGCTATAACTACAAACTCTCTGGACAGGAAATTTTACTGCATACCTGGCTCAAAAAAAGAGGCCGCACTGCCCATAAATGTATGCTACATGAAAGTAGGCTTTTTCCACTGTTTTGCTTTTTGCTGAATTTGCATTACCTAAGATAATGCCTGGCACATGCAAAGTGCTCAATAAATATATGTTAAATGAATGATCATAATGAAAAACACAGCACTAATGAGAACCATAGTATAAAACTCCACACTCTCTTATAAAATCACCAAGCCCAGGATTTGGTCAACAGTACTCAATTTTTCAATCTGATCAGAAGAACCCCAAACAAGATTCCTTAAGCTTTATTCTTCATCCCTTCCATTTATCATGAAGTCATTCAACAGACACAGGAGTACAATGGTGAAGTAGATGGACTCTGGGACTGAAATGCTTGGGTTTGAATTCTGACTCTATCACCAAGTGACCTTACACTGATCAGTTAACTTGTGTGTGCCCCAGTGTCTCCACCTGAGAAAGAGAGTGAGAAACAGGACCTACATCAAATGTTGGCTATTACCATTCAGCACACACTACAGATTAAAAAGATGACAAAAACATCCCCATGTTCTTATAATAGCAGCACCACATGATGTTATATATCTGGCTATATGTTTAACTACCCCCACCAGGAGGCAGAAGGGCAATCATGAGATAGCCTTCCATTGTCTCAACTATGCAAAAGCTGGTGGACATTTTCCTACAGTTGGGAAGTGAACTTAGAAATTCTACCAAAATCTCTGAAGATCACAATGAATAGATGCTTTGAATTTCCAAACGCTACTCAGAAACTAAGACTGGAAACCAAACATGTGGGCTTGCTTTTTGATCCACAGCATAAAAAAGAAGGAACATGAGGGACTTCATTGAGACCAAGGGGGTTGGAAGAAAAGAATTGTGATCTCCTCCCTCCAAACTCCACCATAACCGCAGAATGAGTGGCAACACATTTGATTCCAGCCAACTAAAAAAGTGGAAGGAGCCAGCCTCAACCAATCATAGACCAAAAAGTCTAGAGTTAGCTGAGACACTCTAAGCTGGGTGCTCCAATATTAGAAAACCCCATGCATAATAAGAAAAATATGGAAACTCAACCTCTTAGAAAACCTGAATCCAGATAATCTAATTAGCAAAAAAAGAAAGAAAGAAACTACAATTTAAAGGGTTAATAGTCTGGTTGCTTTTCAAATATTTTCTGAAGCAAATTTAGCAGGGAAAAAGAGATTTATATGAACAAATTCTTGGCAGAGAGAGTACAGTGAAGAAATATAAAATTATGCAAAGACTTGTTGAGATTAAATGAATTACTGTTGCATATGAATCAGTCTTTTTTCAAGAAGCTATACAGCATAAAATAGACATGGTCTTTTAGTTGATTAGATTTATACTTTCATCTTATTTAAACTATGCCACCTGGAGAATAAAATAATTCAACACTTTTTATATAAAACACCTTGGCTTAATATTTCAGTGAGGAACCTCACTTCTGAATTAAATTATGCCAAAATGGGAGTCTAGGAGAAGAGAAAATTTAGTATGTGTGATGCTAAATCATTCAATCTGGTAAAGACACTAAGTCTTTGACATTGGAGAACTATTGCAATGTATATTTTCTTATGATTGGGAAGCAGTTTCAAAAACTCTACCCATCTTTAACAACTATACCACAGGCATGTACTACCATGCTTTCTTGCTGGGACACCAAACTTCTGCAGCATTCAGAAAGTCCAAAAATCTCTGAATGATGCCATTTTTAGTTCACAGATGACATCTAGGAAATAGCTGGAGAGAATGTGATTCTCTCCAGTGATCTTCTACACATAGTGATTTGAAAGGTCATAGTCTACTTTATCTAGGACTCCATTCATAAATGTTCTAGAAAGCATAGCTTCTCAACTAGGGTTCCTAGGAAGAGTGATGCTCTCCACCCTGGGGGCCTGGGTAGAGATTTGGGGAGATGAGAGCCCCAGGATGAACTCATCCTATATGCATTTTATTAGAGTTCTAAATTCTCTCTGAAATATCATGCTAATAATACCACTGGCTATTTCAGCCATGATATGCCAAAGGCTGGAGGCAGAAGGACAGGTTACAGTTCCACACAACCTTAACAGGAGTTTGGAAGAAAGCAAAATATACTAGGATGGGGACTCTGTGGCTAAATAAGTATAGTGAATAGTGACACAAAGTAATAAGGGTTTTTTTTTTTTACTAAAGACCTTGACAAATCCCTTGATATGCTAAGGAATATGCTAAAGGAATATGATACTGCTGGATTTCACCAACTTACTTGACAGCACTTGGGTTTTAGTGGTGTTTCATCTGGATTAATAGCAGAACACAGTTTGAGAACTGCGGCTCTGAGTATTTAGCTTGTGACCAGATGAAGGGGCTTCAATAAGCATTTGAGTTACATTTGAATTGTTTTTAAAATAAAAAAAAAAGGAGGTATTATTCCAGATGGAGTTCCTGATGACATAGACATTTTATGATACAAAGGACAGAATGTGATCTGGGAGAAGAGAGTAAGAATATATTTGGATGGCCTCAATTAATTCTGCCATTTTACTTCTAAAATATTCCAGGTATATATTTACACTGTTTGCTTCTTTTTGCTCCATTTGAGGAGTATCTATGAGTGCCGACTATCTGTCTTAGGCACTGGGGGATCCCATGGTCCTTAGACACCTACCACTGTAGTGCCACATGGAACTTCCATCCACAGAAAGGGAGACAAATAATAGAAATACTGATACATAAAATAAATTCAGACTTGAAATACATTATGCTTTTAAGCATGACTCATCAACCTGGGTGATGTGACACAGGACTGGAATCTGTAACCAGGAGGGTAAGTCAGCCAAGCAAAGATCTGAAAAGAGATTTTCCTTACTAGACAAACAACTGGTGCAAGTGCTTAGAGACAGAAATGAGTTTGGGGTAAAGAGAGTAAGTGCAGTTGGAGCACCTCCTAAGATGGAGAAGGTGGCAAAAGATGAGCCTGTAGACCCAGGGAGGGAACAGATCACCTGGGACCACAGAACCCATGGTAAAGAATCTGGTGCACATCTAAGGAAAGGAACTCAGCACTTTTTAACAGTAAAAGCCCTAACGTGATTTCTGTCATTAGAAATGGGTGCTGTTGGGCGTCCCTGGTGGCTTGCTGGTAAAGAATCCGCTTGCAAATGTAGGAGACACAGGTTTGATCCCTAATCTGAGAAGATTCCACATGCCGCAGAGCAACTACACCTGTGTTCTAGGGCCCATGAGGGCAACGACCGAGTCCACACACCACAGCTACTGAAGCCCCCTCACCCTAGAGCCCACGCTCTGCCACTGCAATGAGAAGCCCGAGCCCCTCAACTGGAGAGTAGCCCCAGCTCACTCCAACTGGAGAAAAGCCTAAGCAGCAACAAAGACCCTCTTGTTGTAGAGTTGCTAAGCCGTGTCCAACGCGTAGCAAATCCATAGACTGCAGCCTGCCAAGCTCCTCTGTCCATGGCATTTCCCAGGCAAGTGGGTTGCCATTTCCTTCTCCAGGGGATCTTCCAGACCTAGGGATCGAACCCATGTCTCCTGCACTGGCAGGAGGATTCTTTATCATCTGAGCCACCAGGGAAGCCTTAACAAAGACCTAGTACAGTCAAAAATAAGTAAATAAATAAATTTTTCTTTAAAATAAAGATGGGTGTTATTATGTGGGAAACAGTGATAGGAAAAAGTAAAGAAATGAAATAGAATAATTATATGGTAGGTTACTTCCTCAAATCTTAGGGCCTAAAAGTCTAAATTCCGCAGGGATGAGTCAAGCCTGATTTTCATCCAACTAAGAAGGACTAGACGTTCTGTCACACAGGGGCACTGCACTATTGTCAGAGGAGATACAGTCATGCCAAAGAAGTGACACAAAGAAATTTAAAAAAAAAATTTGCTTTCATATTAGCTTGTCTACAGCATCATTATTCTTAACAACCTTCTTTTGAATCATAAATGAAAAGAAAAAAAGAGAACAAATTCAAGGTAAAACTATTTTTTATCTACATAAGCATTATTCCTCTAGTAGAGCCCAAGTGTATACTGAAGCCAAATATTTATTAAAAATAGTAAGGCTTTATCTTGATTTTTAATCAATACCCACATGACATTGCCTCACAAAATGATAACTTACCATGTTTAATAACTCTTGAGATTTAAAAGAGAAAACCTTGGCATATGGCAAAATCTGATTAATTTTGGTCCTATTAAATGGGATTCTGTAAAAATCTGGACCTGGATAATCTGAGTCAGTATTCTATTTTATCCAATTTTTTCAAATTCTGTTCTACAAATTAGGGATTAAAAAGTAATCAGAGGGAGGAGGGTATTCAATATGAAAAGAACAAACTATACAGAAATATATTTATGCAGAACCAACCACTGATTACAAACTGTTCATCTACTCCTTCATGTAGGCCACTTAAAGATTACTATTACATTCTTAGCCTACTTTGAGGTTTCTTGCATCTATACATTAGCAAACAAATGCATTTATTTCAAAATATTTCCTAGTTGAAAATTCTCAGTAATTCTAGCTAAACATTGAGGTTGATTTGAATCATACACAATCAGTGCATTTTAACATTCCAGATATAACATTTTGCACAATACTTAAAAAACAGACATATTCAGTCTGGTCACTTGTAGATTTGGTTTTATCTGAATTTCTAAGTGCAGTAACCTACAGCTCTTCAGGTTTAGAAATGAAGCTGAATCTAACTCAGAAGAGACACTACTAATCTTGCTTTATCTAAATATTACAGCAATTGCCCAACAAGGCCAGGTTCCTTGAGCAGACCTGTGCCTGCCCTCTCTGGGAACCCATCCTAGAGGCTCCTATCACTAATGGAAGTAAATTACCACCACCTCCTGACCTTTTCAGCTGCTCCAGGAATACAGTCATACTCAGAGTCTCTGGAGGCAAACTGAGTCAGTCTACTGTAAATACAGTACTGTAGTCTAAGCAGCAGACTGGACTGGATTTTAAAACAAGTGGTTTACAATAAAAAACAGCAACACTAAAATCACCGTGAAATGCAATCCTGCTAGCTCTGATCTTCAGTTATACAGTAGTACAGGATGATTTAATTAAAAAAGAAATGCTAGATTATTTTCTTTCTGTTGCCAAATACTTTGGGACCTCATGTTCAATTAAAAATTAAAACTTGGCCACAAATACCAAGAGTCTAATTACATTTCTCAACATCTGTCTTTCATTCCAGGCCAAAAGAAAATAATATTTACAGAATAGCAGATTGAGACAAAATACACTGCTGTCTTTTCATCTAGTTGAGTTGCTGAACTTTTCCACTACATGTTACCTTTACATGGTGTATCAATTAGGAACACTTTTGACTGCAAATAAGAGAATCCTTAAGTAACGGTGGCTTTCAATAATCAATAGTTTATTTTTTGCCTAGAAACCTGGAGAGAGGTGGTCCCTGGGAGTGATTCAGCTATGCCACAATGCTGACGAAGACATAGCTCTCCCTTTCTAGTCTACCATCCTCAGCATGTGAGTTTTCTTCTTCAAGCCTCATTTTTCAAGTTGGCTGCTACTTTTCCAAGCAACATATCCTCATTTAAAGCAGGAAGCAAGAGAGAGAGAGAGAGGCAAAAGGATTTACCTTCATGGGAGTCATTTTTATTCAGGAAGGGAATCTCTCCCACTTCCCCTTAAGCCTCATTGGTTAGGACTGAGTCAAATACACATATTTATACCAATCACTGATGAAGCAGAATGGGCTAACCAGACTGGCTTAGACCAATAACAATTCATCAAGGATTACTGGAGTCAACCTGCTTTGCTTGAGACCAAGCTGACTACAAACAAAACTGCGGCTCTGTTAGCAGGAACAAGGAGGGGACAGGTGTCAGGAAGGCAAAAATAGTTGTTTACGCCACAGGTGTTTCACAGAATGGAAGGATCTATGAAAAACCACATAAACACATGGCCATTAAATAGCAGATCCTCTGCAGAGAAGCAGGATGAAATCAAATTGTCTCTCAAAGTATCTTCCCACCCCACCAAATGCAGTGATCGGATAACTCCAAGGGTAACAAAAATACAACAGGTTATTTCATCCACTCTCCCTGGAAGTGATTTAAATGTCCATTTTAAACGTACAACACATACTCCAGTGATATAATAAGTAGTATATAAAGAAACGGTGAAACTTGTAAATACCCTTGAAGGCAATCTGTCATCAGAATATAGAGCTCCAAAGGAAACATGAGGATGTTTGTCTGCCAAGTCAGGCACACATACAAGTAATTTCTATGTTATAGCTAAAAACACCATTGCACAGCCAACCTTAACATTTGGTTGCAGTCTGGCTAAAACTGAATTCCAGTAGCATATAAAGAAATTTACATTATTACACATAAATTAGCAATTTTTAGTGTTTTAAACAGTCAACAGTATTTCTTAAAACTCAGCCAATAAGCAAACTGTGTATATGTATCCCCAGGAATCAAGGACTAAGATAAACATTAAATGTTAGTACTTGCCAAGATTAGAAAGTAAGATGCAGTTTCTATTCTTGCTAAGTTTTAAGCACAGGGCAAAACAAGTCTGCAAATTTTAGAAACTACCAAATATAATGTTGTTAAAGTGATTATCTGGGGTTCAGATATGGTATAAAGATGATAATAAAATGTTAAAATTAAACAATTTTAAGTCCTGTGGAAAATTTCCCCTTTAAATTACTTTGCTTCCTAGTAGAAAATAACCATGTAAATCAATTAAGCAAAATAGCTCTTGCCAACCTGTTCAAGAATAAAATGAATTCAGTCTTAAAGATAGAGGCCAGAAATCTGCGACAACAGAAACTAGGGAGGAAAAGCTTCTGCTTTTCTTTTCACTACCTCTGTGCTAGGATTACAGTCCAGTTCATTGGCGCTTAGTAGTCAAACAAAACAGATATGCAGGCAATCTTTGGCCAGAATGATTTAAAAGACACACACACAAAAATAAAAGACACAAAAACTTGCCAATACTTTGTACATACACACTTTTTATTTGATTCCTAGGGATGCTACTAAACAATACCTAGCAGAAAATCTAACTTTCATCCCTTTTTTCACATCTCCAAGAACTCCTTGTACTCCCAGAATTTACATGCAAGAAAGATAGAAGGTTTCAGAATTATTACAAATCGGTGACCCTGCCCCAGACTCTAATATTAAACTGCTCTATACTGCCTTCTAAAGGAGCTGAATATTACAGCAGGAAGAAAAGACCAGACTGCTAAAGTTTTCACATCACTACATATTTTTTATTCATTTATTTCTGATGACTTAAAAACAAAAATGTGAAGTTGATTTAAAATGAGGATTTCTTCAATATAACATTCAAAACTCTTCCAAGACTTAGGTTTTTCCATTTCAACTACCATGAGGAAATCATGCAAAAATCTTGCCATAGATTGACTGTACATCACATTTAAGCATAATTTATTCAGTATAGTGTATACCTGTTAATCCCATACTCCTACTAATTTACCCCTCTTCCCCTTCCCTTTTGATAACCATAAATTTATTTTCTATGCAGTGGGTCTATTTCTGTTTTATAAGTAAGTGCATTTGTATAGTAGTTTTTATTTTTTTGAAAAGATTCCACAAACAAGCAATATCATATGTTTGTCTTTGTCTGGTCTACTTCACTTTGTATAATATCTAGGTCCATCCATGTTGCTGCAAATAGCATTATTTCATTCTTTTTTATGGTGACTCAGTGATTCTTGAATTCACTGATTAGAAATGCAAATGAGAGAAATAAGCTGGGTATAAAAACTTAAAGAATGGTGAGCACTGTGACAAACTGGAAAACTCATGCCCCTTATAAGGGTGAAGATCTACTTTGTTCCTGGGCCCAGGGTTGCAACAAAGCTTGATTTTTTTCAGAAGAAAAGTCCCCCAAAATATATACATAAAATCTCCATAATTTTGATGTTTAAATTACCACAAAACACTATACTGGGTAAAAGAAATCACAAAAATAAATTGGATTTGCCCACCAGAGAGGATATCTCTGCTGTAACATCATCTGTCAATGGCAACTACAAACCAAGAGACAAACCAGACAAGGAAAACCTATCCATCTCTCCTACAATGAGATTCATCCTATCAAAAAACCATCTGGTTAATAGGGACAGATGTAGCAGATGTGGTGATCTGAAGACTGCTTAAATCTTCAGCTACTCCCTTTCTTGGGTTTATCAACTTAATTTTGAAACAAAGTAGCTTTATACAGCATATTAAAACATAAATAAATCACTCCCAGAATTTGGGCTATCTCTTCCAGTGCTGGCTCAGTCTGAAAGCTCAGAGGACAGGTAGGCAGACGGTCATCCCCCAAGGAGAAAGTGGAGGCAATGGAACAGTCTTCATGTTTGCAGGAGGCCATGCCACCACCGCTGCTACCTGTCCCCCATGGAAGGGCACTGCAGGTCTGCTGAAACAAAATTTCTAGCCTTAACTCCTACTGTTACGTTTCGACATCTTGGGTCTGATTTAAATTCCAATCTACCTTTCCTACAGACATAATGGCCCTTCCTCACTTCCGTTTATCCTTTTCAAAAATGAGTACAGACTCTCAGTCCATTTTCTCCAGAGCTGACAGACCAAGGCATGCGAGAAAAGATTTAGCAAATGAGGATGAGCTAGCCAGGTGCCATCTCATTTTCATTTGTGGGTTAAATACACTATCTTATCTACATAACCTTTATTATCATTAGTCAAATCTCTATTTCAGCAAGCAGCACTGAAATCTCCTTAGTGAATGTTCGGCACTCAGATATATGACCTTTGAAGATTTCTGAATAAGTAGAGTTGCTAAAATTTAATAAAAAGACGCAATCTCTCTGAATATATTTATGCATTTACCAGGAGTTCCCAGGGAGCCTAGATTAACTGCTCTGGACAAGAGACAGAGTCAGTAAGTGAGAAAGAGATAGAGAGTGAGAGAACAGACCCTAAAATTATCCTACTGACCACTGTGATTCATATGAGTTTCTCTCTATATATTAAACAATGTATGAACCTGTACATACAGTTAAGTTACTTAAAAAGCTCACCAAATCTTTATCGATCATTTAAAAGCAAATTATTCCTGAAGGGGATGCAAAGTTACATTTAAAGACCAATGCATGTCATTTCATCTCCAAACACTGCTTCAGATCCCTACTGGAATTGTATTATATACCTAGCACTTCATTTTTCCCTTGAAAATGAATGTATGAGAGCCATGCAGACTGCTTCGTTTACAATTTCACTGTATTGATTGTCCCCTGCAAGTGTTCTAGTAATAGACAAATGAAAGCAGAATGCACTGCTTAGGTTTCTCATTTTAAAAGTGAGTAAGTTTGATTTTATTTGTTTTTTGAATATTGAGGGTTTTTTCCTTATTTTTAAAATTTACTTATTTTTAATTGAAGGATAACTGTTTTATAGAATTTCATTGTATTCTGTCAAACTTCAACATGAATCAGCCATAGGTATACATATATGCCCACCCTTTTGAACCTCCCTCCCTCTTCCTCCCCCCGTCCCACCCCTCTAGGTTGATACAGAGCCCCTGTTTGAGTTTCATGAAACATACAGTAAATTCCCATATTTTGCATATGGTGATGTAAGATTCCATGTTACTCTCTCCATACATCTCACCCTCTGCTCCCCTCTCCCCTGGATAAGGCTGATTTTTTTAAGTTTGTTTTTTTTAAAAGACAGGAGGTCAAGAGAAAACACAAATGTTGATGTGATACCTGAGGTTAGGTAAGAATAAGTGGAATCAGTGAGATTCTGTGTACTTGCTTTATCATTTGGAGGTTATAAATCAGAATAATCAATCATGTTGCCAAAGGGTCAAGGGCAATCTGAAGACTCCACTCATGCTCAGATAGCACTGAATTCAGTATATATAACTCTTGCTGTGGATCATTTGAAGTCAGCAGAAACTCTATAAGCTCGTGTAAAAATACAACCCCCAGGTCCCAGAGCAGCAAATCGATAGTGATTATTATCAACAGCCTATTAAAGACCAAAAGAAATGCAACACATGTTATCCAAAGAGCTCCACAAGTAAAAGGTTTTTTCCCTCTGCTAATTCTCATTTACAACTAAAGAAATCAGGCATTTCAATATGAACAGTTTAACAATGATAACTGCCATCATCCATTAAATGTATGGCCAGGCACTATGCCAAGCACTTAAAAGGCACTGTGTCAATGAATTCTGAAGATGTCTTTGTGACACTGCCATTCTTATCTCTACAGTCAGGGTTCACGGACACCCATGGAGATTAGATGGCCTAGTCAGGGTCATCCCCTCAGTGAGTACCCAAGTTATAGCCCAAACACAGATCCAAAGCTACATATCTTACCTAGGAAGCACTAACAACTAAAATTCCCAGACATAGCCTTTTCAGGAACAACATGGATATTTGTTAAAGTGAATTCAGAGAGGAAATGGCTGGCTATCCACCCTTCATTCTCTGTTTCCGTCATTTAACTCATCTATAGCTTTATATGGGTCTCACTACAAAAGGACTTTCAATTGTATCACTGGATCACAAACCCATATGAAAAGTTCCCAGACACAGCAGAAGACTTATTTAGGATTTCACAGTCATTATTTTTAGATGAAAAATGCTTCAGGGGCCTTGTTTAAGGGAATACTATTAATTTCAAAGACAACAACATTCATCAAATATTACAAATCCCTGTATTCTCACCTGCCAAAACTGAACATTAATACTATCTACTTCAAGTCTTTTAAAACGAGGGATAAGGGAAATTCTCTGGCTGTCCAGAAGATAGGACTCTGTGCTTCCACTGCAGGGGGCGTGGGTTCAATCCCCGGTTGCGGAACTAAGATTCCAAATGCCGCACTGCACAGCCAAAATAAATAAATAAATAAACCATCTGAATTGGAAAGACTTCTAAATTGTTAAAATTTAAGAAATAAAAATAAAAGGAATAGATGGATGGATGGACAGATATCTAGCTTGACAGAAAGACAGATGTGCCCCAAAATTAATGACAAAAGCAACTTCTACTAGTCTCAGGTAAGAGACCAGTCAATTTTGGGAACTAATTTATTCATTCACCAAGTGTGCCCTGAGTCAGAATCTAACAGCATGGTAGACACTGGAATGCTCCGATTGTGTAAATGTTTCAATGAGGGTAAGCAGAAAAAAGTTATCTGGGAACATAGCAATGGGGAGCTAAATTCCTATCCTACAGTCACCTTCGTCCACAGGTGGCAAATGTCTACAGATGTCAGGCGGTAACATTAGTGAGCTGTGGGGCCTGAAAGCTTGGTCTAAGGGCTTCAACCACTTCTCACTGACAACCAACCACCACACCTACTGCCAGCCCTTCCAACTCTACTGCAATAGGAAATAAAGATATTCGATGAGCAGGTGGCCAGGCCAGGTCACCAAAAGCCAGGTAAGTCCTGTCAAATTAGAACCAATGAAAAGCTTCAGACAAGGAAGTGAGGTCATCAGACTCCACTTCATCAGCATCACTCCAGCCAGCTACCTCTGGCAAACGGGTGACAAGGGTGACAAGAAGTGGGTGACAAGGCAAGACTGAGGTTCCACTTCTCCAATGACTGAATACACACTCCCACCCACACACAGCATTAGCCTGTGAAACCAGCCTCATTAGGCCTCCTAAAATTAGATTCTGTATCCTCTTACAATTTTCTAACATAAAAAGACTCACTGTAAGCAAGAGTGCTTTCCAAAGCTCCCAGTTTTCTTTCTACTTTGTGCCAATGGCTTCAGGCCACATCTTCTCACTACAGTCCCAAGGTGTTTTCAATCACAAGTTTACAATGAAACGAGCACCCATCCTCCCCACAGCCTCCAAGGAGACTTATTATTGGTTTTCTTGTGCTAGTTCAACTGAAGCACCTGGTAGGAAGGTATACTCAGTACACACACACACACACACACACACACACACACACACACACACAACCACACACTCACATATCAAACCAGCAACGTAGATTCACATTTCTGCCAGGAAATACCATGGATCTGCTTCCAATGGGGGTGCCTTTTAGGTTTTTATAATGATCAACTGACAATGACACTAATGACCGATAATAACACTAATCACATTTTCTGAGTGCCAGACGTACAAAGTACAGTTCGCACATGACCTTAACATTTAATCCTCCCATGGATCCTAGGAGGTTAGTGCAATTACTAGCCCCGATGTGCAAGGACAAAGAGCAGCGCTTAGACACATTAATGAGCTGGCCACGGGTTACCAATTCAGTAAATTACAACCCTGAGAGCTGAACCTGGAGAGGCTGACTCCAACCCCTGTGTTTCTCAAAACAATGCCCACCATATTAAGTGCAAGAACAGAGGCTGTCTACACAGTCTTCTGCCATTCTGTGTCAGTAACAAAAACAGCAGCAACAGAACTCATGACTTACAGGGTATCAGGGACCATGTCAAAAATTTTACACTGTCTCTCATATTTAAGAAATGACTCTCAGAATCTCTGTGCTTGTGTTTTGAGACAAAGCATCCATTCCTTTTTCCTTTCACAAAAATTCAACACACCCCAGAACATGCTTCTCATTCAATAATTCCTTGTTTATAAGAGCAGGTAGGGCTTTGGACCCTGACACATCAGAGTATGACTTGGGGCGCACTGAAAATTTGTCCAACCTTCGATCAATTCTATGGTCTCTGAGACACTCTGTCCTCATCTGTGAAATGAAGGTTCCAGTCTCTCTTCCAGAACTCTTCAGGTGACATAAGACCCCACATGTGAGTGAATGTGTGTGGGCACTGCCCGGGACCCGGTAGGACAGGCACACGGCAACTGGCCATGTTCTTAGTCAAGTCAAGACCTGCAACCAAATTGCTTCCTGTGCTCTCACCCTTATAACATATTGCATGCTGTACACTTCATCCTCAGACTCCTTATCGGGATTCCCTGGACTCTGCTGAGTCGGTAAACTTCTCTGTCCCTGCATCTACAAAACCCTATAGTATTTGTCATACAATCAGAAAACAGACTCAAGATGCTGCATGTTAATTGAGGAAACCTGCTGATCGACAATATGTCTGGAAAATGTTTGTAAACAAACTCTGAAACATCTGCCCACATACAAGCCTGAAAATAGACAGGATACTTAGCTTTTCCAAGGGGGTAAATAGGAGGTAGGGTAAAACAAGCCATATTTTATCAATCTCTAGGAAAAGCAATGCCATCTGCTTTCTATCTACAAAGGCATCAGCACAGAGTCCTTATTGCTAGATGCTCATAACAATACAAACAGGAGTCATACCAGCCCATGATCATCTCTCCAATTTCCCTGAGATCATGTGTTAAAATATATCTTTGTTCCTGTGGTGATAACATTCATAGCCTAATGTTAAAAAGTTCTGTCCTTTCAAAAATCTCTTCATTCATCTAGCTGCATATCAAGTTCCTACTATACGCCTGGTACCATTTATACACAATGATAAGATAGTCCAGAAGATCACACACAATTTCTCCAACTATTCTTACTCCACCATCTCACTTATAAATCACCCAAGATAAAGGTTTCTGAAGCAAACCTAGTTTCCACCAGTATTTAAAAATGCTAAAAAACATTTCAATACATTTCATTAAGGCTTTTGTGAAAATGTGTATTTTTTCCCTGTCCCTGTCGTATTTTTAGAATATATTCATTTTCCTGTGATGATTCTCTAATCTTGAACGGGATACATTTTAATAGAAGAAAAGAACGTCTGAGGAGAATTCATTTACACATTAAGATAGACACATATTCACCAAGACTCCACTACTGTGTGCGAGCTCTGTCCTTTTCCTTCTTAAAATATGAGACTACACCCTCCTTCATTAGAATTCTAGTAAAGTGAGCTATTATATTACAAATCAGTTTTGAGGAAAAGCCAAAAGCATGTCTGTTGAGCATCCACTGACATAAGAAAGAAGAGCAAGCTGACTTTGTTTTGTTTGCTTTTTGGCTGGGGCATGTGCTTTTGGAATTTTAGTTCCCCCATTAGGGATTGAACCCCAGCTCTCAGCAATGAGACTGCACAAGTCCTGACCACTGGACCACCAAGAAATGTTCAATAGAGCTTACTTTGGAAAATACTTATAATTGCTTGTTCATGGCCAGGTTACCTGCACTTAGTTTTCAAGTGTTAGAATTAAACGCCCTATATCAGAGAATCTCAGATCATAGGAAGCGGACAGAATCCTAGAACATTCACCCAGTGTCATCCAAAATATAGCCCACACAACTAGTTTTCATAGGCTCAGAGGGCCCAGAAGAATGACTGGCACACCGTGAGTGCTCAAGAACTGCATGCTGAAGGAACAAAATGGACAAATCAGCATGACCAGGAATGGGATGAATGGCACTTGGTCTTGAATGAATGTGACTGGTTCAGATGAAATCCTATGTCATTGACAATACAGATGCAAAGGCTCCAAAGGTATGGAAAAAAATTCTTATGAGAGGACACTGAATCAAAGAAAGTGATGTAGAATTTATTATAGTACATGAGTTTAACTTCAATAATAAGAAACATTATCAAGAAAATTGTTAAAAATGTAGGAAAAACATAATTAACAGTGTTTTAATAATAGTTTAATAATACTGTTTAACACTGAGTATTAACAGTGATATCTCAGAGGGGTAGGATTATGGCTGATTTATTTTTCAACATTTTAAAAACTGTTGATTATATGTATATGGTGTATATAAAAATACACACACATTATATTAGTCATTTTAGCCATTTTTAAATGAGTAATTGGGCAGCATTACTTACATTCACAATGTTATACAACCATCACCACTATTTACTTACAAAACTTTTTCAGTTATATCTCAATAACACAGGGGGAAAAAAAACCTTAGTCATCAACTCAAATAAAAGTTCTGTAATTATTAAGCAATAACTCCATACTCTCTCCCTCCTCCCATCCCTGATAACCTCTAGTCTATTCTCTGTTTCTATGCAGTTGTCAGGTCTAAAGAATTCATACAAATGGCATCATATAATATCAGTGCCTTTGTCTCTGGCTCCTTTCAAGTACCACAATGTTTTAAAGGTTCCTCTACAACTGAAAATTTTAAAAAATTTGTATTTGCATATTTGAATTTTTTATTACAGTGGAAATGTTATACATAGGTAATCATCAGGCTTTGTGTTTTAATAATGAATGATAAACAATGAAGCAGAAGAGAAAAAGGAAGCTGCCCCAAGCAGGAAGAATATAGCAGGAATGGTACAGAGGACAGACAGTCTACACATTGGTGTAGGGAGAGGTGTTTATGATCAGTGGTTATTCTCTGACATCAGCCTAACAGAGAGCAAATACAACCCAGAGTGTCTTGCAGAGCTCCTACCTCCAGATCCACTCCACTGACAAAAGCACAGAGCATCTTACTTACAATTGAAGCCCTAATTTTGCAGGCAAGCGTATTTTGCATGACTTGGCAGGGTACAAATGAACACAAGAAGACAGCATCTGTCAAGTTCCTTAGGAAACCAGGCAGAACCAAATATAATTCCTTACCTGAAAAACATAAACACATAACACACATTAAAATTCAATTGGCATAATTTTGTCTTTCTTAGTCATTTAAGCTACATGTTTAATCAATTATTTCTTCTTCTCATGGAAGATTGGCAAAGGCAAGGGGATATTGAAATCTTAATTCAAAGCGCATTGTTCCCACCAACTCAAGACTATTTTGACAGAAACATTTCCAACTAGAATGTATATTTGATAAGCGCTCCTAACACGAATATATGAAACCATTGCATCAAACATAACTCAGAGTTGACAGCAATTATATTATTAAAAGGGCAGTTATTCATTTCCAGGACACAATAATTACATAATGAAATAAGTCCTCCACTCTCACTCAAAATCCCATCTAATCCCTGAATTCATTTATTCACTAGTTGAATATCCATCCACTCATTCAGTACAACATGTAGTGAACACACACTATGTCTCCTGATGATTCACGGAGAAAAAAGCATGATGCCAGACATTAAGGACTTTAGATCCTAATGTAGAAATAAATGATGTTAAAGCCTTTTCCCTCATTACTGGTAAATTCCTTTAAAAAATTGTATTAGTTTTTACTTCTGCCTACTCAATAATGGATGCAGTAAGTATAATCAGAACGTGTGTGCTAGGAAAGCATAATACAATAATAAATGAAGCCCCAGTCCCTGCCCTCAGGGACCTTAGAATTTGGTAGTTAAATACAGATGTTTTAATCTAAGTGTGTGTGATATGATGGCACAATAGGGAGCTATAGTATTGGGTGAGAAAATGCCTCTTTGATGACACACATATAGACTGAGACCTAAACAATTATTAGGACTTAAAGGAAGCATCATATAAGTGGATAGAAGTGGTTCTCAAAGTGTGGTCTAGGGAACCCAGGAGGATTCTCAAGGCTCTTTCAGAGGACTGACAAGCTCAAACCACTTCCTAATAATACTAACACATATATGCCCTTTTCACTCTCAGTTTTTTTTAAAGTATACGGTGGTGTTTTCCAAAGCCTATGTGCCTAGTGACATCATAACTGAATGAAGGCAGAATCAATTATGAGAAACCAACTGTCTTCTATTAAAGCAGACCACAAAGGAACAGACAAAAATATAAAAGAATATCATTGCTACATACATATTTTTTAATTTCTCAGTTTCAACTTCTATAAAGGTGACTACATAAGAAACAAATCCTTTCTCCATTCTCAAATATATTTATGAGTTGAAAAAAGTAAACTATGGACTTTGATTAAATAATATATTGACACTGGTTCATCAATGCTAACAAGAATACTAACACAAGAGATTTTTAGAGCAGGTTTGGGTTTACAGAATAATTGTACAAAAATACAGAGCTGGACATGACTTAGCGATTGTATAACAGCAACACGTGAAGTTATTAATAAAAGAAACTATGAGGTAAAAGGGAAAAGGATATGTGAGAACTCTATATATTTTCTGTGCAATTTTTCAGTAAACCCAAAGCTGCTATAAAAACTAAAGTCTATTGAAAAGAGAGAGATTCACATACCATATAAAAAAATAAATTCAAAATGGATAAAAGACCTAAATGTAATATCAGAAATTGTAAAACTCCTAGAAGAAAAACTATGTAAAACTCTTTGACATAAATTGCAGCAATGTTTTTTTTTTTTAAATATCTATCTCCTAAAGCAAAGGAAACAGAAACAAACAGGACCTAATTAAACTTAAAAGCTTAGGCACAGCAAAGGCTATCATCGACAAAACAAAAAGACAAACTACTGAATGGGAGAAAATATTTGTAAATGATATGACTAAGAAGGAGTAAATAATCAAAGAATATAAACAGTTCATACAACTCAACATCAAAATAACAACCTGACTAAAACATGGACAGAAGACCTAAATAGCTATCTTTTCCAAAGAAGACATACAGATGGTCAACAGGCATACAAAGAGATATTCAACATCATTAATCATCAGAGAAATGTAAATCAAAACCACAATAAGATATCAGTTCACACCTGTCAGAATGGCTATCATCAAGAGAAACACAAATAACAAATATTGGCAAGGATGTGAGAAAAAAGGGAACCCCTGTACACTGTTGGTGGGGACGTAAATGGGTGAAACCATTGTGGAAAAAAGTATGAAGATTCGTCACAAAACTAAAAACAGAACTACCATATGATCAAGTAATCACACTGGTGGGTATATATCTGAAGAAAACAAAAACACTAATTCAGAAAGACACGTGAACCTATTGTTCACAATAGCAGCATTTATGATAGTCAAGGCATGGAAACAACCTACGTGTCCATCAACAGATGAACAGACAAAGATTTTACACACACATTCTATGGAACAAGATTCAGCCATTAAAATGAAACTTTGCCATTTGCAACAGCATGGATGGACCTAGAGCATATTATGCTTAGTGAAGTCAGAGAAAGATAGTTACTATAGGTTATCATGCATATTTGGAATTTTAAAAATAAAACAAACTAATGAATGTAAGCCAACCTAGACAGCATATACATGAATATGTGACCAAACCAGACAGCGTATTAAAAATCAGACACATTACTTTGCTGACAAAAGTCCATCCAGTCAAAGCTATGGCTTTTCCAGTAGTCATGTATGGATGTGAGAGTTGGACTATAAAGAAAGCTGAGCGCCGACGAACTGATGCTTTTGAACTGTGGTATTGAAGGTCTTGGGAGTCCCTTGAACTGCAAGGAGATCTAACCAGTCAATTCTAAAGGAAATCAGTCCTGAATATTCATTGGAAGGATTAATGCTGAAGCTCTAATACTTGGGCCATCTGATGTGAAGAAGTGACTCATTGGAAAAGAACCTGATGCTGGGTAAGACTGAAGGCAGGAGGAGAAGGGGATGACAGAGGATGAGATGGTTGGATAGCATCACCAACTCGATGGACATGAGTTTGAGCAAGCTCCAGGAGTTGGTGAAGGACAGGGGAGCCTGGTGTACTGAAATCCATGGGGTCACAAAGAGTCAGACATGACTGGGTGACTGAACTGAATTGAATGAATATAAGAAAAAAGAAACAGACTCACAGACAGAGAAAAAATTAGAGGTTACCAGTGAGGAGAGAAAAGGGGGGAAAGGGCAAGATAAAGGTGGAGGATTAATAGGCAGAAACTATTATATACACAATAGACAAGCAACATGGACATATTGTACAGCACAGAGAATGTAGCCAATATTTTATAACTATAAATGGAGTATAATCTATAAACATTTTGAACCCACTACCACTTTGGGTACCACTACCATTTTGAACCCATTACAACCACTATGTTGTACCCCTGAAAATAATATTGCAAATCAATTATTCCTTACAAAAGAACGAGTGGGGATTAAGAATGCTGAGATCAAACGGTTTGAGAAATAAAGCTACTGAAAAAGGTGGGCAGAGACCTGTGAACAGAGTGCTCAGCAACCAGAATGAGAGGCAATGGTGACTAAAACTAAGGTGTGACTCTGAGAAATGCTAGGGACAAGATAAATGCTTCCCAGCATGACTGCATGAAACAGAACATGCTCTCTCTAATGACAGCTAAGATGGACTACCAAAACAAAAAGCCTGAGAGATAATCAAGCTACAATCAATGGCTGTAAGCACCATAGTAGCAGAATTTAGGTATCAAGACTTTTCAGGTCCACTCTTATCAAGATTAGAAGAATTAAGATTTTGTTGTTTTAATATTACCAGGTAACCTGAAAACGTCATCACAGACTAAACTGACTAAAGTCACTTTGTCCTGTGGCAAAGAGAAAGAAACTTAGGCAAAGACTGTACAGACATTCCAATTCTCAAGTTCAAATCTTCTGGACATGATTAACGTAAAACTGGGCAGGATGTGAGCCTTTAGATCTGTGAGCTGTCTTCTGCGTTAGGGTTTTTAAAAACTTAGCAGTAACCCCCAGAGAGTGCAGGATGCTAGGGAAAGGCAATTAAAGATATGCGATTTTCAGACACAGAATGACGTAAATTTATAGCTACTGCTTTGTATTGCTACTCAGTACAGGACAGGCTAGGTTCAGCTGTCCATTCATTCTTTAAACTGACCTTGATTAAACACCAACCGTGTGTCAGACCTGACATCCAGGACCTGGTGATCAAGTTGATGAATTAATTTTTTATTTTTAAAAAAGACCAGAATTATAGAGTCTGATATATGTTAAAAGATAAAGAAAGGATGCTATGGGTACCCAAAGGAAGGACAATAAGAACATATCTTTCTGGAGGAGATGTTGTCAAAATTGAGGTCTGGTTGACAAGTAGTATTTGGCCAGGTGAGGAAATGAAAGGCCCAACTGTGTTGAAACTTGGGGGAATACATGTACAAAAGGCAGAAGCAACACAGGATCCCAAAGCAACTCTGGGAAAGGGGATTAAAATAGAAGCTGGAGAAGACAGAGGAGTGATGACAGTGGGCGTGACTGGCATTCTCAACTTGGCCAGTTAGGAGCAGTTTGACAGAAGGAGATGGATTCAGAGATATTTTGGAATACCACCGATGAAAATGAAGTAAAAGTGTTAGTTGCTCAGTGGTGTTCAACTCTTTGTGACCCCATGGACTGTAGCCCATCATGCTCCTCTGTCCATGGAATTCTCTAGGCAAGAATCCTGGAGGGGGTTGCCAATCCCTTCTTCAGGGAATCTTCCTGACCCAGGGATCAAACTCAGGTCTCCTGCATTGTAGACAGATTCTTTACCATCTGAGCCACCAGGAGAGCCCAGGACTCTGCAAATGACAGTCTCTTCAATACACAAAATTAAAGAGAGGAAAACAGCACGAACAGACAATTCTCTCTAGAGGAAGAGCTGACAGGCATCTAAGACTTGGTCATACAGGAGTAGAAGGCATTTGGTGGCAACCAGCAAACTGTAGCCAAGGTTGTGAGGAACATGAAATGAAAGGAAATCCTGGAAGTGTCTGAAAAGTGTGATTCATAATAACTGTTGTTACTACTATTATTGGAGCTCTCCTTGTTACTGAGCATCAGGACAAATAAAGACGAATTTGATTCTGTTCTATGTAAAACATAGACCAAAATCAGCTAATACACTGTGCTGTGGGCTAATCATTTATTATGTGAGTGAAGTTGAAAGTTATATTCAGCAAGAGCTGATGATATTACTGAATCAAATCGTAGCCAAACAAACAAAGGGGAGGCTTCCAGCCATGTTCTGGAATCTTGATTCTAAAATACATATTTTATTTGAGCCTCCTCCAGCAAAGTCCAGGTAATACAGATATAGCATCCTCTTTCCACCAGGCTCCATAACCTTGAGGGTATGATTTAAAGTCAAAATAATGATGCAGTCGAAGACGGGTCAGAAAGACTACAGCACAAATGAGGAAAATCCAACTTCCTGGAGGGCAAAGCTCTGGTTAAGAGCAGGCAGAACAGGATGGGGTCCAGTTGCTGCTAAAGCTTAGATACATGCCACAAATTAAAATCAGAAAATTGAAGCCCTCAGGCAAACAGGAGAACAAGATGAGTGAGTAATCAGTAAAATGATGGTTGGGGACCATAGAGGAAGCATCCTGTAATTCTGCCAAGTGTGCTAATAGAGAAAGGGATGAAAATATGTGAAACCTGAGAGTTCAAAAGGGAGGTACACATGTCACAGAGGGGTTGGGAGAACAGGCTTTTTAAAAAGTGACTGAGGAACTGGGATTTATAAGCAGAGAGGTAGGAAAGAAATCTTTAATACTGCTTCTCATGTAGAGATGCATTTCCCTCCAAGACAAAATCTGGCATTAACAACCAAATTAACAAACGAGATGAATGAAGAAGATGAACTTATAAATTTTATAAAAGATCTCACAACATAGGTCCTCTAAATTGAGATTTATTTCACAAATACTGGTTTATATACATTTAGATAACCTATTCAATGTCATTAGTGACTCTGAGAATCAGACTTAAGTTCAAAATTTGCTATCTAGATTAGAATTTCTCCAAATGTGGCCAATAGAGACCTAGCGCTCTCTCACTTGAGATATTTGTTTAAAAAAAACGGGGCGGGGGACACTTTAGGACTCAAATTAGATCTATTTCATTGGAATCTTCAGGTCATAGGAATACGAAATTTTCACAAGCTCCCCCGAAGAATTTTACTAACACTGAAATTTGAAAGCTACGAGGGGAAAGGAAGCAGACCTTGAAAGATGGGCTGTTATATACTCAACTGTTCTCAATGAACATAAGAAATAAAATACTACTTGGAATTTTTGTAGCCAAAGAAAGAGTTTTACAACAGGAGGTGTCTTTGGATACTGAAATGAGTTACCAAAGAAGAAGCAGCTTATAAAAATCTCTGAACCTTCCTTTATATAAGATGCAGTCAAAACGTAAGAGTGGATATAACAAAAAGAAACAAACTCACAGATACAGAGAACAAACTAATGGTTGCCAGTACAGAGAGGGGAACAGAGAAGGAACAAGACAGGGCAGAAGAATAAGACGTAGAAATCACTATGTATAAAATAAATAAATAAGCTACCAGGATACACTGTATTGCATGGGGAATATAGCCCATATTTTATAACTATAAATGGAGTATAACTTAAAAATTGCAAGTCACTATGTTATACATCTGAAACACTTAATATTGTAAATCAACTAATGACTTACAAGTGACTCAATATCAGTTTTAAAAAAAAGATGCAGTGGGCAAGCTATTTAACTTCTCAGAACCTCACTTTATTCATCTTTAAAACGGGTATTAAAAATAATGTCATAAATCTTAAGAGAGCTTACCCAGCTAACACATTCATTATGTACACAGTGCCTGGCAAAGAGAAAGTGCCTAATGGTTATAAGCTATAACTATCTGGATAAAATATTCGCTTAAAATTATATAGCTAGTTCTGCATTTAGAAGAGGAGAAAAGTGTCAATTACATTTCTGCCCTTAGCCCTAAGACTCCCTGAAGTACTTCAGCTGCCCTCTTCTGACAAAGAAAGAAACTGTCCTGCCCCCTGCTGGGCAACGGGTTATTAACACAGAGAGAGAGAAAGAATGAGATGTTTGCAGCATCAGTCAGGCCAGAGTGGTTTCATTGTGTGGCAGGGTCAGCTTCAAAGAGCAAAGTGTCTCTCCTTGTCTACTTTGATGTCTCTTTTCAATCTCAGATTATGATGTCGCACTAAACCTTTAGAGAAAAGGGCACTGTTCTACACAGTTCTGATAAGCTGCTTTCTAAAAAACACTTGCTAGACGCTAGCAGTACTTCTTACCAAGAGGACAAGACGACAATTGTGTCATTTACTAGTGGCCTTCGGAGAAAGACACCAATGACAAAAGTGATTTCCAAATGTCACTGAAGATTGTTCTTTGTAAGTATCACTGAGGCAAATATGAACGGCAAGTATTGTAAGAATATGTGTTCATGTGAATTTGTATACGTACCTATATATTAAACATATTTTTCTCCTTCACTGAAATATATATGAATTCTACAATTAAGTTCATGTAACATTTTTACAGCTTAAAAGAAAACAATAACTGAAGGATGTGATCCACTAATTTTTTTTAATTTCCTTCTTTGTTCTGTTCAGTCTTTTACAAATACAGAATTCCTTAGGGAACAAATGTTTAAAGGTATTTACCTTTAAAGCTGTTTCTAAAGATAACTAAAGGTATTTTTTAGATCGAGAGTCAAACCTGAGGTTTTCTGGTTTACTTTAATATGATGTCAGCCAAGTCACTTAATCTCTTAAAGCTTTAATTTTTGTCTTTAAGATGCCTACTTAGGTTTCTTGTGAGGCATAAATGAAATAATGCATAGGAAAGTACTTTACAAATGGCAACCCATCACATAAAGAAAATTTAAAGTAAAAATGAATCGCATAATTAATCTAAAATGGTTCCTCTTCATAAAATTTTAGAAATGATTTTGTAAAGATATACGTGCAGTCTCAGAGGTATGATTTTTAAGCACCCAGAAAGAGCCAAGCTACCAAGAGGACAGGCCTTCCCGTATCCCTGTGTGTTTGCAAAGACGCTCTCTTAGACCAAACTTGAGCTGGGCTCCTCTAAGCCTTCTTCCTGGCCTTGTTCCTCATCCCACTTTTGATCTGCCTAGCTCCATTTTAACAAATCATAATAACTCTCCCCTCCTTGATACCTAATTACCTTGACTTGCCTTCAGCCGCAATCCTGTTAGCAGACCACGTGGAACAGACAATTTTTGATGGACACAAAGCCTTACAGAAGAAGCAAGTTAGTTTGCCCTCAACATTAGCTATAATCACAAAATCTTTCTAATTGTTTTTCCAAAATTTCTACTAGAAAACCTTACTTCTCGTTCCTAACTCATCTACTATTCACTTGAAATCTAACACATGATGGCTCCTGCTGGAAAACTAACTTTTTACCAATTATTTTAAGGCATAAAAGCAAAACTGGTCATTTCCTACTTACCGATGAGAGATAGAATTTTGATCGTACCACAAAGAGTAAATCAAGCAAATATGCCAGTACCTGATGTAAAAACAATGGCATACTAAAAATTAATTTCTGTCTCTATTCAAGAGACAGTTCCAAGAAGGGAAAAAATATAAACAGATAATTGGTGACAAAATGAAACATTTAACTATTTAAAATATCTATCAAAGACTTATTAACATTAAGGGCACTCAAAAACATGTTCAACCAATTTGGTGCTTACTCACTTGTTTTAGTCCCCAGATTTTTACCCTCATCATCATTTTTTCAAGGGTAATAAGGAAGGTATTTCACAAGTTTCCAAGACAAGCATTTTATTAACTGTATTTTATGATGTAATTTTTTTAATTGTTGAGTCTATCTTTTTAGCAGTGCTACTGTGAAAGGAAACACCTTAAGGAAAACAGCTTTATATAAACCAGTTTTACCCCACAACCGCAGTGTTAGTTCCAGGAAGCTAAACGAAGTAAAACTTTGGGAAAGCCCTATTAGGTTTCAAATTCTATCTTCTCATTATTTGAAACCAAATATGCCAAGTTACAGATAAACACATGGCAAACTCCTAGTCAACTGATTTGAACATTATCTTGGAGGTTAAATCCATTTGGAGAACATATCAGTTGACTGCTATTTTCCATGTTTAAAAGATTTGAGTACCTTCCAATTAAAGGAGGGTAGAAGAAGGGACAGTGCAACACCTACTATCCCCCAAAACACAGTATATTTAGAATATTTCAGTTTTTTCACCAATTTCCCACCCCACCCCATCCCCATCCCTGGCTTTTGGCAAAAATCAATTTTTACTTTGATTCTATGTGTTCTCATATATAAGTGAGATCATATAATATTTACCTTTCCCGGTAGCATTGAGGCCTATCTCTGTTGTCACAAATCATAGTTTCTTTTTTATGACTCAACAGTATTTCATTGTATATGCATACACATTTTCTTCTTCCAGTCATCTGCTGATGGAAACTTAGGTTGCTTCTCTGTCTTGGCTATTATAAATAACACTTTTCTATGAACATGGTGGGGTAGGGGATGCAAATATCTCTTTGAGATAGTGATTTCATTTCCTTGAGATATATTTGAATTGTTAGATTCTATGGGAGTTCTATTTCTAATTTTTTTGAGGAACCTCTGTAACATTTTCACAGTAGCTATACCAATTTACATATTCTCTCAATGAATGCTTAAACAATTCACCCAAGAAGGTAGTTATCTCCATTTGACAATTAAGGAAAGGGCTTAGAAAACTTAATTGACTTGTCTGCGTTCATGGTCATTTCTGACCAGATGCAGCCTATATTCTTGTGCCCTATACCTTCAGTCTCTAAGAGTAGCACCTTTACACAAACACATGGGAGTTTATTTGAAATAAAAATCACTATTTTGTGCAGAGTTGTAGACGAGGCAGGGAAAGAGTATGAGCAATATTAGAATTAATTTCTTCCACACCATACGTGATGGAATTCAGCATGAGGATGGTAGGTAGGTATATAAGCATACAAAATAAATATCTTCTAAAAAATGTAAATGAGACCCAAAGATATGACTATATATATTTATGACCTACAGGAAAGTTAGTACAATGCTTTAATATTTTCGCATGAGAATAATGAAATTAACTTACCACAATCAAACAAGTCTAGAAAAAAATTAAGGCAACAGCTATTCTTCAAAGTTCCCATAATTATTAAAATAAAATCTCATTAACCCTGCGCCAACTTATTTTAAATAGTGCCCATTCGAGGAAACTGTTACCCCGGAGGCAACTTTCTGTATTATTATGTTGTAATACAACATAATACAACCTTTGAACCTGGATAATTCAAAATCAGTCCTTTCTGATCTCTTACATGCCACATTCATACAGCATTACCATTTTCACTTCTCCACTTATGAATAAGCTCTCACCTTGAATTTTTAAAATAGTTTCAACGTTCACAATAAAAGAATCCAAAGATATTCTGAATATCCAAAGATTCATGATTATCCAAAGAGAATTCATGATTTCTTCTTCTCTTTTCCAACTTAGTTTCCTCTGTGTCCCCCACTAGATGAAAAGGAAAGGGACACTCTGATGAGTTTCCACATCAGAGTTAGAATGGAGGCTGCCTACCACTGAGGTTAGGAAGAAACTGCACACATTTCTGTGCAGCACAGGTAAGGAACTGAATGGTGGTACCTGATGGGGTAAGTGAAAGCAAAGTTCTCAAGCACTGAGTAGCTAGAGAAAAGAGCTGCGAGAAAATTTCAGTAAGAGCTGTCATGTAGTCAGCGGTTTTGGACCACCTTCAATATCTTGTAAAAATATGCGTGCATGTGAAGTTGCTTCAGTTGTTTCTGACTCTTTGTGACCCCATGGATTGCAAGCCACCAGAATCCTCCATCCATGGGATTCTCCAGGCAAGAATACTGGAGTGGGTTGCCATGCCCTCCTCCAGGGTATCTTCCCCACACAGAGTCAAACCTGCAGCTCTTAAATCTCCAGCATTGGCAGGCGAATTCTTTACAAGTACCACCTGGGGTTTTCATAAAAACATGAGTGAAGATCAAAATTCATATGGGACTATGCATCTTTAAGTGCAACACTGCTCTGGGACTGGACAGGGTGCGCACAGAGTTATAAACATGATATGTGCACGACAGCCTCCAGCACCTGTTATGTGCAGAGGTATCCACAACAACAAACAAGCCTTTCACAGTATCTGGACATCCTGAAATATGCCCTTTGCCCACTGGACATGCTCCAACGTGAATTATGGTGGCAGTCTTTTTCCTATAAACTACATGTACGGTAATATTCCCAAGTGACACATTCTGAGTGAGATCAGTGACAGACATTCTTATTATCAGTGCAGAGTACTTAGAGAAGAGAGCTAAAAGGAAAGTTATACAGTGTCTGTGCTTCAGTCTTGACTAAAAGTAACACACACAAATATACCATCATAAGAAATAGTTAACTACTTACCTATTAAGGATTTGTTAAGATGGTTACCTAACCTTGATAAAAAATAGAATTCCTTTGGAACTTATATTTGAACTTTTACATAGACGGTGAAGTTTGAAAGCTTTTCAGTTCAAGAAAATAACTCTAAAACCATGAAAAATAATTTGCTTTCAGACACTTAAAATATACTTCAGAATCTTGTAATATATCATAGCCTCAGGTTATTATTATAGTTTTGAATGCAAAGTTTATAAAATCATTCAAAAGCCTTTCCAAAATTATGTAGATTTCCATTAGCTAATTTTTTCTAACCAGAAACCTGGAGAAAAAACTATATTTGATTATATATATGGACTGTTTTTCATAAATAAGTGACTTATAACCATTAAGTGACTTATAACCATTTTGGAGGGCATTGACAGAAAAGAGATTTTCTGAACATGAAAACAAAGGGACTCTACCGTAGCTATATAACCAGTTGATTTTTTAAAATATAGTGTAAATTAAATTTCTATAAATAAAACCATAACCTCTTAGTCACTTAAACCATCTTCTCAGAAGATGTAGGGACAAATAACAACTTCAGTTTGAGATTTCTCTGCCAGCTTCTCTACAGTTTGATTCATTAAACTGGAACTCTAAAATGAATTCTTAAAGAAATTTAAAAAAAATACTCATTTCTGCTTTCTCTGGTTTAAAAGTTAACATTTCCATCTTTTGATATAGAAAGTATGACACACTTGAATTTTAAATAAATGAAGCACCTAATTTCCTTTGAAAAATACTGAAAGACATTCTGCTCCAGGGGGACATTTAGGAGTATTTCTTCTCTTGCCAGGAACTTCTCCAAGGAAGAGCTAATATGAGAGGCCCATTTCTGAGACATCTCTGTGCGTTACACACACACCATACACACAGCTTAAAGGCACCTGAAATTCTAGAGCCTAATTAAGCGGCTCAAATCCCAAAAAAAGGACACTGGCTGACTTCAAGAATGTACTGACCATCTACGAGATAAATCTCTTAGTCCTAGTTGAGTCTCTCAAAGAGGCACAGAGAGGAACAAACACACACACCCCAAAAAAAGGAAAACAAGAGAGACACACATTGTTAAACTAATCACCTTCCCAAATCAAGGCTGGGGCAGACAAAAACTAACAAAACCAAGGGAAGAGAGGGAAAGAAAAGTATTCATCGTCTTTAAAGATTTAACAGCTGATTTTATTATACTCAAAACTTTTCACATATTGGACAGTCTGTCTCACTGCTTTTTTCTTTTAATCATGAGGAGCTTGTACCCAAGAAAGGCATTCATGAAACACTTGGGAAAAAACCTCTACTTGGCACAGGACAAGCTCTCAGAAGAACAAACAGCTGCTCTTGTTCTTTGCGTGAAGTGGGATTCCAGGTCAAGTGTGTAATTATAGCAGAATAATATTTAAGCAAGCAACCCAACGGCAGGAGAGGAAAGGCACTATAAGCAACACCTATCATAAATATCTTGGTCTAATAAAACTGATCTGAATCTAATCTCCCTATTGAAAGGGACAGGTCAAACAGACTCAAAATGAAGCTCATTTTAACATGACTGATGTTGCACTGAAATTAAAACTCAAGCCCAACTCAAATCAGACAACCCAGATTCAAATCCTGGCTCTATGACTTTCTAGCTCTGATCAGTACATAATACTGATCAGATACATAATACTAATAACATAATACTGGTAACAATTCAGCTTTCTTGGCAAAATTGGACACGACAACAGCACCTCTCCCTCATAGAACTATTTTGAGATTGAAATGAAAAAGCCTATGCTGAACTCTTAACATATAGTACATGTAGAATAAATGCTAACCATCACTACTGATGTTGCTTTTTGTTATCATCACAATGATTGTCATCAACATAAGACCATCATCCATAAGACCAAGCTCACAGCAGGCTCACAATTTTGAATGTCTACTGATTAATAATTGCAAATATTTAATGATGGTGTACTACATGCCAGACACTGTACTATGAGGTAGTTACTGTTACCATCCCCTTTGAAAAAGGAAGAAGCCGGCCATGAGAGAGGTTAAGAAACTTGCTCAAGGTCACACAGCTGGGAAGCAACAGAGCTGAAATTTGAGCCCAGGCTGTCAGGCTTCAAAGTCTAAGTCCTTAGCCACCTGACACCCTGTCTTAAAACAGAGCAACAGTGGGGACTTCCTGGAGATCCAGTGGTTAGGACTCCAGGCTTCCACTGCATAGGGTGCGGGCTCAATCCCTGATAAGGGAACTATGATCTCGCATGATGCATGAGGCATGGTGAGGGCGAAAAAAAAGAGGAAGAGGGAAACCGAGACTGAGAAATTTCCCATGAACCTAAAACTTCAACACACGAGCTTCAACTCAAACCATGAATAGAAACTACATGCCTGAGCTGGCCTATAGAGGAAAGCTTCTGGAAACATATCTTTGAAATAAGGGATTGAGGTAGGTGGGAAATTGTATTTGAGTGCAGTGAACTTGCTTGTCATTTTAAACGTATTCAGTGTATACCGACAGATGACCTAAAGACACAATCAAGGATCCCTGAAAAAGGCAGATATTGAAGAAGAAAAAGATGGAGTCTTTCCACATGGCAGGTGAAGTAAAATAACATATGTTATTTTAAACCCTCAATCTTAACTCTCATCAAGCAAGTCCAATTTCCAGAGTGTCCCTGAGATGTAGAAGGCAAAAGATGGGATGTTTGGGGAAAAACAGCCTTAAGGCATCATAAATCTATACAACTTCACCATATGATCACCAACCAAATTCAGAGGAATAAGTATTCAACCAAGACTGTAACTGTAGATACCGACACATCCAGAGAAGGCGAATAGAGTCAATTTAAGAACACCGTTATAGACATTTCTATGAAGAATAAATCATTTCCAATAGTCTTGGCAAGTAAGGACTCTAAAGAACTACAACAGAATACAAAATCCCAACATTGTTAAGCTTTTTCCTACAGTAATTACATGAGGTTTCATTCCTAACCTCTCCAAACGCTTTTATGTCTGTCTCTTGTCTATAGTGGCAAAGGCAGAAAGGTTAAGAGGAGAGAACAATTTTATTTCAAACAAGCCACAAACTGAATGCACAATGCCGCAAAAGAAGTCTTTATTCTGTCAGCCGGCCTGCTCCTCATTAACCAGCCAAGAATGAGCCTGGAATGCACAATTTCATGGCAATCACAGCAAAGAGAGGCTAGTGATGGCTGCAGGTAAAACTGATGGGTCTTGCCTCTCAGGACCACATAGTAGGGAATGCAAATGGTTTTATTTCCCCTCCAAGGGAAGGATTACTGGGCTTCCAGGTGTTTGTGAAAACAAGTCAGCTGCTACAGGAAATGAAAAGTGGCCTTGACAAGATAAACAGTTGCATTTTCCATTCTGTTTTTACACGGGACTCAATGAACACAAAGTGAGGACTGTCAGCCCTTGGAGATCCAAGCCTCTCAACAGCAGATGGTGACACAAACCCACGAAGTTTCAGGAGGCCACAGGCCAGTGAAGGCAAGCACTTTCCTTTCTTGTTTCTGTAACTCAGTCTCCTGTATCCAGCATTCACATCCTCCAGAACAACTGCATTTCAGCAGGTAAAAAACACTTCAAACGTCTGGGTCCTTTCTGGCAGGCAATTTGTGAATAGTCACAGACCAACTGGATTCACTTTTTCCTTTCCAACAAAAACCACAAACGTATCCTGGGAAGGGGTTCCATCGGCACCTCCTTGAAAATCCATTTCACTCTTCTCCACATCAGAAATTTTGTAGAGACCTCTCTGATGATGGAAAAGAGATCTTTGCAGCAGAGGTACTTTCAAAGCATCTATTCATCCTCCAAAAACTAGCCTCTTTTAGGAATCTCAGTATTGCAGAGCAGGTGGACAGTGAGGTAACAAAGAGTGGGAAGGGGAAGAAAAAAAAATGCACCAGCTCTCAGGCAGGCACTATCATTATTCTACTTTTATAATAATCCCATGAAAGTAGTGAACCACTCATTCTTCATTTATTCATTTACTGGAGAATCGTGAACAGGACTCTGGGGAAGCAAGAATGCTATCATTAATAATAATGATCCTGTTTCTATTTGTTCCTTTGGTTACATCATGTCTGATGCGTTTATAATGGCCCAACCACTTCCCTAAGTGTTTTACATGCTTTTTTCATATAATCCTTATAAACAGCATTGAAGTAGATACTACTGGTTTCACTTATTTTATCAAAGAGGAAACAGGTCCTGAGAGGCTAAATAAGTCACCAAACATTCATACAGCTAGTAAGTGGCTTAAGATAGGATTTAAACTCTCGTCTGCACTTAGAAAAAGAAATAGAGCAGCATTCTCTATATGGTATTAATGTATACATCACTCTATCACCTCCAGGACATGGTCTGCTAAATGTAGGCATCGGTGTACAAACAAGGATATTCACTGCAACAGAGTAAAATCAAAAAATGAAAATATCACCTATCCCCAAAGTAAGGCTGTGTCACAAAATTGTGATCAAGTCATACAATGTAATGTATGTAAAGGAAAACACAGAGCTAAGTGTGGGGATGACAGCAACATTTACACAGCACTCACTGTCCGACTGGAGAAGGCGAAGGCACCCCACTCCAGTCCTCTTGCCTGGAAAATCCCATGGACGGAGGAGCCTGGTGGGCTGCAGTCCGTGGGGTCGCAAAGAGTCAGACACGACTGAGCAACTTCACTTTCATGCGCTGGAGAAGGCAATGGCAACCCACTCCAGTGTTCTTGCCTGGAGAATCCCAGGGACGGGGGAGCCTGGAGGGCTGCTGTCTATGGGGTCAATCATCAAAGAAATCATAGGAAATAAATTAAGTCAACCAAACAGTGAGGCTGGCTTTCCTAAGAGGGCTATGTCCCTGGGGTTTCAATGCACACTTTCCATCTTAGAGGTCAATGGATGGCTCTTGCCACAGCGTCCTCAGTCCTACAGAACTCAAAAGCTAATGTTATATGATTAACACTATCTGACTTATTTGTTCTATTTTTAAAGTATAATAACATGAAGTCAGCTCCTATAGAATGAAAATCTCTGGCAAACACGATGAATCCCATTTACAATGCTGGTGTTAGGAATGGGCTAATACTAAAGGTAAAAGCCATCCAAACTACAAGATAGGTGATAACGGGCTCAATTTTTATTTAGTGCCAAGTATTTGGTTCTCCCTCAGTAACTGGTCATGGCAAGGACAACTATAAAGGTACTAATATTTGAGAACTAAAACACAAGAGTCTCATTAGTGCTCTGAACAATCTTAGAAAGTGTGTCTTATTAACTTAATCTTACATAATAAAGAAAATTGAATTTTAAAGGATTTAAGTAATAAACCAACATCATTCAGCTAGAGATCTGGACAAGTGAGGAATCAAGCTCAGCATAGTCTAACTCCAAATTCACTAACCTGTAGAGCCTTTCCTCCATCTTTACCTTGCCTTAAAAAGCATTTCTAGCCTTTAGAAATACTCAACCAGAGCTTATACAACATTTTGGAATTAATTTTGTAGAGAATTTAATCACTAGCTGGTGAATGCCAGTGGTTCCTTCCCTGTGGAATCAATTCCTTTGTTTCTGTAAGGAAGTCAATGGATAATCTTCACATGGGTTAACATTTTCAGATTTCCTGTCCTTCTTAAACTTGTTTCTAAGCAAGGTAATGATTCTTCCTAGACAATATTCTCATTTCTTCAAAATCTGCCTAACCTGGTAACATGTACATAACTCTGCTTAATATAACCAAAATACTTGCTGCCCTTAACTAAATAATAATTTGATTATTTGACCATTCTAAACATCAGTCCCACCTCTGGCTTTATTCTTGCTTATTAACCTGAGACAAACAGGTAGGAATGAACTATACCTAACATTTCCCTGCTTGTTTAATTAACAACTATGGCTATTTGCATTTGCCTTCCTAACATATTTAGTACTAATTAAGCTTCACAGACTTAACATGGCTCTTTCTACAAGTCACAGCACAAGTTAACAAATTAATGCTCAGAAAATTGGTAAAAGTGTGAAGTATCTGCTTCAGCTCAGAAGTAGTTTCGGTGGTATTCAATGTAGCACATGATCTAGAAGGAGTGAGGTGTCCTCACAGACCTAGAGAACAGATATGGTTGAGGGTAGGGGGAAGAGTGGGAGTACGGGATTAGCAGATGCAATTTAGTATATGTGGAATAGATAAATAACAGGGTCCCTGTATAGCACAGGAAACTATATTAAATATCCTGTCATTAACCATAACGGGAAAGAATATGACAAAAAAAATATATATATATTCTGTGTGTATACACACACACATATAATGGAGTCCCTTTACTATATAACAGAAATTCACACAACATTGTAAATCAATCATGCTTCAATAAAAAATTAAAAAAGAAGGAGACATCTTGCGCTAGCAGGCAATATAACAGCTCCCCCCTTTTGCTAGGGGATATGTGCTAAGATCTCCTCCTCCAGTAGATACCTAAAACTGGAGGTAATACCCAGCCCTATGTATACTATGTTTTCCCCTAGATGTACATACCATTGATAAAGTTTAATATATAAAGTAGGCACAGTAAGAGACTAACAATAATTAATAAGAAAATGGAACAACTATCACAATATAATGTGAGTTACGTAAATATTGTCTCTCTGTTTAAATACCGTATTGCACAAACTTAATGCCTTTTCCGTCTTAACTAAGTAGTTACCACTCACTGCGGCCACACCTTTTGCACTTTGAGATGCAACAACAAAACTGTCAGATTTCTTTTCCATTTTTCACAGTTTCATGGATAGAAGATTACCAGAGACCTCAGCAACCTCTGCACACAGCTTTTTCTTTCCTCATTACATCAAGAACTCTCATGGACTCACTTCAAGGACGCACTCTGCGACTTCTCACTGGCAAACCTGAACTGCCAGTATCACTACTACTCTTGCAGTTTGGGGTCGTTAAGTAAAACAAAGGTCACTAGAACACAAGTACTGTGAATACAGTTGACTTGATCTGCTACTGTGACTACCAGGAGGACATGATGGACAGAGGGATGATGCACACCTAGGGGCAGGTCGGCAGATTCCATCCTGCTGCTCAGAGAGGCACATGATTTAAAACCTATGAACTGTTTATTTCTGGAACTTTCCATTTAATATCCTCAGACCACAGTGGATCTATGATAAATGAAACCACAGAATGGAAAACCATGGATAAGTGGGGATCTATGGTAGTGACAAAACATGCAAGTTACTGTAATTCACTCTGGGTGCCACACCTTAAGAGGGACACAAACCAAACTGTGCCCAAAGGGGGTGTAAATAAGAGAGATTTGAAACCAGGTTGAAAGGGATCCTACAGGAAGTATATATCTACAAAAAAATGTTCCTTACATTAGCTCAAAACAAGAGTTAAATAAGATACACTAAAAAACAAAAACAAGAAGGCGGGGTGGGGGGAGTTGTATGGCAAACAGTTGGAAATGATACGCTACTATCTCCTATTGGAGATTAAAAAAAAAACAACAACAACTAACATTCTTAGTATTTAGGGCCACATTTAAGGAAGAAATGCTAAAGGCTTTTTTTCCCTCTTTAAAAAAAAAAGGCTTAGACATCTACACCTCAGCTGGCAACTACCAGTTACTGACAAGAGCTTTAAGATACCTGTAAAGACAAATTGACAAGCTTGATAAAATGGCAAGAGTGGAAAATACGGTCTGCTGAAGTGAAAGAAAAACCTTCACTACAGCCATTAGTGTGATGGAGCAATACAAAATACACTAGCAAGGGGGTAAAAATGCCTGGTTCTTGTCCTAACAGTTGCTAGCAGACCACTATCCTGAGCAAGTCATATGCCTCTCTTTGACTTTCAGTTTCTCTTTTTTTCTCTTCTATGTGTTTGGTCTCGATTATCTAGCAGAAATGGCAGAACTATGGCATGCAAAATCAATCAGCACAGAGGTTCCATTTGGTCAGTAAGAATTCCTCAGATCCTCACACTTGTTACCTCTCCATCTTATCAATAATCACCTATTCACTTTTAACGTTCCTTCCTAACCCCTGTATGATCCAAAAATATATATGCTTTCTCTTTCTGAGTCACTCATTATTTTGTTTGGTTAATGAAGACTTTGCTCAAAGCATTTCCAAAATCCCCATCATCCTAAATTGGAGAATATTTTTATATCACTTAAAAAGCAAAAGCCAGACTTTCCTGCTAGACCTATGGTTAATAATCTACCTGCCAATGCAGAAGACAAGGGTTCGATCCCTGATACAGGAAGATTCCCCAAGCCTTGGAGCAACAAAGTCCATGCACCACATGGACTGAGCTAGTACTCTAGAGCCTGGGAGCTACAACTGCTGAGCCTGTGTGCCCTAGAGCCCAAGCTCTCAGAAGCCACTGCAATAAGAAGCCCTCACACCACAACTAGAGAGTAGCACCTGATTGCCACAACTAGAGAAAGCCTGTGCACAGCAACAAAGACCAAGGACAGTTAAAAAGAAAAAAAAAGAAAAAATTAATTAAAAAGCACAAAGCCATCCTCTTCTGTGAAGGGCAGAACACCCCAGGATGAAGCTCTGACAACAGAATTAGGCAAGCATCCTTTTCCTAATGGAAATCCTCTAAACAAACTACAGAAAAAAAAAAAAATAAATAAGGATATTGGCTCCACCATATCAAATTCAAGAACTGGTAAAACAATGGTCACTTGCTTCAATTAAGTTTTAAAATCATTTTTACTTGACTAAAGTGCACAGGAGTGCTTACAAAAACCACTGAAATCTAAGAGCAGAAAGTTAGAATGGTTTCTGAAAAACTAATCACTCCTGCAGGGTTTACATAATAGAGCCAGCTGTGGGGTAGAATGACTTTATTCACATCTATTAAATAAATGACAAAGATGAAATGCAGCAGTGAAGGCCCATTTTTTCCAGTTAAGGTAAAGTACACGAGTATGTGTTTGAACCTTCCTAAAATTTAACTTCTAATATCTCTGCTTTAGACAACTCTGTGGTGGCATTACTTTAAAGAAATCACTATCTTTTAGAAAACTGACAAATATGTTCTTAAAAGATAAAAACCATACCACATAGAGAATAATATTTTCCGCTTTAAACCCAGGGACAAGGTAAATTTTTCCAGTGCCACCTTTTTGCAGCCTGCTGGGATTCTGAGTAAGCCTTCCTATCCCAAACTCAGTGCTAAGAATTCAGGAAATGTAAAACTAGCAAATAGATCTTGGTAACTTCAATCAAAGTATTTCAGTTTTAAAGTCAGTATCTCCTTAATAAGAAGCAGTGACTTAATTTTTTTTTTTTTTTTTGCAAAGTCTGAACTCATTGTCTGCTTTATCATCAAAGAAAAGAATCAGGAAAATATTCTTCGAAAGTTGTCAATCTTTTTTTTTTTTAATGACAAAGGAATTCAAGTAAGCAAGGCAAGATGGTTATTTTAATGTTTATAATTCTAATAAATGTGTATATTTAAGGGTTGTTTCACAATCTTGTCAGGAAAACCACTGACCAAAATTGACTGCACTGGCCAGACCTGATAGCAACCGTTTGCATGAGTTATTTTACAACAAGAGGTCCTGGGAAGGAACATGGAACTAACACACTACCACCAACTGGAATAATTCAGGAAATGTTAAAAGGAGAGAGGAAAAAAAAGTCCATATATCCTACCGACCTCCTGGAAACCTCCTCACTGGAAGCCATCTTGGCTGAGTGATGTGTGTGTCACCAGGGAGGACCTTGAGTCACAATGATTGGTCAGAGACAACCAGGAAACTAACCCCATTACCGTAAAAATGGAGACTGCAAGCCACTTGGCAGAGGGGTTCTCCTGGGTTCCCTTACCCTGCTGCTCTCCACCCAGGGACCCCTTCCCAATAAAGTTCCTTGCTTTGTCAGCACATGTGTCTCCTTGGACAATTCATTTCCCAATCTTAGACAAGAACACACTCTTGGGCTCTGGAAGGAGTCCCCGTCCTGCAACAATCTTTTTACAAACATGGGCTCACACTGCACTTGCCCTTCCTTGGTTTTGCTGCTCAAAGGCCATTAGGATCACAGGAATCTTATTAAAAATACACAGTGGCAGGGACCACCCCAGGTACTAGCTGTACTTTTAAGGATATTCAAGGGGATTCATATGCAAAAGAAAGTTGAAGAAGCTCTGGGCTGTAAGGGGATTCTAAAGCACTATTCTCTACTCTTCTGTGGGGAGAAGATCCAGATCCAGATAAATAAGGAAATAAATATGCACCTTGTTTTAAAAGTGTAGCTATCATCTCTATATAATAGTGCCTTAAAAAAAAAATAGCATGATCTGATTTTTCTAGTATGGACCCATAGATGATGATAATGTGTCTTATTTATCTCTAAACTGTTGTGAAAACAAAAGCACAATTAAAAAAAAAACATTTCAGAACCACTGTAGCAATTACTTAATCTCATTATTCATCTCATTTAATCCTGGTGCAATAAATTTCACGTACTTGTTTGACACATAGGAAAATGAAGCAGAAAGATGTTAAAAGGCCCTTAAAGTTCAGGTTTGGGGAGGGGTGAAGGGTACTTAGGCAGAGTTTCCCCAGCTTGCATCACTTCTCCAATAAAGTCAATTAAACATCATGAATGAGTTGGCTTCTGCTGTCATAACTTTTAATGAAAGTCAATGCTCCCAACAGGGTCGTTGGGCAAAGATATTCACATCCAAAATTCACCACTGAAAGTCTCAGCTGGCAAATCTATATGCCACCTGGAAGACTGCTATCTTGGGCCCTTGACATGATATAGCTCTCATGTACTTTATTACTAAGGATACAGGGCAGGTGAGGGAGAGAGAGGAAAATACATTACAGTGCTAACTGCTCTCAGTTTACCACAGGCTTATTCAAATTTTCTGCCTGCAGAAATGCATCCACTGGGACAAAAGCTTTGAGGCCATTCAACTGTTCCCTGGGATTCTTTATCTGGGCCCCTTTCTAAAGAAGATGCCTCCTGGAAAACTGTCATTCCAGTCTTTATATCAAGATTGGCCAAGCACCATTAGTAGTGTTTGAAATGCTAACATGCCTTTTTCTCTACCCTTTCAATACCATAGGACATCACTTAGTAAATTTAATCTGCCATTTATCTTGCCAGGTGTAAAAAGAAACAGAGCTGGGAAAAACTCGGCTGGTCAGTCCTTGTTCTGACCATATGCACTAGTCCTTCATAGAGGCAAGTCACTCTGTGTGCCTCAGCTCAAATGGGTAAAAGATACTTACTTGTCTCAAGTGTTTTTCAAAGTGTGGTGCACTTTGCATGGAGGGATGGGAAAGGGTTATGAAAGATGCTTTTTAATAAGTAATAAGAATTCAAAAAAATCAGTGCTTCATATACAGGTGAGTTTTCTTTCGTTAGTAATTTTTTTTTTTAATTTTTAATGAAGTCGACATAAAGACTATGTGTATGCTAAGTTGCTTCAGTCATGTCTGACTCTTTGCGATCTATGGACTATAGCCCACCAGGCTTCTCTGTCCATGGGATTCTCCAAGCAAGAATACTGGAGTGGGTTGCCATGCCCTCCTCCAGGGGATCTTCCCAATCCAGGGATCGAACCCACTTCTTTTATGTTTCCTGCATTTTCAGGCAGATGGTTAAGAATCCTCCTGTCATGTCCGACTCTTTGCAACCCCATGGACCGCAGCATGCCAGGCTTCCCTGTCCTTCACAAACTCCTGGAGCTTGCTCAAACTCATGTCCATTGAGTTGGTGATGCCATACAACCATCTCATCCTCTGTCATCCCCTTCTTCTCCTGCCTTCAATCTTTCCCAGTATCAGACCCTTTTCCAACAGTCAGTTCTTCCCATCATGCAGTCAAAGTACTGGAGTTTCAGCTTCAGCATCAGTTCTTCCAATGAATATTCAGGACTGATTTCCTTTAGGATTGACTGGTTGTATCTCCTTGCAGTCCACTAGTGCCCTATTATTAGGCAAATATCAGCACAGGTAATATGTGAAAGTGGGAAAAAGAAATGTTAAATGTGGTTCTCAGTGTTTTCAATTGGCAGAGCAGAGATACTGTCATAAACCACAAGGAAAATTTCATAAGTGTATAATATAAAATCACAACTATCATATTACAGATCTGCAATTAAAAAAAACTGGCTATCAAAATGAGATATAACCAGACTTCCTCAAATATGGTGGCTCTCCACTAATATTAGCTATTACTACTTTAACCACCATAAAATGCAAAGTTAAAGAAAAAAACATGAATTCTCATGTTCTCACTGACCCTGAATCACAATGACCGAGGACTGACTGACACATTAAAACAAAGGTCAACACCTTCTGAAGACTAATGACCTAACAGGATGGGGCTTGGGGGGAGAATTTCTGGCAGATGAACTGAGAATATTCTGACACCAGGTCTGAACAACACCGTTCTGAATGTAAAAAGTCAGCCACTGGCTTAGAAAGTTACACAGGCTATGATGCTGGTAGATAGGACTTGGAATTCTAAGTTACAATCACCTTTGAATTTTCCTCTATGATTAAGAAGTACATAAGACTGCCTTCGGGAGAGTATGGTCAATTCAGAAGGAAAATATAACTGTGTTCTAATTTGCTTTTCTCAGGCCTCAGATCTCCTTGACTAGGCTGCCTATGCCTTAATTATACTTAAGTCATTAATTTTAATGACACTTTTTGTAATGAGATACAAAGATTAGAATTTTTATATCCCATTGTACTTTCAATTTAACACGAATTACTTGTGGTTGCTGAACAAGTTACAAATTAGAATAATTCTGAACAAAGAACAAAGAGGAAGAAGAATTCACAGGAAGAGAGAAAATTCCAAAGGATACATAGCTCTGTTGTAAAAATTACACACTACAGAATCCGAAATGCAACCAACTCAATAATTAAGTGGCACAGGATATTTGTTTTTATTGCCCCAGATTCTCTAGCTAATAAACAAAAGTTAAAATCCAAAAGAGCATAACATTTTATCCTAATACTGAATGAAAATTTTCATTATTGTGAATTTCTGTTTATGACATTAATATAATTCCAGCTGAACTAAGATTCTGTTTTTGACAAGCACAGAAGTCCTGAGCAGGGCAAAATGGTGGTTATCACATATGCTGTTGCTATCAAAGGCACAGGAGGCATTTATCAGTGATATTACAAAGATAATATTATTCTTGCCTCTAAGATCTCCCTGTGATTTTTTTTTCCCACCCAAAGAACTTATTGTAAATACATCTGAAATGAGCACAACTTCTGTCCTGCAAACACTTCTAGAATAATTAGTTTCCAAAGGCCAAGTTTGGCCTCCATTTAAAATCTTCTTGGAGCAAAAGGTTCCTTCTTATTTTGAATACTCAGGTTTTGGTAGAAAAGGACTTAAAGTCCTCACATACTTCCCTTAGAACTTCACAGGCAGTGTCCTCAAAAGCTCAAGAGTCAAACAAGCTATTGTTCATACAGTGTATGACTGCACTGTATACTCATTCTTCATCTTGATGTTCAACTATTCTGCTAAGAGAAACAGCATACTCAAAATACTTTCCCATTTGGTGAAGAACTACTACGCGGAACTTAAAGATCACAGTAACAGACAGTCAAGAAATTGAAACAAAGAGCCAAGTGGAGATGAGGAAGTGTTCTGTGCCTAACAAGGAGTTGCTGATATGCTCTTGGCCTTGGCCAGTGGGAGACCAGAGGAAGAGGTCATGTGTTTGGCACCAGGTAGGTCTGGGTTGATTGCTGCCTCTGTAGTTGATTAGCTACATAAGTCAATTACTTAGCCTTTCTAAGCTTCGGTTTCCTCATCTACAAATGTAGGATAAAAATATTACTGTCATCACAAGGTAGAAGTGAAAATATGATAGAACAATATTCATTAAGTTCATAGTGCCTGGTACTAAGAAAGAGTTCAGTAAGATTGGCTATAATTTTTATCATCATTATATTCTTATTATCATACAGGAGACTCACATTAACACAACATAGATATACATTAATCTCAAATGCATTTTTCTAAATTTTCTGAAATTATGCTATATAATAAGGTTTCACCTTTCCCACCACCACTCTGCAAAAATACTGCTGCTTACTTTGAGGAAAAATGACAGACAATGTAAAAGCTGCTATCATTGTTCAGCTGCTGAGTCACATCCTACTCTTTGTGACCCCATGGACTACCACACCCCAGGCTTCTCTGTCCTCCACTATCTCACTGAGTTAAACTCATGTCCACTGAATCGGTGATGCCATCTAACCATCTCATCCTCTGTTGTCCCCTTCTCTTCCTGCCTTCTATCTTTCTGAGCATCAGAATCTTTTCCAGTGAGTCGGCTCTTCACATTAAGTGCCAAAGTATCAGAGTTTCAGCTTCAGCAACAATCTTTGCAATGAATATTCAGGGTTGATTTCCTTTAGGATTGACTGGTTGGTTTGATATCCTTGATGTCCAAGGGACCTTCAGGAGCCTTCTCCAGCATGACAATTTGAAAGCATCTCTTCTTCAAAGAAAGCACAGCTCCCCCAGTTCCTCAGTGGGAAAGAATCTGCCTGCAATGCAGGCAACACAGGCTTAGTCCCTGGGTCAGGAAGATCCCCTGGAGATGGAATTGGCAATCCACTCCAGTATTCTTGCCTGGGAAATCCCATGGACAGAGGAGCCTGGCAAGCTACAATCCAAGGGGTAGCAAAAGAGTTGGACATGACTGAACAACTAAACAACAAAGTCTATATGTTAACAGACAAGCACAGAAAATATCTGCAATAATCTATAGCAAAGTATGAACCAAGGTTACAAACAATGGTAAGACTATAGGTCTTTCTAACAGCATTTTCTTACTGCTGTTCAATGAACAAATATTACTTATGAAATAAAGAAATTAAAATGTGCTTCTATAAAAGAAAGAAAACAAAAACCACCAACTTACAAAGTGTCCAAAGTACAGGTTACTACATCACACGAATGCATTTTTTTGGTCACCCTTGCTACCCAGTTGCCAATTTTTACCAGTTACTTGAAGTATAAATACTCGTTCCTCTGTCTTCTCCATAGGTGGTACAGAAAGAACAAATGAAATTAATGCAGCATGCTTTACTACCTTCTGCATGAAACACTAGTGGCATTAGACAGCTGGGGTTTTTTTATGGCTTCTGAATGTTTTACCTTCTGTTAATTAAATTCTCCTTTCAATTTTTCTTTTTAAAAAAAGCACACAAACATTAACATCAAAAAAAAAAAAGTGATGAAGTGAAAGAAAGATATACTTCCAAAAATTTTGTAAGGTTTCTGAGTCCCAGAAAACATAATTTTTTAAATGGTAATGCTTTTTAAAACATACACAAAGATCTCCTTGTCAAACACATTAAACTATAAATTGGACATCAGTTTTGTAAAGGCTGATTTCTAAATTATAATAGAACACATCTGGGGTGATTTTGGCTTTGTGAATATTTGGTTTTCTTGGCAGCTGCAAAAAGTCTCTGGGCAGACACACCACTACAATAATTAATGCCAGCTTTCAGGCATCATAATGAAAAAAAAAAATCCTGACAGCAACAAAAAATGGTGCTCCCGCCCCCCCCCCAAAATAACCACAGATTTAATGTAAAACATGATTCCACAGGGCTTCTAGCCTAGAACAGCTGAAAGACATTTGTGTCATTCATGAACAAAGAGTGATTTGATCTCTTCCATCAGACCCTTTCTGCATTTCAGCTACTCTTGTTGACTCCCATCACTGGCTGCTTCATTCATACCCAGATTATGTCTGGGTTGAACAGTACTTGCGGCTTCTATCACTGATTCCAACAAAGCCTTTATTTTCTCCTCATTTTACATCTTCCTATAGCCCTGAGGGGCATCAAGGGCTTGCACAGTGCCAAGAACACAACAGATGCTCAATTAGAGGCAGCAGATTGACAGACTGGGTGGCAAATGAATGCACAGATCAAGAATGTGCACCAAAATGTCGAGGAAAGGGAATCCTTCTTCACTGTTACTGCAAATGTAAATGTGTGTAGCCAGTATGGAAAACAGCGTGGACATTCCTCAAAAAACTAAGAACAGAACTACCAGATGATCCAGCAATTCCACTCTTGGGCATATATCCAGACAAGAGTATAATTCAAAAAGATACATGCATCACTATATTCAGAGCAGAACCATTTACAACAGTCAAGACATGGAAAACAGCATATATGTTCATCAACAGATGAATGAACAAAGAAGATGTGGTACACATACACAAAAAGGGAAATTTGTTGCTGTTGTTTAGTCACTAACTCGTGTCCCCATGGACTGTGGACCAACAGGCTCCTCTGTCCATGAGATTTCCCAGATAAGAATACTGGAGTCAGTTGCCATTTCCCTCTCCAGAGGATGTTCCTGACCCAGGGATCAAACCTGTGTCTCCTGCATTGGCAGGTGCATTCTTCACCACTGAGCTACCCGGGAAGCCCTAACAGAATATTACTCAGCCATTAAAAAGAATGAAATAATGCCATAAGCAGCAACATGGCTGCAATTAGAGATTATCATACTCAGTGAAGTAAGTCAGAAAGAGAATGACAAATACCATATGAATCCCTTAAATGTAGAATATAAAATATGACACAAGTGAACTTAATACAAAACAGGAACAGACTCACAGACATAAAGAAGGACTTATGGTTAACAAGGGAAGGAAGGTAGGGGAGGGAAGAATTGGGAGTTTGGTATCAGCAGACAAAAGCTATTATACACAGAAATATATGTATCTTTCTACCTAGGACCTACTGCATTCCATGGAGAACTATATTCAGTATTCTGTGATAAACCATAATGGCAAAGAGTGTGAAAAAATGTGTGTGTGTGTATATATATATATATATATGTGTGTGTATATATATATATACAACCAGTCACTAAAATTTAAAGCAGGAATTAACACAACACTGCAAATCAACTATATGTCAATACGGTTTTTTAAAAAAATAAAGAATGTGTACCAAAAGCAAGCACTGAAAACTAAAACACACTCCTGATTCTAAAACTATTCATAAATAAAAATTTAAAAACTCTATAACATTTACAAATTTATAAAAACAAAATTTTCTATTGTTTAAAGTTTTTCCTAGTTTTCTTGAAATTAACGAAAAAACAGTGTTGCCTGCCATCCAGCTCTACAAGGATTATGTTATTAGTCACTGCAGTTGCTGACTTACAGTCCGCCCTGAAAGGAATTCAGGCTGAAAAACATGGTGAGGCACTCTGTGCTCTGCAAAAACAAGCAAAACAGGTTCTTAGTAATATTTCAGGGGAAAACACTATTTATGAATCTGGATTCTTGCACCTTTCCATAGTTTGAAAAGCACTAAAATCACTGAGACATCTGTTTCTCCTGAATAACAATCACTGAAATGTATGCTGAGTTGCATGTACACCTTAACCAGAATTGTATAAATACTGGCATCTCCTCCTATCTCTTTAAAGTGATTCCTCAGAGCTATCTGAGAGGCTGTCTCCCAGGCTACAATCAGGTCCCCAAATAAAAGTGCTACAATTCTCACAACGTTCATCTTTTTCAACTGACAAGGCATAACTATTATATATCACTGTATAAGCTTAAGGTACATAGCATAGTAGTCTGACTTACATATATTGTGAAATAATCACAATTAGTTACCATCCATCATCTCATATAGACACAATAAAAAGAAAAGAAAGAGCAAAAATAATTGTTTTTTCTTTGTGATGAGAACTCTTAGGATTTACACCTGTAACATTTTTTCTACATCTTATACAGCAGTGTTAACTTCTGTTATTACGTTGTATGTTAAATTCCTAGTATTTATTTACCTTACAACCAGAAGCTTGTTGACCACCTTCTTCAAATTCTCCCTCTTCCCACCCCGACCTCTGACAACCACAAATGTAATCTCCTTTTCTACAAGTTTGGGGAGCGGGGGGGGCAGCTGGGAGGCTGCTTGGTTGTTTACTTTAGATTCCACATATAACTGAGATCATATTTGTCTTTTCCCATTCGCCATTTCATTTAACATAATGCAGTCAAGCTTCATCCATGTTGCTGCAAACGGCAGGTTTTCCTCACGTCTTATGGATAACACTCCATTGTAGTATATCAGAACTTCTTCATTCACCCACCCTTCAGTGGACATTTGGCTTGCTGTCATGTCCAGGCTGTTGTGAACAGTGCTGCTATGAATGTGGGGGTGCAGATATCTTTTCAAGTTAGTATTTTTATTTCCTTTGGTTACATACCTAGAAGCTGAATTGCTAGGTCATAGGGTAGTTCTATTTTTGAGTCTTTGAGGACCCTTGTTCTAAGTTTAGAAGCAGATACACAGAATTATGCTCAGTAGCTGTGACCTTAGGTAAATCCCTTAGATTCTGTGCCTTGGTTTCCTCATCTGGAAAATGAAGAGTAATAGAATCTGCTTCAGGGGGCTGTCATAAGGGTTAAATTAGCTACTGCTTGTAAATGGAACAGGATGAGGGTTACAGAATAAAAGTCAAGGCGGAAAAAGTAACTAGAAGCAAATAAACACAAAGTTCATTATCACTAGCTTATTAAAAACTCAAGGGGCCATCCTTAGCATAACATCAAATGAACATAAAAAATATGTTCAGTCTCCTAAAAAAAATGAGGATCAAATACACACAGCTGGCATTGAATTCTGCCTATTTGATTGGGGGTGTTGTATTAATATAATCTATGTGCATCTGTGTAAACAATCTCTATATGGAGATAAGTTTTTGTGTTCCCGTCTCATAGGGTTTTTGTGAAAATTAAATTAATAATATTTGTAAAGAATTCAGCAAGATGTCTGGCACAAAGTTAACAATCAATACATTTCAGCTAACACTGCAAGAATGCTATTTGAGGATCTAGTAATATGGGTTGGGAAGACCCCCTGGAGAAGGGAAAAGCTACCCACCCGAGTATTCTGGCCTAGAGAATTCCAAGGACTGTATGGTCCAGGGGCTCCCAAAGAGTCAGACACCACTGAGTGACTTTCACTTTCATTTTTTCAACATCATGATCAAATAGATATTGTACAATAATTTATATGTTGTGTATCATTTACTCATGCATCTCATACTTATAAGAACTTATAGCATACAAAACAATTTTAGATCCATATTCTGAAAAGTCCCACAAGAGCCAAATGAGAGAGTTTATAGCACTAACTTCATTAAAGACAAAACATTAAAAAGAAAAAAAAACATTGGAGGAATGTAGGTGAGAACAGAGATACATTTGCTCAATATCCAGCACATTCAAGGCCCTATGTAGAGACCCTCACATATATGATCTAATTTCTTCCTCACTCCATACCAAGAAGATTAATACCATCATCTCACCTGCACAGGTGAGGAAACACAGCAGTTAAGCCACTTGCCTAGACCACATAGAACCAGAAATGACCAGAAATCAAACTCAGATCCACCCAGCTTCATGCCCTTCTCTTTTTAAATTTCGTAAACAGAAAAATAGACAGAGATGAATAAAGCCAAATAATCAGAATTTATCTTTATATTTAGTAACTTTCATAAAGGGAACTCTTCATCTCAGCCTATGGTCTTATTATTAACAAATTTCCAAAGATGTCAATGTATTCCAAAAGCTCTCCACAGGGGTGATGATGCTCCCAGGGACCCTGTCACTGTCCAGTGACATTAATGGTTGTCACAATGAGTGAGGTACTACTGATTCCTAGAGGTAGAGGCCAAGGATGTGGATAAATATCCTACAATAAATAGAATAGCCCAAACAGCCCTTCTGTACACAGTAAGGGATTATCCAGTCCAAACAGCAATAAAGCAGAGATTAAGAAATTCTGTATTAATCAATTAAGTAAAAATATTTGACTCTCCAAACAGTTGTACTGTGCTTGTGCTTGGTCATGCTCCAGAATTCCATGGGAATAACCACATAACATACTCATTTTTTCTTCACTATTAAGTTTCTGCTTCAGCAGACATAACTGCCAACACGACCTCTTCCATCACATCCTGGGCTCGGCCAGCATTCATTTTCATGGCACTCTTCTCCATGTAGATGGGAACAAATGGACCGAGGCTGGATTTGAGTTGATATAGAAGGTTCTCAATTAGCTTCTGTAAGGACTCAGCCCAAATAAGGAAGGTCAGGGGTAGGCTCTTTCAGATGGCATTCGTTGTCACACTCAAAAGTTTTTCCAGATATAATACATCCTCGCCCTAGCAAAAAGGTCTTCACTGCCTGTGTTTTCTGGCATAAGAAACTGTGGAACGATTTAAAATTAAACTTGTAAGGGCAAAGTGAAATCTGCTTTCTAACGGCAGGAACCACACAGTCACTTGATAGATTTATCCCTTCATTTGATAGCCTCTGCCCCTTCCCAGAAAAATTCAACTTCAGATTTATGGGTCTAGTTGGATGGATAGTTCTCCTATGGGAACACAAGCCTCTTTTTAAAGTCACAGTCTAATGAACTTTTCTCACAATAAAAAGAAAAAGATCTTGATTCGTTAAGATCTCCAAAAAAGATCCACCTTTTGAAAATAACAAGCATATTGTTAAGCCAAGGCAGTAGCAAGTAACTCTAACCATCTTCTTACAGGGTAGATCTGCTACAGATTACTTGTGCCAGGTATATGAACTGTCAAGCAAATCACACCATTAAAGAAGGGGGTGAGAAGACAGCTGTAGCACTTCTGACAACCTGAAAAAGATGTGGTGCCTTGTGAGATAATGCTGTCAACGTAACGTGTCACAATAAGAAGCAGGATAAAGGAAAGGAGATTTACTCAAGGCCACAGCCATCTAACATGTAAGCAGGAGGGCAAAAATAACTCTCCCTAGCAAACTTACACAGAGTACTTTAAATCAACACTTAATGCTGAATTACTAACACCCAAAGGATGAACAATAAGATCTGAAACGATTAAGGGACTTCGGACTTCCCTGGTGGTCCAGTAGTTAAAAATCTGCCTGCCAATGCGGGGGACACAGGTTCAAGTTCAATCCCTGATCTGGGAAGATTCCACATGAAACGAAGTGACTAAGTCCACCCGCCTTAAATATAGAAGACTTAAGCCCTAGAACCTGAACTCATGATCCACAACAAAAGAAGCCACTGCAATGAAAAGCCCTTACACGGCAAATAGAGAGTAGCCCCCGTTCACCAAAACTGGAAAAAAGCCCGTGAGCAGCAGTGTAGACCCAGTGCAGTCACAAATAAATAAATAAAATTGTAAAATGAAGAAGAAGAATCTGGGAAGGCTAATTTTCAGATAGTTTTTATATTCCTATTCAAGATTACACAAGGTCAGAAAGTGTTAACAGTTGAACTAAAGTTTCTCTTTGAGGAAAGAATCCATTTTTCTAAACAAATCCATGATCATTAAACATTAAAATAAATCACTATTTTGATCAATTAGATGAATAACCCACTGTGTATTTTAAGAGCAAGTGTGGATTTGTGTGTAAAGCTTTAAAAAATTGAGGAAAGACGGGTATCAAATTATTATTAACAGTGGTTCACAGAGGGGGGCTGATGAGAGAAGAGGAAAAGACTTTAGCACATGGAGGGCAGAAGGAGGTATTATTAGCACCACTTATTTTATGTCTTTTGAAGGCTCTGTTTATGGATGAATTTTACTTTTTCAGTGCTTTTAAGTTTTTATGTTTTAATACTTCTGTATTTATATTTTTAAATTTTGTAAGGAAAAGAGAATAATGCCTGCAAATAGAATCCTCAAAAACAAATATTGGTGCATCATAAGATACTTCGGGCTTCCCTGATAGCTCAGTTGGTAAAGAATCCACCTGCAATGCAGGAGATCCCAGTTTGATTCTGGGGTCAGGAAGATTCACTGCAGAAGGGATAGGCTACCCACTCCAGTATTATTGGGTTTCCCTGTGGCTCAGCTGGTAAAGAATCCACCTGCATTGCAGGAGACTTAGGTTCAATTCCTGGGGTGGGAAGATCCCGTGGAGAAGGGAAAGGCTTCCCACTCCAGTATCCTAGTCTGGAGAATTTCACGGACTGTATAGTCCATGGGGTCACAAACAGTCAGACATGAATGAGCAATTTTCACTTTCACCTTCATAAGCTAGATCATAGTATCCACTGAGCACTTCCATGTGCCCTGCACTAAGCTAAGGGTTTCTCTTGATGATATAAGCATTTGGTTTTCTCATCTTCCCAACTCCCTCATCAACCGTGATCAGGGTATGGAGTCTTTTTTTTTAAGTAAACAGTTTGTTTCATAGAAATAGGTTCATTAAAAGAATTATTTTACAAATTATATACAATTGCAGCTTTACAAAAACCAAGGATATAATGAAATTGACTTGACATTAAAGTCATATTATAGATAATTCAGTTTCATCTCATGACTGAGATGCTGTTATAGGATCCTAACAGCTTTGGGGACCATACTGGCAATAACCATAATGAAAACAGCCTCCATGAGAGGAACCTGGTAACAGTTTGGTCAGTTCTGATTAATCTCTATCACTCTGCCTCTCCCTCTGAGGCTACAAAAACACAGTTGAGGTAGTTTTCCTCACAGGGTCAGGGGGAGGCTGAACTATCTGATTAGAGAGCCCCTCACTGCAAACGGTTCTGTAAAAACAGAGACACGTGAGAAGAGCATCCTCCTGGGCAGACTATCTCACAGTTTGGAATGGGATGCCTTGCATGTCAGTTTCTCACAAGTAGCATGTCTAGAAATCATGGCTATCAAAGGGAAATACTCTGCAATCACAGCTGGCACAGACAAAATTAGGAAGAATGAAACTCAGAATAATGGCCTTTGATGATACCCATGACCTAATGTCCATATCTTATCAATATGATACATGCCAAAGGAGACTTAACTTTGCTAACTGTAAAGCATCTTAAAATACCAAGATGATCCTGAGTTATCCACGAGGCCCAGATCTAATTACAAGGACCCTTAATAGAGGACCAGGTAAGCACAAAAGAAGTGACTCGAAACTAAGGAAGAAAGATGCAACTTTGCTGATTTTGATGACAGAATAAAAGAGTCTCTAGAAGTCAAAGGAACATTTCATGCAAAGACGGGCACAATAAAAGACAAAAATGGTATGGACCTAACAGAAGCAGAAGATACTAAGAAGAGGTAGCAAGAATACATAGAAGAACTATATAAAAAAAGATCTTTATGATCCAGATAACCACGATGGTGGCATCACTCACCTAGAGCCAGACACCAAAATGTTTTTGTAGGTGTGACCAAAAGCATAAACAACGAAAGAAAAAAGCAGACAAAATAGATTACATTAAAATTAAAATTTGGGGCTGTAAACAATGCTGTTAAGAAAGTGAAGAGACAACCTGAAGAATGGAGAAAATATCTGGAAACCATATAGTGATTAGGATCCATTATCTATAAGATGGAAAAACAAAAACAAACCCTCAAGCTCAACAGTAAAAAGACAGCCCAATTTAAAAAACAGCTTAAGAATTTAAGGGCTTCCTTTGTGGCTCAGCTGGTAAAGAATCTGCCTGCAATGCAGGAGACCTAGTTTCAGTCCCTGGGTTAGGAAGATCCCCTGGAGAAGGGAAAGGCTACCCACTCCAGTATTTTGGCCTGGAGAATTCCATGGACTGTATAGTCCATGGGGCTGCAAAGAGTTGGCAACAACTAATCGACTTTCACGAAGAATTTAAATACTCATTTCTTCAAAGAAGATACACAGTAGCCACTAAGTATATAAGATGCTCAACATTACTCATTAAGGAGCTGTGAATCAAAGCTACAATGAAATATCACTTCACATCCACTAGAGTGGCTTAAATCAAAAAGGCATAATAACAAGTTTTGGTGAAGATGTGGAGAAATTAGGACCTTTACGGGTCAGCCACTTTGAAAAACTGTCTGGTAGTTTTCCAAAAAGTTAAACATGGAATTACCCTGTAACCTAGCAATTCCATTCCTAGGTATACACACAGAGGAAAAAAAAATATGGGGTACAGATATTAAATTACATTGTAAACAGCTTTACTGAGACATAATTAATATACCATTCTGTTCTCCATATGTATTTATGAACTACTGCTACTGCTAAGTCACTTCAGTCGTGTCCAACTCTGTACAACCCCATAGACGGAAGCCCACGAGGCTCCCTGGTCTCTGGGGTTCTCCAGGCAAGAACACTGGAGTGGGTTGCATTCCTTCTTCAATTATGAACCACTTCATAGTTTTAAATAAGGAAGCGATATTTAAAACCACAGGCATCCACAAGAGGGCGCTTTCTTCATAGCGTCAGACTCGAGATTCTACATTGCTTAGTGGCTCAGTTGTGTCAGACTCTTGGCAACCCCATGGACTGTATAGCCCGCCAGCCTCTGTCGATGGGGATTCTCCACGCAAGGATACTGCACTGGATTGCCATGCCCTCCACCGGGGATCTTCCCAACTCAGGGATTGAACCCAGGGTTCCCACACTGCAGGCAGATTCTTTCCTATCTGAGCCAATAGGGAAGCCCAATTTTACATTACCTGGATAATATTTACCAGTTTGATCTCCTTCTTCCCTTTTTGTTAGTTAATGCTGGAGTATATTTCACCCAATACATTAAAGCCAATAGTGTGACCAGAGACTGTGACAGGTTTAGAAAATCATGACTTAAACACAGATAAAAAGTATACATTTAAAATTACCTGCTTTAGAGAAACTATGGATGACATTGTGTCTCATTCTTTTTTTCCCTTCTAGCTGTATAACACATTACACAAAGTTATTTATTTAGCATAAAATTCACTGAAACAATAAAAATCATCACAAGAAATGAAACATAAATACTTGGTCTCCAGTTCTTTGCTGTTTATTTCCATTGGAACAATGCCTAGTATAAGTGGCACTCAATAAATATTCATTAAATAAATCAGAGAAACAAATGACTGAGTGAAATCCACAGTTCTTAAATTTATGAGAAAAAAAAGTTTTATCTATGCCTTGGAAGCCAGATCAAAATACTTCCCTTGATCCATACCAAAATGAATAAAATGTTACAGTCATTTCACTGAATAAGTATCCCCCAAACAAGATTATAGAGACATTCTGTGGTGTTAAATATAATTTCTTTGGCCAAGGAATCCTTTAATACTGACTGACATCTCTCTCTCAATGCGTTGTCTCTGGTCTTCCTGTTTAAAATTCCTCAATCAGTGTACCTCTCAATGAACCACAAGCACAGAACATTTCATTAGAAGCCATATTCCTATCCATCCCTCTCATCTTTCAAACAGTCTGACATCAGAATAGCATCTGAAGCAATAATAATACCGGCCCTATTTCCTACCCAGAAGCCAGGTTTAGTTGCGAAATTGTATTATCCCCTAGCTCAACCACAACAAACATTAGGCATGATTTTTTAGACTGCTTTTTCACCTGGGATTAAAAAAATGGGTACAGGATGATCGGCTGCAGACACAGACACTGGACATCTTTAAGGCACCTTGAATTTATCAGGGACTGAAGCACTTTCATAGCAATACACTTTGCAAGAAACTAGATCATCAAACAATAAACTCAACTTGAAAAGTCTTCCTCTGCCATGTTTTAGTAAAGAGTGTACTGTCAAAACAAAGATGTTATGTTTAGCCAGTTCTAGACAGCCCAGAAACTTTAAATAGAATGCCAAAACACATTGTACTTGAGCGACAAGGAAACTAACTCTCACACATCATTCATTTATATACCTAAAAATTATTCCAAGTAACTCAGGGCTATATTAGGTGCTTGGAGACATAATAGCAAAAAAGGCCAAAAAGGGCACATTCCCTGCCCTCTGGAAGCACAGAGCCTGGTAGAGCTGATGAACAAATATAAACTGGTGCTAACCAAAGAGACAGGAATGTCAGGGGTAGGCAGGTGGTGTTATGGAAACACAGAGGTTGAACATCTAATTTAACCTTGGGTGGTTACTAATAACTATATCTGGATGTGCTAATACAGCTGAAATTTAAGAGAAGACTCTAACCACTGACATAAATAGAAAAAATAGCCCAGGCAGGGAAACAAAAAGCCTGTACAAAAACTTGGGAGCAGGATAGCTTAGCAAGTTCAAGAAATAACAGGGTTTAATATAGTTGAAACCAACTATGGAACAGAGGCTGACAAGGGTGAAGGAGGTAAAGAGGAGCCAATCGCCAAAAAAAAAAAAAAAGATTTAAGCTAGATTCAACAGGAGCCATGGCTACAGTGGCCTGCATGTCTGGAAACTGCATTTTTCCTTTCTTCCATATTTTCTAGACTTTTCTAAATTTCTTTGAGGTCAAACCAGAAACCTCAGAAAGTAATTAACACACATTGTCACTCAACTGTGTGAGAAAGTTTCCAAAAGCCCAAGGAGGCAGTACTCATAAATCACGTGTATGGTAAAAGTACTTTAAAGTTTTAAAAAGTCATCAACTGCAATTTGTCCTAGCAATCCCACCACCATCCCACAAGGTAGGGGCTCTCATTCCAGTCCTACAAATAGCACTACTGAGGTTCAAAAAAGAGAATAGATTAGCTATGGTCATGAATTCAGGAATAATATTGATACTTGGACCCCAAACCTGGCCTCTCGTATTCCAATTATCATTATTTTGCTACCGAAACAGCCAATTCCCTCTGGAGACAAGTTGTTAGCGTGTACATAAGTTAAGACCACTCTTTCCTAAGCTTTTTTTTTGATAATTCATTTCAAACGTCTATTTCAGGAAGCTGCTTTTCCAATGTGTTCTGCCTAAATTCACTTCTCACAGGCCCTGCTGGCAGCAGTGTCACTGAGGTCTGTGGACTGTTAAGAAAAATTAGCAAGTTCAGCTTGCACTTAAGACACTCTGCTGTAAAAAAATAACTATACAGTGGCTCCCTCCTAACTACTTCCAGTTTACACATTTCTGTGTATTGTTACTCACACCAGACAGAAGCATCTCAGAAAGTAAATCAATATTCAAAGAAATGGGGCATCCTCATAGGAAAATAATATTAGTCTAAGATGCCTTCTCCAATTATGTGTGGGGTTTTCTCAGTGAGACTAAAAGAATAATTTAGAAAAGTGTATTGATTTTCCAAGCACAAAACTGACAAAACAAACAAAAAATTATTTTTTTAAAGAAACACAACAAAACAAAAAGATCAAGAACATCTCCTCTATAGGGAAGGCAAAAAAGCAAGCATGGGGACTAGTGAACGCCCTATGACACTGCTCCCTTCTCCCCATTCTCAAAGGATGCTTAATTCTCCTGGGCCATGAACTCCTGCAGGTGATAACAGAGGCCTTGAGCATTCCTTTTTTTGGGAGACAAGAGATTGACCCAGATGCTGAAACCCCAACTACAGCCTACAGTCACGAGTCATAGAACATTCTGCTTAGCTCCAAGTCTTCTCCATTCTGCAAATTACTGGGTATCATTTAATCCTTCATTCAACCTTGAGAAGTTTACCTGAGACCCATTTTACACTTTGAGGCAGATGATTATCAAAAAGGCTGGGAAATTTAAACTCAACTACTCAGTGTAAGGAAAAATGAGAAACCAAGCTCAAATCTCTGAGCCCTAAGTTAGGGAGCCACATTTGTCTTTTTGAATAATATGTGCCTCCATGCTCAAATCTCTCAGGCCGTATAGAAAATCTTCTTCATATATGGTCCAAGAAAGTACCCTCTGGGCTCAGTAAACATTAAATGATGGGACAGAAACACCTCAAGAAGCTGCTTTTGTGAATATCTCACTCCTTCAGAGCCCTAATGCTGCCATTGGGGACTTAAAATTGGTGAGAATTATGTAAAATTTATGGAGTAAATTTCAAATGGGAAAAAAAAAAATCACAAGGCTTGCTTTTATAGTCCTTCAACAGTATGCAATCTCAATAATTTCATCAAAATTTCCTGTGTTCTATTTTTCACAAAAAGGAAGCATCTTGAACACAAAAATCTTCAATTCCTCAAAACCATGTCTTGCCCAGAGCACTCACAACAAAAAGCATATTATTATTATTATATAAAAGCATAATTATTAAAAGCATAATCATATATCACCATTATAAATATAACAAATAGCATCACTTTCATTTCAAAACTTGCAAATCATTCTTTTTAAAAATCAAAGAAGTATTTGGGGGAAAAAAAATAAAACTAGTTCTAACTTTCCTAAGAGCCAAAACAAGTTTATGCTTGCCCTAATTTCACTAAACAAACCTAACATTTAAAAATCAAGATACAATATTAAAAAAATTGGAACAACTATAAGACCACTGGATCATAATTTAAAGAAAAACAAGTGATAAAAATGTTTTGTTTCACCTTTTGATTTTATTACCTTCTTAATTACAGCAGTTCACATAATTGGGAAGCAAAAAGAAAACGAAAGTCCATTGAGACCTCCTTGCAAAATATTTGCATGCTCAGTTGTGTCCAACTCTTTGAAACCCCATGGGATTTCCCAATAAATATACTGGAATGGGTTGCCATTTTCTTCTCCAGGAGACCTTCCCAACCTAGGGATTGAACCCACATCTCCTGAACTGCAAGTGGATTCTTTACCACTGAGCCACCTGGGAATCCTCACGTATGTATGTATGTATATATATACATATATATCCACACACACACAAACCTACCCTATGATGTTTCTTTAAGGCCTTTATAATAGGGTGGCTTGTGGAACCACAAGCAACACAACTGCCTGTGGGTATTTTTCAAAATAGCATTCTTACCTACACTCCATCCTTTTAAATCAGAACTTCTGAGATTTGTAGAAGAATCTGTATTTTAAGTCTCTCTCAGTGATTTTCTCTAAACCACATCAAAGCAGGAGAAATACTGTCTCTGAGTTTTAAAAATTGGTTTATTATAAGGCTCAATTCTGATCCTAATGATTTGTTCAAGCAACCAGCTAAGTTGAATAGGTTTCTTTTCTTGATGAGAAACCCTTTGAAGGCTGTCTCTGGGGAAGCCAACCTCCAAAAGATGGGAATCTGGAAGGCAGAGCCATGAACTCAAGGTGGCAATTACTGGCAGGGCTTGGTCATATTCAACTGGATTCGTACCATTTAGGTTCTCTGGGCTCTGTTGAAGGGAAAAGCCAGTTTAGTTGGGACAGATTGTACATGGGATGAATCTATTTGCAATCATCTTTAATAAAATTAGTGGCCCTGGTAAAGAATAAAATGATTGATATATAAATTAGTTAGTTATACACAATGGTACTAATGAAAAGAGCTCTCACCAATAGAGCCTGAGATAAAGAAACCAATTGTTTTCCACTGTGAATCACGGAATCACAGAATGATAGATATGAGATGGAACTGAGAAATTACACAAAGCAGATCAGAAAAGGAGTATCAAAGAAACCCTCCCTGAGGCATGGGCCATGTATATCAAAGTATTTATCCAAAAAGAGACCATGGGCAAGTTAGAGAATCAAAATAACCACTGAGTTAACTTCAAGGGGGTTAGCCTAAGAATCTGGAGTGCTATCTAGAAGAGATTATGATTTCAGAGAAAATAACTCAAGCAGCTATCTGAGCTGTACTGCCCAGAAGAACTGCCTTTCAAGAGTACTGTGCCCCTGGTTCTTCTCCTTGGTTTGTCTTCTCTACACTCCAACAGAGACTCCAGTTGTGGAAATGATAAATACATTATTACACAGATATACTTTTGTATCCATACCACATAAACAGAAACAAATCTATTTTCCACTATGTGATGCTGGCACCTTGTGGACCCAGATGATGCTTAAAGCTCCCAGTGGCTGAGAAGTTATCCAACCTCCTCCTCACAATGCACACCAGTGAACCTGCAGACTGGGACACAAAAACCACAGTATCTGGGATTTGCTGCACATCCACTAAACAAAACACATCTTGGGTCCCAAACTTTTCCCTTCTTGGACCACATCCTAAAACTAGAAGGTAAAATAACAGTAAAAAAAAAAAAAAAAAATGAGAGGAAAGCCGTGGACAGAAGATCTGAAAGGCCCAACAGCACCGTCCATGGAAAGGGAGAATAAAACCTCCGTGAATGAGATATAAAATGTAAAACTTTTCCTCAACGGAAAGACAAGCTACAGACTGGGAGGAAATATTTGCAAATCATGTATCTGATACTGGACTAGGATCCAGAATATATAGGCAACTCTCAAAACTCAATCGTTTCTTTTCCTCAGCTGCCGCTACAGTGCTCAGTCCTACTGGGGAAGCAAAGGCCACCTTGGGGAAACTTTGACTTCACGGTTTCCCCATAGTTTCTGTCCCCAGGCTTGCCTGCATCAACCTGGCCCTCATCCTGCACTTTTCTCTTGGGTGTTCAACCACTAAAACAGACAACATGGAAGGAGTGGGGCATTTGGCTCTCATAGGAATTGGCTCTGAGCACCGTGACATCTAAGTGGGGCAAGCAAGCCGTTAGTAAGTTCAGCTTTTCCATGAAACAGAATTAAGGTATTTTTATTCATTCCATTTGAATACTTAAAGCTTAAACCTAATGAATAATAGTTACATTGATTCTGATGTTCTAACCGAGGGGTTGGCGTATCTTATATATGTGAAAGGGCTTCACAGGTGGCTCACAAGGTAAAAAATCCACCTGTAATGCATCTTTCTAAATTTCATATATATGTGTTAATATACCGTATTGGTGTTTTTCTTTCTGGCTTACTTCACTCTGTATAATAGGCTCCAGTTTTATCCACCTCATTAGAACTGATTCAAATACATTCTTTTCAATATTTAAGTAATATTCCATTGTGTATATGTACCACAGCTTTCATATCTATTCATCTGCCGATGGACATCTAGGTTCTTCCATGTCCTGGCTATTGTAAACAGTGCTGTGATGAACACTGGGGTACACGTGTCTCTTTCAATTCTGGTTTCCTCGGTGTGTATGCCCAACAGTGGGATTGCTGGGTCATATGGCAGTTCTATTTCAAGTTTTTTAAGAAACCTCCACACCGTTCTCCATAGTGGCTGTACTATTTTGTATTCCCACCAACAGTGTAAGAGGGTTCCTGTTTCTCCGCATCCTCTCCAGCGTTTATTGTTTATAGACTTTTTGATAGCAGCCATTCTGACCGGTGTGAGACAGTACCTCATTGTGGTTTTGATTTGCATTTCTCTAATCATGAGTGATGTTGAGCATCTTTTCATGTGTTTGTTAGCAACCTGTATGTCTTCTTTGGAGAAATGTCTGTTTAGTTCTTTGACACATTTTTTTTATTGGATTGTTTATTTTTCTGGCCATTCCAGTATTCTTGCCTGGAGAATTCCATGAACAAAGGAGCCTCGTGGGCTATAGTCCATGGAGTCACAAAGAACTGGACACCACTGAGTGACTAATTTCACTTTTCACCTTAATACGTATAAGAAAGTATCAGATGCTAAGTATCTTACGCACTGAAGGATACACATTCTCTACCCTAACCTCTTAAGTCGGCTGTTGTGTTGGAAGAGCAGCCTTAGACTACACAGAAACGAATGAGGACGATTGTGCTCCATCAAAATTTTACTTATAGGGACTTCCCTTCTGATCCATGGGTTACACACTTCCACTTCAGGGAGCATGGGTTCGATTCCTGGTCAAGGAACTAAGACCCTGCACATCACATGGTAGAAGAAAAAAAAAATGCATTACTTATAAAACAGATCACAGGGCAGATTTGGTCTGAGGGCCACAATATGAAGATCCTTGCCCTAGCTATTACCAACAAATTTTCAAGAATTTTTCATTCTCCCTTCGTGTTTTCAGGGTGTGATCTTGCAGTGAATCTAATCATACTTCTTCTCTTTTTTTTTAATAGCACTTGCTGTTTATCTAGAAAACTTTGGCTATGCCTCAGGAGTCATGATTACTTGTTGTACGTTGAATCTTGAGTTATTACTATTTGCTGTCAGTTTTTTAACTGTAAGGAAAAATGATTAAAAGCCTCATTCTCTGAGATAGAAAGCAAGCCTAGTTAGCATGGACAATACAAGCCATTACCCAGCTTCAATGATCTCTCAAGTTTTCAAAAGAATAAGTGGAGACAGATAAACGCAGTAGCACAGTCAACAGGGAAGAAGCTTCTAAGGAAGCTTTAATAGAGTCATGAGGCCTTGAGAGAGTCTAGGACTAACCGCATTATTCTGGAAAAGCTTTTTAATTACTGTGATATAAGAATTCAATTCCTGCTTCTGATGAAATAGTTTTGAAGTGGAAAACAAAACAAAAACCTATTTCCTATAAATATTAGCATTTTAACCAACATTAATATTCAGGAAGTTAGAAGAGTCCAAAATAGAGACGTGGGGAAAAAAGATACAAAACTGATTCAGCACATTGGAAAAGAATGTTATGATTGCAGTGCGATGAGTGAGTATGCCCTTGGATTAGATAAACCTGAGATGCTCATCTATGGGCAGCACAGCTCTCGACAGGGGTATAACTTGCCTGAATCGCTAGAACATACCTTCAGTTCTTCCTTCTAAAAACACGGCCACAGATGCTTTGAACAACGACCTCCCCACCCTCCCACGTCCTTCTTCCTCACAGGAGACGGAGTCGTCGGAGCCCAGAGCGCTGCCATCGTTTTGAACACTGAGGACGTCCCCTTCGGTCCCGAGATGAGCGCAGAGCTGCTACAGCTCTTACGCTCTGCTGAGGCTTCAGAAGAACGCCTTGGGTTTCCTTACGCTCAACACTCAGGAGGACTGCGAGCAAAATAGACAGTCCCAGGATCTAAAGCAATCTTCACTGAGAACCTCATTGTGAACGGAGGTTTCTTTCAATTAAAACATGTTACAGAAACGCTACAGCTGTATTAAAGGCTGACTCACAAAGCAGACGACTGTAGCTTTAAATGTGCTCTGAGCTTCCCTGGTGGCTCAGCAGTAAAGAGTCTGCTTGCAGTGGAGGAGACGCAGGAGACATGGATTCCATCCCTGGATTGGGAAGATCCCTTAGAAGAATGGAAATGGCGACCCACTACAGTATTCTTGCCTGGAGAATCCTGTGGACAGAGGAGCTTGGTAGGCTACAGTTCACAGGGTCACAAAGCATCAGAAAGGACGAAGCATAATAAAACCAATATTTAAATATTTTTAAAGTATATTCTTTTGATCCATGTTTAAAAAAATCTTTGGAAATGCTGTAGCATTTTGTACATTCTTTTCCAGATGAGTAAGTGGACTCAAAGAACATTTCAATGTTCTACAGTTGAAAAGATGCCTAGTAGTTAAAAAATGAGCATATTATTTGAACAAACAGCTAACATAATGCTCAAAAATAATTTTATAATGTGTTTCCAGATTTTTTTTGATATCATGAATGAATATTCAGGCTACATAATTCCAGGCCAACCATTTACTAGTTGAACCATCTTTAAGGATGTTATTTCATCTCCTGAAACTTCTGTTTTCTGTTTTGGAAATGGAGATCTTAATAATGTTGCCCCCATACTGGGCTCTAAGGAAGAGAGATGACTCAATGCATGTACAGTATTTGGGAAAATACCTGGCAGATAGCAAGCCCTTAATAAGTGCTAATCATCATCATCACCACCATCATCATCTTTTGCTTCATCAATTTTTGGTCCTCTCATTTAAAACTTCCATAAAAGTTAAATGTACAAGTAGATAAAAACTGGGGGTGGGGGAGCATTAACTGTTAAAAACAGTCAACCATTCATTATTTAGTTTATTTAAAATCGAAGAACAGCCTTCAGTAATTCTGATTTTCTCTCTTATCCTCAGGAGGAAATAGAGGGATCTTTACAGATCTTAGAAAACCTTGGCCTGAAAAAAGTTTCACATTATCAAGGTCTGAGGAAGATCTCTAAAAATCTAAGGAACCATCATCCTGGAAGCCTGCCTCACTTTCCAGCAACTTGCCCACTCACTGCTTGCCCAGCACTCCAACTCAATGGCTCCAACTTTTCCAACAATGTAGACAGGTTTTAAACTTTAATGGAATGACTAAATATTCAGTTATTAATATGTAGGTTAAGAAAAAACATATTAAAAAAAAACATTAAAAAATTCACCATAGGAGGAAGAATAAATGTGAAGATTTGGATTGACACATACACATTGCTATATATAAAACTGATAATTAAAAAGGACCTACTGTATAGCACAGGGAACTCTAATTAATATCCTTTAATGGCCTATATAGGAAAAGAATCAAAATAAGTTTCATGTAAATGTATAACAGTTTCACTTTGCTATACACATGAAACTAACACAACTTTGTAAATCAACTATACCCCCAACGAAAATGTTTTTTTAAAATTCACCAAGAGAGTTTCTATTTTATTAATCCCCAAAGTATCTGCATTCACTTAAAAACAGTCATTCCATTGATATCTGAGACCTTATTATGTGCTAGACACTGTTCATAGAACTTGAGACACAAATTTTGCCCCTGAAAATGTCTCATTCCTTTTCTCCCTCCTTCCTAGACCTCTCTGTCTCAAAAGAGGTCTGAATAAAATGGCTTCTTCTGACAGAAGAATTCTGAATTTTATTTGGTTGAGGGAAGGAGGTAAGAGAAAGAAATGAAGGCAACTTTTCCTTTATCTTCAGTGTTTTAATTTTTGACTACATGGATGTATTCACGAATTAGTCATGAAACTAAACATAAAGGAAGGGGTAAAATAATTATGTAAGAGATACCTAGAAAATTAAACAGTCCTTTGCAACTACTTTAAGCCCTCCTCACCCTTGCCATCCTCAGCATACAAGACTACTCAGCTCTACACTGCACGTTAAAATGAGAAACCAGTGGCTCTCCCCAGTTGCTCATATCAGTGAGAAATAGTAAACCGGCAACACTCAAGCAAATATCATCTTTCCTTTGTTGGTCCCTGTAAACTCCATGAAGTACACAGTGACTGGCATGTAACCAACACTCAATTATGTAATTATCGAGTGGCTTGCTGAAAGAATAAGTGACTGAAGAAACTCCAGTGTCATGTCTTAAGGACTGAATGCTGATCATTTTTCCTTCCTTGGTGACTTCAACACACTATCCAAGACTCCCCTCAAAGGATCACTCCTGTGTGTCTATATTTTGTTGACATCTAGCTTACTCGCTGGGTTTTCCTGGTAGCTCAGATGGGAAAGCATCCACTTGCAATTCAGGAGACCCCGGTTTGATTTCTGGGTCAGGAAGATTCCCTGGAGAAGAGTTAGGCTACCCACTCTAGTATTCTTGGGCTTCCCTGGTGGCTCAGATGGTAAAGAATCAGCCTGAACTCATGGGTTCAATCCATGGGTTCGTAAGATACCCTGGAGGAGGGCATGGCGAACCACTCCACTATTCTTGCCTAGAGAATCTCTAGGGACAGAGGAGCCTGAAAGGCTACAGTCACGGGGTCGCAAAGAGTTGGACACTACTAAGCACAGCACAACATAGTCGCTGTGAGGAACACAAATTTTGAGCCTATATCTAGATGTCTTCTTCTGATGGCTAATTCCACCATCAAGTAGATAAAGACAGACAACATTTTAAGCAATACCAACAGACCCCTCTCAGTATGTCCTTCTTTTATGTTTTTAGTAACGTCTTCCTCCACTTTTTGTTTGTTTTCTGCTACTTGGAAAATGAAACAGGTTTTGAATAAGACAACGATTAAACCAGTTGATTTTTTTTTTCTCTTGTATTAGAGAAAATCTCTCTAATCTAGCAGTGATACAGACCAAAACAGTATGAGGAATCTAACAGCATTCTGTTAGGAGGTGAAAATTTAACACTGTTAGGATCTAAACTACATATGTGATATTTATTATAAAGGGTATTCTGCAAATAAGAATGCATTAAACATTTCTATTTGTAAATTACCTTTATTCTCAATAGTCAATGTTTAAATAATTTTCTATTCATAAGCTTGTTGACTAAAAATAAACAATACACTAAGGAAATATTCAGAGGTGACACAATGTGTCCCCTCAAACTTCTCATCTTAAAATTGTGCCCTTTGTGAAACTTAATTCCACCCATCACTTGAATGTTCGAAGGTAAAATATTTTGTTAAATAAAATATTTTCACTAAGGACAAAATACCTCATACCTTCTTTCACACAGGAATGATAACATGAAGGCCTCAAAAAATTTTTAAAGAAGGTCCATAAAACAACTTAAATCTTTAAGATAATAATGACAACATGAATCTAGCACAAACTGTTAAAGGAATCTCTAAAATCCACTCTCCATCTCACCCTGGGACAACTCCAAGGACATTCAAGTCCCATTTGTAACCTTCAAGAAGTTTGAAAAACAAACATTTGTCTTAGCAATGTAGAAACCCAGAGAAAGATCACACCATTAGCTCCTTGACACAGCCTGGCACAGACTCTGCTTGGCGCAGAACACAAGAAAGTTCCAAAGAATTCATCATGCTGCAAAACACAGCATTTTTCAGATGGCTTAGCAAAAGAGACACAGTAATTCCGGAATATCAAAACAGAAGAAAGATTTCCAGATGACATCACTGACTGCTATGGGCAATTTATTTACATCAGAGTTTCTTAACCCCAACACTCTTGGCACTTGGGACTAGACAATTATTTTTTATAGGAGACTGTGCATTGCAGGATGCTTAATAGCATACCAAGCTTCTGCCCCCTAGATGCCAGTAGTACACACCCAAGTCACAACAACCCTCCCCCCAACAAAACAAAAACAAAAACCTCCAGATATTCCCGATATCTCCTGGGGGATGAAACAGCCCTTGGGTGAGAACCACTAAAAAACAACAATGACACAGACGATGACCATGACGACAATGATAATGATGAGGACAGTAAAAAAGCAGTAATAATAATAAATCAAAACAACTTCACCTTAGTATTCCACATCAGATATTGTACTAGAGACTTTATATATACTTTATCCTATAAAACAACGCTATGAAATAGGTACTACAATGTTCCACATATTATAGATAAAGGAACTGAACTTTTAAAAAGTTAAGTGCCTTATTCAAAGCCATACAATTATTAAAGGGATGACAAGGGTTCAATTTCTAAATCACTAAGTTTAACCACCATGCTACATACTGCCATCTCCCCAAGGAGAATCACGCATGTGTCTTTGAATGCAACACTAAATAGGCTGTTGTTGCAAAGAGAGGCAAATGTATAATGTGGTACCCAAAGAAAACAACAGACTTTGTGGAGAGGTAGGTGAAGCAGGGCATCGCTGGCCAGGAAACTCCTGGGAGGCACCTATTAACAACATATGCTTTACATACAATCTTGATCATCCTCAGAGCAACCTCTCAAGATAGACATGTCCCAGCTGACATGTTACAGGTAAAAAGAAAAAGAAAAAGAAAAAAAACTACATCCAGAGAGACTTGAATAAACAATTCAAGGTCACATAACTGACTTTCCAAATAGAGCCAAGACTTAAAATGAGACTGGTCTGACAACTGAGCTTCAACTGCTAGGGATACAGTGATTTTATGGGTTGAGAAAGAATAATATAAACAGCACACATACCATGGGCAGTAACTGACAGAGGTGAAATCCCCTTGGGTCCCACTTCATGGTGAGACCTTGAGAAGACCAACAGAACTCACTCATGATCCAATCACGTCACAAACTGGGGACTGTTCCGGTACCCTGTCCCTCTGGACCACCTCAGGCTCCATTTAGGTATTGGCTTTTAGATTTTATTAAGTAGAGCCAGATATTTTGGTTTTTTTGTTTTTTTTTTCCTACGTGAAATTTCCCTTTACTAGGATATTAACTTCACAGTTGAAGGTCAGCTGGGATATGTGAGGTCCACGAACAATGTGTCTGGCGGATAACCCAAAAGGGGAGGAAAGACACAAAGGGAAATTTATGATGGGAAAATGAGAGGAGGAAATAATCTACAGTACAGATATTTAATCTGAGAGAAATATTTGGATATTGGGAATAACACAGGAGAACTGAGGCAATGATTATGGTTTAGAAGGGCCCAGGGATTGTTATTAACTAAGAGACTATTCTACATACACACACCAGTGTAAAAGCACTGTTTGAGGTTTCACAGAGCCCTCCCATCACAGACAGTGATGAGATGATCTAAAAGCTAGGATAATGGACCACACTGGGATCCTACGCTTGTTTCTGGATGCTTCAGGAGCTCACATGTAGAAGATAAATGTAAATGAAAGGCCATTAGAATATAGTAATAATTGCCACCATTTCCAAAGGGAAGTTAAATAAGTAGGTTAAATAATTTTATATAATTTTTCAGGATCACAGAAATTCAGTTCTCAGATGTCATCCATCTTAAGTTCTTTTGCAATAGGGAAAGGAGAGCTTATACAAGCCAGACAACTGGAGGCATTAACAGTGAGAGAGAAGAAACTATGGAGAAGGAAAGAACAACTTATATTAGGGGTCTTTCAGGAACACTTTGCACTGGGCTGTTCACTTTGTTCTAACACTATGGTGGTTCAGTTTTACCACCATGCAAAAACCCCAAACAATTAACAAAAAAAAAAAAAAACCCTTTCAGTTATGATGGAAAACCGAACTGAAGCTGAAGACAGGACACTCTCACCTACTGACCTAGTCACATGCCCAGCCCTGGAGCCTGGAAGCCCAGGAAGAGGCTAGTGCAGGAGAAAAGAGTGGGATGCCCACTTAGAGGTGGTACCCAGTTATCAAGTAAGAGGAGTGGATATGATGTGGGCGAAAACATAGACTGTACATTCCAATCATGTATCATGTACATACAATGGTAAATACCGCACAGCTCTTCTTTCTAGAACAACTCAGTCTTTCAAACTCATTTATGTTCCTTTCCTCTCTGCTGCCCTACTACACATCCCCAGTATGAATGCCCCTCCCGTACCTGTCCTCCCACTTCTGTGTGCTCATTTGAGTCCCTCTCCTGATCCCCCACTCAACACACATAAACTTCTCTCCATTATCTATCATTTTCTCCATTTCAAGATCTCTGCTTTTTCCAAGTATCTTATAGTTTAATCTATAGTAAAAAACATGAGCCAGTATAAGAATTCATTCACCAAAAGGTGCTGTCATATTCCCCTTTGCCTGTAATGTCCCTTTACATAAAGTTATTTTAACTTGGAGGCATGCATGCATACTAATGGAGAAATTTTAGATACTGTGACACTTCTGGGGATACCAAGATTTTTCTTCTGAATGGGCTTCAAATCATGCCACAGAGATAGACAAGCCACAGAAATAGCCCATAGGAACCCTCTCTCTTTATCCAGTTTCTGCCCCATCCACCTAAAAGGCTGACATGCATGACCAGTAATGTCTTCACCTGGAAAAGTAATAATTCCAAAAGGTTATTTCAAAACAGACTGTTAAATGAAACATGAGCAATTCCATTAGTGTTGATTACAAACACAAGGCAGAATCTACTTCAGACAAGAAAATAGTAACCACAACAACAAATGGAAAATGAGTTCCAATTTGGCTGCCTGGAGAGAACTGAATGAAAGGATGGGTATTTTCCTTCTCTAATTTCTGAGGATCCAGCAACGGTTCCCTGTCTGTCAGTGATGCTAAGAGGTCAGTCACAGGGAAGAAGATACCAGGCCTCTGTTGGATATCTTGAGTTCCTCAATCAGCCAAAGGGGCACAGACCAGCGTCAACATATGGCAGGGAGTAGGTTTCTACATTTTCACAAAATATAGGCAATACAAGTTCCAAGCTCGTTCCTCTGCTACTTACACAACATACACACATATAAAAATACATAATGATGCAGTTAATCAAACTGCAGAATGACTCACAAATAATGTTACTACCAGAAGGACATGTTTGCCTTCTTAGTAATTTCATTAAATACTTGCTAAAGGTATTTTGGGGGAGGAGCAGATAGAATTTCTTTTATTCCAATGTCAACCTTGAGATCTGTCTTCCAGTTTCAACAGTATTCCCTGTTCAGCAACTTCTCAACTCATACCTACAAATGTGGGGATCCATCTGTCCAGATGCTTTACATGAAACAAAAATATCTAGCCTCCAGACCTTACACTAACAAACTTCAGTCCACCTGAGATGGCCAGAAGTTTTCCCTACTTTCTTTCCTCACTCCTGAGTAAGTTACATGCTGCATTTACTGTGGCCCCACAGTTCCCCAAACTTGTCATTCTCAGATTTATTTGCTTGTTGTTATATCCATCACATATCCCAAAAAAGGACTACAAACCATGCAGACTTCTTAAAAAATAAAAACTCACCATTTACCAGGTCCTCATGACCCAGGCTCAGGCACACCCACTCTGCCTTGCTCATATGACCCAGCCATAAGACTGTCTTTCCCTCTATCTGGAGAAGACTTTGCTCAATTCTTCCCATTCCTCCAGTCCCAAGCCTATGCACCTTTTTCATGACTTGAAGTCAATGGTATAGAAGCAGCCCTATTTCCTCCCCAGGTCCACAGACTTTCATTTTCAGCAACCTATTTATGTGCTTCAAAGCACCTACATACCTTGATATTGCACGTGTTTTTTATGTATGTACGTGTTCAGTCTCTCTCCCCTTCCTCCCATGCAAGACCATATATTTCAGGTGAGCTTCTGGCAGTTTCTTCATTACCTTGTAAGTTCCTGACCTATAAACACTTAATACATATTTCTTGAGATAATGAATCCATTGGTTTTAAACAAAAGACTAAAGAATAATTTAATGAATAGCTACATACTGACTCAGTCAGCTAGAAATATGTTAACAAAACACTGGGTGGCTTATATATCAGAAACTTCGTTCTCAGAGTTACTAAAATTTGGAAGTGGAAGCTTCAGGCACCAACTGATTTGGTTCCTGGGGAGAGCTCTTTTCCCAGCTTCCAGATGGGCAACGTTCTCACTCTCTTCTCGCATGGTGATAAAATGGAGCACTCTGGTCTATTTATCTTCTTATAAGGACATTATTCCCATCAAGGAAGCTCCAAGGTCATGACCTCACCTAAATCTCATTACTTCCCAAAGACCCCCACCTCCAATATCATCATGTTAGGAAGTAGGGCTTCAACACATAAATTTGGAGGGGATGGAAACATTTAGCCCATAACACATATGGAAGAATGAAAGAATGATTTTTTGCTTGATTCATCATAGACTTTTAGCATCTGCAAGCTAATGGTAGAAAATGTTCTATAATACTAAAGTAAGTACACAAGAAAGGAAAAGTTGGCATACATACTTCATTATTCAAACTGCATGCAGTTTCATAGAAAAAACTCTTTGCATCTTGGCCCCTCAATATTTATAGAACATCCTTCTGTTATAACTTTCTGTTGGTCTTATAATTCAGCCAGTACTGACATGAACAAACAATGAAGACTAGAGTTGGTAGCATTTCTTGGTTAGTCTAGGAGATTAGTGTCTGAATCCTGGATAGCTTTTTTCTTATTACATTGGACATCTTTTGGATTGTCTGCCAAACCCAGAAGCCAATCATCTTCTTGGGAAGCTTCTTGCCAGATCTCCAAGGGAGCCCCAGGCAGCCATGTTTGGACAGGGAATCCAGGCTGCACTCATTGGCCAAGAGCAGTCACATGACCCAGACTTGGCAAAACAGAATAACTTTCCAGGGAATTTGGAACTATGAATGAGAGCCAGCCAGCCAGTCTCCGTGGGTGGCTGGAATTGTAGAAGCAGCTAGGGGTTATTCATGTTTTCTTCAATAAAAACGCTGCTCAGCAGAAAAATACAGAATATAGCAAAAACTAAAAAGCAGAGGCAAGACAGTGAGAGATTGTCCCAGTAGTTTTTCAGGTCCAGAATATAGCCCATTCCCAAGAACCAGCTCACTTATGACTGTAAACACCATGAAACACCCCGGTACAGGAGACACCCTCTTTTCCTTCTTTTACATGAGCTACTTTTGTTGCCAGCTAATTAACTGAAAACAACCCAATATGTATATTAACATACCCTAAGAAAATGAAAACCCTTTGTGTATTTATATACATATGCATGGGAACATGCATACAACAAGCTATGAATATGAAACTTTTTCTTTTTCTGCAAACTCCCACAAAAACTCCGAATGAGGGGAACTAATTAATCTCACGATCGCTAAATTAATTCAGCATGAAACTGTTTTTTTTTTTCCTTTATGAAGCTCAAAGCCGAGCCATCTAAAGAGTTTTCAGGAAGCATATTTTCCTAGACAAATGATAATTCTTTTAAGTAGAGAGGGAAAATAAGAATGCTCCACCAAGTTGCACACTCAGGGCATTTCTGACTCAGTGTAGGTGCAACATAAAAGCTGCCACAAAGTGGGTGCTCTGAGAATGTTAATAGCTGTTACTGTTGCTAATATGAATTATCTGTTTCTGACCAGTGCTCCCCAGTAGGATGTGTGAGATGGGAGCACACTTTTGCTGTGGCCCTAAAACTGTAAAAACACCTTTTCCTAGCAAGGATTGAATAAAATAATAGGATAATTTAAAAGCTTAGCAATGACACTTGGCATGCTATGTTTTAAAGGAATTCTAGATGACTTAAAATTAATGACACAAAATGACTAGTTAAAATTGGCTTACATTCTTTAAAAGAAAAAATGTAAATGTATTTCTAACATGCTGTTTAACTTTATCTGCATAAGGCAATTAAGATAAAATTCATCTTTAAGATGGTGATGAAAGGTAAATAGGATGAGACAGTTGGATGGTATCACCAACTCAATGGACATGAGTTTGAGTAAAGTCCAGGAGTTGGTGATGGACAGGGGGCCCTGGCATGCTGCAGTCCATGAGGTTGCAAAGAGTTGGACATGACTGAGTGAGTGAACTGAATTGAACTCAGTGCATATGTTTCTACTCCACTGACTGTTCTATTAAAATATGATAACTTCATGCATAATTGGAATAATGAGGAATACATTTGTAAGTTACCAAATCAAATATAGAAACAATTTTTCAAAGCCCCTCCCCAACAAAGGATAACAAACCTTTTTAAAATGGTATGTTTCACATTATAGATAGTTCAAAGCTACGTCTTTTACATAGTCAAAAATCTCACCCAAAGGACTCCAATCTGAACTGTACAGGTGTTGGCAGGACCAGGGACATTTGCAGCTAACAAAGCAAGCACTTTATTTTCTTAAAACAACTGCATATTCTCACTAACAACTCAACAGGTTGCCTTTCCCCACAGTGAAAGGACAACTCAAAAAATATTCAGAGCATCATAGAACATTACAGAAGTCTTTTATGGCTGTCATGTTTTTATGTCTTTGAGAAACGGCGATAATTCAGGTTTCACTTCTATAGTAATTTAATTTGATCATTTTAAAATTCACACATAAAATGGTTCATTTATATAACCAGTTGCTAAGAGTCTTGGTATTTTAATAGGCAGCTTATGAAAACATACCTATTGAAAGAAATTACTAGTGTCTACAGAGAGGAAAAGGATGGATAAAGCTCATAAAACTTAACTGCATTTTAGTTTTGACTTGGGAAAGCTGCAAGATCATCCATTGGGAAACTCGATCTATACACCCACTGATATACTGCTAAGCCCTACCTGGTACATTCCCAGCCAGCTGCTGCAATGAGAGTCTCTTGTCTAAAGGGTTCCAGGAGCTGATAGCGAACAGCAGAGCTGACATGTGCTCTTCTACAACTAACCTTATGATAGTCTCAAGGACTCAGAGAACTAGAAGGGAGTTTCTTTCCTCAAAATGTGACAAAAGTCTGGGCCTGAAGTCCAGAAATAAATTGGTCCAGCCTAATTCAAATCAGAGCCAACAATTGGTTGCTGACTACTCTAAAAAGTGAAAACTGTTAGTTACTCAGTTGTGTCTGAGTCTGTGCGACTCCACTGACTGTAGCCCATCAGGCTCCTCAGTCCATGGAATTCTCCAGGCAAAAACACTGGAGTGGGTAGCTGTTTCCTTCTCCAGGAGATTTTCTCGACCCAGGATAGAACCCAGGTCTCCTGAATTGCAGGCAGATTCTTTACCATCTGAGCCACCAGTGAAGCCCTGACTGCTCTAAGCATGGAGGCAATACCACATCCAGTCAAGTCTCAAGAATACTCAAATTCAATCTTACTCAGCAGTTTTATGTTGTGAACCAGAAAGGCTGAGCAAGCAACTTCTGGTAGGTACAGCAAACTCTATAGAAAACTTCCTATGGAAAAGAGTTCTCATCAGAAGCCAAAAATGTGACCTTGATCTGAGATTCCAAGCATGCACATTTGTGAGAAATAAATGTCTGTTATTAAAAGAAAGAAAGGAACCTTCCTGTTCCAAAATATCTCCCTACTCATTTGACAGGCATGCCTAAATTCTTACCTTGAGTTGCCATGAGATACAGTAAGGAAACACTTAAAATTTCCCTGACAGAGAGGGCAAAATCCATGAAGATAATAAATCCTGTAGTATTATCTTAGCATGAATTTTATATTATATTTTTAAATTATAAAATCCATTTTACATTGTAAAATATATTCTAAGATATATCAACACTTATTAAGGGTTTTTGTGCCAGGAACTGTGATTATATGCAGCTTATATAGGAGTGTTTTATATACCTTAATTAATCCTCATATGCCTCAAGGCAAGTTCTATTATTATCTATATTTTAGTTACAAAACCTTAGTCTGGTTAAGTAACTGGCCAAAAGTCAAGCAACAAATAAAGAAGCAGAACGACCCAGGGTCATCTGACTCTAAATGCTGAACTCTTAACATTATATCTATATTTCTCTCCAGCCAAGTTCTAAAGGAAGCTAGTAAACAAAAGACAGAGGTAGCAAGTACAAAGGACACTGATTTGTCCCTTTAAAAAAGAAAATGTTTTTTGTCTAGATGGTGGCACTGAATGTTAGCAGCTCTGGAATGGCTGAGGGAATTTTTTTTTTTTTAATGCTAGTGCCCAGGCTCCAGGTTTTGATCCCTATTCTGATTCCAATTGATTTCTACATCAGAATTTTTATACCCTTTCACAGGTGATTTACACAGAGAGTACAGGTCAAACTACCATCTGGAAGGATACAGAGTGGAAATTTAATGTTAATAAAAGAAGCTAAGTGACCAAATGAAGTTTTAGAAAATTCTAGCACAGTGTTGTCCATGTTAGAAATGATCTATAATCTGCCTTGTCCATTATGGAAGCTACTAGCTACAATGGCTAGTATGACTGAAGAAATCAATTTAACATTTAATTTCAATTATTTTTCATTTAATCAAGAATAGATGCTACTATATTGGATAACATAGTTCCAAAGGTCCCTCAGTGCATCTAAGCATCCTTGGTTTACAACAGCTAAAAAGAGGGATATGGACTGTAAGCAACAAGGCAAGGTAAATAAGGCCTTACTGTTCATATCCATCAGGACCAATTTTCCAAAATGGAGCTTTGTTAACAACTCAGATGCTCTGAGTACCTTACAGGGGGAAAAAAAAAAAAAAAGATCAATGCCATAGAACGTATGTCCAGCCAAATATGCTTTGAGGACATAAGTCTTTAGCATCATTCTTTATTTGCTCTTTATAAAGCAAGTACCACCTGCAAGCTATGGCTGTAATATACACCATATCATACTGATAATGCAAAGAAATGAAGACAGTTAAGGATGTGAAGAAACTGCATCTTAACATCTTTGGCATCTACTAAAGTATATATACATATATATACACACATATATACACACACAGACATATACATTCCATGGATTGATTAGTAATTTAATAGCATAGAAAATATAAATATATTTATCTAATATCATGAATATTGTAGCTAATAATACTTGAGGAATATAAGGGCTTAGACACAAGTCACAGTCTAAAAAATATATGTGCTCAGTCACTAAATCGTGTTCAACTCTTTGCAACCCTGTGGACTATAGCCCATGGGCTCTTCTGTCTGTGGGATTTTCCACACAAGAATACTGGACTGTGTTGCTATTTCCTCCTCCAGGGGATCTTCCCAACCCAGGGATTGAACTCAAATCTTCTGCACTGGCAGGTGGATTCTTTTCCACTGAGTCACCTGGAAAGTCAAAAAAACTATCCACAGTCTACCGAAAAGCCTCACCTTTACTTCAATAAGAATTTTAAAAATTCTCGGACAAAAAACATGCCTGTGTGTCAAGCTATTAAACATTCCTTAATTTGGGCTACAAGACTACATGCTGGTACTCATTCCAGAGATGTGTACATTTGCCTAAATTTTGCCATGAAGTGAGATGCTTTTTTAAAAGCTCATATTATTTGAATTATGCATATCGAATGTTAAAATATTTTATATCTAAATTTAATTTAGAATTTAACTTAATGTTTAACTAATTATATATGTGAATACCTCAATTATTTAAAATGATTTACTATGTTGTGAATGAGACTTTCAAAAAGAAACATCATCTATGGCTCTGTATTTACCTTTATAATACAGTCATGCAAAACACCTGAGCATAATACCCATCTAAACAAAACCAGGAACTTCATCTGGTAAATTAAACTGTCTGGAGATAAACACCAAAAACTTGTTGATACACTTCTTATTAACTTGATAATATACTCGAACGTCCATTTTCCAAAATCAAGACAAGTTAACGATTAAGAGCTGCTAGAAAAGAGAGAGCAAGAGGGATTAGTAACACTGAAAATGTGTTGAATGTATTCAAGATCCAAGATCATCAGTTGCTTTCTGGGTACAGTCCTTTTGGATCATTCCTATCCTACTCTATATCATCTAAATAACAACTACTGTTCTGGCCTTGGTAACTCCTTTTATGACAGTAATGAAAAGGAAAAGTTTGCCTTTGTTTCTAAGAAAATGACATACAAATGTAATACAACAAGACACAATGGTCCAATAAAAAGGAAAAGCAAATCTTAAAAGAAATTTGGACTATGATAATGGCCTAAAACAGTCATTTCCAATGCAAGAGACCATGATATCTACTAATTGTTCCTTTCCAATTACGTAGTGAAAGTCAAACACGTAACACATTAGCTGCAGCAAAGAACAAGTGAAATTATGAATCCATCTCACTTTATCTTTTTAAACAGAATTTTTTTAAAGCCTATAGTCTTTTTTTTTTAATACAGTATTCCAAATAATTCAAACACTACCCTGGCCTTAAAAAAAAATTGGTTAATTGATCCTCCATGGGATATCTTATACATTTTCTGCACATCTATCTTCAATATTTAATTCAAAAAATACTTATTGAGGCTCCATATGCCAAGTGCCATACCAGACACTGGCAATCTGACAACGAACATGATAAGTTTAATGGTCTGATGGAACAACATATAAATTTATGGATTAAAAAAGAGCTGATAAGTGCTCTAATAGGAGCACAATCAGGATGCTGTCAGAACATAGAAAAGGGTGGATTCAGCCCACATAAGGAAGTGAGAAAAAGCCTTCCAGAAGATGTGATCTAAGATGGACAACAGAACCAATGGAGGGGCAGGGAATATGGGACGTTAAGAGCGTCACTATCCAAAAAGTTAACATGTACAACAGTGCAGTGGTGAGCAGGGCACTGAATGAAGGAGAAGGCAATGCTCACTAAGCTCAAGAAGAAAGTGGATTCAAGATGTGGTCAGAGAACAAGCAGAGGTAACCAGTGAAGGATTTATACATCACATTAAGGAGTCTCAGCTTCTATCCTGACAGCCTGGAGGTACCAGATTTGAGTTTTATAGGACAATTATTCTGGTAGCCTCAAAGAAAAGAAATTGGAGTGTGGAGGAGGCCAAAGTGCATAAGACTCTTGACAACTGTCTCTGAGAATGCAGTTTAACAGGATTCAATGCAAGATTAATTGACAGCATTGATCCAAGTTAATTCATGCTGGAAAACATATCTATTTACCTATTCATGCCCAAAATACGTATTTCTATCACTCTTTACTAACAAGGCATGTGCTTACCATCCATAGGTGGTAAGGATATGGAGTTTAAGCCATTTCATAAAAGCTTCCCCCAAATTTTATGTATTCTATCTCCTTCCCACCACCCTCACATCGGTCATTCTAGTGATCAATGGATACACCTGCATAGCAGCAGGTCATAATTAAGAGACAGATCTTCCCCTAAACTGAGGTAACTTCTTTTTTTCACAGTGTTGATTCTACCAATATAATACAGTCCACCCAGCATTAAAACAATAAAAACCAAAGTTAAGGGATAAACATATCCATCCGGAAATTGTTGAGCAGAATTATATACCTGTATATCAAGCAAATATGCTGCATTTGCACAGGGATATAGTGCAAGAAACATCCCACTGGACCATACTAGGCATTAACCCCAGAAATTTATAAATTAGTTAACTGATCTTTAAGCTGACTTTCTAGAATACCCAAAAATTAGTACCCAAAGAGAAACAAGTCTTTACTGCTGCAAAAGCAAGTATTTCAAAGTGAGAGGGGAAAAAAAAAAAATCACCATACTTGAATAGTGTTATTTATTGTAGCACCTATTTTTTTTCTGCCTTTCAGCTTGCACCGCATAAAATTACCATTTTCTGGGCGATCCCTGGAGATGAGTCTCTGGTGCTCTTACCACAAATAGGAACAGTTTTAGAAGTCTGCTCTTTAACATTTGAGATTTCTCCATGGTTTTCTTGCTATTTACAGCCCATCTCCAGCTACATCAGTGACATCATCCTCCATTTCAAGGCCCAGTGGGTAGAATGGGTAGTGACAGAGTACGTGCTTACATGCTAAATTGCTTCAGTCCTGTTCGACGCTTGTCCATGGAGTTTTCCAGGCAGGAATACTGGAGAGGATGGTCATTTCCTTCTCCAGAGGACCTTCCCAACCCAGAGATCAAACCTGTGTCTCTTATGTCTCCTGCACTGGCAGAGGGGTTCTTTATCACTAGCACCACCTGGGAAACCCAGTGACAAAACAGCAATCTCTTCCATTTAAGTCAAGGAGTATACCTTCAACTCTAATTTAAACATATTTTCACCAAGGGTCCTTAACCTTTTAGGCTAATAAGTATTATGGATGTAATGTACAACATGATAAATATAATTAACATTGTTGTATGTTATATATAAAAGTTGTTAAGAGAGTAAATCATAAGTGAGTTTTCATACTTTGTTTTCAAACTTTCTGTTTCTTTTAACATTGCATATATATACATATATATGCTCACCAGATATATATATATATATATATGGAATGATGCTGGATGTTCAATAACCTTACTGTGGTAATCAAAAAAGAAGAAAGGCATAATAGATATTTGTTAAATGAAAGAGAGGGTTAAATACTAATTCAAAAAGACATATGTATAACAATGTTCACAGCAGCATTATTTACAAAAGCCAAGGTATGAAGCATTCATCAATAGATGGATGGATGAAAAACATGTGGTGTACACACACACACACACCATACGGAGGACTAAAACTTAGAAATTTTTAAAGAAAAGAAATATTGTCATTTGCAACAACATGGATAAATCTAGAAGGTAATATGCTGTGAAGTAAGAGAAAGACAAATACCATATGATCTCAGTTATATGTGTAAATTAAAAAAACAAAGTGAAAACAAACTTAGAGATACAGAGAACAAGAGTAGCTGCCAGAAGTGGGGGAAGGAGAGGGTGGGAGGGCAAAATAGGTGAAGAGAATTAAGAGGTACAAGGTGCATGCGTGCTCAGTCATGTTTGACTCTTTTGGAAGCCTACAGACTGTATCTCACCAGGCTCCTCTGTCCACGGGATTTCCCAGGCAAGAATACCCTGGAGTGGGTTGCCATTTCCTCCTCCAGGGGATCTTCCCAACCCAGGGATCAAACCTGAGTCTCCTGTTCTCCTGTATTGGCAGATATATTCTCTACCACTACCACCACCTGGGAAGCCCCTAAGAGGTACAAACCTCCAGTTGTATCAATAAAATAAATTATCCACAAGGATGTAAAATACAGCATATCAAATATGGTCAACAATATTATAATAACTGTATGGAGGCAGATAGTTACTAGACTTACTGTAATCTTTCCATAATGTGTGAAATGTCACATCATTATGTAGTACAGCTGAAACTAACATAATATTGTACATCAATTACATTTCAACCAAAAAAAAAAAGAGAGAAAGAAAAAAAAAATGAATGTAGAGGGTATCCCCACTAGTTCATATTATTCATTTGGTTCATATTAGTCACTCCACTAGTCCTAAGGCTAGTGGCAACACAGTGAGGCCCACATAAATCTAAATAAAATCTTTCCCAGACTTCTTGTACTGTTATTTACATACACTGTATGCACTGCTGTTGTCAACAGCATCTCCTCTGGTCTACCACTACTGTTGTGCTTCCAGTTGGCTTCTCCTTCAGTACTCACAGCTTGGCACATCATCTCAATGATTACTGGAATGCAATAAAAGTCCAACCCGAAGGAATCTAATTTTTTTTCTTTTGAAAAATGGTATTTACTGCACCTGTACTGATCTAGATCCTGAGGATGATAAGTCTTTCAAGGGGCTTTCATTTTGAAGCATGCACACATGCCTGGCACACCCTCTCCCCAACGTCACCATGAGAGGCAGTAATGCACAGGAAGGCTCTAGAATTTAAGAGTGGGTATAATTCTTGGTTTTGCCCCTGACCGAATGGTGGGACACTAGATGAACCCTTTAAACTCTCTTTGCCTCAGTGTCCTCACTGGTAAAATAAAGAATATTTAAAATTCTACTTCCCAGAGTTGTTGGAATTAAACACAAAATGGCTATCACAATACCCAGCCAAAACAATGACTACAGCTACTGGTTATCATACCAGGTTTTTTCCCAGGAAGATTTTGAAAATTAATTTGTTTTAATTAAAAGAGGATTAAAGGCTGTTTGGCCAAGTCACCCACATCTACTCACTACCCCTGCTAACTTGGAATTGCACATGATTTTGAGAATCCCCATCCTGTTCTTTCCCTAAACCTTTGGGGGGAGGAGGGGGGTCTCAGATGAGAGACCTAACAAGTGCCAGAGCTGCAGATATGCAGATAATAGGACTTGGTTGCTCATCACATCTGGACTCCTCTCCAACTCTTTGGTGGCCAAGCTCCAAATTTTGGAACTTCACAAGTTCCAAAGTTTTAAGTCTTATTTGCACACTTGCTGTATGAGGAAAATGAACCATACTCCACTGCATGGATGGAGGCAAACAAGGGACGGGTTCAGCAGGTCTTGAAGGCCCAAGGTTAATTTCCCAACTTTGAGCTGTTAAGAAATACAGGAATGATGAGGGAGACCCTTAGAAAGCAGCATGTACAAGCCAAATGAGTTGTTGAAAGGATTTTGCATGAGTTTCATTATCTTAAACAAAAAAAATCCATCCACTGCTCTCAGCCTACTCAACCTCTTTCCATCATTAAGGGACTCACCAACAAAGAAACAAGACACAACAGCTCTCCACTTCCTCCTAAAAGTGGCCACCTTTCTCCTTTTGAATCTATAGCAGCATCTAGGGTTTGGGTTTTTAGTCAGGAAAGCAGTATTGCTCAAAGACATGGATTTTCTCTTGCCTATCAATAATTTAACCTCTCAGTAAATTACAGCAAACATCTGCTTGCTGAAAAGCACCATGTTACTTTCCATCATAACCTCTTCTGCTGCCACACAAAAATAAATCTGTGGCAATATTCAAAAATATTTTAAGATTATATGGATACTAAATATTTACAGATGCTCCCTGAGAGAAGCATGATCTGCACTACCTACTTCAAACAATCAAACATGCACACACAAGCAGCTTAAGGGAAAAGATCCTTGAAGTATAAAGTGGACAAAGAATTACCTTCAAAAAGTAGAGCAGACAATGAATGAACCATTTGTAAAGAGCATCTTGGTTTAAGACATTTTAATATATTATTTTTGAAAACATAAGCCTGAGGTTAGTTTTGGGAAATCTAAGAGATTTATAGCTCACCAATTAACCATTTTGGCGAATGGCATTCTCTTTTCTCCCCCTACCTGAGGGCCTTGCATTTAAACAATACTTCTCTTAAAAGAACTGTCCTTAACATCAATTGCATAAAACATTGAACCCTAGCACCAGGTTGCTGAGTGAGCTTGTAGTATCTCTTTTCAACTGCAGGTTCAGTGACATTCATGTTAATAGGCTGAAATCAGTTACGGTGGGTTTGCTTACACCTTGGAAATCACCAAGGGCTGCAAATCAGAAGTCTTTTCTTTTGCCTAGAGAGCCAGTTAAACACCAGCATACCAACGGGGCAAAATATCCACCAAAAAGGGACTGATTTGGGCTTTCCTGGTGGCTCAGTGGTATAGAATTTGCCTGCCAACGCAGTAGACATGGGTTTGATCCCTGATCTGGGGGAGATCCCACATGCCGCAAAACAACTAAGCCTGTGGGATACAACTATCGAGCCTGTGCTCGATGGAGGCAATTCCTGAGCCCATGTGTAGCAACTACTGAAGACCATGCACCCCAAAGCCCGTGCTCTGCTACAAGAGAAGCCACCACGTTGAGAAGATCACGCACCACAACTAGAAAATAGTCCCTGCTCACCACAAGTAAAGAAAAGCTTGTACATCAACAAAGACCCAGCAGAGCCAAAATTTAAAAAAATTTAAAGGACAGATTTAATAAATGATGGCAAAATTATACAACAGAATTCCAAAACACCTTGAAAAGTTATGCTGAACTATACATTGATGGAGAAGGAAAGGTGTCCACAGTATTTTAAAGTTACAATTATATATTAGAGGTAATTGTAAAACTACACACACATATATATGTATTTTCACATGGGATCCCATTTTAGTAACTTATATATGTATAAATACATATACATACACACACAAAGAGAGAAAAATCTGGAAAAATATGTACCTAAATAGCAAAAACACACTATCTATCAATGGCTGGTAAGAGTATGAGTAAATTCTAGTTTACCTAACTTTTCTGAATTTTCCAAAGTTTTTGGAATAAATGGCTATGATTTCAAAATGGACAGGGGACTACAATGAAACCTAAATGAAAAGAAATTAGTGTTATGATACTGGCCCAAGTACACAAATTTCAAGTCTAGAATCATGAAGCACCTGTATGTGAAGATGACTGGGGTAAGAAGTAGAGGGGAGTATTCTCTCCTTTTTATTTTATTCATTTTTTAAAAATAACTGAAATGAATTAGGTATCAGAGTTCCCTGTAAGTTTTGAGAAGTTGTTTTGATCTAAATGCACCTTCACCTGCTTCCAGACTAATTAAGAATGGATACTCAGTCTGAGGAAACTTTGAAATAAAAACTAGCATATAATTGAGAAGAATCCTTTTCTTAGTGACCATTCCTATCACTGCATACACTGGTCCATAGTATTCACCACTTGGAAAATTTTGTACCCAACTCAGAAGACCAGGCCAACATGACATATACCAGCATGTATTAAAAAAAAAAACAACTCTCTAATTGCCACAAAGACATCGCTGCATTGAGAAATCGACAGTTTTGCCATTCGGATGCTCTAATAATCTCAGATTCTCCAAAACCCTCTGCAGTAGGTTTTGAAGGCAGAAACATGACCCATTTCCTATTTCAAAAGGGAGTATTTCCAATGCCTTTAAACATTTTATCAAACATAATACAAACTAACATTAGTGAGAGGAATGAGAAAGTCTTTAAAAATGAATAAGAGGAAATTAATCCATCCTACTAGCACTGTTCTTAGCAACATCCTAAGTAATCCACACATTACTTGAGTTAATCGAATTTAATATAAATTTGTACCACCAGCCCCTGTATCCTACTCCAGAAAAGAGATCTCAGGAGATACAGCTTCTCCCGTGGGAGTTCGATTTCCATAATCCAGAGTAATCAGATGATTATAAGGTTCCTAAAATAAAGATTTCCTTATTTTATTCAAGTTTTTCAGACTTGCCTTTTCTTCATGACTTTGACAGTTCTGAAGAATACTGATCTGGTAATTTATAGAATGACCTTCCATTTCTCTTTGATGTATTTCTCATTAGACTAGGGTTATAAACTTGTGGGAAAAATATATGAACAGGTGGGGTGTGCTTCTAATCATACCATATTAGGGGCACATGATGTGAACATGGCTTATCACTGGTGATGTTGACCACATTCACTCAATAAAATTGTCTACCAGGTTTCTCCATGGTAAAGTCACTATTTTCCATTCCCTACCTTACGTTCTTAGACAGCAAGTTACTGAGTTCACGCCACACTTCAGAGGAGGCAAATTTACTTTCCCTTCTAAGTATCAACTTAGACTGTTTGGAATTCTTCTGTAATGACTGTCATCATTGTGAACTCATGGATAATCATTTTATTCTTTGGGCTACTATTCAATGCTATCATTTATTTTGTTGCTATTTATACTCTAAACCTGCACAATTTTTTGAGAAATTGAGATTTGGGATCTTCTCATCAGCTACGTTAGACAGAAATATTTCATTTATCTTATAGTTACATTTTCACAGCTTCAGTGGCTGTCCCATAGTACTAAGAATATGAGATTTGCTTTACAAATGTATGACATCTTGAGGACTACAACACTGCATAGCCCCAGGGGGATACTAGTCTCACACATACACACACACACACACACACACACACACTTCCTCTTATCTTCACCACTAATCATTGGGTAGCTCTTTCTTTTCCTTTATATATTCCACTAGTTTCCTTGACACAGCAGCAAAAGAGGAATACCCATGACCAGGAGCCTAAAGATCTGTAGGACTTGAGAAAGTTAATGATGAATTGGAATATCAGACAGCAAGTGGGGATGCAAGGGAAGAAGAAAGCAACTATTTCCATTTATTGATCACTTCACTACATGCCAAGATCAGTACCAACATATTATTTAAAAAGAAAAAGTCTATCCAGATCATACTCAGAAAAATAAGACAATACCAAAGACACATACAGAAAAGTTGGTAACTATCAAGTCAAATTACCCTTGTCCAAAACTCTTTATATCTTGAGCTCTATAACCTTCTACCCCTAAGAAAGCCAGGAGCTACATTTTAATATGTTTTTGACCCAGGATGCCTGAGTGAAGGGGGCAAACCATAGCATATCAGGTGCATCTTTTCTTCAAGCCCTACTCACCTACACTCCCTCCACCACACACTAAATTTCTAGTTCCCCAGCTATGCACATTAGCATGGAAGAAGTTGTATGGGATTACTGAGATAATTATCACAGAGAAAGATAACCTTTCTCTGATCTCACTTCAGTACTGAGAAATACAGCTCTCATATTTATGTAGTATATAAGTTATATCCCATCAAATCCTTCCAACTGCCTGCAGTCTAATAAAAAGAGTTATATGTAAAAATAAACAGCATCTTTACATCAATCATGATGATGCTGAGACTTAACATCCATTCAAAAAATTCCCTGAGCACCTCCTTTCAGAGGAACCAGTAACCATTCATTCATATAAAGTGCATGTTCAACTAGAGTCAGTTTCATAATATATTAATTAACATTACTCCACTCTGCAATGACAAGACCCCATCTGCTTTCCTGGCAGTGTAGAGGAGATGGATTTTAAGTCAGTTTAAGGGAGATGTGAGTCTCGGATGTTTCTATCTGTACTTGAAACTGAAAGTTCTCATCTAGGTCTACTTTTCACTGTTTGTTAACTCAAGGCCAGAGGAGGACGATTTCTTTATCAAGTTCCATCACAAGGTGAGTGAACAACAGCATCACAGGCTAACTCTGGGGCTGAACTTGACAAGAGAGAGAAGGGTCATCCCACAGCAATAAGATTTTCTACCAACAAAACTTCTCTCCACTTCTCTAATCTTCCTTCTGCACTGTTGCTATTCTCTGAGGTAGTCTTATCTTAAACATATGGGCAGATTTCTCTGAATGACTCTTTAATATGGGGCCTAGAGGAAAGGGAGCAAGAACTACAATGTGACGCCATGGTTAATGATTAATACTCTGATCACCAAATAACTGAAGGCAGAAATCTAAGCAAACTAACATGGTTTCAAGTTTTAAAATCATGTTAGGCTATGTAGGCAGGATAATATTCCCTTGGATGTCCACATCCTAATGCCCAGATATTATGTTATATTACATTAAAGGACATGGCAGGTAGGATAAAGAAAAGGTATGGTGCTCTAGGGGCTTCCCTCATTGATCAGCAGTGAAGAATCTGCCTGAAATGTAGGAGATTCAAGAGATGTGGGTTCAATCTCTGGGTCAGGAAGATCCCTTGGAGTAGCAAATGGTAACCCGCCCCAGCATTCTTGTCTGGGAGATCCCATGGACAGAGGAGTTTGGCAGGCTACAGTCCACGGGGTTGCAAAAAGTCAGACATAACTGTACAACTGAGAACACACACACACACATACACACATACACACAGTCCTTCAGATGTGAAGGCTATCCTGGATTATCCAGTAGGTCCAATATAAATCATATGAGTCCTTAAGAACTAAGAACAATTCCTGGTCAGAGAGACAGGATAGAAGGAGGAGGAGAGATTTCAAAAGCAAAAGGAACTCAACCACTGTTGCTAGCTTAAAGATGCAAGATTATATGGTAACCAGCTAATGAAAATGGAGGGTCCTTAGAAGCTAAGAATGGTTCTCAGCCAGCAAGAAAATGGGAATCTCATTACTACAATGACAACTAAATGAATTTTGCCAACAACACAAACAATCAAGGAAACAGATCTCTCCCAAGAGCCTCCAAAAAGGAATGCAGCCCTGCCAACACCATGATACTAGTCTAGTAAGTTCTATGTCAGAAAAAGAAAATAAATTTGTGTTGTCTTAAGACACTAGGTTCATGACAATTTGTTATAGCAGCAAGAGAAAACTAATACATGGGCTCAGGCAATATGAAGCCTTGTGAGAATATCTTCTAGGATTTCAGTCTTTAAAATCACAAGGAACAAACTACATAGTACATTGTTTACAAATGTTCTTAAGTAAATGAGAGCTGCTGTAGAACCACATTTGCAACACCAAAGACAGCTGTTGGTGATCAGCAAAGTCTCTGAAAGATTATTACCAAACATTAAATCAACCCAGATTATTCTCAAAAGCAAATATAATTAACTTTGACCAGTAATTCCAAGTTTTTTTCAAGTATAAGGAGCTTTTATAGCAGCAATAAATGGCATGGGCTCCTCCATGATCAGTGATGCTTTTAGTAAGTATAGATTGACATAATCCCTCAAATCTAGTCTGGATTCATTAATGCTTATAAATGACTTTGCATCTTATTAATCACAACAGAACCTACATACAGGTGAAAACTTGCATGTGCACTTGCACAAAGGAGAAAATTATTTATACAGACAAAGCTTGGTACACATAGAGGGGCAAAGATTCTTCTGGGTCCTGTCCACCAGCACTGCCCAGACCCCAAAAATGAAAACCAGCATCATGGACTAAATACCACCATTAGTCTTGGCACATATGCGTCAGAGGGTACCTCTGTTAGAGGCATCGCAGGTTTTCCAATTTCTATCTTATGGTTAAGTCTTAAGATATTTTTACTATCTAAGGATTTTTAACCCTCTAAATATTTTAAGAAATTTCTTAATAATCACAAATCAACCTGAAGTTATTTTATACACTGCTAAAACCACACCTGGGAAAGGTACTATAAACAGAATGACTATCCTCCCCCCTAACAAAACCACTTCCCAAAAAATACATGAGGCAGCATGTTGGCACGTTTTTATTTTTCACCAACCCATAACTTGGTTCAACTAAGTTCTTAAGACAATCAGAAAATGCTTTAAAACAGAAAATTGAGTCAATTATATTTCTAAATATTAAATCACACAAAACCAATATTTGGAGAATATGCTGCTATACTCATTTGCCACCAGTAGACATTATGTCCACAAGACTCCCAAAGGCAGACTTTATATCAACATGAGATCCAGCAACCAACCTCAAATAATACAACAAGGCTAACTTAACAAACACAATCAATTTCCAATATAACTTATAGTTAACAGTATGATGTTGCACAAACCATTAAAAATAATTAGATACGCCCATGTAATCAAATACCAGAACAGTTGCCCAAAGTTTATCAAGGTTAGAATAAAATCTTACTTCAATACTATGGGTAAGTAAAACATAAAGAGATGAAAATAATTCCATGGTTTATTACAAATCCCAAATGCGACATCTAGTGAAAACCAATGAAAAGGTTTATAATATTAAATTGAACCAAACAAGTACGTCAGAGAGAAGGCAGCATTTGATGGTTTTAGGATGGTTATACGGAATTTTTAAAGAGTGATAACAAGGCTGGCATCTAGACTCTGCCAATAATCTGATGTACATCTTTAGACAAATAATTGGACCTGTCTGAGCTTAACCGATTTTCCCTCTCGTGTAAAATGATGAGGTTGGTTCTCATTTGATTCTGCACTCTAAATTCATGAATGCAAAGTGGAATAGCAGTGTCTCTATTGTCTTCAGGTTCTGATGATGTTCCTTATCTCTAAGATTGAACTAGGAGTCAGTCAGCCCGTTGCTCTGAACCTTGATTTGATGAGCAACCTCAAGCAAGTGTGCATTTCACAGCAAGCCTCAGCTTCTCCTTTGCTAAAAGCTTCCTTTTCGAACTGTGAAGAGAATAGGGCTACCTGGGGAGAAATTCCTATACAATCAAAGTAGTATTCCTATGTTATCCTCTAGGAGTTTTATAGTTTCTGGTCTTATGCTTAGATCTTTGATCCATTTTGAGTTTATCTTTGTGTATGGTGTTAGAAAGTGATCTAGTTTCATTCTTTTACAAGTGGCTGTCCAGTTTTCCCAGCACCACTTGTTAAAGAGGTTGTCTTTTCTCCATTGTATATTCTTGCCTCCTTTGTCAAAGATAAGGTGTCCATAGATGCGTGGATTTATCTCTGGGCTTTCTATTCTGTTCCATTGATCTATGTTTCTGTCTTTGTGCCAGTACCATACTGTCTTGATGACTGTGGATTTGTAGTATAGCCTAAAGTCAGGTAGGTTGACTCCGCCAGTTCCATTCTTCTTTCTCAAGATTGCTTTGGCTATACGAGGTTTTTTGTATTTCCATACAAATTGAGAAATTATTTGTTCTAATTCTTTGAAGAAGACCTCTGGTAGCTTGATAGGAATTGCATTGAATCTATAGATTGCTTTAGGTAGTATACTCATTTTCACTATATTGATTCTTCCAATCCATGAGCACGGTACATTTCTCCATCTGTTTGTGTCCTCCTTGATTTCTTTCATCAGTGTTCTATAGTTTTCTATATACAAGTCTTTTGATTCTTTAGGTAGAAATACTCCTAAGTATTTTATTCTTTTTGTTTCGATGGTGAATGGGATTGTTTCCTTAATTTCTCTTTCTGATTTCTCACTGTTAGTGTATAGGAATGCCAGGGATTTCTGTGTGTTGATTTTGTATCCTGAAACTTTGCTATATTCACTGATTAGCTCTAGTAATTTTCTCGTAGAGTCTTTAGGGTTTTCAATATAGAGGATCATGTCATCAGCAAACAGAGAGAGTTTTACTTCTTCTTTTCCAATCTGTATTCCTTTGATTTCTTTATCTGCTCTGATTGCTGTGGCCAAAACTTCCAAAACTATGTTGAATAGTAGTGGTGAGAGTGGGCACCCTTGTCTTGTCCCTGATTTCAGGGGGAATGCTTCCAGTTTTTCACCATTGAGGATAATGTTTGCTGTGGGTTTGTCATATATAGCTTTTATTATGTTGAGGTATGTTCCTTCTATTCCTGCTTTTTGGAGGGTTTTTATCATAAATGGATGTTGAATTTTGTCAAAGGCTTTCTCTGCATCTATTGAGATAATCATGTGATTTTTATTTTTTAATTTGTTAATGTGGTGTATTACATTGACCAGAAACTATAAAACTCCTAGAGGATAACATAGGCAAAACACTCTCTGCTATAATCCAAAGTGGGATACTCCATGACCCACCTCCCAGAATATTGGAAATAAAAACACGAATAAACAAATGGGACCTAATTAAAATTAAAAGCTTTTGCACAACAAAGGAAACTATAAGCAAGGTGAAAAGACAGCCTTCAGAATGGGAGAAAATAATAGCCAATGAAGCAACAGACAAACAATTAATCTCAAAAATTTACAAACAACTCCTGCAGCTCCATTCTAGAAAAATAAACAACCCAATTAAAAAGTGGGCCAAAGAACTTAACAGACATTTCTCCAAGGAAGATATAAAAATGGCTAACAAACACATGAAAAGATGCTCAACATCACTCATTATCAGAGAAATGCAAATCAAAACCACAATGAGGTACCACTTTACACCAGTCAGAATGGCTGCCATCCAAAAGTCTACAAGCAATAAATGCTGGAGAGGATGTGGAGAAAAGGGAACCCTCTTACACTGTTGGTGGGAATGCAAACTAGTACAGCCACTATGGAAAACAGTGTGGAGGTTCCTTAAAAAGCTGCAAATAGACCTGCCATATGACCCGGCAATCCCACTGCTGGGCATATACACCGAGGAAACCAGAATTGAAAGAGCCACGTGCACCCCAATGTTCATCGCTGCATTGTTTACAATAGCCAGGACATGGAAGCAACCTAGATGCCCATCAACTGACGAATGGATAAGAAAGCTGTGGTACATATACACAATGGAATATTACTCAGCATTAAAAAAAAATTCATTTGAAGCAATTCTACTCAGATGGACGAAACTGGAGCCCATTATCCAGAGTGAAGTAAGCCAGAAGCAAAAACAACAATACAGTATATTAACACATATATATGGAATTTAGAAAGACAGTAATGAGAACCCAACATGGGAGACAACAAAAGGAACGCAGATGTATAGAATAGACTTGTGGACTTTGTGGACGAGGGTAAGGGTGGGATGAGATGGGAGAAGGGCACTGAAGCATGTTAATTGTCATGTGTCTAATCAATCGCCAGCCCAGGATTGATGCTCGGGACTGGTGCAGCGAGATTTCCCGGGGGGGAGGGAGGAGGGAGGGGGGACCCGGAGGGGAAGCATATGTAAACCCATGGTGATATCATAACAATGTATGGCTAAAACAATAATTAAAAAAAATAAAAATAAAAAAAAAAGTAGTATTCCTGTTTATAAAAACTAAACAATGCTCAGATTAAACTCCAAGCTAGTGAGTTCCACTTCCTTTATAATTTTAAGAATGGAGTGTGTGGAGGGGAAAAATAAAAAGGGGAGAGCATCTCATTGGGACCAAAAACATTGTTGGACTTGGCCATGCTTCTTCCAAAGCACACAAAATAGAACACTTAATCCATAAAACAGACTTGAAGACTGGCCTCTAACTCCTGATAGTTGGCATGCAACCACAAGAAAGCATGCCAAGTTCCTGAACTCAAAAAAAAAAAAAAAAAAACAGGCTAAATGACTCCTAGTCTTAAGATTTGGGCAGGAAAGCAAAATGAAACAAAACAGAATTCTACAAAGATTTTTGGCAAGAGAGAATTGTAAAAGCACCTACTAAAGAAAACCTACTTGCAGGAATGGGACTTTTAGATAAAATGCCCACTTGAACTGCAAGGACTTTAAAGAAAGGGAGAGAGGGAGGGAAGAAAGGTGGCAGGTAATTAGTCTTTACTGCATATTTGAAATTGAAAATGGCAAATCTGAATCCTGCCACCACAACGTGAGACACAAGGTTACAGTGAGGAGAACATCCTCAGAATTCTAACTTATGTCACTTACCCCCTCCAGGACTTAGTGAATGGTGACTAATAATTGTAGGGACCTTGCTTTCAGCAATAGTGCCAATACTCTCTTGAGAGACTTCATGCTGTTATTTATCAAAAAGTCTCTACCACTTTCTCGTCATCACTCCCGAATGCCTTGTGGTCTCTGTTTTTCTCAACCATCTCTCTTTTTGAGAGCACCACTCTCGCCTGTCCACAGAGGAATCCACAATCATGTACAGAAAAGGAACAACCACACAGCCAACAGCATAAGTCACACTGCAGATCCACTAACCGCCATATTTAACTGGCAGAATTGCTATCTCTCACATCAGTGCCTGCAAATGCAGCAGGTGCTGTAGGGTCCTCATGCCTTACAATTTGGTTAAGTCTTTAAAAAATTATGCCAAGTGAGAAGCAAACAGGTATTCTTCAACACAATGGGGAAAGACTTTCAGTATGTTTTCAGTACATGTAATAAAACTAAACCCATTGAAAATAAAATTCCTAGGGACTGGGAAATCACAAAACAAAAAGCTTATGGCAATTCTTCATAGCCAGACTGCTAGCCAATCTCTGAATGTGTGTTCTTCCTCACCTCTCTGCTCTGCAAGTAAACTTCGCCTGATTCCTCCACCTTTGTCAGGTGAAGAGTCACTCATCCTTGGAGACTGCTGAGGGAGGGTGCATGCTCCTCTGTCTCTGGTACAAAAGAGCCCAGTCCACAGCTTCAGTTCCAGCAATTACTAGATGCCTTGTAGCTGTTCCTTTTTATCTGACCATCTCTCTCCCAAGACCTAATTTTTTTGTTCATTTCGATACCTCAACAGCCTAGCCCCACCCCAGACATACAAGTGGTACTTGATATTTACTACCATGACTGCCAATCAAGAAAAGGATCCGCCTCAAATATAACCATCTAGGTCTCCATCCACTTTGATGAAAATGACACACCATCAAGTTTGACTATTTTTATGTAGTTGGGGGCAGGGGAAGGGAGATAAATTGACCTCTACTCACTACTTCACTACTCACCCAGTATATGACAGTGCCAAAGGAACAAATTAAAAATGCATTATTATTTTTTTCTTATTAAAGTACATACAGCAACTCTACAGTGGTGCTTTTGCCATTCCCCTTCTTATGGTTGAGGTAAATAAGTACTGAAAGAGTATATGACTCTCCAAATATCTCCCAACAAAACCAGTGACAGATCAAGAACTGGGTCTTAGATCTATCAAACTCCCAAACCTATGCATTACGATCTCTTCAATTTACTCTATAGCATACATCCAATTCCAAAATAGAAGGAACAAAAATTTGACAATGATCTTTCACTTAATATGCATGCATATGTTCAACTATCTGTTTGATAGGGTAATCACTGTTTGGTAATCCTTTACCTATTTTCAAGTCTTGTCAATGCTCTATAAAATAGAGAATATTAATTTTTAAATTTCAGTTTTACTTCATTATTACAATCAGCTTCGGGGAACCACCAGCCTTGTTCCACAAGTTAAGTCTGCAGGCTTCTGAATGCTTATAAGCATTTGTCCTGTTTCAATCCAAGCTCCCCTAAGAGTTCCTTAGCTGGGAAAACAAATATATGAAACCAGAGGTTAGCTAAACAGAGAGAGGCTGGTTCTCTTTGTCTCATTTGCATGCAGTAAAGAGTTTATTTATTAACTTTCACAAGACCCCTAGTGGTTTTCTGTGGCTGAGAGAGTATCTTTGGATAACTAGTATATGCGGCTACCTAGGTGATTGAAACCTACAATCCATTCAACAAATTCTTCCTCAGCACCTACTGCCCCAGAGGCTGGGACTGGTGATATAGCACATGTAATCCCTACTTCTCTGAAACTTACACATATATTTATTTGGCTGCATCATGCACATGATCTTAGTTCTCCGACCAGGGAACAAACCCACACCCCTACAGTGGAAGCACGGAGTTTTAACCATTGGATTGCCAGGGAAGTCTCCTGAAGCTAATTACTGGCTCATAAATAAGTAAACAAACAGAAAAGGTAACTTCAGATATTAATAAGTGCATGCATGCATGTTCAGTCATGTCCAATTCTCTGCAACCCTATGGATTGTGGTCCACCAGACTCCTCTGTCCATGGGATTTTTCAGGAAAATTCTTTACCACTGAGCCAGCTGGTACTAAGAAGAAAATGCAGACTAATACAAAAGTTGATGGAGGGTGGTGAAGTCAAGAAGATAGTAGCCAGACAATGCTGTGCAAAATTTCTTTGTGTGCTTAGTCACTTAGTCATGTCAGACTCTTTGCAACCCCATGGACTGTAGCCTGCCAGGCTCCACTTTCCATGGGGATTCTCCAGGAAAGAATACTGGAGTGGGTTTCCATGCACTCCTCCAGGGGATCTTCTCAACCCAGGGATGGAACCCAGGTCTTCCTCATTGAAGGTAGATTCTTTTCCGACTGAGCCACCAGGGAAACCCAAATTTTCTTTAGATAAGGTAACTACCAAAGTTTCTGAGATGGTGGTGAATTTAGAATTTAGATGAGTAAATCAGCAGAAAACCTGAGAAAAGACATCTAGACAGAGACCTCAAGTGGTGTGAATGGGTTTAATATTATTTAGAGAAATATTGTTTACATTATTAGAGAAACAATACAGAAAACCCAAATAGCTGGAGCTATTGTTCCCTTATTGATTTCTACTTTTGATTCCATCATGGTCAAAGGACAATCTCAACTCCTTCAAACTTGGTGAGGCTTGTTTTATGGCTCAAGATACAGTCCATCTTGGTATATGGTCTGTGGGTACTTGAAAAGAATGCAAGCTCTATTTTTGCTTAGTGGAGTGTTCTATAAATGCCAGCCCAATAGCTGATGGTGCTGCTGTGTTCTTCAATATCTTTGCTCATCTTCTCACTTGTTCTAAGAATTGCTAAGACAGAGGTGTTGAAGTCTCCCACCATAACTGCGGATTTGTCTATTTTTCCTTTCACCTATAAGCATTTGCTTCACATAGTTGGCTTCTTTGTTGTTTGGTGCACAGGCATGTAGAATTCCTATATCAACTTGGTGAATGACCCTTTTATCATAAACTGTCTCTCTCTATCTGTAGTTATTTTATTTGCTATGAAGCCTACCTTATCTGATATTAATATAGCCAACCTTGCTTTCTTTTGATTACTGTTTCCATGATACACTTTTTCCATCCTTTTACATTGAACCAGCCTATTTCATATTAATTGAAGTGAGTTCCTTGAAGATAACATATAATCAGTCATATTTTCAACCCACCCTGCCAGCCTCTGTCTTAAATGGGTGTACTTACACCATCTGCATTTGATGAACTCATCAGATGTGTGTTAGGACTTAGGTCTTTTTGTTTTTCTTTCTGTTTTCCTTTTCTCTCTTTTCTTTTTCCTGCCTTCCTATGTGTTGCCTGAACCTTTTTTAGAATTCCATTTTGATTTATCTATAGTGTTTTTGAGTATATATCTTATTGATAAAATATTTTATTTTATCCAGGGACTTATGTGCTAGATCCTGTGTAACTACTTTACTCACATCAAGGAAACAAGACTGCAGTTATATCATAAGAATATTTAAAAATTCACTAGTTCAGGTATGTTTGGCAGGAAGAAAAAAGTGTTACATGGGCCTCTTAATAGCAGTGACAAATGTACCAGCAAGCTAGTTTATATCAAACAAATACAAAAAAGATTCACTTTCAACCCAAATCTAGTGCATTTTCTAATTCCATGAATATCCATTCCCTGTCTCTGGTTCTTGCCACTTTAACAAATAGGGCTCATAAGTATGATAAGACCATTCAGAATAAGCCAATCTTTAAAAATAGATGACTGTGTATAACAAATTAATAACTCTGTCTAGTATATTTACTTTCATTGCCAAAAAATATTTGCATTAATATTACATTTTATACTAAAACCTAAGAAATCTAAACTATTTAAATGTAAATGAGAATATTCTTATTTTACACTAGGTATTTATAGACCATTATTTGGCAGATTCAATGATTTATATTTACAATTTCAGCACCCACTGCACCACACATAGGCTCTCCCACCTTGTGCCTGAAACCAGAATGCAGCCCTCTGTTTAACTACCCTGTTTCTTCCCTTGTAGATTGTATTAGGCTTCGTGCTTATTTCCGCTTTTATAATGAAACTGGTATCATGAAGAGCAGAAGAAAGGCAAACTGAAATCCACATCACTGCACACAACCAGGGTACTCAATCTGAGGGCCCAATATCAGGACACTCTAGTTTGGTGGCTTCTGCCACATCACCCACGCAGTGCAGGTACATATTCCTTTGGTCTACCAGCTCAATGATGCCTAGAGCAGGCTGTGGGACACAGGACTGAAGTGAGGCAAATCCAGTCCCATGTAAGAGGTAAAAGGAACTATACACAATATCACAAAGCCAAAGAAGGATGACTTTTTCATTGATAAATCTGAAAACTCTGCATGAGAGATTACAATCAGGAGAGTAAACAACCCTAGCTACTGATAGTTACCTTGGCTAGCCCTAAGTAACCAAGAGACTAATCTAATTCTGCAGGCACAGTGCAGTGCTCTTGCAGTTTTTCTAGTTCCTTAAAGGATCTCTAAAACACAACAGAGGTTGAGGATGTCAACAAAGAAAAAATTAAGATCACTAATACACTAACTATACTTTGATAAAAAATGACCGACAAAATTAAATTAAAAAAAAATCACACACACACACACACACACACACACAGGAAAATAAAATCAGATCGGTTTGCTTGTGAAACAACCATGATATCTCAGCTCCAAGGCAGCACAGGTGGGATATGGGAACCACTTCCTGCTAGGAATAATCCCAGGCAAATGTAGTTTTCAAGGCAGATGTGTGCCTCCCTGGGCCTGCCTCCTCCATCCCGAGACCTGTCTGGTGTTTCTGCAGCAGCTGGCTGAACAAGCCTCAGGTCAACACCAGCTGCAGTGCCTGCTGAGGGAAGACAGAGCACAACCCTGAAGCAGAAAGAGGGGGAAAATGCAACAACCTCCCATAGGTAAGACAGCGCCCCTGGATTTCTTCCAGCCCCATTTTTCAACACCCAGACACCTGCAAAGTCAGACCACCATTGTCTCTATTCCTCCAGCTCACCACAAGGGAATACCATGCTAGCAGGGTCTTCATGCTTTGCTTGTATGAAATCCGCAGCCCCTGCAACCAGCTGCTCACCCAAGCTCCAGCCAAGGTCCTGCTGCTTGGTAACAATAAGCATTTACCTGTGGCCTAAAAACCACAGGTGACTGTAAAGCACAAAATAACTCAAAACGTTGACATTTTCTTTCTCTTTATGCTATAATTTTTTCTCCTTTAGAGACACAAGAGTGCTTTTTGTCAGCATGCTAATCTATGATGGTCTTTGCTATGTTGCTCCTATCTGATATTGCTCTCTGGTTACTTAAAGGCATAACCCCAAATCTCACACTTCCTTGTGTGCTGTGTGCGTGCTCAGTCACTCAGTTGTATACGACTCCGCGACCCTCACACTGTTGACATTTGGGGCTGGATAATTCTCTACTGCTGTGGCTTTGCTGTGCACTGTGAGATGTTTAGCAGCATCCTTCGCCTCTGTCTGGAGCATCCCCCCTCACCACCAAGTTCATCAAAAATGTGTTCAGACATTATCCATGAGCGAGTGAGGGAGGAAGTGAAGGGGATTTTCACATATGGAGAACAAACGATCCATAATACAGGTGGCTTGAAGGGAGCCAACTCAAAACGCCTGAGTGGTATCGGGGGCTAATTTTAAAAACAAGATCATTATCTAGGGTGATAATATAGACATAAAGGAAGCCAATCCTGGTAATTAAATATTTAAATAACTCAATATTTAAACGTCAGCGGAATAATTTTTTATTATTTCCACCTTTCTAGTTCTTGCCCCATACCTTCCCCACCCCCCATAGAAATGTTTTGCCTCAATCAGATTTTTGTTGCCATTTCCCTAACATCAAAACAGATGTCACAGCCCTGAGTTATGGAGCTGTTTCCTAATGAGGAGGAAGCAGTTGATTTTTCCCTCCTGGGTTTCTTAAGAGATAACAAATAAATAATATCAACATTTGTAACACCACAATTTATACTCTTCTAAGGAAGTATAAAAGGTTATTTAATCAAGTAAACAAATTCACACCTGTTTTCGCCTTTTTCATTCTCTTTCCCTTGAATTTTATACATGTGTACTTTTAATCTAATTTTTTCCTGCTGAAAGAAATATTTGGACTACAGCAAAATGCTTCTCTATAATTCTACCCTTCCTTCCTTCTAGCAAGCTTCAGAACTCACTGTGTTTTACAAAGGGTAATTTTTGCTATCTTACTTCCAAGATCATTCATGATATCACCCAATATGTTACTGACCTTATGGCCTAGAGACAGATTAACATGCAAAACCCATCCAATCCTTTTGCCCCCCTTATTGAATTAAAAGATGAAAAGTAAGTAGAAGGCTGTGATTGATTAAAAAAAAAAAAACAAATCTTCCTTATAAAATATTTGGGAATCAAAGCTACAAATCAGAAGTAGTAATCTTTAGCCCTTCATTTGGCCAGTTCTGAACCCACAGAAACTGACTTGGGCTGTGGCCACACATAGAGAGCAAGCGAACAGGAGATCAGGCAGCTATAAATGCAGCAACCGCTAGCCTTGTCCTAATGTGAACAGAGGTAGTGCTTATGTAAAAGTGTTATTTTCAAGAAGCTCATAGGAAGCTCCAAAGTTGACTAGGGGCTGACTAAAAACTAGTGTCATTCTAGGATGCAACAAGCCCTGATATAATATGGTTTCAAATGAACAATAGCTGAAAAAGTAAACTTCACCCCAGACTCTACAACACTGTAAATCTATAGCAACACTGAGACGCTGGATGCAGCTTGGTCTAGTAAGTTATTTAACCACTCTCAGCAACATTTCTTCATCTGCAAAATGGGGGTCATGCTCCGGATGTTCTGGGTTGTTAGAGTTAAATGATGCTTTGCCACCAATGGCACAGCAGAGCAGTGAAACTGGGATGAGGTCTCTGGCTCCCCAAGAGTCGGAATAATCCTAGGTACCAACTGGGATCAAAGTACCAACATTCATGGTCACCAATGTGTTTTGAGCATTTACTCTATAAAAAAAAAAAAACACAAAAAGTTTCATATTTGTAGCTCACAACAACCCCAAACTAGATCCTCTTATCCCCCAAACAGATGGGATAACTGTAGACTGAGAGGTCAGGGGGCTTCTATCCAAGGCAGCTAGGAAATGCTGGAGCAAGGATCCAAACCCAGGCAATCTGCATGCAGGGTCTGAGGTTACAGCCAGCAGACCACATCACTTCCAGAAGGAAGCATTTAATATGTGAAAGGATGGATGGGTTAATTAATATAATCATCTGATCTTTTCATCCTCCAGGGCCTTTCTTTCCCCTTCCCAAATAAGAGGGAAACACTGATTTGTTCTCCCTGCAGATTACAGAGTAGAGTTATCTTACCAAACACCAAGCACTATTTGTGTATATTGATTTTAACACAATAATTTGCTGAACCAAATTTTTACTACCCTGAGAGTGGGTACTTAAACAATGCAGCATAATGAAATGGCTATGCAAAAAAGCAACAGATGATCACCACAGGCAACTACTTTTTCTTTGTAAATACAAAACTCCAATCAGCTGAAAGAGTGTAGCATGACAGATCACAAGTCAGAGACAGAGTCTTCTCCATAGGGATTTAAAGCTCAAGAATTTCAAAGTACTTAATAACATTAAATCTGAGGCAGATGGCTGAGTGCCTTAAAAGATCCCCAACTATTAAGGGTATCCCGGATGGAAATTCCTTAGCTGAGTTGTTTTCTTTCTGCATCAGAAAATGGCTGGCACCACCTGGTGGCTTTTTTCCTCCTCTAAAACCTAAATTCCACTGAACCATGAAACTAAGACCTGGAAGATATGATGTCAGTGTTATCGACGTAAGAAAGAAGGCAATCTTTATATGTCACTCACATAATTCTAACTGAAGTGTTGAACGAATTTAGTTTTTATCCACATGGAAATACTCTCACCTCTAGAGCATTCTCTTAAATACAGAACTTCTATCAAAATACATGAGTAGAAAAGACTCATGCCCAGCTCAGGTGGAGCACTTCTGAAACCAAACAGCGTGGGGAACCCCCCACAACATTCATTCATGCTGAGGACGAGGAGACAATTTCCTCTAAGGTACATGTGCTTCTGATAATGTAACTCCACTGGGTACCGTCCATGTCATCATTTTACAGGTGAGAACAGTGAGGCTCAGCCTGAATTAAAAACTTATCCCAGAACTAGTAAGCAGCAGAGCTGGGATTTAAATACTGTTTTACCTGTTTTTGTGGTCCTCACTGCTATACTATGATTTGCTTTGTCATGAGGACCACAATGATGATTCATCCAAATACATGTGCATGAAAATGGAGAAGCTCCAGTTTTGTTTTGTTTTGTGTTTTAAAAAGTTCTATCTTTAAATCCTATTAACTAGCTGCAGTCAAGTTTTGTCCTTGGCTGGAAATCCTACTAAGTGTAGGTTCAATTGTACTGGACATACAACTGCTCAAACATTAGCTAAATAGTTAAAAGTTCAGTACACCTTCGGTAGCTCTAAAGTCTTAAACATCTTTGCCCAGTAGAAGCACAAAAGAGATAACCAGAGGCTAAGAATTACCCAAAGGATAGGAAGGATGTTTGGTAAACTTAAACCAAGCATCAACAAGGAGACACAAGTCTGAAGAAATTCACTCTGTCCAACTCTGTCTCTCTAAGTAACTGAAAGTATGGTGACCGTGAGAACTGTGTGTTATCCTGAATGATTTTGAGCATTAGAAAACCAAATGGGAAACATATGGGAGAATTAAAGAGGTAGATGAAACAAAGTCAAGTGACCTAGAATGTTTCACATCCCATGCTAGGCTTGAACAATCTTAATAAGATGCTCAGATTGACGTCCTGTGAACTGAGAATCTACTTCAGCACTTAAATAAATACATTTACCCCTCATCCCACAGACCTATTAGTGCTCAGCTTACAATAACACTTACAAAGAGCTGACAGGCAAACTTTAATTAAAATACACTGAAAATAACTTGAGGCATATTTTGTACCGAAGAAAATGACTTTTTTGATAGAGTTACTCAACTTACATTGTATCTGTGTGTGTGTGTTCCTTCTCTTTGGAGAGTTTTCAATAAAGGGAAAAAATGATCTTATAATTTATACAGAGACAGGGACTTCCCTGGTGGTCCAGTGGTTAAGGCTCAGAACTTCCACTGCAGGAGGTATGGGTTCAATTCCTGGGCAGGAACTAAGATCCCACATACCATATGGTGTAGCCAAATGAAAACGAAAGTATTAGTCGCTTAACTGTGTCTGACTGTGTGACCCCATGGAGTGTAGCCCGCCAGACTCTTCTATCCATGGAACTCTCGACGCCAGAACACTGAGAGAGTAGACATTCCCTTCCCCAGGGGATCTTCTGGACCCAGGGATCAAACCTGAATCTCCTGCACTGCAGGCAGATTCTTTACTATCTGAGCCAATAGGGAAGTCTCCTGGCCAAATAAACAGAATCCTCCCCCCCAGAAAAAATCTGCAATGAGTCCTGTCACCTGCAAGCAGGATGCTATAGATCAAGTTACTTAAATTTTCTTACTCTCTTGCCCCTCATCTTCAAATAGAGATTTCCAGATGTGGTGGACATCAGAGCAGTTCACCAACTATTTTTGCCCTTTGCCAGTGGAGACACGGAAGGGTTAACTACCTGGCCTTCCCTTTCATAAGTGAGAGGTGGGTAGGAGACCATATGTTTGGTTCCAGCCCATCAGATGTATGTAGAAACCAAGTGTACTGGGTCCTCTCCAAACTCTCAACCCCAGATTCAAGACCATCCAGGGAGGGTGAATTCTCCATGGCCCTGAGTGATTACAGTGGGCAGGACCACTCCCCACTCCTTGAAAATTCTCAGCATAGAAGGAAAATACCCACATATACAAACACACATAGACTGTAGAGAACTTCTCTGCACTACAGATAGATAAGATACTTGACTAGTAAGGTACAAAGCATGAATACATACCTAAAATCAATTTATCAATTATGCACTATCATAGTTCAAAGGCCATATCCTATTTTTCTCCAAAATAACTAACATTAGAAGTGAGACAAAGTATCACCAGCCAAACTTATTTAGATATCCTGTTTCTCTGCTTAGAAAATAATGATCAAATCAGAGGAAATCAACCCTGAATATTCATTGGAAGGGCTGATGCTGAAACTGAAGCCCCAGTACTCTGGCCACCTGACGCAAACAAGTTGACTCATTAGAAGAGACCCTGATGCTGGGAAAGATTGAGGGTAGGAGGACAAGGGGACAACAGAAGATGAGATGGTTGGATGGCATCACTGACTCAACAAACGTAAGTTTGAGCAAGCCCCAGGAGATGGTGAAGGGCAGAGAAGCCTGGTGTGCTGTGTTCATGGGGTCACAAAAATAGGACACAGCTTAGCAACTGAATAACAACAAGAAGCAAGATAAAATATCAGCAGCCAAACTTATTTAGTTTCACTATTTAAAAAATAATAATAATGCTAATTTAAACGTAACTATTTGTAGAATGGTCTACGAGTATGTACTGGCATGTTTGTGATGTGCTACAAACTGAGATAAATGTAGCCCCTTCCCACTTCTGGTATGCAGTGTAGGATGACCAACAAGTACCATTTTGCCTGACACTTACCCAGTTTAAGCAATGAAAGTCTCACAGACCCAGAAAACCACATAGTCCCAGGCAAACCAGGAGGATGGTCCAGCACTGTCTCTACGTTAAGATAGTCACACATCCCAAGAGTTCCCTCAATCCAGGACAAACAAGGATGTTGGGTCACGCAGTAAAGAAAAGATATCCTTTAAGCATCAAGTAAACAAGAAACATCTTACTAGAATGTAAAGATAAAAGAAGGGACATTACATCACCTAAAAGAGCTTCATATGAAAACAAAGATATATAATAGAATACTACGTAAACTCTGGATGAACTTTCAGGAGAAAAAAAACACTCAAGCAGTCAAAGTAGTTGAGTTTGTCATGCTCTGTTTTTACAGAGGTACACAGGTAGAAAGAACTGATAGACAAGACTACAGAAGAAAAACTGCGGACATAGAAACATTTAGGGTGTAATGGTCACACCCTCCCTAACTTGCTACATGAATCTAGGCCAGACCTTGAACCCCTCAAAGGCACAATCACACTTCCTTTATTTTCAAACAATCCCCACGAGAAAGCCAGGACTTTGCTTTGTTAATGATGTACTGTGTGCCTGGTATCTAGAACTAGGCCTGATACACAGGAAGGGCTCACTCTGCAATGTTTCACTAAATGAGTAGCTAAATCTCCAGTTAGAGATAAAACTACTACCCATGGTAGGATCTGCGAAACTATTAAAGGTGATCACAGTTACAGAAGCAATTTGCGTACTAAAAAATGCTGTAGGAAAATGAGCTCATTTATGTTTGTAAATTTCTTTATCTTATTTTCTCCCATTTCAGTGATTTATAAATATTACATTATTGTTTGACTTGGATTTTTTGGTAATGGTAATGGGGTATATATTTGTAAACTTAAGTTGGGGAAATCTGTTAGGCTAAGTTATATATATCTATACTGACATGGTCACATATGTTTGGGAACATTTTCTAAGATATATTATGCTGGCAGAAATCATGTGTTTATACTCAGTAATTTAAAAAAAGCAAGTTTAAGTGAAAAAGTATGAAGACATAAGCATCAAAAGAAAGAAGAGGCTGCAGAGCTTTGATCTACAAGAGAAAAAGGAAAAGGGGAAGAATTTGAGAGCAATGTGGATGAAGGCCAAAAGCTGAGATACTATAGAGAAGGTTTCTAAGGTTTGAAAAGAGAAGAAATCGACCTGGGGGCTCAAGAGCACAAGGGCCCAAGCCAAGTAGTCGATTCTTCTACCAGGCAGGGTTACAGCTGGCCTACGTATCAAGTGTTCATGGGTCAACACTAAATACAACTGCCCTCTTTTTGGACCCCAGTACAAAGAAGAGATCCCGACCAAGGTATTTCTCCTGGTGGCTTCCATGAGAAGATATAGCACCCAGTCAAGGGAACAGCAGGCCAACAGGGAAGGAATTCCCACCCCTGGTCAGCATCAGATTTGAGCCTGCCCAGAAAAGGGAGAGGAGGACCGTGATCAAACACATTTAGGATGGTGGGTAAAAGTGTGACGCTTATACCTAATATGTAAAAACAAACACTACATGTATGTACACACACATGTCCATTACCAAGGGGGAAAAAAAAAAACAGAAGACATACCTTACACCCATATTTTAAATAAATGGTAAACTATGAGAAAATATTTGTGGTCTCTACTCTGAGGCACACCATCAGATCCTTTGTTGATTTGTAACCCAAGATTCAAAAAGAAGTATTTTAATATTGATGACAGTCTCTAGCTAGCCCAACACAACATGGATGTAGCGAACAGCTCAGTGGTAACTGTGAGTATTACCTTGTTTGTGAGATATGAAGAGTCCTACAAGGACATGTTTAAGATACAGATAAGTGAGTTCCTGGCAGGAGCAAGATCTTAGCTCATTCTTCTACGCATACCCTGTGCTGATAATATTTTTAAGGCATATTCCATCCCTCAAATGCCTTACTATCAAAAGTTTAAAACACTACACTTTTCTTGGATGCTGGCAAGTTCTGATACATCTAAACCTTACTCATTAATCTGCTCTGTCCATACTGTCCTCCCCCTCAACTTATTGAACTTCTGAATCAATAAATAAACTTAAGATGTGTACATAAAAGCTAACTGGATGACAAGGAAAGAAAAGCAGTCTCTATCTATACAAGAACATATTTTATGAAACTGAGATAAAAACGGTTTGCCTGGCATATCTTGTAGCTAATACTAAAAGCAGAAAGCTTTACAGAAGAAAATGGTCTTCTAAGCCAAGAACTCTCAGAAATGCCCTTGACAAAAATAAATCGGTTATATGAAAAGTCTAACCTTTCATTTAGGGGGAAAAAAAATAAGCAGATAAAAACAAAGAAACACAAATAAATGCAATACGCTTTCTTGCACTCAAGGATTTTGCCAACCCAATAACTTAAGAGTGTGCTTTGTACATTCAAAATATCAGATCTTTGGATGGGTGAATGAGGGATGGGTAGATGAATGGATGAAAGGATGGTTCAATGAACGAAGTGAATCACATGCATCCACTCTCCACTCAAAAAGCTCAGGAATTCCTATACTGTAATTCCCATACTGCAGAATTCCATATGATTCATACAAAAAGCTCACCATATAAATAAAAGTGGTTTCAAAGGCTAGACTTAGGAGAACCATCTTCTCTACAACATGGGTAACTTTCAAAAATATTCATAGAAAAGTTTAAAGCTACCCTTAAAAACACCACTCCAGGAAATCCTATTCAGAGTAATTTGAAACATCCCCCAGAGGGTGCTCTGTGGCACAGGTTTCACAAAAGAAGCAGAGATCTATAAATCAAGCTATCTGCTGTGTCACCCAGCTCTATAGGTTGCACTATGAAGGGCAGTTCCCACATACCACCTGGATGACAAGCCATGACAGACGGTCACATCCCTGAAAAGGGAAATACCTGTTAAAAGCCCACAATTAGACTTCCAGGACGGCCCCGTAGTTAGGACTCCATGCTCTCTCTACCAAGGACTTGGGTTTGATCCTTGGTAGGGGAACTAAGATCCCACAAGCTGCTCGGTACTGCAAAGAAAACAACAAAACCCCACAATCTAGGGAAAAGTGTGGCACCTGAAAAATGGGAATAGCCTCCTCTGATCAGGGGCTGGAGACTCAAGTGTCTGCCAGAACCAGGAGGGTGACCATAAACAAGCACATGTGCTGACTGCAGCTGGAGAGGGTATGCCTATCACTAAGGATAAAAATAAATAGTTAAGGTCTGGGCTTATAGAATAGAATCTGCCCACATTCATGGAATATGCATTCACAACCTCTAAAATGGAAATAAAAGCACGGGGTTGAGCCTGGCTATAGGATGCCTACCTAAAACTCATTCTTTACCTTAGTATTTATGGGTAGAAGGCCAATGTCACTAGGGGCAGGATGTTCAGATTAAAGACTACATATCCCAGCTTCCCCTGCAGTGAGGGAAAGCCAAGGAGGTGCCAGCAGAGCCACTGGGTGGAACTACCAAAAACTTCCCTAAAATAGGACAGACAGCTGTCATCTACTCTAACCCCCCATTCTCATCCTTCTTGCTCCCTCCTACCTTGAACTTGACCCAGGAGTCTCATTCAAGTTGAGGATAAGAGCCTGACTCAGGAACAGCAGAATAGAAAACAAAAATCATGATATTACAATGGGCTTTAAACATCCTACATCACCTTTGCCTAGACTTTTCACTTCCTGGGGAAAAAAGTCAATCTTGTATAGGTTATCATTTTAGGGTCTCTGCATTATCATCCCAATACAATTAATCCTAAATGATATTAATTCAATTACTCCTAAATGATACTAACACAATTGATCCTAAATGATACAGAGCCTTAGGTACTTCCAAGATGAATCAGAATACTTACAGAAACGAAAGCAATAAGGGTATAACGAAAGAGGGTCCAGACTGGTGGCTTTCAATTCCTCGATATGAATGTGACCACTAGATCTGACACGTTCTACACAGCTGGCTCACCTTGGGCAAGCTTCTTATCCTGGAAGTCTTCAGCTTTCCTATGGGGACTCCAAGAGAATCTACCTCCCAGGAAAAATGCAAGGACTACATTAAACTGTTGACCTAACACACTTAGTGCCCAGTGTACAGGATGTGCTCAAAGAAAAATGCCATTAGGAGTAGGATTCAGTATAAGTCCCAAAGACAGAAAATGGCCTGTGAAATGTTTGCTTTGAGACCTTCAGACAAAAGATCAAACAGCTCTGAAGAACTGAGAGGAAATGTAATTAAATAAGTGAAGTCAAAATGGGGCAGGTGGCACATGCATACTCATAAAAACCACTCCGGAAAAGCATAACACTCACTGGGGACATGAGTTCAAGTTGGGGGGGGGGGCGGGGGAAGCACAGCATTAAACCAAGCACATGGAGAACAAAACCCCTTCATTCACTTATGTATAGCCTCTCCTTCTCTAACTCACTTGTGCAAAGGATAGTCACTGGGAGCTTTTCATGATCAGGCACCCCCATTTCTGCACTAAAGACGATAGAATTAATATGTACATATGCTCATGTACACACACACACACACACACACACAGAGGCCCTCTGCTCTTTCAGAGTTTACTGTCTGTAGTACTGTCCAACAGAATTTTGTGCACTGATGGAAACAATTACATCTGTACTGTCCTACATGGCAGCCACACATGGTTACAGACAACTTGAAACATGGCAATTGTGTTGGAGGGATTTAGGGTCTTTTCATTCTTTTTAATTTTCATCAATTTATATTTCAATTTAAATAGACCCATGTGGCTAATGGGCACCACAGCAGACAGCACAGGCACAGGGAGATCTTGGAGACTAGCAATTCTTGGTTGCAAAGAAGAAAAGCAAGGAAAATTGAAGACCCCAGAGGGACAGTAGGAACCAACCCAACACCCCTCTATATACTAAACTTTCAGTATCAATTAAATATCTCACAAGTTCAGTTTTTCCATGCCTACCTCCTCCATTCAATGTTTAAAAAAAAAAATCTCAGGTGACAGAAGTTAAAATCAAATGGCAAGTGGTGACAAACACTTAAGGTCCTATCCAATAAAGCATCTATGAGAGCACTAAGTGAATGAACTCCGATGCCCAATCCAATTTAGTCCAAACTGCATGCCGCCTCATGCTGTTTCCTTTCCACACATCCCAACATGCAGAATGACAAGGTCACCTTCACATCAAGTGACAGAAATGCTGCAGCCCTACAGAAAACAAGGAGTCTAAGAGAACACACCAAGCTTTGCTCCTATTCATTCTGACATTTTTCAGATGAATAAGAGAGGATATCATGAGCTAAACCTTCGTGTCAACAATCCTTTTCTAAGTGAAGAGCTTACCACCCCTATTTCATGCCCATGGCACATAAGTAAGGGGCTGATACCTTCAACCTGCTCTGAAGTTATAAAGCTCTCCCCACTGTGTTCCCCTAGTCCAATACTCCCCGGTGGTTCAGTGGTAAAGAAATCGTCTGCAAATGCAAGAGACATGGGTTGAATTCCCTAGGTCAGAAAGATGTCCTGAAAAAGGAAATGGCAGCCCACTCCAGTATTCTTGCCTCGGAAATCCTATGGACAGAGGGGTCTGGCAGGCTACAATCCAAGGGGTTGCAAAGGAGTTGGACATGACTTAGTAACTAAACAACAGCAACAACATCCACAATTGACTTTGGCACAGTAAAGTCAATCTACTAACACTAGGTTGTAGTGAAGAAGAGTATAGCATTTATTGCAGAGTGCTGAACAAGGAGAACTGGCAGCTTGTGCTCAAAAGAAATGAACTCTCCATGGAAGAGTTTCTAAAGGCAATATTTCGGGTGATGGTTGAAGTCTGTGGACTTTATTCTGACTGGTTCGTGGTGAGGTAACAAAGTGATGTTTCAGGAATCTTAATCATCAATGTTCTGGTTCCAACCAGTTTGGGTTGTCAGCATGTAGTCAGCACCCTCCACCTGGATAGGGGTCTTAGTCTCTGCAGAACAACTCAAAGATATGCAACAGATTGTCAAATACATATATCACTCAAGGAGGAATAAGGCTTTTGTTTCATTGCTGAACTATTGTTTAAGTTACCAGGATTTTGTTAGCTTCACCGCTTTTGTTAGTTTCTGCCTCACCTACCAAATTATTAACTGCTTCAGTATGCCTGGTGGAACTCTAGGAAGGCCTAGGAGAGAGTTAAGGCTCCACAGAGTCCTTCTGGGTTTCACTTCCCCTTTTCTATGATACTTCTCAGTCCTGAAGAGAATAAGAAAAGGACAAGAAAGGGAATAGTTTTGCTTAGTTGTGTCCCACTCTGGGAGACACTTTGTGCAATTATATTAAGTTTAGTTGAGTTGCTCAGTAGGGTCCAACTCTTTGCCATCTCCATGGACTGCAGCATGCCAGACTTCCCTGTCTATAACCAGTTTCCGGAGCTTGTTCAAATGCATGTACATTGCATTGGTGATGCCATCCAACCATCTCATCCCCTGTCATCCCCTTCTCCTCCTGCCTTCAATCTTTCCCAGCATCAGGGTCTTTTCCAATGAGTCAGTTCTTTGCGTCAGGTGGCCAAGTATTGAAGCTTCAGCTTCAGCATCCATCCTTCCAGTGAATATTCAGGGTTGATTTCCTTTTGGACTGACTGGTTTGAATGCCTTGCCGTTTTGAATAGAGAGGTTAATCATCAACTTAGCAAAGGAACTTGATTTTGACTGCAGTCAGCACATGGAGGAACAGGACCTTCTCTTCTCTGGGGGCTTGATACACGCTCAAGTTTCAGTCAGTTCAGTTCAGTCACTCAGTCGTGTCTAACTCTTTGCAACCCCATGAACGACAGCATGCCAAGCCTCCCTGTCCATCACCATCTCCCAGAGTTCACCCACACCCATGTCCATTGAGCCAGTGATCCAACCATCAACCATGAGATGGCTGATCCAACCATCTCATTCTCTGTCGACCCCGTCTCTTCCTGCACTCAATCTTTCCCAGCATCAGGGTCTTTTCAAATGAGTCAGCTCTTCGCAGCAGGTGGCCAAAGTATTGGAGCTTCAGCTTCAACATCAGTCCTTCCGATGAATATTCAGGACTGATTTCCTTTAGGATGGACTGGTTGGGTCTCCTTGCAGTACAAGGGACTCTCAAGAGTATTCTCCAACACCACAGTTCAAAAGCATCAATTCTTTAGCGCTCAGCTTTCTTTATAGTCCAACTCTCACATCCATACATAACCATTGGAAAAACCATAACCTTGACTAGAAGGACCTTTGTTGACAAAGTAATGTCTCTACTTTTCAATATGCTGTCTAGGTTGGTCATAACTTTCCTTCCAAGGAGTAAGTGTCTTTTAATTTCATGGCTGCAATCACCATTTGCAGTGATTTTGGAGCCCATAAAAAATAAAGTCAGCCACTGTTTCCCCATCTATTTGCCATGAAGTGATGAGGCTGGATGCCATGTTCTTAGTTTTCTGAATGTTGAGCTTTAAGCCAACTTTTTCACTCTCCTCTTTCACTTTCATCAAGAGGCTCCTGAGTTCTTCACTTTCTGCCATAAGGGTGGGTGGTATCATCTGCATATCTGAGGTTATCAATATTTCTCCCAGCAATCTTGATTCCAGCTTGTGCTTCATTCAGCGCAGTGTTTCTCATGATATACTCTGCATATAAGTTAAATAAGCAAGGTGACAATATACAGCCTTGACATACTCCTTTTCCTATTTGGAACCAGTCTGTTGTTGCTCAAGTTTACAGGATGCCAAATGGAAGGGGACCTCAAACTGCACCAGACTTCCTTTCTTCTTAACTGAGTGACATATGAAAAACTGTCAACCAGTCTCCTTAAAATGCAGGAACCACATGAAAACCAATATAACCTAACTGCCCTATTCACTTGACAGGAATCAGCCAGCTCAAATAGAGGTAATGGTGCTTAGCGGGATTCATGGCCACCACACACAGACACAAGCACACCTGTCAGAAAGGCAGACCTTATTTCTCCATAGGAGTTGGCCTTTTTCCTAGAGGCAACTGCCAGAGTCATGGTTACAGGTATTCAGAACAGGAAATACAACTGATCTTTATGAGGATTGGCAAGTGATTTTCTGGAGGGAGGAAACATGCGAGGCCTGCCCAAAGTCTGAGACTACTGTAGATTTTACAAACCATCAAAACACAAAAATGAAGCCAAGTCATCTCTGATTTCAGCTATGTTCTATTTCTCACATTTTAACAACATTAAAATTGATGAAAATTGTGTAATTATCACCCAAGAATTGTTGAAAATTAGAGTGCTTTCATGGCTATTCTGTAATTTACACAGGTTAAGCCTTGCATTACTCAGGCCAGAGCAGAGATTTTGGAACCCAACTGATGGAGGTGAAAACTCAATCAAGGTTCCTGCCAGATCACACAGTTCATAGTTCAGGGTCTCTGATCTTCTTCCCCTCAAGGATATGCTTACAAAGGAGATGATCAGCAAGGCTGTGACTTTTTTGGCTCTTCTGTCCAGTATTCCTCTAAAGAAAGAACCTGAAGGGGAGCAGAATTTGCCACCTCAAAATATGTCTCTCAGACAAAAATACTGTTTTAAGGCTGATCATTTTTAAGAAACAGCAAACAGGATGACGCTCTGAAAAGTGAGTAAAAGCTACCTTTTATAAGAGACATTTACTTGATAAGGGAAATCTCCATTTGTAAGGGTGTCTTCCTGTCTGTCCCAGGAAAAGGAACATGAATAAGAAATTCTTATCAACAGAGAATTAAGATTTAAAGCTGCATATTAACCATACTAGGTTGACTGTGGTTTTCTAGGAATCTTCCATAACTGACTGCCCCCTATTTCATCCCTATCATCTTCTTTTGTCTTTTACTGGAGATGGTATTTAAGAAATGGTTTGGATTATTTGGGGGAATTTTAATCAGTTTTCCTAGGTATATTCCCTGTATACAAGAGGTAAAGATGTTATTAAACCTCTATTTGTTTTCCTCCTGTGAATCTTTCATTTATTACTAAGAGGGTGGCATGGGGAGTGTCTCAACTAAAATCAACAGAGTAAAGATATTATTTTCCCTGCCCTAAAAAGCTAAAAAGCGTGCACACGTGAGATGCTGCCTTTCTTGAAATCCTGAAAAGTGCTATGCCCTAGGAAGCTGGTTAGATGGTGCTAGAGTCTGTCTGACTATATATGTGACAGACACAGGTGGGTCCTGCTTTACCTGTATTTCATTCTTTTCTGGAGGGAAACCGTGAAAACATCCCTTAGGCATTTAAAAGGATACAGGATGGGAACAGGGAAGGAATGCATTGACCAAGTGATATAACATTTGCACTATTAAGTAAAGATTCATAGAAACCTAGTGTTTTCAACTGTATTTATTGCAAAAATGATAATAACAAGTATAATATTTTAATAATGGTATAATCTTAAATGTAATCATTGCACTGAACAAAAATTTATGACATAATGAAACTTCCAGATGACTTTAGAAAGAAGTTTCCATTCCATGTTGACATAACATGAAGGGATATTTATAAAACAGCATGATTAGCAAAAAAAAGTTCCATGCCTAACATTCACAACACAAGCCAGTTGTTGTGGAGACAATACATCAGTGGGCCCATGCCACACTCAGCAAATTTTTAACCTGTGGATTTGTGACTCTGTTTGGCTGGGTAATGCTATTAATAAATTTGAAAAATGAGAAGAGGGATTTCCAAAATTCTAATAAGAGATCACTAAACCATTGCTTCTTCCCAGCAGGAACTTAAAATTCCTTTAACTCCATTCTGCTCCTTGATCTTTTCATGGGCAACAATTCTGGCTTTCTCCCTCCTTTGGGAAAAAGGGGCCATGGGTAGCATTATGACCCTAAAAGTTTGCTTTTTAAAACACTGAGAAAGTTGAAAATAAATGTTTAATGACTCAAAAAAAAAAACCCACCAAGGATCTGCATTTCTCATCTCTGCAAAAACCCCACCTGTGTGATGACATGAGGTAAAACAACACTGCAATTTTCAAGAATTATTTTAGAAAAATACATCATCTCCAATTACATGTAACTGCAATAGCAATAAATTGAATCACATTTTTTCACTGATTTTATTACTAATTCAAAGTTAACTCATCTTCACTTCTGAATGAGCTAACACCAAGTTTCTATGTATCAACTACAAATACAAGTAGAATCTTCAAACTTAAAGAGCAAGAAATTCTTACTGTGGGCAGGGGAGGGGGAGAAGGGATCAATTAAAGATGGTATGCTGCCCAAAAGAAAGTAGACCCCAGACCAGTTAGACCTGAAGGTTGATGATGTTCACTGCTGCCTACCTAACCACCAATCAATCAAAAGAATGTCCACAAGCTGACCACGGCCTCTTTGAAGAACTGCTATAAAACTGCTTTCTTTCCCCACGTTTGGACACATGCTTTTGAGGATATTAGCCAGCTGTGGCCCCCTTTATCTGGCAAAACAGACACTCTTATGCTTCACCCTAAACCCTGTCTCCGAGATTTGGTTTAGCACTGATGTACAGAGAAGCTGAGATTTCAGCACCACTATTGTGACATGTGTTTTAAATATGTGATTTTCTTTTTTCTTTACACCAGAATTGTAAACAAGCATATTAACACAGCCATCTTCAAAAATGGACACAAACACCAGCTCGAGGATGAAGCAAAGCCTCCCAGCTGGGCAGTGAGAATGCTGGTCTCTGCAGCTCATGTGCTACCCCTCCCTCCCTCCACATTACTCAAAATGAAACAGTTCACCTCAGATTGGGACTCGAACCCAGCCAAAACCCGCTCTGGGACTTGAACCCAGCTGGCTGGGACTCAAGCCTAGCCAAAACCCACAATCTTCCAGTTGACATCACAACACCTGGTTTCAGGACCTCAGTCCAGTTTAGTCCCTCAGTCATATTCGACTTTTGCAACCCCATGGACTGCAGCACGCCAGGCTTCCCTGTCCATTCCCAGAGCTTACTCAAACTCACGTCCATCAAGTCGGTGATGCCATCCAACCATTTCTTCCCATCATCCCCTCCTCCTCCTGCCTTCAATCCTTCCCAGCTTCAGAGTCTCTTCCAATGAGTCAGTTCTTCACATCAGGTGGCCAAAGTATTGGAGCTTCAGCTTCAGCATCAGTCCTTCCAATGAATATTCAGGACTGATTTCCTTTAGGATGGACTGGTTGGATCTCCTTGTTGTCCAAGGGATTCTCAAGAGTCTTCTCCAATACCACAGTTTAAAAGCATCAATTCTTCAGTGCTCAGTCTTCTTTTATAGTCCAACTCTCACATCCATACATGACCACTGGAAAAACCATAGCCTTGACTAGACGGACCTTTATTGGCAAAGTAATGTCTCTGCTTTTTAATATGCTATCTAGGTTGATCATAGCTTTTCTTCCAAGGAACAAGCATCTTTTAATTTCATGGCTGCAGTTACCATCTGCAGTGATTTTGGTGCCCAGAAAAATAAAGTCTGTCAGTGTTTCCCCATCTATTTGCCATGATGTAATGGGATCAGATGCCATGATCTTAGTTTTCTGAATACTGAGTTTTAAGCCAACTTTTTCACTCTCTTCTTTCACTTTAATCAAGAGGCTCTTTAGTTCTTCTTCACTTTCTGCCATAAAGGTGGTGTCATCTGCATGTCTCAGGTTATTGATATTTATCCTGACAATCTTGATTCCAACTTGTACTTCATCCAGTCAGGCATTTCTAATCATGTACTCTGCATATAAGTTAAATAAACAGGGTGACAATACATAGCCTTGATGTACTCCTTCCCCAATTTGGGAAAGACCCAGTTTCCCCCTCAGTAAAGCTTCCATAAGCCTCTTATCCTTCTCCATCAGTGGGAGGATTATTCCAACTATTCTGGGGAAGGAACAGAGATTTCCAGGTACTGCGCTACCTCCCACTTTTGGTCTTTGACGGTCAGTCATCGAACTGTCATGGCACCTCTGAGTGTGTCATTTAGCTTTCTAGTGTGTTACAATGAGTGTATACTGAGGATTAAGGTCCAGTCAAAGTTGACTTCATTGCCATCTTAGACCATTTGATTCTAATCAGCTTATGTTGCCTCCTTGGGCTATGTCATTCTTTCAAAGGCTGTGCCCTGCTCCCTTCCCTCCTGTTTCAAAAAGAGAAGTCCTCATGGGAGGTCACAGGGATCTCTGGGTACATCTCTAACAGGACCTGCGGGGATCTGCCATGGTGATGGCATCCTCAGTCAGATGCTACAGAGAACGTCCCTCTAGGATTGTGATTCAAGCTGCCCTCCACCAAGGCAGCTGGTGCCTCTGATGGGCGTCCTCAGGAGAGAAAAGCAGGATGTGTGTATGGTAAACTCGCAAGTAATTTTCCCTCTTCTCCCATTTCCACCACCTCCTTTGAGAAGAGACTGCCCTTCATAGATTTCAACTGGGTTTGACATGACAAATTACGTTTTTGAGCCATTTGTAAATAACAAACAATACTCTTTACCTTCCCATGTTTTCTCATTACTTTCAAAGTAACATGCAGAATTCAAATAAGAGAGGCATAGCTCGTGTCTCAGTGAAGGTCTTGATTTCAGCAGTATTTCGAAGGGTGTCAGCAGGTCAGCTGATGGCATGCCCTGTGACCACGAGGCCAAATTTAAGAGTGACAGGAAACAAGGTCTCCTCACACTAGTTGTCAGCTTGTGGGGTATGCAGGGCATGGGGGGCTTGGCTATATGCTCTTGATGTTAATCCCTGTTTTTTATTATTTCTCCAAAGAGCTATATTCTTTACCAGATATCACAAATAAGAAACCAAAGGGCTGAACATATCTCATGTAACTATTTTGTTTGCCAAAACAATGTTTTGCTCTTTTCTTAAGTTGAGTTAGCAGTTTTTCAGACCAAGAGTGCACTCTCTCACTGAGCTACCACCTCACCAATTTTGACTGCCCCAGACAGGCAAGGGTCACTCTTATGTCACCTCTCTGGCCCCTAAACATTTTCTGTTGCAACCTCCATTTTATATATTCATAATAGGAAAAGAACAAAACTCATGTCCATAGAAAGTATGCCCCCCACAACCCCACTTGTATATATACCCCAGAAATTGGGGGTGTTAATTAATATCCTCACAGAGGAAACAGTCCAGAATAGATTATTACAAAAAATAAACATAGAGAGAGTTAACTTTAAAGTATGAACAGAAAAGAGAGAAAACTGCCTCTTGACCATGGCAGTTAGAAAAAGCTTCCCAAGGAGAGGCCATCTGACCTTGGTCTTGAAGATGACTGGAAGGTGGCAGAGGGGAGCAGCAGCCTGAAACAATGAAGATCAGAATGACTCAAGGGCTGAGTCACAGGGACTGTGCCTCCACTGTACCATCTAAAAAGTGCATCAGACTTTCCCTTAACACAGAGAAACCAATAAAACTATTTACAAGGCAACTTGTCAAGATGTGAAAAGGCGTGTACAGTCCATGTGCTACATCGGGGTCAGGCACTGCGAGATGGGAGATCTGGAACAACCGGTAAGGGTTCTCACACAGTCACACAGAGCATGCCCTGTCTCTCTAATGGGCAGCCTTGGGCCCCCAAGCTTGACATCTTGTTCAGCTTGTATTCCTTTCTTTTCCTCACATCTCATGAGGCACTGACCACCTCTGTGCAGACCTAGTCCAAATGCTCACCTTCCCCTTCCTCCTGCATTCTAGGAAGGCAGTCCAGCCCAGCAAGAGACAGTCTAGACTAAAAACTCAGATGCTAGACTAAGATCTGCCTCATTCTGAACCCTGGGTCTTCTAGTTCTCAACAAGTCATCCCCAGGCTCAGATTTTTCTTCTGTAAAATGGGGGCAACAACAGTAACATCATATGTTATGTTAGTCACTCAGTCGTGTCTGATTTTCTCTGACCCCATGGACTGTAGCCCACTAGGCTCTTCTGTCCATGGGATTCTCCAGGGAAGAATACTGGAGTGGCTTTCCATCTCCCTCTCCAAACCACCTCACAGGGTTGTTGCCTATGAAGTAACTTAGCTCCTGTCTTAGAGTGAGTATCAAATAAATGTTAGCCGTAATTATTCATGCCTTCATGCTGAGCCTTTTTCCCCTCCCTGTCTTTGGGCTCCTTCTCCTCTAGGTCACCCTCAATCCACCACTACAACTGAAACAGTGATGCAGCAACGTTTGCAATTCTGTTCCTATCCATTCCATGCAAGACATCTAGACTCCACTCCCCAGCCCATGTGCAGATTGAGGGTGCCTTGAAACTTGGTTATAACCAATGAAATGTGCACAAATGTGACATGAGACCATTTATAAACTTGACACAGAAGAACTTCAGGCTGCTCTGTGCTTTTTCTTCTTCCACTAGCTTGTTGCAGATATGCATAGTGACATGGAAACCACTAACTTAAGATGCAGAGCCCTCAAAATGGAAAAGACTGTGGTCTTGAACCACCACTTGAGAGAGAGCTGCATGTCAATTACAAACAACACTTTTGGACATTATATGAAGGATAAATTAATCTCTATGGTGTGAAATCACAGAGGGTCTCGAGTTAATCTGGTAAATCAGCTAATATTCCCCAACGTAATCATGATGAAATGATTCTCTCCTCACTACCTACAGAATGAGATGTAACCTTCCTAGCACAGCATTCAAGGTCTCTGCCAATCCAGCCCCAATTACTCTATAAGCCCATTTCCCACCAAAATGCCAGTGATGCACCTAGTACTTTCCATAAGTACCAGATACCAGAAGGCCTTTGTAATCCTTGATATTGTTTCTCTTAGGATTCCTTCTATCAGAAGGCCCAAATCCCTCAATACTTGACAAAATTCCAATCAGTCTTCAAGGGTTAGTTCATATACAACCTCCTCTGAGCCACCCATGTGGAGCTGGTGACCACGCCCTCGGGCTTCCAGAACAGATGGAACAGACTAGGTTCAATCCTTTACTACATGAAGCTGCTTTATGATACTACAGAGTGAACGACCTCTGTATCATCAAATATACAGGGTGCACTTGAAAGAAGAGGCTAAGAGGTCCCTGACATCATGTTCTCAACCATTAACACACTAGTTGGCAGGAGTAAGGCCCTGGTAAATGTTACACAAGTAAATTCATAGAGGCACAAAGGAAAAGGGGCATATTCCAGTTACCAAATGAGACCACTTCATTGTGCAGTTCCTTGCCAGGTCTATTACCTTTGTCTACAGTCCAATCTGAGCTTTGGAAACTTGAACCACTGATATCAGAAGCCAGATAAGGATGTTGGTAAATACAGGCAAATTCATTCCACTGCCAGACCAAGAGCTCAAAGCTCCAATCCATCCATAAAAAAATGAACAAAATGAATGAAAAATCAGCAATAATCTAAATGTCACCACATACATCAGTAAAGCTGAGGGGAAAAAAAAAAGCGCCTAACAATGTTATGTAATCTATGACATATCCATAAATGGAATTATTATACAGCTATAAAAAATAGATGCAGACCTCAGATGGCAACTGCAGTGACAGTTCCTTGGGGACTGAGTCCCTCTGCTAAATGCCTACCAAGTACCTTTCCTTCAGAGTTCCTTCACATTCATTGCTATAATTATTTGACTATTATCTGTCTCTCCCAATGATATTGAATGATGGTGGAAAGCATCTTCTTTTGTGTAATTTTTAAAAGTTAGCGCAGGAATAAATACATGAATAAATGAATATTCAACAGAATACTGACATGAAAAAATAATATACTTCTAAATTTTAAAAGTTAGGTTACAGAAGAGCATATTCAACATAGTCCTATTTTGCAAAAGAAAAATTTTACATCCGCCTGACAACACACACACACACACACACACACACACACACACACACACACACACAATAAGGAACCTATGGAAGATCTTTCACCAAAATGTCAATAATGGGTTTTTCTACTTAAAATGAAAACATCTGTAGGATGTTCATGATACTGGTCAGAAGAATCCAGGCTCTTTCTCTTTCCTTTTCCTGGTCCAGTCCAAACAAGTTTTCTCCTGAGCAATGGATGGAATGGACCACTTCTGTGAGCAGGTGGAAGAGGTGGCTTGCTTCCCTGCTTTGCTTGCCAACTGAGAAAACAGCAGCTGTGATGAGCAAGTGTGGATGGTCCAGGCCATCCATCAGCCACAGCACCAAAACAGGGTCCAGGGCACATGCTGAGTGGTGAGACCGCAGGGTCTGCTACTGTGTTGCCAGCTGCACATCAAACTGGAAAAAACGGCACTTTGCATTTTCAGTTACCTGGTTTGAGCAGGGTCACTATGGACAAGAGATGAGTTATAGAAGGAGGGAAAGCACTGCCTCCAGGCTGTGGTAGAGAACCAGGTAGTTTTTTGAGGTGATTCACCGGAAATACTGAACTAATATGAAAGTTCTGCCTAGTCACATTTTTGCTCTTCAGTCTCAAGACTCAGTTCTAAAATGGAGATTTCACTGAGGCTGCAGAATAAGGGACATGAAGATTTTTGTAGGGAAGACTGGCAGGGATAAAGGAATATACTTAAATATCTACCATTATCATATTGATACACAAAAGCAGCTCTGCTCTTTAACACTTTAGATAAGGACATCTACAGTATGGCTACACACATACATATGTACATATGCACACACACATATATATACATGCTCATCCATGCCTATACATACAGTACATGCATGCATACTCACATACATATACTATGTATGTAGAAGGTATACATATGATAATGTTCTATTTAAAAAATCAGAAGTAGGGGAAACTAGATAGCATAGACTGATATTCTGCACCCTTTAATGGCACAATTTGTTTCTGGAAATTTGCCAAACAATCTAGGGAAACTTCCCTGTCACTCCACTGGTTAAGATTTCATACTTCCAAGGCAGGGGCCAAAGTTCAATCCCTGGTCGGGGAACTAAGACCCCTGAATGCTGTTTGGTGCAGCCAAAAAAAAAAAAAAAAAAAAATCTAAGATGTGTGCCAAATGAAAATATGGAAATATCCAAAGCAGTAACTTTGGTACATCAAAACAAGGATCACTTTGCATACTTTAAAAACCACAGGTGCATCTGCTGACAGGGAATGATGTTCATGATGTATTATTACATGAAAAATAAACTTCAAAATACTATAATTATTTTCAAAATATTACATATATTGATTCAAATTTTGTTAACATAAACATATAACATATATATAAACTAAACATTTATGTTATTCTATTAAAATACATAGGATATAAAACTATATGAGTTATATATAAAATGAAGGTATACTACATATGGATAGCATAAAAATACTTGGGAGGGATTGTTGATATTGAATCTCTTTATGTTTTTCTCTTGTATTTTCTACTTTTTTTCATTAAAAATGAGATATTCAGGTTTTTTCTAAGGCGGGAACAAAGAAAACTCTAAAACAAAAAGGAAGACTACCTAAACTAAGGATCAGAAAAGCCAGTTGAGAAAGAATGAAACTGAGCAGGACCTTGAGGGTTTCCTGGGCACGGAAACCTTTTTGTCTCCCATTTCTTATTTGCAGGGAATAGGCTTCACCTCCAAGACCTTCCCTGAGTTTCAAAATTCAACAGCTCAGTTTCTAATCAGGGAAGGGACGGGATGAGAAACAAGGGAGGAGCAATCAAGAAACAACAGTGCAGCCTTGAGCCAGGATCCTGGATTCTCTTCAAGGGATACCCATAACAGTATCTTTGAACTCTTCTACAGAACTAGAACCCCAGCAAATGGAAGACATTAACTACCTGATGAAGCATTCTTCATTCCAGAGAGAAGGCGACAGTCTGATAACGTGAAAAACTACAGAGGCTGATCAGGAGACCACCTGAGGCCAGAGTAAAGGAGTGCAGGCCCTGCACAAACTAATCCCAATCAGCAACTCCCCATCCCTTGAACCGCTATAAAACTCCTCACCCAGTCCTCTTGTGTTGGGACACACAGTTTTGAGGGTGTTAGCCTACTGTGTCCCCGTCTGACTGGCAAAGCACTAAAGCTATTCTTTTCTACTTCACCCAACACTCTGTCCCTGAAAATCAATCCAGTAACAGTACACAGAAGCCAAGTTTCAGCATCAAGACCAGGTTATGACAGAATAACCTATGTAAAATGTAATCTAGAACTAAAGAGGGGCAGTGTCTCAATTACAGGCATATAGAGGCGAGACAGCATTTCCACTGTGGGCACTGCCTCCTACACCTTTCCTCTGTCCCCCTTCCCCTCTCCTTCCCTATGCATCTAAACTCCACTTCTTTCTAAGGTTGACCATTTTCCACAACTGGGGCGCTGCTATATTCATCAAATAAACTAGATAAACCGCATAACTCAGGGTTGCTCACCAAGTGTGGGAGGAGGTCAGGTAGTCAGCACAGAAAAGAGGGTGAGAGGTTGCGGAGCAGTGAGGACTGCAGCCAGCCCAGAGGATGAGCAGCCACACACCTGCTGCTGGCCGTTGCTGAGCAGGATGCAAGCCCATTCATGTCCCCCCATCTGCAGGTCTTTTTAAGGAGAAGCTGAAAACCCAGGTATCTGGGAAATTTGATATTTTAAGTGTCCGTTTACCAATGGCTATGCCCTGGGTTGAGTTACCAAACCCCTCTCCAGCACAGTTTCCTCATCTGTAAATTGGAGATAACAACAGTATCTCCCTTAAGGCTGCTGTGACATATAAATGACTTCAGACTCAGAAGCCCTTTGTGTGGGTAAGCCCTTACCTGGCCCAAAATAAATACCTAGTGCTTATCATTATCCAACCAGAGGTTCCATGGTCTCCCCAAAGAACCATTATGTCAGGGTTAGAAGCCCCCGAGAGCAGGGCCTATGCCTCCATTAGCTTTGGCTACACAACCTCTAGTGCAGTGTCTGACACTGCACTGTGAATACATGAAGCAGTCCTGGAATATTTCCACAAGAGCTAAGGTCCAGAACTCCTTTCTGCATCACTAACCCAGAACCTACCTCATCTCAAAGGATGTGAATGGGCGGCACAGAAAACAGCTACCATGTAAGGCTAACCTCAGCCAGGGGAGGACTGGGAACAGATGGTGGTCCCAGGGGTGATTCCTTGTAACTGCTGATCTATCAAGACTCCACAACTCACTTCTCTCTGCCCTGTCATTTGTTTACGAGTCTACCTGCTGAGAAAAATCCCCGTGAGTTCTTTTGGTCCATATGCTATTCTGAAAAGTTGGCCCCGTGTTAGGAAGCAGAAGTGAGACGTGCCAGGGCCTCCCTACTCTGGGCCTCTCACCTGGCCTAGACAAGGGGCCTTGCAAGACTAATGGTTATCTAAACCATCTTGCCAACTACTCCTTTCTTGAAGCAAAACCTTAGATGTTTCTATAGATGAGAATGGATAAGAATAATCACCACTGTGACAATGTGTCAGACCCCACACTAAACATTGTCAATAACGCCTATATCAGCTTTACAAAAACTTTTGAGCTAAGTATCAATTTTCCCATTTTACAGAGGAAGAAAGCAAAGCTGAAAGAGGTGAAGGGACACAATAATCATTGTCAAAGGGTAGAACTCACAATCAAAAGGCAATATGACTCTGAAGACAGAGGTCCATCACTTAAAATCCCAGAGAAGTTCCTAGTATTCCGGAAAAATGGCTCAAAATCTCTTGAAGTTGGTCACAAAATTTCCACATAACATGTGCTAAGCATTTATCTGCAGGAAGTGCTTACCGACATCTAGTCTCACGTCCTCTGAGCTCTACTGAAAAACCTTCCGCTCTATTCCTTCCGCCACCCAGTCACTTTCTGGGGTAATGGATCTCCCTAGGGAAACTATAAGCCATTAAGGGGCATGGGTAACAGGATGAACCATTCCTGCATTGCCCAGTTCCACAAAGACTTGGTAGATGAGTTTTTCAACTCTTAATGAGATAATAGGATAATATTTTCCATATTTTACTCAATTCTTGCCTTCTTCACACTATTTCATTTACTACAATAATCTGTGAAACCCTGACCACTTTCAATTCCCTTACCTTGCTCTACTTTTTTTTCCCCACACTTCTTATCAACTTCTACTGTATCCTATAATTTTCTGATTGAGTATGTTTGTAGTTTTTTATCCATCCTGCCCTACCTACCTACTCTTTTTAGAATGTACACTGCCTAAGGGCAAGCCTCTTTGTTTTTTAATGATGAGTTCCAAGTGTCTTACAACAGAGCCTGGTACACAATAGGCACCCAATGAATACTTCTAAGTGAACTAAACTGAAATAGAGATCCTTACTGTTTAGCATCTCACATTTCTTGTCTGCAATTAAACGATTCCACTGCCGGCTATTTCATGTCTGAGGGTGAGAATGACAGGGTGAGAGACATGTGTGGACCATGCAGTATAAGACTGGGCACAGAGTAATAAAGTGTCAATATATCTCCCCTATTCTTCAAGCCAGAAAATGAAATCTGCATTGCATTCCAAACCTGGACGTATAGATTGAATCACTGATTGCTACCCTTACAATGTATCAAGTTACTTCTGAGGTTGGGAAAGCCATTCTTCATTAAATGCAATTCCTCTTAGAAAGAGCTATTTATTCTACCAATGATGCTGAAAGTTTATTTCTACTGTAGACAGAAGCCTATAATGTTGACAAGTGTCTATAATGTAAACAAACATGGGAAGGACAGGAATGGACTTAATTTAATAGGCTGCCTGAGCACTGGGATATGATTTTTTTTTTAATTCTCAGGACCCAAGGTCAATTCAATACTGGAGAAGGGAGTTTGGGTCGCCAATGGTTCTTCAATTGCATTCTCAGTGAGTAAAGAGGACTGTCCAAAAGACAGAAAGCTTTTATAACAATAAACTATTCTTACTCCGATCTCCTCGCAAGATCTTGGTCTCCTAGAAAGTGATGGCCTTGTCTCAGTGCATCTTTATACCCCCTGGTCTCTACACAATGACTGAACTAAGCACGTAACTCAAATTAGAAGGGGAGAGGGGGAGATGAAGGGGAAAACAGAAGGAGCCAAAAAGGGAGAGAGCATGGATATGCAGGGAAGTAGGCAGAAAGGAGAGCAAGGGAGGGAAGGAGGAAAAAACACAGGAAAGAGGAGAGGAGAGAGAAGGGGAAAACTGGGCTGTGCGCAGTGAGGCCCTACCATTTTAGTAAAGAAATGAAGACAGACTATGGTCTTAAGGCTTTTATATGTTCCTACAAGTGTGAAAAGCTAATCAATCTGGCATCATTGAATGGCTGAAGTGGGGCTGAGGGAAGGGTGAGCTTGGAGGGGGAAGGTGGGCGGGTTAACATTTCTTTCCTGCACCTCTGTGATGTGTGAGTTGCTCCAGTACTGGGGTTATGGAACTACCGCAAAGCCATCCAGCTAAGAGCACACACCGAGAGATGGAGGAATTACAGAGAGGAAAAAGAAAAAAAATAATTGCGGAACCCTGGGTGCTTCCCAGCAGGCAAATGTTGGATCTTAGAAAGCAACAGAAACAGGGTGTTAGGCCAACATAGTACAAAACATGGCAGGTAGAGCCAGGAGAAAACGGAATAAGAAGGCACTTTTACCTGGGACCAGACTGAGGGATGAGACTTCAGAAAGAGCTAGAGGACTTCAGGAAGAAGTGGGGGGAAGGCGTGATCTGGACCATTATCATCACCTTGATGCAAAGTTTCTAGTGATTGCTGGGAAAGAAACTCAAAAACTTGCCAAGAAAATGAGGCTAAATATTATGGAAAGAGATCCACCAACTCTCCTTTGTCCTTCACTCCACACTATCATTGTTCCATCTTGAACTACTCCAGAAAACCCTGGATGAAGTACTTGTGTTTAATACTGCCCATGTGGATAGTAGTTCTCCATTTGTGAATGTCTACAAACAAGCTTATTGTCTTTCATTGTCTACCCTCCACAGTCTCTGCCATCCATACATTGGTGTCCACCTATCAGAGTCCTGACTCTACTAACTTATGAATAGTATGACTAGGGGCATGTTACTGAACCTCTCAAACCCTCAGCTTCCTAATGGGTAAAGACTACATAATTCATGGGGTTGCTATAAAGATTATATTAGAGAATTACATTAACACAGTGACTTGCATATAGGAAGTTCTCAGTCAATATTGTTACTTTAAGGCAGTACCTCATAAACTGCTCACAGTCACTCTATCATACAGTGTTCACTGTTAGTTCCATTTCACAGGTGAGAAAAATATGCCTCAGAAGTGAAGTTTCCTGAAGTTAAATAGGTAATCAATGGCAGAGATAGATTCTGAATCCAGATTGAAAGCTCATGTTTGCAATTTGTGATCATACTGTCCCCACATCATTCTCTCCATTATCTTCACTATTTTCTGTTAATACACATTTCCCCTTCCCTCTAACTCCCTCCTTTGTTCATCAGTTTCTCTTCCTCTTTCTTGTATCAAAACTACATATATTTGAGGTTACAAACACATACTCCAAGCCACAGAGCTCAAAGACAGATGTAAAGAGAAGGGGATCAAATACTACAACCCATTTGGCAGTGTCTTCTAAAGCCAAATACAGATCTACCATCCACCCAAGTTCTTCTTTTATCTACTGAAACATCATGCCAGACAAAAATAAAGAAATTTCTCATTGAAAATAGCCTCAAACTACAAGCTACCCAGATGCTTATGAACATGAATAAATCTATTATGGTATGGACATATTATAGAAGCAGTAATAAATGAAACATTAATACAACAAAATGAATGCATCACACAATCATAAGTGAACAAGTTAAGCCAGGCATAAGAAAGCACAGTTTTTGCTTACTCAAATATCAAGAGCCAGCAAAACAAATGTATAGTAAAAGAAACCAGAGCAACAGTGACCTCTCTGAGAAAGAAATACTGAATTGGCAGAGGCAGGAGGGAACCTTCAGGAGTGTTATACTGTGTTACACACACTGATCAGTGTTCTACATATTGATCTAGGTGATGGCTACACAAGAATACGTATGTTAAAAGATTGTCAAGCTGCATTAAATATTCTTGCCCTTTATGTACTTTCAGTATTTCGGATTTCAATAAAAAAGAACCAAGACAATAAAAATATCAAAATCCATTTCACTGTACAGGTCTCCAGGGTTGCGGGGCAGTGGCCAAGATGGTGGGCTTTGGTACTGTCCACAGGCAAAGTGCTGATCTGTCCCTTGGCTGAGACCTGAGAAAACCTTCTGTGTAGGACTAGGAATGGTGTAGCTCAGGGTACATCCACTGGAGTCACAGCCAAGTGCATCTGCTGCTCTCTGCATCTGGCTCCAGAGCAAGCTCCCAGGCCTGCAGAAATCTGCAGCAAACGCTGGAGCACAGCTCGTCCACAGCTGGGCCGCTTGTGCTGACTCTGCGCTGTGTTCTTTTCTAACTCTCAGAAATAATTCCTACTTCATATTTTCTGGCACATTTGATGATTTTTGCTGCTGCTGCTGCTGCTAAGTCACGTCAGTCGTGTCTGACTCTGTGCAACGCCATAGACGGCAGCCCACCAGGCTCCCCCGTTCCTGGGATTCTCCAGGCAAGAACACTGGAGTGGGTTGCCGTTTCCTTCTCCAGTGCATGAAAGTGAAAAGTGAAAGTAAAGGCATTCAGTCGTGTCTGACTCTTCGCGACCCCATGACTGCAGCCTACCAGGCTCCTCCGTCCACGGGATTTTCCAGGCAAGAGTACTGGGGTGGGGTGCCATGATGGTTTTTAGCTGGTACATTATGACACTCCCTTTTCAGATCAAGAATGCACTCCTCCAAGATGTTTACTCCCTCTAGTCACAAAGAGTCAGACAAAGAGAATTATGGGAAATCTATTCATTTTATTATCATGCACATCAGTGCATTAGTCATCTACACTTTTTAATAGAGCAGGAGAGCCTGACGGTATGTCAAAACCCCTGTAGATTTGATTTTTGACAAGGGTTCTGAGACAACTTAGAATAAGAATAATCTTTTCAACAAATGGCGCTGGGGCCATTTCATATCTCTATGCAAAATAATGAAGTCAAAATCCTTTCCTCACAGTGTACATAAAAATTAACTTCAAACAGACAGAACCAAAACTACAGAACTCTTAGAAGATACAGGAGTAAATAATGCTCATGACTTCATGTTAGGTAAAAGCCTTTTTAGATACGAACCAAAAATACAAACACAGAAGAAAAAAATATGACTTTTGTGCTGAAAACACCACCATCAAGAAAGTAAAAATATGTCCCAAAAGAAAGGAGAAAATGTTTATAAATCATACAACGGGTAAGGGAATTACATCCATAACATATAAAGAACTGTACCATTCAATAAGAGAAATAACACAGTATAAAAGGAGAGACAGCATCTGAATAGGTATTTCTCCAAAGACAATGAACAAAGGGCAGTAAATGCAGGAAAAGATGGTCAGTATCATCAGCCACCAGTGAACTATGCACCAAAACCATAATAAGATACCATGCCATACACTTAAGGTTTGTGTATGTCACACACAGGAGATATTAACATATTGGCGATGAGGTAAAGAATTTCGATCCTTCCTACACCACTGGTGGAAGTGGAAAACAGGATAGCTGCTTTGGAAAACAGTCTGGTTACTCCTTGCAAAGTTAAACACAGAGGTTCCATATGAACCAACAATACAAGCCCTAGATATGTCCCCAAGAGAAATGAAATCACACGTCCTCACAAAAATGTGTACATGAATATTCAGAGTAGCAATATTCATAATGGCCAAAAAGTAGAAACAACATATGTCCATTAACTGATGAACAGATAAACAAAATAGCTATCTATATGACGGAATATGATCTAGCCATAAAAGGAATAAAATATTGATTCCTGCTACAACATAGATGAATTCTGCAAACAGTCTATTAAGTAAATAAAGCTAGTCACAAAAGACCTCATATTGTAGGTTCCATTTACATCAAATGTCCAGAACAAGTAAATCTATAGACATAAAAAGTAAATTAGTAATTACCTATGGTTAAGAGTCGGGGAGTAATAGCAAAACTACAGAATTTCTTCTTGAGACGGTGAAAATGTTAAGTCAGATTTTGGCAATGGCATACAATTCTGTGAATATACTAAAACTACTGAATTATAAACTTCAAGTGAGTGATTGACATTCAAATTGTATTTCAATAAAGCTACTACTTATTTGTTTTACATTAAGACATTAGGCAAAGGAAGAAGAAATGGCTAAGACATAACACATTAAAAACAAAATAAAAAACCCTGCAAGCTACTGGGCTACATGAGAAAATGGAAAGTACACATGACGATAACTAATGTTAGAGATGCAGGGATCCAGTTATGGCTCCACCTCTCTGTACTGACTAGAACCACGGCCTTGGGAGAGACACGTTATCTACTCTGGGTCTCACTGCAAAATGAAAGGTTATATCTCAGGTCTTTTCCAGCTATAAAAATGCACCTGATTCTTAAAGATGCATTGCAGATTAGGGAGCATAATTTAACATGATAAAGAAGAGGAGAAAGTTTTTCCTTAACAAGAATAACAGTAACTAGCACTGATTAAGTTTTTATTTCATGCCACTGCCTTCCATTTCTCTTTTTAAATTCTCACAATATCCCTGTGATAGATAATATTATCCCCATTCCACAGAAAAAGAACTGAGAAGGGTTAAGACGCCTTCCCTTTCAAGGACTTTAGGAAGAGAAATTCCAAGATGACAGTATGGGACAGACACAGAAAACACCCAGTTAAGATTAGGGCAGGAAGACAGTAAACAACACGAGACAGGACTCCAAAGAAAATTTTTAAAGGAACTGAAGAATTTGATTGGTTTGACTATGTTGGGAAGGTTTTTCAGTTCTGGTATAGAGTTTGATGAAGAATTAGGGTACAAAGAAAAACAAGCAACAGAAAAAGCAAAGCACTTGTACCATAAAAACCACTGTAATTATAGTACACTATAAGAGTACTTATACTTATATAAGTACTTATATAAGAGTGAATGCTCACTCAAAAATGCTGATACGCTGATACTACTATGTAGATTTTAGGAGGGTAGAGGAAGAATTTTGTGTTTTTAGGTGGAGTGAGAAAACAAACCTCAAGGTCCTTTCAAGGGATAATAAGAGGTAACGAGATATGATACCTACATTTGAAACTTTAAGAAACAGTCACAAACATATAAGTTCTAAATATAAAGGGAAATTTCATAAGAAAAACTTACAGTTAAAAATGGTACTCTCTGGGGGATCCCACTGAATGGCAGGGAGGAGTGATGCTGGGGACTCTAAAGTTATTGTTATAAATCTTTGCACTTCTTAAAATCATCTATGTGTACTGCTTTATTAATTTTTTAAAATAAAAATTAAGTTAAATTCAAAATCCCTCTTCAAGTTTGAGCTGAGATTCAAAAGGAGGTCTCAATTCAAAATCCATGCAATGATCAACACACTCTGTGGCTGAACCTACAGGGCCCTTTTCCCTCTGAAATGTATTTAAAAAAATGATCTTGGAAATGTCTTAGAAAACATCTTTAAGGCATTTTGACATAACCACCAATATGAGTTTATTCATTCCACAGAAGAGATGAAACCCTCCACAGTTCAACTCCCTGTCTTCTAACACTCAACTGAGATGAATAACACCAGTAATTAGTCAGGGCCATAAACATTAGCAGGCCTCCTTATAAGAATGAGCAGCTCTCAATAGCCCAGAGATATTTTAATGTGTTTTTCTCCGCTTCCACCCATGAGGACTGGTTCCCTAGAGATGATCTCAGCTTGCATCCAGCTTCAGTCAACAAGGCCTCAACCAGGGAGAAAATGTCTTAGCTCTCAGGAATGAGCATGGTAAGAAAAAGACAGAGAAAGTGTTTTCCCACCAAATATACATACCTGAATTTTCAGTTAACATATGTGCTAAAGCTTTCTGATCATCAGAAAAGAACCCAATAAGAGACTTCCCTAGCGGTCCAGTGGTTAAGACTCTAAGCTTCCACTGAAAAGGATGTGGGTTCAATTTCTGCTCAGGGAACTAAGATCCCACGTGCTATACCTTGCAGCCAAAATATTTTTAAAATAAATTAAATAAACTTTTTTTAAAAAAAAAAAAAAAGAAGAATCTAAAAACCTGCAGAAACAGAACAAAAACAAACCATAGTCCATAGTCAAACCACCCTGGTGTTGGATGAAATACTCAGCTCACAGGGTTCACATTCCAAATCAAAACTTTGGATATGAGACTGTACATCCATCTTTAATCACCCAAATAAAGACAAAATAATCATTCTCTCCAGTCCTCAAATGAGTTCATGTTTACAAGATGAGAAGGAAAAAATAAAAGTAAAGGACAAATCACACCAGAGATGGGACAGGCTCGCCACCATGACTGTGCTCTGTGTGATGGATTAAATATTACACTTTGTTTCAATGCTGTCAACCTGTTTACAAATAGCCCAGAACCCAGCTCCTCATCACAGCCCAACGCAAAGCTGTCTGGATTGATTTGGTGACCAGCTCAGACCAGAAGCCACCTCCAGCACCTAGGCAACAGGTGGGGGCATGAACAGAGGTGCTAAGGTGGGAACTGACTTTTGCACTAGAGAGTTTCTTCCCCCAAATCCTCATCATTGACCTCACTGGAGCTGGTTTCAGCTGCCCCTGGGGCCATAACTCCTCCAGCTGGGGGTGGAGTGATCAAAGTCAATACAGATTTTGCTTTGGAGTAACTTCCATACCATCAACCCACCTTAAGAAAAAAAAAGAAATGCTTCTCAGTAAACAAAAAGTATCCCCACCTGGCAGGTTTGCCACCTAGTTGTGGGTGCAAAAGCTCAGCGAGTAACCAGAGGCTAGCTGCAAAGCTCCTCTAACGTTTCTCAACACACTAATGCCAAACCAGAAATTGAAGTGGAAGCAGAGAGTGAAAAGAAGTGACTAAAATTCACCAAGAAGTCCCAGGATGGACAGTTACACACTAGATAAGTAATCATTCTTCCTTTGCGTTAAGGAATTTGGAACATCAGACCCACCTCCACCCAAAGCAGGCAGAAAGAACTTCAAGGTGGGAGTAAGGGTTCTGGGTAGAGAGCAGTCTACCTGGGAAAGATTGAAGGCAAGAGGAGAAAGGGACAACAGAGGATGATTGGATGGCATCACCGACTTGATGGACATGAGTTTGAGCAAGCTCCAGGAGTTGGTGATGGACAGGGAAGCCTGGCATACTGCAGCCCATGGGGTTGCATAGGTCAGACACAACTGAACGACTGAACTGAAATGAGGGAGAGCAGTCATGGCCACCTCCATGAGGGAAGAAGCTTTCTTTGATGCTGAAAGCCCAGTTTGTGGTCGTGATACTACAGTTTGAATAAACATGACAATGTACCAAGGGAAGTGATGTGCAAAGTCTCAGGTATTACAACAACCTGGGACAACCAGACTGCCTGTGTTCTGATCCCAGCCCCACTTCATGCTGTCTGTGTGTCCACAGACAAAGCTCTTAATCTCTCTATGTAAAGAATTATATATAAATTGGAAATAATAACGATTTCTACAACTCAAAGAGGAGTTATTTAAAAGGTTCGAAGTAGACAATCTGAGTAAAATGTCTGATTCATAACAAGTAATCAACATCATTTTATGGTTATTATTATCCCCATTTTACATATAAGGAAACCAGCTTAGAAGGGATACCAAACTTGTCTTAACACTACACAGCTTATAAGCTGCAGAAGCACGTCTCATAGGCCCCAGATCTCACATTTTATCACAGTCTCTCCTCTCCCTTATACTCTTCCCCTTATCAACCCCAACAGATACAGGAGATCAGCTGTTGGCTTGTCCATACGATAAAAAAAACTTAGAAGAAAAATTAAAATTCACTAGCAAGCCCATATAGTACTAACAATAGGGGCGGTGGTGGTGTTGGCAGTGGTTATCACCATCATAGCAGTCCCCAGTGACCCTCTGCGTGCCACTGTGGACTGAAGTGTGTATATACAGTATCTCACCTTCTCTGTCACCAGAGACTCCAAGGGTTACATATCAGCTAAAACATCAGGGATCTGGAAGTCGTATCACAGAAAGGGAGCTATGCTTTGGAGGGACAATTATGGACAAGAAATACTGGTGAAAGATCCCCAAACAAGGATCTTAATGACAGATGGGGTGGGAGGATCAAATGCTTGTGCCATAAAAATAAGCGTTACACACCTCACAAATCAGAACTTGATGAATGGCTGACAGCCATAGATCACAGGGAGGCGTCCATACTAAACCATCTCAGCAGGTTAAACAGGGAGGAAATGGCCTTACTTTTTATTCAGTAGAGAAAATCAAAGACAAGTTTGAGAAATAGTTGTAACTCCTAAGCTAACAATTAGGAAAGTACTTTTGGTCCAGGACACATTTCAACAATGTCACATCATCACTTTCATCTTCCACATTTTCATCATTTTCATGGACAATGAAACATCTCTGGGTCTGATTTTAATTCCTGTTCTTTACCCTAATGTCTATAAGGACAGGGACTGAGTCATGTTCATCAGGAAACAGCCAATACCTTATAACAGTACCTGGCACAAACCAAGTGATAATAAATATTTGCTGAATGCATAAATGATATATTTAAATCTCTTAGCAGGCAAACACTAAGGACTCAGTAAATGAATGGTATCTGATAATTAATATTTTCTATTTTACTCTACAAAAGAATTAATTTATTTCTTTGGATCTCACAATTTGGAAGCCTTACATGCAAAGTTCATTAGTATCTCAGAAATAAAGAAAAAAGATGAACATTTACAATTCATCATTTCACAAACAGATCCCTGCCATCATAAATGAGGGATTAAATCAAACCTGAATCATATATACACAGACACACAACTCCTGCAATTTATTGTGTATATATTGAACACTTCCTTCCCAGAAAAAACAGAAGAAATCTACACAGCAAAAAAGGTAATTAACCAGATGGCACTACTGTTTTCACAACCTGGAAGTTCATCATTGTTGATTCCTCTCTTTGCACCAAAAAGTAAATTTCTTGAGGGCAAAAAAGTGAAGAAGAGAGAAATTCAAGATTACTACTTTCTTCCTGACCCAGGGATCAAACCCATGCCTCCTGCATTGGAACTGTGGAGTCTTAATCACTGGACTGCCAGGGAAGTCCCAGGATAATGATATTTTAACAAAGAGGAGATGCTTCCCCTATTCCATTTTTTCTGTTACCTACTCACTCTTCTTACACCTACCCTCATTAAAAAATTTATAGCATGTTATAACTAAAAGAAATATCAAAGATTATCTAATGACCAAACTTCTCAATTTACCATGGAAGAAGAATACAAATGTAGTAATTTCATATGAAAATAAAGTCACACGCAGGACATTCAATGTTCTCAAAATATAGTTTAATTAACATAAGATAATTTTAGATCTGCAAAGGCCACAGATACCCTGTAAATATTTGCAGTTTGGACTCAATTCCAGCCTTATTCCTTTCTTCAGACCCCTGCTTCCACTTGTTTCATAACCTGACTCTCTCCCAGGAACTTGTGTGCAAGAAGGAATTTCAGCAGCTGTGGGTCAAAAGGCCATGCATTCCCAAATCCACATGTAGGAAATGAGAAAGACCAAGTTTGTATCAGTGGGGTTGCTCACCATCAGTATTCCGCCAAGTCAAGTGGGCCCAACTCAGCCTGACAAAACCCAGACCTGTAGACCTGGAGCGATCCAAGGAGAACCCAAGAGGTTGTGATCCCACTACCCACCCTGTGCTCTAGCACATCTCACCTATTAAAACAAAACCAGAGAAACACTAAAACAGGTCTGCGGTCAGCAAGTCACAAAGAGGACCATGACACAACCCTAACTCCTCACTGACATTTTCCATGATGTGCAGAAAAGAAAGGTCACAATAGAAAGGCACATTTCTCAGGTGAGTCAGAGGACAAAGTGGCATCCTAGAGTTCTAAAGGAGAAAGAGTCCTTCAAATTCATGTGTAATGCCTTTCTGTTACAAATAAACTGAAATCAGAGCAGTGAGCGAGGTCCCATGGCAAACAGCAACAAACTCAGGTTCCCTGATTCCCAACTGTAGGATCTGTCTCCTATCCTGACAGGAGGGATTCAGGGTTGCCACAACACAACTGTAATCTGTCATGCTTTCAAACCCTTCCCACCCTCCTAAATCAGTTTATCTTTCAAGAAGGAAGAAACTGGAATGGGAATTGGGGGAAGTTTTAAGAACAGAAGTGAGGTCAGATGAGGAAGAATCAGAGCGGTGAACAAGGGATGGGTTTTCCGAGAAAGAGTTTGACACTGAGACCTTAACTAGGACTATGACAAGAATAGGTGTATTGAGAAGGATGAGAAACAGAAATGGTGTGGATTCTCCCAGGTGGAAGGAACAGCAGATTCATATCAAGCCTGAAGTCAAGATTACAAATAACCTGCACACTATAGACATCCCAACATTTTAAAAATATTAATAACCAATTTCAAGGCACCTATATGTCTTCTTCCTTCATCACTGAAATCCACACATAGCAGCCTGATTCTGCCTGGCAGATGTGTCAATTTCTCCCAAATACAATTTCAAACAGATTTAGTTTCCCAGGAAGCATCACATATAAATTTTAAGTCACTCTTGCCTTAAAGGACAAGATGGTCTCAGGATAGAAACTGCACAGGAGGAGCTGGAAAACATGGCTGTAAAGCAAGTTTGTTGTTAATTTACCAGGTGGCCTTTGGCAAGTCGATAAACAACCTTCTGTCTTCAAGTCTCTATCTACAAAATCATTATCCAGAATGACCCTCTTTTCTAAATACACTGAAATTTTATGAGAACTGCTAAGATGTACCACTGAATCTGCTTTAAAATGATTCAATAATAGAGTCAACTTTGAAAATTGTTTTAAAGTATTTAAATGTTGTTTGGTCTTTTGATGTGGAGGAATTCTCTTCTAAGAAATTATGTCTTTTTTTTTTTCCTAAGTAGTTTAAAACTCTGTGCTAGAGCATTTACATTGATTAGAAAAATAATATATGGCTCAATTCTTGAGCATGCAACACTGAAAACTCACAAGTAGGCAAACTACTGGCTGGATGACCATGGCCAGGTATGTCAGAATTTCATATAGTACAGTTTTAAGAGGAATCAAGAGCAACAGTGTGGTTAGGGCAGGTCGTGATCTGAATTTTTCTTCTACCACCTCACCAGCTTAGTAACCTGACTCTGGGCCTTAACATTTTCAAGTCTCATTTCCCTACATGAAAAATAGAGCTGAAGACTACCTTGGTGGATAGCTATTTCACAACATATTAACAAAATTTAGCACAGTACATGGCATATACCAGTGCTTAAGAAATGGTAATCAAATTTAGCCTTAAAAAGCAGAACAAAGGCCATTTTGATATTTAATATCAAACATATTTAATTAATCCTCTCAATAGCCACTAAGTACTATAACTATCCCCCACTTTACAGATGAAGAAATCACGGCACTAACCAAAGAGGAAATAATTTACCCAAAAGAAGAACCAGTCAGCCCACACATTTAAACTCCAGAACCTGTGCTCCAGACCAATGTGCTTTCCAGCTCCTCTACAGAGAGAAAGAGCATGGAAACCATAAGGATCAAAGTCATTTCTTGGAAAAGTTATTCTGATGACATCAACAAAATTAAGTAAACGGATGAGATTAAAATCAGGAAAACCAGGTAAACTTATTATAACAATCCTAAGGGAAGGGAAGGTGACAGCAAAGAAAAAAAACATCAGCGGCAGCAACGGTCCTAAGATTTTCTAGTCTTGGACACATAACATCTGGGGAAATCAAGTCTAGCTATCTTTCTGGGAGGGCTGGGTCCTTTTCCAACCTCTAATCTAGAGCTATTATTGTCAAGTTTCCTCCAAGATCTTGGGAGGAAAATAGGACAAAAAGAAGGAGGTAGAGCCTAAAGCTGTTCCTCTGGGCCAGCAACTGTGAATGGCCACATTACAGCGTGAACATGAGGTATTCTCTAACATACACTGAAGAATTCAGAATCATTCAGAGTTCAATCCAGGCAGTAGGTTTAAGTCCCAGGAACTTGAGAAGATAATGCGACTGTATTAAGCTCATCTTACATTTGGAGTAGCTTTATAAAATCACACAACTTAGCCTTAAGAAAGTATAGATGTAGAGAAGAGTGTGCTCTCAGTTCTACAGTGGAGTGTCTCGGCTCTTAGCATCTTTCTAAATTAGTTGTCTTTTTCCTTGCAGGTAGGAGGAGAAATTCAAAGTTCTCTTCCTCACAGTCAGTCAGTTCAGTCACTTAGTCGTGTCTGACTCTTTGCAACCCCATGAACTGCAACACGCCAGGCCTCCCTGTCCATCACCAACTCGCAGAGTCCACCCAAACCATCCACCCAAACCATGCCATCCAGCCATCTCATCCTTTGTTGTTCCCTTCTCCTCCTGCCCTCAATCTTTCCCAGCATCAGGGTCTTTTCCAATGAGTCAGCTCTTCGCATCAGGTGGCCAAAGTACTGAAGTTTCAGCTTCACCATCAGTCCTTCCAATGAACACCCAGTAGACAGTGGTTAAAAAGGCATGGGACCCTCTGCAAATCTAGCAGAGAAAATGGCTATGGGTGGACAGAGTCCATTCAAGCAATATCAAGAGGAAATCAGGCTTCTATCCTGGATCATACAACTATTTTACCCTATTCATCAAGCAGTCTTCTATCTGGGAAACTAATCTGGCAAGCCAAATTCCACATGGCTTGCCAATAGGCAAGCATTAAAATGTTATATTAAGCTTGCATGTTGACAGCAGCCTTTCTTTTTATAAATTCATATGTGTTCATTCTAACTCATGTTTCTGTAAAATGAACTAATGTGAATTTGCTCCTGGCAGCTAGGTAAATATCCTCCTTGGAGGCTCCCTGGCTGCTGCACCAGCTGCCCTTGAGCCACTATGAAATTGTTCATTGTACATTTGTACAATTGCACATTGTACATTTCAGATAGGCTTCTTTGGTTAGCAACAGAAACCAACTCTGGCTAATGTAACAGAAAAAAAGCAATTTATTGTGTGATCACAAAATAAAAGGCTGAAAAAACAGCCTAAGGAAGAACAGGTAACAAAATAACTCTAAAGATCTAAAAAGCGGGAGCCACAGTCTCTTCTCACCTCTGGGTGAATAAGTTTTCACATCACCCTGTTCTGTATTTAAATTCTGGAAGGGTCTTACAGGTTTAGCTTAAGTCACACATTCTCCCAGCAGAAGTCAGAGAACTGTGGCTGGTCAACCCATTAAGACTAAATGAGACGTTCCCCAGTGGGCAAAAAAGGGGGGAGGGGAGAAAAAGAAAGCAATAGAATGAGAAAAAAATGATCAAAGAAAATGTGCGCCAATCACCTCCATGAAGACAATGCCCAAAGTCACCTGAAGTGGAGTTAGGAAGCCCACAGTAGCAGCTCTCTCTCCAATTTCTATAAAATAGCAGTATTTTCATGGGCCCAGCTACACTAAAAAAGTGGAAGACTGGGTGTGACTATAATAAGGGACTCTTGTGAGAAGAGCACAGGTAAAACATATATATTAAAAAGGAGCCCAAAGTCAGTGAAAATCATAAAAAATAATTTTTTATGATATATCTCATCATACAATCTTTTTTGAAACTGGATTTTGTGTTAACCAAACAAGCTGGAAATAGTGTTTCAAAAACATATGCATTGGAGGGAGGTTCAAGACGGAGATGACATATGTATACTTATGGCCGATTTATGTTGTTGTATGGCAGAAATCAACAACAACATTGTAAAGCAATTATTTTCTAATTAAAACTCAATTTAAAAAACCATATGCATGCAGAAGTTGCACTGGGAACTTCTTGCCTAAAAGAAATATAATGAAAAAATTCTGAAATGTAATTCTCAAGAATGTAAAACAGTATCTTGTTTATAAGCAGAATGGGTCATAGCAAAGAACTTCATACTTGTTAAGATAAATAACTCTTCACAACTATTACAATAAAGACTTATTTGTGGCATTTCACTGAAACTGGCAATTTGCACTAAGATTCTCCTGCTGGAAGACCACCCAGTTAAGATGGAATGTGTGAATTACTGAATTACTAATATTCACAGTTTTCAAAAGATATTCTTTGACAGAAATTGTTACTCTAAACACTGGCATCAGAATATTCAGTTGCGACACAAATGATATATTTCAGGACTGCCACTGTTCTAACCTTATCTAGGGTCTTATTTTCCCTGTCTCTTACCCTGAGACAGAAAGAGAGAGGAAACTGCAAAAATACCATGGTTTATCTTGAACTTTATGTATATGAGAATTGCTTATGGGCATTCAATAAAATGTGACTCTCCCAAATAAACTACCAGGGCTACTATAATTCTTGTTTATCAGGAAAAAAATAAGCTTTTCCGTCTTAATTCCCCAGTTTACCAAAAAGAAAGAAAAAAGGAATTCTTTCAGAAACATACCCCAGTAGGTTTAAAAGAAAGAAAGAAAGACAATGAGCTTCTAAGAGAAAAACTAGACGACAGGAAAAGAACAAGAATGAAAAGAGGATGATAAACACAGGTAATTCACCAATAGATGGATATATTACAGCGATCTAAAGTGATGGTCCACTTAATGTGATTCCCAAACTCACAATCTAACAGAAAGAAATGCAGACCCACACAAAGCTTACCAATCTCCACTCCCTATGGCCAACCAATTGCTGCCTATCTTTAGATACAACAGGAAGCTAATGACAGAAAGCACAGAACATGAGGTATCCAAGTGCAGACTCACTACCAATATGAAAGGATAAATTGTACCACATGGAGTGGAAGAATAAAGGGAGAACCCGATTACATCACCATCTACAAACACAAAACATAAGCAAACCATGAATAAAAATAATCCTCTAGAATACAAAGAGATACTATGTGCAAGTGTGGGATAAAATAAGAGAAGAAAAAAAATTTTTAAATAACTGGAATCAATTTCACAACTACTAAAACAATTAACTATATTTTCAGATTATTTTCTTAATTTATTATTTATTTTTAGATTCAAGTGAAAGACAAAACTTCAGCGTTGAGAAGAATACAAGGAAATTTGTATTAATGTGATATTTATCAAAAACCTTAAAAAAGTATAAATCCCATCACCAAATATTCAGAAAAATGTGCAATATTATGTACACAAAAATTTTAATCATGGCATTGATTAAAACAGCAGAAGTGCAGACACAGCCTAAATATTCAAAATTAGAACTCATTAAATCAATTCTAAAATATTCATAAAATGGATATATTAATAGTGGTACAAAATGGTTTTTACATGTAGTGTTAACATCAGTTAAGTTCACTTCAGTAACTCAGTCGTGTTTAACTCCCCAAGACCCAATGGACTGCAGCACACCAGGCTTTCCTGTCCATCACCAACTCCTGGAGCTTACTCAAAGTCATGCCCATCAGGTCCGGGATGCTATTCAACCATCTCATTCTCTGTGATCCCTTTCTCTTCCTGCCTTGAATCTTTACCAGCATTATGATCTGCTTAAGTGAGTCAGTTCTTCACATCAGGTGGCCAAAGTATTGGAGTTGCAGCTTAAACATCAGTCCATCCAATGATTATTCAGGACTGATATCCTTTAGGTTTGACTGATTTGACCTCCTGGCAGCCCAAAGGACTCTCAAGAGTCTTCTCCAACACCACAACTCAAAAGTATCAATTCTTCAGCACTCAGTTATCTTTACTGTCAAACTCTCACATCCATACATGACCACTGGAAAAACCAAATCTTTGACTAGACAGACCTTTGTTGGCAAATAATGTCTCTGCTTTTTAATATACTGTCTAGGTTGATCATAGCTTTCCTCACAAGGAGCAATTTAATTTCATAGCTGCAGTCACCATCTGCAGTGATTTTGGAGCCCCCCAAAATGAAGTCTTTCACTGTTTCCATTGCTCCAGCATCTATTTCCCATAATGTGATGGGACTGGATGCCATGATCTTAGTTTTCTGAATGTTGAGTTTTAAGCCACGTTTTCCACTTTCCTTTTTCATTTTCATCAAGAGGCTCTTTATTTATTCACTTTCTGCCATAAGGGTGGTGACAATATCTGAGGTTATTGATATTTAGCCCGGCAATCTTGATTCAGCTTATGCTTCATCAGTCTGGCATTTCACATGATGTGCTCTGCATATAAGTTAAATAAGCAGGGTGACAATATACAGCCTTGATGTACTTCTTTCTTGATTTGGAACCAGTCTGTTGTTCCATGTACAGTTCTAACTGTTGCTCCTTGACCAGCATACAGATTTCTCAAGAGGCAGGTTAGGTGGACTGGTATTTTCCTCTCTTAAAGAATTTTCCAGTTTGTTGTGATCCACACAGGCAAAGGCTTTGGCATAGTCAATAAAGCAGAAGTAGATGTGATTCTGGAACTCTCTTCCTTTTTTGATGATCAAATGGATGTTGGCAATCTGATCTCTGATTCCTCTGCCTTTTTTAAATCCAGTTTGAACATCTGGAAGTTCGGGGTTCATGTACTGTTGAAGCCTCACTTGGAAAATTTTGAGCATTAATTTCCTAGCATGTGAGATGAGTGCAACTGTGCAGTAGTTTAAGCATTCTTTCAAATTACCTTTCTTTGGGATTGGAATGAAAACTGAACTTTACCAGTCCTGTGGAAAGGAGTTCATGATCTGAGCCACAGTCAGCTCTCGGTCTTGTTTTTGGTCACTGTATAGAGCTTCTCCATCTTTGGCTGCAAAGAATATAATCAATCTGATTTCAGTATTGACCATCTGGTGATGTCCACATTCCCTCCATTATCATTTGGCCTCAGGTCAAACAACAGGGAGAAAACACAGCCCAGCAGATCAACAGAAAATTGGATTAAAGATTTACTGAACATGGCCTCACCCATCAGAACAGGACCCAGGTTTCCCCTCAGTCAGTCTCTCCCATCAGGAAGCTTCCATAAGCCTCTTATCCTTCTCCATCAGAGGGCAGACAGAATGAAAATCACAGTCACAGAAAACTAACCACACTGATCACATGGAACACAGCCTTGTCTAACTCAATGAAACTTTGAGCCATGCTGTGCAGGACCACCCAAGATGGACGGGTCATGATGGAGAGGTTTAACAGAACATGGTCCACTGGAGAAGGGAACGGCAAACCACTTTAGTATTCTTGCCTTTAGAACCCCATGAACAGTATCAAAAGGCAAAAAGATAGAACACTGAAAGATGAGCTCCCCAGGTCAGTAGGTGCCCACACGCTACTAGAGGATCAGTGGAGAAGTAACTCCAGAAAGAATGAAGGGATGGAGCCAAAGCAAAAACAACAACCAGCTGTGGATGTAACTGGTGACAGAAGCAAGGTCCAATGCTGTAAAGAGCAATACTGCATATGAACCTTGAATGTTAGGTCCATGAATCACAGCAAATTGGAAGTGGTCAAACAGGAGATGGCAAGAGTGAATGTCGACATTTTAGGAATCAGCAAAATAAAATGGACTGGAATGGGCGAATTTAACTCAGATGACCATTATGTCTACTCCTGTGGGCCAAAATCCCTTAGAAGATATGGAGTTGCCCTCACAGTTAAGAAAAAAGCCCAAAATGCAGTACTTGGATGCAATCTCAAAAACAACAGAATGATCCCTGTTCGTTTCCAAAGCAAACCATTCAATATCACAGTAATCCCAGTCTATGACCTGATCAGTAATGCTGAAGAAGCTGAAGTTAAACATTTCTATGAAGACCAACAAGACCTTCTAGAGCTAACATCCCAATATGATATCCTTTTCATTATAGGGGACTAGAACGCAAAAGTAGGAAGTCTAGAGACACATAAAGTAAAAGGCAAATCAGGCTGGCCTTGGAGTACAAAATGAAGCAGGTCAAAGGCTAACAGAGTTTTGCCAAGAGAATGCACTGGTCATAGCCAACACCCTCTTTCAAAAACACAAGAGAAGCGTGAACATCATACATTATCAAATATAGATCATGTGGGAAAAATTTAGACTATGAAACAGTTAAGATCTCTGAGTCAAATGCTGATGTAATTGTGGGTATTACATGTATATATTTCTATATACAGATTTTATTCACATATGAACAACCTAGACAGCATATTGAAAAGCAGAGACATTACTTTGTCAACCAAGGTCTGTCTGGTTAAGGCTATGGTTTTTCCAGTGGTCATGTATGGATGTGAGAGTTGGACTATAAAGAAAGCTGAGTGCCGAAGAAGTGATGCTTTTGAATTGTGGTGTTGGAGTCCTTTGGACTGCAAGGAGATCCAACCAGTCCATCCTAAAGGAAATCAGTTCTGGGTGTTCACTGGAAGGACTGATGTTGAAGCTGAAACTCCAATACTTTGGCCACCTGATACAAAGAGCTGACTTATTTGAAAAGACCCTGATGCTGGGAGGGATTGAGGGCAGGAGGAGAAGGGGATGACAGAGGATAAGATGATTGGATGGCATCACCGACTCAATGGACATGGGTTTGGGTAGACTCCGGGAGTCGGTAATGGACAGGGAGGCCTGGCGTGTTGCGGTTCATCAGGTCACAAAGAGCCGAACACACCTGAGCAACTGAACTCAACTGAAAAATCAAATGTTGTACAGCAGTAATCTCTAAAAAGAGGTATTACAGTTTTATTCATCTATATTTTCTGAGTATAGCAAACAAGTTTGAGAAATTCAAGTAAAACTAACTCTACAAGAATAAAGTGGTATACTTTCTTAAACATTAGGCATGTATGTATGTAACGCGCCAACTTTTCATTAGACTGAGAAATGAACTATTATACTCCAAATCTCCCTATTTTTTACATAGTTTCCTAATTTTAGCTTTATTTTTATTCTGTGGAGAATAGTCATATGTAAAGTTTCACTGCACTTCCCAAGTGGCTCAATGGTAAAGAATCTGCCTGTCAATGCAGATGATGCAGGAGATATGATTCGACCCCTGGGTCAGGAAGATCCCCTAGAAGAGGAAATGACAACCAACTCCAGTTTTCTTGCCTGGAAAGTCCCAAGGACAGAGAAGCCTGGTGGGTTATACTCCATGGGGTCACAAAAGTCAGAAACGACTTAGCAACTAACCAACAAAAAATAACAAAAAGGTTTCATTATCAGCAAAATTATACATAATACTTTTTGACAGTCAAACTACATAAATGATTAACAACAAGGGAAATACTTAAAAGAGAAAACTATTTGGTTAACTTATATTTGGTACCATCAAGGGGATTTTTCACTTAATCTCAAAAAAATGTTTATGTCTCAAGATTCCTTCTAAACAAAATGATAAAGTTATACTCGTCACAAAGACTGTGAGATGCCTTCTAAAATACCTGTTCCCCACGTCCTCCAAATTTCTCAGCTGAGCATATGGCTGCTCTGATTAAAGTGCTCCATTGCATCTGGTTATAACCATATGATGAGGTCTGGCTAATGAGATGTGAGCAGAAGTGGAGTGTGTAATTTCTAAGACATGTCTACAAAAAGCAGAGCCCTGTACTCCCGTTATCCCCTGACCACTAGCAGGAATGCTATGGAGGGCAAAATATTGCCAACAGCCAAGTAATAAACAAAATGGAACCCAACTTCACAACCCCTCAGAACCACCACATTAACCCTGAGCTATTACAGGGTTTGACCATTATATGAGACAGAAATGAACTTCTGTGATACTGAAACCACTAAAATTTGGGAGCATGTGCAAACTCCAATGGGTCAGTGGGTTAAGAATCTACCTACAGTGCAAGAGAAAAGGAGACACAGGAGATGTAGGTTTGATCTCTGGGTCGGAAAGATCTCCTGGAGAAAAAAATGGCAACACATTCCAGTATTCTTGCCTAGGACTTCCCATGGGGTCATTAAGGAGTCAGACAAGACAAGGGTGACTCAGCGAAGCTAATAATGTAACTAAACCTATTCTTTTCATACTCTTTATACTGTTCATGGGGTCCTCAAGGCAAGACTACTGAAGTCATAGCAAACACCTTCTTCTAACAACACAAGAGAAGACTCTACACATGGACATCACCAGATGGTCAACACCAAAATCAAATTGACTATATTCTTTGCAGCCAAATTGGAGAAGCTCTATACAGTCAGCAAAAACAAGATCGGGAACTGACTGTGGCTCAGATAATGAATTCCTTATTGCCAAATTCAGACTTAAATTGAAGAAAGTAGGGAAAACTGCTAGACCATTCAGGTATGACCTAAATCAAATCCCTTACGATTATAAGTGGAAGTGACAAGTAGATAGAAGGGATTAGATCTGACAGACAGAGTGCCTGAAGAACTATGGCTGGAGGTTCGTGACACTGTACAGGACACAGGGATCAAGACCATCCCCAAGAAAATGAAATACAAAAAGGCAAAATGGTTGTCTGAGGAGGCCTTACAAATAGCTGAGAAATGAAGAGAAGCAAAAAGCAAAGGAGAAAAGGAAAGATACAGCCATCTGAATAGCAAGGAGAAAGAATAGCAAGGAGAGACAAGAAAGCCTTCCTCAGTGATCAATGCAAAGAAATAGAGAAAAACAATAAAATAAGAAAGACTAAAGATTTCTTCAAGAAAATTAGAGATACCAAGAAAATATTTCATGCAAAATGGGCACAGTAAAGAACAGAAATGGCATGGACCTAACAGAAACAGAAGATATTAAGAAGAGGTGGCAAGAATACACAGAAGAATTCTATAAAAAGAGATCTTCATGACCAAGATAAACATGATGGTGTGATCATTCACCTAGAGCCAGACATCCTGGAATGCAAAGTGAAGTGGGCCTTAGCAAGCATTATTACGACAAAACTAGTGGAGGTGGTGGAATTCTAATTGAGCTACTTTAAACCATAAAAGATGATGCTGTGAAAATGCTGCACTCAATATGCCAGACAGTTTGGAAAACTCAGCAGTGGCCACAGAACTGGAAAAGGTCAGTTTTCATTCCAATCCCAAAGAAAGATAACGGAAAAGAATGTTCAAACTACCACACAATTGCACTCAACTCTCATGCTAGCAAAGTAATGCTCAAAATTCTCCAAGCTAGATTTCAACAGTACGTAAACCGTGAACTTCCAGATGTTCAAGTCAGATTTAGGAAGGGCAGAGAATCAGAGATCAAATTGCCAACATCCATTAGATTGCTGAAAAAGCAAGACAGTTTCAGAAAAACATCTATTTCTGCTTTATTGACTATGCTAAAGCCTTTGACTCTGTGGATCACAACAGACTGTAGAAAATTCTTAAAGAGATGAGAATACCAGACCACCTTACCCGCCTCCTGAGGAATCTATATGCAGATTTTTTTTACTCTGTATACAGAGAAATCTGTATGTCAAGGAACAACAGTTAGAACTGTACATGGAAGATCAGACTACTTCCAAATTGGGAAAGGAGTATATCAAGGCTATATACTGTCATCCTGCTTATTTAACTTATATGCAGAGTACATCATGCAAAATGCTGGCCTAATGAAGCACAAGCTGGAATCAAGATTGCTGAAAGCAATATCAATAACCTCAGATATGCAAATGTCACCACCTTATGGCAGAAAGTGAATAATAACTAAAGAGCCTCCTAATGAAATTTAAGGAGAGTGAAAAAGGTGTCTTAAAAGTCAACATTCAAAAAATGAAGATCATGGCATCCAGTCGCATCATTCCATGGCAAATAGATGACCAAACGATGGAAACAGTGACAGACTTTATTTTCTTGGGCTCCAAAATCACTGCAGATGGTGACTGCAGCCATGAAATAACTAAACACGCTTGCTCCTTGGAAGAAAAGCTGTGACCAACCTAGATAGCATATTAAAAAGCAGAGACATCATTTTGCCCACAAAGGTCCGTCTAGTCAAAGCTATGGTCTTTTCAGTAGTCATGTATGGATGTGAGAGTTGGACCATAAAGTTGAGCACCAAAGAACTGATACTTTTGAACTGTGCTGGAAAGTACAGCTGGGAGACTGTTGAGAGTCCCTGGACTGCCAGGAGATCAAACCAGTCAATCTTAAAGGAAATCAATCCTGAACATTCATTAGAAGGACTGATGTTGAAGCTAAAGCTCCAATACTTTGGTCACATGATGCGAAGAAATGACTCAATGGAAAATGCTCTGATGCTGGTAAGGATTGAAGGCGGGAGCAGAAGGGGACAACAGAGGATGAGATAGTTGGATGGCATCACCAACTCAATGGACACAAGTTTGAGCAAGCTCTGGGAGTTGGTGATGGACAGGGTAGCCTGGTGTGCTGCAATCCATAGGGTCACAAAGGGTTAGACATGACTGAGTGGCTGAAGTGAACTGAACTGACTGAAACCTGTTCTTAGAATCCACTGGAAGCAGTGAACTGGCGGTATGATTTCTCGAACTTGATCTTTCATATGTCTTCCTCAAAAAATTGTTGAGAAGTGGTACATAACTCTTGTCATTTCTTAATCATTTAAGAAAATAGAGTATCTAATGTCCAAGGCTTCTGAGCCAATACATGAAATACTAAGTATAGCTATAATGAAATATTAAGGATAGTCTAAGTTGAAACCAGATTTTCAAACAAGAATTAAATAAGTATACCTGCTTATTTAAAGATCATCTAAATTTTTAAAATTCTAAAGATTATCTACATACTTTATATGTGTAGGAAAAATATAAGTGAAATTGGTTTACCTCTGTAGATCTGGACTTTTGGGTTGGAGAAAGAAGGAGGTAGGTAAGAGGACAAAATGTAGTGTTCTTCTTAAAAGATCTATGTTTTATTACAATTTTTATAATAAATGTGTATTACTTTTATAATATACAAAAGCTTCGAAATAAAACATATATTAGAACTCTGTAAGTTACACTAATTTAAAAAAAAATAAAAATGCAGTGGCAAGAGGAGGCAATGAAATTTCCATCTACAAATAAAACCACAGCTTTCTGAAGTCAATGAACTAAACCCATACATTCATATACATTCTACTGTACATTAAAAAAATACTGCACACTGTAAAACTTAAACCTATTTTTTAAACTTTCTTTCCTTTAACAGACCTAACAATTTCTCTCAGACTAATACAGTGAACAGGTAAAAAGAGAAACACATAAAATTAACATAACAGAAATACGCACATTCTATATCTGGTTAAGATATTAATAAACTAACAATCAAAGGACATCCCTGGATCTAAGGCACAGTATTTTCGATCTGAATGTTAAGTCCGTACATCTTTGAGCATGGATCAGTGTCTGAAGGCTATCAAGACCTTGTGAGGGTGTGGTAGGCTGCTGTTACCCAACCTGGGCATTGGTATATTATCCATTGCCAAGTACTTATTCTCACATAAGAGCACAGCTACACTACCAAACAGAGTAACACACCAAACAGAGTAACATCAAATGGTGCACACCAAACAGAGTAACATCACATATACTGAATGTTAGCAAATATTAGAGCCTGAGTAATACAGTATCAATAACTGGGTATTTCATTCAGGCTGCCATTAGTTCAATACAGTATAGTTACTTCATGAAAAGCATACCATCAATTTAAAACTTCTTTAGATCAGCAACACCCAATCTTCATAAAAGGTGCCTGGTTAATTAGCTAAAGCACATTATCATTATTGTAAAAGAATTGCCAACACCCAGCTTCATAGTAAGAGAGCAGCCACATAACATTGAGTAAAACCACCAACTTTGAGTATTCCTAGAAAATACTGCTCTTCTTCTTCTTCGTGAAAACACCAAATGGCGGATGACGCCGGTGCTGCGGGAGGGCCCGGAGGCCCTGGGGGCCCTGGAATGGGAGGCCGCGGTGGCTTCCGCGGAGGCTTCAGTAGTGGTGTCCGGGGCCGGGGTCGCGGCCGGGGTCGGGGCCGGGGCAGAGGCTGCGGAGCTCGCGAAGGCAAGGCCAAGGACAAAGAGTGGCTCCCCGTTACCAAGCTGGGCCGCCTGGTCAAAGGACATGAAGATCAAGTCCCTGGAGGAGATCTACCTTTTCTCTCTGCCCATCAAGGAGTCTGAGATTATTGACTTTTTCCTGGGAGCATCCCTCAAGGATGAGGTTTTGAAGATTATGCCTGTACAAAAGCAGACCCGTGCTGGCCAGCGGACCAGGTTCAAGGCATTTGTTGCCATTGGGGATTACAACGGACATGTAGGTCTGGGTGTCCAGTGCTCTAAGGAAGTAGCCACTGCCATCCGTGGGGCCATCATCCTGGCCAAGCTGTCCATTGTCCCCGTCCGAAGAGGCTACTGGGGGAACAAGATTGGGAAGCCCCACACGGTTCCTTGCAAGGTGACTGGCCGCTGTGGCTCTGTGCTGGTGCGCCTCATCCCTGCCCCCAGAGGCACTGGCATCGTCTCCGCCCCTGTGCCCAAGAAGCTGCTGATGATGGCTGGCATCGACGACTGCTACACTTCTGCCAGGGGCTGCACCGCCACGCTGGGCAACTTCGCCAAGGCCACTTTTGATGCTATCTCCAAGACCTACAGTTATCTCACCCCTGACCTCTGGAAAGAGACAGTGTTCACCAAGTCTCCATATCAGGAATTCACTGACCATCTTGTGAAGACCCACACCAGGGTCTCCGTGCAGAGGACCCAGGCCCCAGCTGTAGCCACCACATAATTTTATAAAGAGAATAATAAAGTGAATGAAACCAGAAAAAAAAAAAAGAAAAAGAAAATACTGCTCTTAATCTTTGTAAGGACTTAAAATCTATCGAGACATATTAAGCATCTAGAATTCACCTCAACGATTTTACAAAAGCCCACGGCTATTCAAAGGGAGCTGGAGAAAAGAAGGACTGTCTTTCATCTCCAGGGCCAGAATCAAGGAAACCTGTTGAGCGTATATCAGGTTAACTGTCTAACGCAGTCAGCCAAAGTTTTAAGAGACTCGTTACATCTCTCAAGGTCCAAATGAACTCTTATGAGGCTAAGCTGAGAAGAAGAAAAAAAAAGTCGGTGTTTATTGCAAGTTATTACTGGCAAAAGTTAAGAAAAAAAGTATTCAAGTAATAAATGGGATAAAATTTATAATAACACGATGCAGATTGAGAACCTACTAAAACTGGAAAATTGATTCACTATAGTCTTTCATACACATACACACAGAGAGATATTAAATTTTAAAATGCTAAAACAGTATTCTTTACAGTTAAAAAAACTCTCGAAACCACAATAATGATTATAAAAAACTAAAAGCCTTTAATTCTCCCATTCTAAAAGAAAGAGAAAGCATAAAGACTGCCCAGATGCTCAAGACATTCCAATCCAATGCTGCTATGAACTTCAGGTCACAAAATCTGATAGATGGAAAACAGTTATTCCAAGAGGTTTGGTACTCTATATATTATCTGTATAACAAATAAATAAATAATATAAACTAAATAAGTATTTTCCATTACACACATATGTAACAGATATGGTAATATAGAGATGCAATGAATAATAAATAGGCATTACCAGATTCATAGTGGCTTTCCAAAACTACCAGATCCTAAAAGTATAACTAATATTAAGTAAGTGTCTAATTTTTTTTTTTAAATACAGACTCTCAAAGAATAGAAACCACATCCTTAGCCAGAGTGATCTTTCAATTAATATACTGTCTGATGGCTAGCGAGAGTTACTAAATCAGCCCTGGGTCAGGCTGAAATGGCTGAAGTAACTAAGCAAAAAGACCAATAATCCAACCTCCAGTGGAACGTGTGTGAAAGAAGAGAAAGATCTATCAACTGAAAAAGGCAAGAACTCCTTTCTGTTTCTGGGAGTCCTTGGAAAGGTCCTATTGCTTCCACAGATTTTGAATCAGCACAAATCCTTCTCTTCTGGGCTTAGCAATGCACTCAACATTTTCAATCCAGAGTCATATTCTCAATCCAGTAGTCTTCTCAGCTACTCTGCAACACAATAAGCCATAGTAATGACTATTCTTGACTACCTTTAGTTGAATACCATCAGTGACTTTCAACAAATTCCTCTTTTCCCAAAACACAACAAAGAAGGACAGTAACAAACTCAATTTCAGTGAGAGCAAAGATTTAGTAATATTCTTCCACAATTATTTGCCTGAAAGTACCTACGAAAACAACAGTAAATAAAAGCCTGTAGCACAGCTTCTGGTATGTAACATGAATAAAATAAGATTTCCTTCTGCTCCCCTTTTCTTCATCTGTTCTTCTATAATGGAATATTTATTCCTCTTTCTACCAACTGAAACCAAAGGTTCTTGGACATGTAAATCTTGTAAAGCTTAGCAAGATATGTAAAATAAATGTTCGACAGATATTAGTAAAAGACTTTTTTCATTTCACAAAAACGACATTCAAACTTTGATATCCAAAAGCCCCACTGGTTTCTTACCTAAAGGTGCTTAAACAACATTTGCCTAACTCTTTTAAAAATCATAACAATCAACATAAATCCCTCCACACATTCTCAAATTCCAACAACACAGTTTCATGGGAAATAACAACTATCATTTATTTGACTTCTCACAAGTACTAAAACACTAAATATCATGATAAGTCTAGAGGGAGTCCCATTTATACTTACAGAAACAAATAGAAAGAAGTTAAATAGCTTGTCTAGGGTCACGTAGCTGTTAAGGGGTAGAGACAAGATTCAAACCTAGAAGAACAACTGCTTCATTTGAATCTCGCAATGAGCTTGTTCTGGTTACTTACTGCTACATAGCAAATCACCCCAAAATATCATGACTTCAGACAACAACCAGACATTCATTACCTTTTACAGTTGTGGTGCATCAGGTTTTTACACATAGCACAGTGGAAATGTCTTGTCTCTGCTTCTTGACTCCTGGAGCTTGTGCTGCTAAGATTTAAGGTGACTCAACAGCGAGGGGTAACTCATGCAGTATCCCCCTAGCTCAGGAGGGGCTGTCCACTACAACACCAATGGGAGCACCTCCAAGTGGTTGGCTGAGGTTCCTCACAGCCTGCTGGCTGGATTCCAAAGGCAAATGTCCCAAGACACTTGGCAAATAGCTCTCTATTTAGGACACTATCTTGGAATTCTCACAGCACCACTCCCATCATCATCACAAATTCCTCTTGACTCAAAGAGAAGCAACACAGACTCCACTGCCCCCTTCTTCTCCATGGAATCTGTGTCCTGTCAAATGGGAGCTATCACAACAGTCAATTAGTACCATAATCCCTAAGGGATGAGTATTATGATTCCTAACTAGACTGAAAAACTAAGTTTCAGAAAGGCTCTGTGACCTTCCTAAGTTGACATAACTAATAAACTATATTAAGATGCTAAAACAGTCCATGGTGATGCCAAATCCTATACAATTTACCATTACTTGTAAAACCACCACTGAAACTATGCTATTCTTTGGCAAAAGCTGGCATATCTGTGTTTTCAGAAAAAAAAATTAAAAGCAAAGCATCTCATAAAAATTATGCTAAAAGATTATCCAAATATGAATGATCAGATTTTGGAAAGATGGCAAGTAAAAATCCTATTATATTCTTAGCCTTGCCAAGCATGTTGAATACTAGAGCTTGTTTTTAATTAAGGATTAGTGTTGAGAGACATGGAATACCAAGAGCATTCTGTAAAGACAGTCCTTGAGAAGAAAAGGAGCCACCTAGGGCAGCGATGCAATCATCTAGTGAAGCCTACATAGGACAGACCCAGGCAACACAGGGAACCCAGTGAGCTACCATCTTCACCTGAGGTCAAGTCCAAGAAAGGAATTCTTAGTCATCACCATCAACAGCCATGAAAGTGCCAACCCCAGCAATGAGTGACTCCTCTGGCATGGGAAATTTCACAACACATCTTTATTACAAGCCAAGGCTGCTTGCATCATCCACAGTCACAGCCTTATGAAAACTGTAATGTGAATGTTTACTGCTGTCATGGCACCCTCATATGAGGCAAAGATAACACACACCCATCACTGTGACACTTCCAAAGAGGACTGAACAATATAACAAGGATCAGAAATGAAGACACTTCATGTTATTTATTAAAACAATTCAAGATTTCCCTTTTTTAGGGGTCTGGGATGCTCACAGGAGACTTAGCAATCTGCACATAGTCTTGCATAACCTGACAATAAATCCATCCATCCTCCACTGGATCACTGGGTTGAAGAAATGCCAGGCATGAATGTGACCATATGTCTTGAACAAATGCATCTTTCAAGTGGGCAGGGTCAGCACTTGTTCCATGATGGGTTCATATCAAGTGCAATAAGCAGAATGCCTTATTTTTTTTAATCACTATGGTTTTTTTTTTGGCTCTGTTGTCTTCACTGCTGCATGGGCTTTTCTCTAGTTGCAGCTTCAAGTGGGGGCTTTTCTTTAGCTGCAATGTGCAAGTTTCTCATTGCAGTGACTTCTCTTGTTGTGGAGCAAGGCTCTAGGGAGTGCAGGCTTCAGTCGTTGTGGTTCCCATGCTCCAGAGCACAGGCTCAATAGTTGTGGCACAAGGGCTTAGTTGCGCCACGGCATGTGAGATTTTCCCATATCAGGAGTCGATCCTGTGTGTCCTACACTGGCAGCAAATTCTTTACCACTGAGCCACCAGGGAAGCACAGAATGCCTTGTTTTAAAAATCATTGTTTTTTCAATCCCTCTTCTCTCCACCCAAGAATACAACATATGAAATACACACAGTATTTCCTGGTCTGGATTTAATCAGTGACATTTTAAGAGTTCAGAATCAAACTAATGCCCCAGAGTCAGAGGTCAGAATTCTCAAAATTACTGTCCTTCATTCCAGAAGGCAAGGCACAGCAGAGACACTACCTCTGTCTTCAAACAACAATCACAATTTTTCTTTCCAAACCCCCACCATAAATTTTGAAATGATTAATGACTATCTACCTATCCTGCATCTTTATCAAAGGGAATAACATATATTAACTATAGTTCAAAGTGCCAACTGCAGAGTTAATGTCTAAAGTCAAAACAAACCATCTCGATGAAAAAGCCTCATCCAAAATTATACCAAGTCAACCTCAATATTAATGTTGGAAAACAGTGCATATCTATATCATCAACACACTTCTAAATGATTTTCTCTTCCAACTGGATTCTTCAATAATCAAACTATAATTGCTATTAAGCCCAAAATAATATTCAATGACAGAAGTTAACATGTCTCTGGAAACCAATTAATTATTCATCATTCCTTAGCTGCCTAGACTCCGAGAGGTACCCTGATTGCTCTGCAATCGACACACTTCCTAGCATTCCTCCAGCAAGGAGAGGACTACAGATTCACTCTCACTGCATCTTGGCCACACTCCTGAAGGATGCTCAAAGAGGATCCTATCAATAACATCCAACAGCCTGGCTGAGAAAGTCCAAAACAGATCACATCTCTACCAGCTGTGGTTATTTTCCCTCTTACAGGCTAAGGCCAAAAGTCAAATGTTACAAAACCTCAAATTCAGGCATGAGTAAACATACTTGGGCAAGGAAGAAAACTGAAGTCCTAGTCAAAACAGAAACCACCAGGATGTGAAATCACCATCATTATCATCATAACAAAATCAGCAGTAGTCACAACAATAAGAGCACAAACGTGCCTGCTGCTGATAGGAAGGTGATCAATAAAGGAAAACTTGGTTATACGTGAGTCAAAAAGAAAAGGGCTAGAAAACAGCAAACAATAAACATCTTGGATTCAGCTATTCTGTATCCAGAAAGTCCTTCCAGGAAAAACACTCATTGGTCAGGCAAAGATTTAAGTATAAGGATTTGTATCACAGAGTTGCTTAAAAGGTGAAAAGGGGGACATAACCAAGACATCTGACAATAAGGAAACCACACACACAATGTGGGCTTCCTAGGTGGCACTAGTGGTAAACAACCTGCCTGTCAATACAGGAGATACCCGGTTCGATCCCTGGATTGGGAAGATCCCCTGGGGAAGGAAATGACAACTCACTCCGATATTCTTGCCTAGAGAATCCCATGGTCATAGGAGCCTAGTGGGCTACAGTTCACACGGTCGCAAAGAGTTGAACAGGACTGAAGCAACAGAACACACACAAATACATGGTGCATACTGAGTAAACCTTAAAAGTGACAGTGTAAAATCACATGGAGATGTTTTTGGCAGAACAAAATATTCACAATTTATTGAGAAGTGAAAATTCATAGCAACATGTACATACTTCAATATAAATCTTATTTTTATATACAAATGTACTTCTAGAGTAACATATCACAAAAGGATAACATTGGTGGAAATTAAAGGTTTTTTTTAATCTATTCTAACATTACTCTAACAAACACATAGCATTCTTTTGCATCAGAAAGTTAATTGAAATCATATATGCATTTTCCCACATTCTATGCCTTTAAATGGAACATTTTTAAAGGTATATTGTTTTCAAAGAGATATTTGTTCCCTAAAATTAACTTGTAGCCCAAATCCAAATATTTAACTCAAGATAATTTCATAATTAGCTCTTTTTTCTCTGTAGAATTCTGTAGAATTCTTAAGATAAATGCTTGAGATAAGACCACCAGCCAGAGCATTTGATATGACACAAGTTTAATAATTCTTTCAACAGAATCAGTGCTCAAAATAACTCTTTACAATTTATCTATTTTTGCTAAGTATTTTCCCCCAGAAGTCCAACATTAATTATAAAGAATCAAATTCTTAGTTTTACCAAATGATACTCCACTGTAAACTTTAAATACAAATGGGGTGGGGGTAAGGGATGTGGGAAAAAGTATTATCTTTTAATACCAAAAGAAAAAGTAGTGACACAGAAGAGTTTAGTGTGGCAACAACATATAATGTAGTCATTTGTTTGTAAAAGCAGAATATACATATTTGTTTGTATTATGGATCCATGTGTGTATGTGTGTATAGTTACCTACACATACACATATCAAACAAAAAATATAATCTGAAATTCAAATTTTGGCAAGTACAAACAATAGAAGTAAGCTGATAGCTCATTCATTCCTATGACTCATTTCAGCAAAAGTTTCTATGACCATTTTGAAATGCTTATTATACAAAGTCCTTCGAAACAACTGACTTAGAACAACAAATAAAAACAACAGAAACCAATGACAAAGCAATACACTGTAAAAAGATGCATGCACACTGTGAAATCTACACCAAGAGGATTCAGGTCCATGAAAACGGTCACCAGAGGCAGGAAGTTCCCACTTACTCTGATCTATTTTCTCTCTATAATTCGTGCTAATAATACGTACCTTTATGATCATTCATCTGGAAAAAATCAGGCTTATCATGAAATGAAAACAGATCATAGGAAGGCAGAGGAGGAATGTCAACTTCATAAAAAGGAGAGAGAGAGAGAGAGAGAACCTTTCAGAGGTGCTGACAGATAATGGAAATATCACCCATGCCAAAAACTACCAACCCTTTTGACATGACTGGACTAAAATCCTTTGTAGACAACAATAGTGGAGGAATACAATTAGAGAACTGGGAACAAAACACTTCTGAATTGTTTTCATTTTTATGCTGGAAAATTAATTTATAGCAAGGAACTTGGCATCAATGTTAATTTTCCATACATGCACCAAAAACCCACAGAGATTTTTCATACAATTTCTAATATACTTCAGGTAACTTGCTTACATTTTGAATACGACATGCAAAGGGGAATAAAGTTAAAACTGGATTAAGAAATGCAAATTAAAACAAACTCTCCCTGATGCATTCCTTTACCAGAGAAAACAGAAGTCTTGGTCAAGTCCAAAGTGAGAGTACTAAAATGGCTTTAAGTCCATGGAAATGCACATCTTGCCTCCAAAGAAAGAGGGAAAAGAATGTTTTTCACATGTCTGCAGTTAATCACTTGTATGCTTACATCAATTAGTGACCCATGATTATAATTACCTGGACCCAGAATATAATGAGCTTTCTTGCCTACTGGTAAATTATTCTTCTTTGAGTGTCTTTGGGACAGGTGATGGGCGGCAGATATCCAATCTTCATGCCATGGATATTTCTTCAAAGACACATGCAGCTTCCTTCAAGGACATATGCAGTTTCTTACAGATCTTATCTTGCCTTTATCGGGCATCTTTGAATTCATTAACTATTTAAAGTCACAACCACCTCTCAGGACATCAAAGATACATATCAAACATCACTACCTAATTCTCAAAGAGACTTGCTGTTCACTATAATGAACATGATGTGTGACAAGTGGACAGGAAAAAACAGTTAAAATTGGGAAGAGGTAGTAAAGACATTGGACAAAAATAAAATGAGTCATGTAATTAATGTCTAATACTAGACTTGAAACAAAGCTTAATATACAGTAGACACTCAAATGCTCACTAAATAATAATAGTCTAGACATAATTACTTTGCCATATATGTCTGTCCAACACCATGCATATAAATACCAGTATTTGACTAAGTTCTGATAAAGTTGAAGTTAGGATGGAGAGGGAATTAGCAAGAGGTCCTACAAGGTCCAGTGATCAAGCATAAAATCCAACTGTGATGTATACCACTGGGAAGCCTGGAAAATACTCTGCCACCACCCTCCTTCCAATTTTCTAGTCATTATCATACCCCTATTTACTGGTTTCAGCAGACACACTTCCAGCTACCATAGCTGCATAGAACTCCATTGTACCGTTTATGGATCAAGGCTCTTATGGACCCAACTCTCTCAATCAGAGCTCCTCTCCCTGGAATTCTAAACAGGGACTACATGATTCCAACCTCTGTCTGGCTGAGCCAGTGAGAGTAAGAAAGGTATGCTGGGAACTGCAGGGAACCATGTTCTGGTATGGAAGGGAGATGAGTCTATTTGTAAGAAACAGAAGAATACAGCAAGAGCATATTAAGGGGAAAATGGCAGATACTTATAGCAAAATCAAAAAAGGTTCAAAGCCCCAAGTCCTAAGGTATTTTAAAGGCTTGACTTCATGCCTTACCTTGACTACATGCCTTACCTTATCTCTTAGGCATCTTTTTTCCTACAAATATATACCTTTGTTTTGCTTTTGCTAAAAAACATTATACTACTTGCAACTCAGCCTTATATGAAAGATTAACAAAAATAATCAACATATGAGAAAGACGAGAAAGGGAAGGGCAAATGATCCAGGGTGGCACTTGAACAGAAGAGGAATCCACCATGCAGAGCCAAGACAGAGCCAGGAGAGCTCGGAACAAGCAGATAAACTGCAGTTCTGTTCATCCACTGAGTAGGGGCTAGGGAAAGACAGTGATCCCACTGGCTACAGATACCAGCGCTGTTTTTACAATATTTTAGTATCTGTGAATACCACATTCTTTTCCTTTCTTGTACAGTCTTGTTTGAAACTCTGGCAAATCCTACTCAGAGGATGCAATCAGAAGCTGGCTGAGATAAAGTTTTGTGACTTCAGTTAGAAACATTCTCTCATTCACCACTTGCTACAGTTGTAGAAAAGCAAGAACTGCAGTGACAAGGGGGAGTTTCTATTGAAAAACATTTTTCCTAAGCTTCAAAATGGTGAAAATCATTTATCTACAAACAAAAATGACTTCTGTTTAAGCTATACTAAGATTCTGGTCTAATCTCCAGATTCCGGGAAAACATCAAATTTTGTAGAGACTAATTCTACCGTTCTCATTTCCACACACTGCGCTGACATAGCCAAGAATGGCTAAAAGCTCCCCAAATGCCTGCTATCCCAGAGTTCCAATAATCTTCACTTTTACTAGAACATGCTCATTCTGCTTCAGAAGATACCTGCCAGGCTGAAAAACAAATCATTATTATTAAAATACACCCCTTTCACCATGCCAAAAAAAAACTGCCAAGACTGTTTTCAGCAAAAGAACAAACTTACCTTAATTTTTCCCCATGATACTAAACATCAAAAAATTTAACAATAAGACCTCTGTGAGCATTCTCTGCTATACATTAATGATATCTTCTAATACAGTAAGAATAAGGAATAGACAGTTGGATTTGCTTCTGTTTCCTGAACAATTGTACAGGTTGGGATGTTAGCATTACACAAATAAAAGGGAGGCACACAAGCAAAGTGGAAGGAGAAAGGACTTCCCACATCTCTGAGCTCTGTCTCCCCCAAAGAACTGGTCTCAGGAACACTGTCTCTCCCTCCAGGAGGGAAGTCACAGACTGGCAAGCCCTCAACATGAAGCCCAGCTTCCAAGAGTGGAATGAAAATAAAAAGAGCCAAGATGGCTCCTTCACACTGAAATTCCAGCAATGCAGGAAGACAGCCACCCACCAAAACTGACTTTAGAGGCAGGGACAGCCCCAGCCCCTTGAAAGTGTAAAAATAAACCCCCATATGGAGTCATTAGTTCCTTCAGGAAGCACCCACAGCCCTGCTGGAGTCACAAGCAGAAGGGCTGAGTTTTAGTTGTAAAACAACAGACCGAGCTCAGGCTCTCTTACCTGTACCAGCCTGCGGCTCCCTCCCCCTTATTCCAATTTGGGACAGGCCGCCAGGGCACTCCCAGCAACTTCGAGAAAGGGGCGGGGCTGCTGGAATGACTGCTCACACCTGTGTGCAGGAAACGACCATGCTCCCTCACCAGGAAGATGCTAAGGCCAGGATACCACCTTCATCTGGAGCTTAAGAGAAAGACCAGAACACTAGCACTGACCTTCCAACATTACTATTAATCTCAGGAAACTAAAATTGCCCTAAGGAGCTTTAACACAATCAAAAATTAAAGATCCAAGGAAGAGAACAAAAGAGATCATGGGTGTCGATCAAATGGCTGAAATTAGGCACAGGGCCAGTCCTTTAAAAAGGAGCCATGGAATTTACCCACATCCAGCCAGAAGTTCTAAGTCTGAAGTCTTCATGCAGTGGGAGAGCAGAAGGTAAGAGTTCCAGCTATGCAACCCTGGTATATACCCTGACTCCGCCAGTTCCTAGTCGGACAAGTCCCTCCTCTCTGGGGTAAAGTTTCCTCATCTACAAAACTGTGACAACAGCAGTGCCTAAACTTCATAGGGTGGGGTGAGAATTAAATTCTGAACATGCAAAAAGCACTTACGACATTATTAAGGGTAATAAACAGAGGAGTATGTACACACACCCATACACCCATACTTTCAAGACCAGTTTCCTGAAGAGAAAGAAAAGAAGATACTTCTTGAAAGGTTTTTGTTTTTATTCCTTGCCAATTGGTTTGCTTTAATCAAAATTCCTAAGTACCTTTTACAAATGGCCCAGTCTACAATGTGCTGGAAATCAGGCACAGAAAATCTTAAATTCCTTGAAAACACACAAATCTAGCAAATTAGGTTGCAACACAGAATATGTCATCTTTGGGGAAGTCATCTAGATTGTGCATTAACTTTTTGATGCAATTCTCACCTTTCAAACTAATTCGAGACAATGCAGAAACACCATCACACTCATGGTTGATAGCTCTACTATCTATGACGTGAAGAGAGCTGGTGAAGGCCAGAGTAACCTACATTGATCAACCCGGATTCATTTTCTATTTTCTCTGCTTGACTGAAAGCAGATTCTCAGGATTAGAAGAGGCAATAAAGTCAATCAATTTCAAGGCCCTTATCACATCTCTAAAAGTTGTTTTGTGTTAATAATTGTGTACCAGGAATTAAAACACCATTTGCGCCCCAACATGAGCCTATAAAACCCATATTCAGAGTAGCACTTACCCAAAGAGTATAGAAAAGGAACAAAATATAGTCTAGCAACTTAGTTAAGGACTGTACACCATTCAACTTACACTACACAGCAGGGAAAAATAGCATATCTAAACCAGAGGACAGTGCCATAAAGATCAGGACAGACTTGCCCTCTGGCAGATTTTTTTGTGTGTGCTGCTTCTGGGTACAAGGAAGCATTCTCAAGAGTTTTTAGAATGCTAAAAGAATGGAATTTCTGGGGTGGCTTATATACAATTAAAGTATTTCCTTTTTTAAAAATAACTTTGCATTTGTTCACTTTTTATTTTAACATCTCTGTACTGGAACATGTGTTTTGCATTACCTAATAATGGAGAGGTGTGTCATTCTTCTGCCTGAAAATATGCTGCTATCATGAAAGCACATGTTCAAAATTATAGCAGTTAATCATAAAGGCAATGGAGGACTTCAATCAGGACTAAGAGAGGAAAGGGAGACTCATGGTCTAAAATTAATAAAAGGATTGGAGAGATTAAGGTGGCTCAAAAGAGCAAGTGAAGGCTTCACAGAGCAAGAAGCACTAGGGGTGGGACTTACAGAGGGTTAGGATTACACAGGCACAGAGAAGCAAGGAAGGATTTCAGCCCAGTATGAAGAACAGCCAAGACAAGCGGCTAATTGTAGCACAAGAGCTGTGCCATGGGGGGAGAGGAGGTGTACAATGAGTACACATCTTTTCCTGGAGGGGACCAGCCCCCAGGCTCCCAGACTTTTCTTGCCCTCCAGTATCCATGACAGTCAATGCCTTCATTAAACTCTCAAAGGAAAGACAATGAAAAGTCTAAATCTAAAACAAAGTCCATGGTCTTCCCACAAAGTTTTAAAAAGAACTTAATGTACTTCTGCATCTAAGTTGGGTGAGATCCCTAGTGTGCACACTCAGTCATGTCCAACTCTGCAATCTTATGGACTGTGGCCCGCCAGGCTCCTTTGTCCATTTCTGTCCATGAGACTTTTCAGGCAAGAATATTGGACTGGGTTGTCATTTCCTAATCCAAGGGGATCTTTCTGACCCAGGGATCAAACTCATGTCTCCTGTATTAGTAGGCATATTCTTTAGCACTGAGCCACCTGGGAAGCCCATTGGATCTAGCATGGATCCATAAATTCAGTGAGAAAAATCTTGCTTCTTATTTACTTAAAACAATAACCACTGGAATAAGCTCATCTTGGTTCAGGTTAAGGATTTTCAAACATAGCTCAGTTACAACAGTAACATTAGTTTTAGTCATGCTACTGTCTAAAAAGCCCTTAAGTAGAGTTTTTAAACCCTAAGAATCTTACTGCTTACCTCTCTTTGGTTTCAAATATGATGTCATATGTATTATTAATAATAAACATTCTATATATGTTATACCCATTAATCCTTCAGAAAACTCTAGTGAGTGAATATCACTATCTTTTCACAGACTGAGGCCTAGCGAGATAAAGTTATTTGCTCAACGTCCTATAGATTGTCAGCGACAGAATTAAGACTCAGACTCAGGTCTCTGGTTCCCAATACTTTGAAGGTCACCACCTTCAAAATGCTTTCACTCCCACCTCTGTCCTGGATCTTATAGCAGTTCAGTCAGTCAAGCTTCCACTACTGAAACATAAGGAATTATGAAAGCAAAGAACCAGGTTAAAAGCAAAGGCACAAATTGTTTTAAAATCTGGAAGACTCTGCTCTCCAGGACTGGCCAATCAAAGGCTTGCCATTTTTCAGATAGAAGCTTTCAGTAGACATGGCTTTTCATGTTGCCTGACCCAGAATCCTCATTTAGTCACCATTAATCCTCCTGGGAAATCTCACTGTCATGTCATTGGAACCTGTTTCTAACTATTCCTTCTTCATCTCACTTCCTTCCTCAAACATCCAGTGGTTTATTCAGACTTGTTCCTGCCTGAGGCCCTTGACACTTGCCATTCTCTCTGCAGGGAACTCTCTTTCCCCAATATCCATGTGCCTGGCTTGGCTCAATATTCCAACTCAAACATCACCTCCTTCAAGAGGTCTATTAGGATTACATCGTGCCCAACTCTTTGCAACCTTACGGACCATAGCCCACCAGGTTCCTCTGTCCATGGGATACTCCAGGCAAGAATACTCCAGTGGGTTGCCAAGAAATAGGTTAGGATACAACAGTCAGCTAAGAAAAAACTGACTAACTAACCTGTCCAAAATAAAGTAGATCAGGATTCTCTGGCCACCTGCCCCTCCCAAAAATGTTGATCAGTCTTTCCAACATTTGTCCAATGCAGGGAAACTTTTCAGTGTACCTCATCAGAAGATTCTCTTGGTCATTAGCAATAAGGGCTATTCACAGTCCCCTCATTTCCATCTGCAACACAGTGGGGCCGTTACTCAGAACACTTTTCATTCCCTAGCATGTTATACTGATGAAGATAAATTTAGTAATAAAAATGGTACATTTATAGTTCTAAAATTTTTCCTCCCAGCTATGAGGAATTAACTCATTTTGCAATGCCAACCCTGTACACAACTGGGACTCAAAAGTGAAACTATTTCCAAGCAGAGTATGTGAATTCTTACCAGAGGGTGCTTTCTGCTCACTGTGCCTCCCATCTCCAGAAGGCGACTCTCAAGTTATAATCACAAGTATAAAACCCTTTTCCTACACTGACACCATCAATGAAGTGCGAGTGTCAAAATTATGTCCTACAGCCCATGTCTTCCCAAAGTAGCCGCTGCCAGCTTTATTTCAGAGGTTTGGGGTTTCCAAATGTAAGCAAACACAAATAATATCAATACAATGTTAGTTCACAACCATATGTCTGTTTGGAAAACATTATACTGAATAACTGAATACAAAATAATAAATAAGTAGCTTGGGCTATTAATTTAAACACTTAAGGAGCACCTTTGTTATGAGATAGGTATGTCATGAGCTGGGAATGTCAAATTTATAAGATTTTTTATCCCCATGAAAAGAATATACAATGATCCCTCTAATATCTGCTGGGGAAAATGGTTCCAGGGTTCCCTGTGGAAATCAAACTCCGCAGGTGTTCAGGTCCCTTATATAAAATTGTGCACTATTTGCTTATAACCTGTGCATATCCTCCCACATATTTTAAATCATCTCTACATGATATATAATACCTAATACAAAGTAAATATTACATAAATAGTTGTAAAATATATTGTAAATGCTATGTAAATAGTTGCTAATATGCTGCAAATTAAAGTTTTGCTTTTTGGAAATTTATGGAAAATTTTTGCAAATTACTTTTAATCTGTGATTGGTTCAACCCATGGATGCAAAACCCATGGATACAGAGAGCTAACTATACCAATTAGTTCAAAACAGATATATAGAAAATGATGATAAATCCTATGCTGACAATATACAAATCTGTTAAAGACCATTCCAGAGGAAAATCAAATATCCTAGAAAATAAGTCAGTTGAAAACAACCAAAAAAGCATATCACCATTAGTCAGTGTATTTCTTACTTATATGTTAAAGTGGTTGCTGGGTCAGCACATGCTGAAAATTATAATGACGGAGGTATGAGGTAGCCAGGAAAAATTAGAAATTAATCTAAAGAAAGAGTCAGTGATGGTTTGTAAAAAAATATTTACTTATAATATTTTGCTGTAAAAATATGACATGACCTTCAACCTTCACCAAAATCTTACAATGGCTCCAGCTTTCCTTCCCAATATCCTCCTGATGCAAAGGCTCATCAAATCTCTGTTCATTACCTATGCAACATCACTGATTGATGTCTACCTTCAGATCTCTTCCACACATGGTAAACTTTTGACACCCAACATGCATTTCCCCTGCATCTGGTAGGAGTAATACAATTCCTTCGAAAGACAAAATCCTTTCTTTACTGGCTCTGGTTGAGTGAGAGTCAAGGCGCTCTGTGTGGGCACTTACCCAAACTAGACCATTTGTTCGAGCAGAAAAAGGCTGAAAAAGGCCAGGGGGCAATCATTCTACAGGGGGCATTTGACAGAGATGGTACATCAGTTCCTTCACCCAGCAACCCTGGAGGTGTCCAGTTCCTAACCACTCTGATTCCATTTTTCAAGTGATCCTCAGACTCCATAGGCTACTTACTCCATGTTTCTACTGTTGGTTTTAAATAAATGTATTTTCTGCTTAAAGTGTATTCAGGACAGATAATCTGCTGCTTGCACCCAAAACACACAAAGCCCACATGCCTGACAAGATCATTCTGACAGCTTGGTACCAAAACCCAGATAATTTTCAAGTCCCTCAATGTTACACCCCAACACTATGAACCTCCCTCCTCAAAGTTTTATGATTCTTATTGTGTACTCTTACTTTTTTATTTACTATGCTTTCTCAAACAAATACAAAACCATAATTTGATAGCCCACTAACTTGTGATTTTCCAGCACTGACTTTGCTACCAAGAAGGTGATAAAGTTCTTTTATCTATCATCCCTGGGTGCTTACTCCCACCATGCCTTATTTCACTTAATCTGCACAGGACAGGTGGGGCTATCCCCTTTAACAGACAAGTATACTAAGGCTAAAAAGAGATTACCTTGCCCAAGAACATACATACACTGCTCTGGGAAAAACAAACCAGGATTTAAATCCAAGTGTACCCTAAAAAACCTAAATTCCCAACCACCAATGATAACATTTGATTGGGGTGGGGGAAATGGGTATGAAACTAATTGTACCTTGGCAATTTTTATTTTGTTAACTGGTTACAGATGACCAACCCATATCTTCTCTTGGGTCTCATTTTAAAACTCTGCCAATCTGAATGTCCACAAGCCCGGTCTTGAAAACTATTCAGAGTTAAATGAAACAATCCATTACTTCATCTAAACAGAAAAAGTAAAATACTGTCCTCTTAAGAAAAATGTCAGCATCGTAAATCACACATACCATGTCCACAGACTTTCAGTTCAGTTCTGTTCAATTGCTCAGTTGTGTCCAACTCTTTACAACCCCATGAACCGCAGCACACCAGCCTCCCTGTCCATCACCAACTCCCAGAGTTTACCAGAACTCATGTCCATTGAGTCGGTGATGCCATCCAACCATCTCATCCTCTGCAGTCCCCTTCTCCTCCTGCCTTCAATCTTTCTCAGCAACAGGATCTTTTCAAATGAATCAGCTCTTTGCATCAGGTGGCCAAAGTATTGGAGTTTCAGCTTAAGCATCAGTCCTTCCAAAGAATATTCAGGACTGATCTCCTTTAGGATGGACTGGTTGGATCTCCTTGCAGTCCAAGGGACTCTCAGGAGTTTTCTCCAACACCACAGTTCAAAAGCATCAATTCCTCAGCTTTCTTTATAGTCCAACTCTCACATTCATACATGACTTCTTGGAAAACCACAGCTTTGACTAGACGGATCTTTGTTTGCAATGTAATGCCCACAGATTTTAGAGTTGCTTTACAAGCAGAGGCAGGGGCAGGTTGACAGAACAGCTGACAGAGAAGCTGTGAAGAATCCATCAGTGGATTAAAATTTAGCTACAAGTGGTAATTACATATGGATCATTAGGATTTGACCATAGTTAAAAACAGCTCACAATCTGGTTTTATTTGGACTCCTTGTTTTGTCTAATAAACAAGTGCCAAACTGTAAGGAATTCTCATTTTGGGCTTTAAAAAAAATCAAGTTAACACAAAGGTATTTTTTTCAAGTCATACTCAAAGCAGGGTTAAGTTTTGGGAATGCAGACATGCAGCTAGAAAGACTAAGTCACTGAATTAACTCACCATGAGACCCTAAGCAAGTGACTTGATTTTCTAGAACTAGCTTCCTTAATAAAATGGGGAAATATGTTTCCTATAGTAATCTCACAGGATTATTACAAGAATCAAAGGAAAGTATTTTATCCAGGAAAGATTTATGACCAAGACAAGATATTAATAAACATGCCCAGGAGAAGCAAAGCAGGTCAAACTGAGCTGACATTTGGACAAGTTTGTCCAATGTGTTGCAAACTGCAGGATAAGATTAGTTGCAGGTCACCAAAACAGAAAGAAACCCAGTCCCCATGTCATCAAGCAATCCACCCACGGACATCATGAAGAATGACATAGGCTTTATTTAGCCTAATCATTTTAAATACAGCTAAGCTATTAAGTTCAATGCTTCATTCAAAATTATTCAGACTTGACAAATTTGCATTTCACAAAATAAATCCATTGAAATGGAATTGGGATCAGGCTCCCACCCTCCCCTTGCCCTGCCCAAACAAAACCAAAGAAACCAACAAAAACTATGGTTCATGCTTTTAGGTAACTCCTACTAAGAGGCAATCTCAAGGCATGTTCTGTAGAAAGCTGATAGGAATGTGCAGTTTTGGAGGACAAGGAGGTGATGTACAGAAAGGATGGGCTCCAGATGAGTAAACTCTGGTAAACTAAGTATATTCCTTAAATATGGTACTGTCCACATCCTCTAATATAGTATGCACTTCAAGTTCCTGAGTAAATGTTATAATAAAAAACATTTCCCAAACATTTGTATTGAGCGTCCTACAGGGAAGTATTTCATGAGAGACACATTGAAAATATGGTAGAAAATATTTAAAAATGGAAATACATGAAACAGACCTCTTTTCAAACATAGCAATGCACATAAATAGCAGTATGGGAGGGGAGTTCTACCACTGACTCAGTATGCCAAGTTCCCTTCATACTATTCAAGGAGTACTAAAGTTCCCTGAACATTATTAATAATTTAGAAGACACTCATATGGGGCCAAAATGCAATTCATCTAAAACTAGAGAGTCAGGAAGGAAGGGAAGAAGGAAGGAATGCAGGAACAAAGAGAACGAAAGGAAAAAAAAAAATCAGACTCTTCTTTCTCTCCTAATGATGATGAACAAACTTGCTTTCACCTTTTTTTTAATCAAGAGATTTAGACTTATGAAAAAAATCACCTCAAGGTATATTATTCTAATCAACCAAACATCAGTCTTCAGGGGATGCACCATATGACTCTACCATAAGTCAGCAGACAGAAGTGAGGCAGGAAATTCTACCTACTAAAGGCCTTCTGTGAAACATGTTAATGGTAAACTGGTAATGAAGACATCATATTGTTTTACAGAGAGAAATGTAAATAAATCTGAACCCACAAATGAACACAGCCTAACCAGCATACTTCCTGGTTTAATGGTTTCTGCAATTGCAAATGTGGATGCTATCAGGGCCCATGTAGATAACTGTAATGAGTGAAGCAGGCAGGGCCTAAGGAAACAGAGTTATGAGGACTAAGGAGGACCTTGAGAGCACACATAAGCCTCAAGGCTTTCACGCTCAATTCAATTAAAACACACTGCTGGCTTCTCCCTTCTACCCCTCTCCAAAACAAAACATAACAGGTGCAGTCCACATTCAGCCTACAGGCTGCTGGTTTGAGACTTCTGGAGACCCACCATTCTTAAGAGGATTTGACCCAACTCCTCTGCAAATGCCTGATGAGCACATTAAATTCACAAATTGCTAAGTTGAGAATAGAGTGTCAACCCAGATGTGTCAAATACATTTGCTTATGGTGGATGAATATTTGCAAGGTGTACGTACAAACGTAATAGATTTTCAACACTGCACAACTGAGCTGAATGTCTTACAATCACCTCTTGAGGGACCTCAGGCAATATATGTCACCTCTCTGAGCCTGAGTCTGCTCATTTATAAAATAAAGATGATAATACCAAGCCTTCTGTATTGTAGTACAGGTTACACAAGAATATATTTGTAACACTTTTAGCAGATAGCAGGCATTTGTTAAGAATATTAATAAAAAGAAATCTCAATTAAATAGAGCTGGGTCAATATCTGCTATGAGAGAAGAGCCCAATGGTAGGAAGAAACTGGCAGGGACTCAGTCAATGAAAAGCTAGGGTTTCCTTTTCCTTTTCCTCTCTGCTAAAGCAGTCTCTTTCCCCTACTGAATAGTGAATTTGCAGGTGACTTGCCAAGGTTGCAGACTCTCAAACTTTGATTCTCTGCTGATCCTAAATATTTCTGCTGGTGAAGTTTCTGGCAATCTATTTACTGCAAACATACACACACAATTAAACAACAGTTAATAATTTTTATTATGACGTATACGTCAGTTACTACTACACGTGATGTATAGAATGATTCATTGGAGGATAGAGTAAATTTCATAGGTAAACAACTATGATCAGTTCCTTGGGAGAAGCTACTAACCTTGTGACCAACATCAGTCACTTTCCAAAAGTCATGGGAAGATGCCAGTGCCACCTCATGGAAATGCTCAGAACCCAGAGAAGATTAAAAAATACTAGTGCCATTCAAATTTGAACAGTAGTTTGTACACATTTGACTTCTCTGGTGGCTCAGATGGCAAAGCGTCTGCCTACAGTGTGGAAGACCTGGGTTCAATCCCTCGGTTGGGAAGATCTCCTGGAGAAGGCAATGGCAACCCACTCCAGTATTCTTGCCTGGAAAATCCTATGAATGGAGGAGCCTGGTAAGCTACAGTCCATGGGGTCTCAAAGAGTCAAATACGACTGAGCGACTTCATTCTGTACACATTTAGCATTAATTCTATTAAATATTTTTACACAGAAATCAGAAGTGCAAATCAAAATACACATAGAATGCTAACAAACAGCTCCCTGTCAAACACTTTGCAATGTACACAGTCATTTTCCCTCCATAATTCACATGGATTAATGTTACTATTCTCACCTTGTCTTCCAGCAGATGATCAGTATAACTCCCCTTTTATTTAAGACACTGAACACTTTCCCCTACAAAAATTTAAATTCCAACTTGTTGAGCTTTTTTCTTTTTTTAATCCCTGAAGAAAATGGACTGGGAAGAGGAAAAATGATGAAGTAATAACACCCAGGTGCTTCCTACCTAATTAAAAGAACTTTACAGCTGCACTGTAGTGAATCATCCCTGTGGATTATCCACATGCATCCTTCAAGTGGCACGTAGCTCCATCAAGAGCCATATTCCATATGCTTTCCTGAAAACTGCCGTCTCTTAGCTTTGGTAAAATGATGACTATCAGGTAACTAATGGTATTTTCTGCTTCCTGGCTTTCCTCCCTATGGACATCTCAGTTCATTTGTATTTCCTTGATTCCAAAAATAATTAAATAATCATGAAGCAAGAGGCTCAGAGCTTAGTAAATCAAGCTTTAATTTATTTTAAATCAAAGTGTACCGTCAGTGTTAAAAAAAGCTAGATGCAAAATGAGTATAAAGTTACCATTTGTGTTTCACAACACACACCTATACACACTTTGTCATTAACTCCAGGAGAAGCCACCAAGGAAGGTGAGGGGAACCAAGTTGATTATGGGTTTCATCGTATGTATAACCTCTTACCTTCTGATATTATACACCTGATGAATATATTAATGGCCCTCAACATGTACCTTTGACTTTTAAAAATTTCATCTGGACTTCCAGGTGTTTCTTACATGTCAAAGTAATACTAAAAAAAGAAGTTTACACTAATCAGTTTTTAATTAAAATTTATCCATGGATATTTCTCTTTTTTACATATAAATAAAGTATCTAGAAAGGCATACATCAGACCACTAACTCTAAGCAGAAGGGACTAGAAGGTTTGCTTTTTTGTCTAGCCTTTTGTAACAGTATCACCTTTAAACTTTAAAAATAGCAATAAAGTAAAAGCTGATCAAACCAGTTAATCCTAAAGGAAATCAGTCCTGAATATTCATTGGAAAGACTGATGCTGAAGCTGAAACTCCAATACTTTGGCCACTTGATGCAAAGAACTGACTCACTGGAAAAGACGTTGATGCTGGGAAAGACTGAAGACAGGAGGAGAACCAGATAACAGAAGATGAGATGGTTGGTTGTTATCACCGACTTGATGGATGTGAGTTTGAGTAAGCTCCAGGAATTTACTGGAGGAAGGAAGTAAACTTTACTTCCTTTACTGAAGGAAGCCTGGAGTGCTGCAGTCCATGGGGTTGCAAAGAGTCGGACATGACTGAGCAACTGAACTGAATTCAGAGGGTAAACAAAGAAATACCACTCCACATCTACTAGAATGGCCACAATTCAGAAGTGACAAGACCAAACACTGACAAGGCTGTAGAAGGAGCAGGAACTCTCATTCATTCTGGTGGGAACAAAGAATGGTACAGCCACTTTGGAAGCCATTTTGGTGGTTTCTTACAAAACTAAACAGTGCTGCCACACAATTGTGCTTCTTGGTATTTACCCATAGGAGGTAAAAAACTTACATGCACAGAAAAACCTATGGACAGATGTTTACAGCAACTTTATTCAAAATTGTAAAATCTGGAAGTAACCAAGATGTCCTTTAGTAAGAGAATGGATAAATAACCTGTGGTACATCTAGACCATGTAATATTATTCAGCACTAAAAAGAAATGAGCCATGAAGCCATGAAAGGGCATGGAGGAATGTTATATGCATATGACTAAATGAAAAACCAATCTTAAAAGGCTATACACTATACAACTCCAACTATATAACATTCTGGAAAACGCAGAAGCTATGGAAAGAGTATAAAGATCACTGGTTGCCAGAGGTTAGAGCAGCAGGAAGGATAACTAGAAGAACAAAGATAATTTTTAGGGCAGAGAAAATACTCTGTATGATACCATAACCGAGAATATATGTCTTTAAACATTTGTCCATACCCACAGATTACATAATATCAAGAGGGAACCCTAATGGAAACTATGGACTTTGGGCGATGACAACATGTCAGTGTAGGTTCATCAATTATAACAAATGTTATCACTCTGGTGAGGCATGTTGATAACACAAGAGGTTATGCACATGTGCAGACAGAGGGTATAGAGGAAATCTGCTCCTTACTCTCACTTTTGCTATGAACTTAAAACTGCTCTAAAAAATAAAATCTATTTTTTTTAAGCTAACAGAAAAATGTCAGAATGAGACTGAGTTAATTTTATAAAGAGAATAGCTACATACTGAGGTAGGGTCAGAATTCTAACAAATAAATTGTTATATTTAAACATTTTTATTAAATGCTCAGGACAACTGTAGTTTAAAGAGACTTAGTTATATCAGGTTAATTTTCTGCATTCTTTTTGTATCTTCCAGATTCAACTTATCATATAGAAATATTCCTATTTCTTTATTACAGATCTTCTGCACTTATAAATAATTAAAAATACTTAAAATTAAGATGCTTCAGCCACTCAAATAGTTCATATATTATTTGACTGTTGGCATCAACTGGGCTTCCAATGTATTTTGTACTTACTGTGAGTTTAATCACAGTGTGACATTTAATATAAAATTCGGTTTTTTATTGAATGAAAGAATTTATATTCATTTCTTTACAGTTTTCAAAAGTTTCACATACACTATTTCACATAATAACCTCTTTTTTCCCCTATGCATTCTTTACTTAGCTTATCTTGATTAAAAATCTAGAGTAGGAAACTTTTACCTGTACAATGTATTCTTTTGAGAATCTATAGAAATATCTAGCTCCACAACATTCTTCAACTGATCTGTTTACAATAAATTGTTTTCATCCTACTGCTTGGGGGCTAGGCATGTGAATTGAAACTTAAGGTATGCCTAAAATATTTCAAATATTTTTCTTCACTTCAAATTATTCCCCTGCCAATAAACAAATGTCTCATATAAATGCTTATAAAAAGTGCTGAACACTTAAACCCAGAGACCTGATTTTCTGAAGCAAAGATGATAATCCTCATTTTCCAAAAAATAAAACTAAATAGAACGAATACAAAATGAACACCAGCCAAAAGGGCATAAAATTTGAATCCTAAATTATTCTGGCAGACAACAATAGCATGTCTACTGGGGATTCAAAGTATATGGAACCCGGAAATAAGATAAGCACTGATTTGAGAAGATCAGTTTTCATGACCCTACTCAAGAGAATTTCTTCACCATTTATTTTGGAGAGGAGTGAATTAATATAACTGGTTTTGGAGATTTTTTTTCCCCCACCCAGAAGATAAAATGCTGACTTCTCATTCTGAAACTATGTATGTAAGGACAACACAGCTCTCCATTTCTTTTTTCTTTGAGTTAAAACTGATATATAACATATTATATATATATATATATATATATATATATATATATATAACTAGTTATATATATATATATAAAACTAGTTTATATATATATAACTAGTTTCAGGTATACAACATAAGAATTCAATATTTTTATACAGATTTGCTATTTCTTAATTTCCAAATGCTTACACAAGAGAAGGCATCCAGGAGGGAATTTGGATATATTCTCATTCATATTCATTCTCCTCCCTCCATCCTCTATACCTCTCACATTGTGCCAAGTGAGAAAAAGGCAATTTTCCACCATTTGAGGTCTTGCTGACAATGAACACTAAATACTGCTGGAAAAATTTTGCTCATACACACTCTTAGCTACCTCCTTAGTAGCCAGATACTCATTTGTGTATCAAAAGTCTACTTTTTAACTAAATATTCTAGACTTTCAAGAAACTCCCTGGTGATGCAGTGGGAAAGAATTCGTCTTCCAATGAGGGGGACACAAGAGGCACGCGTTCAATCCCTAGGTAGACAAGATCTCCTGAGGAAAGAAATGGCAACCCATTCCAGTATTCTTGCCTGGGAAATTCTTTGGACAGAGGAGCCTGGAGGGCTAAAGTCCACAGGGTCACAAAGAGTGGGACACGACTTACCGACTAAACAAGAACAAATCTTTAGCTAGGCATGGCCCCTCCAAAGGGAGGACATTTAAGCTGAGTAAGGGAACAGATTTTAGGAGAATCAGGAGCAGTTAAACATAAAGGCACACACACACACACACACACACATTCTAGACCTTCAATTAGGTTGCCCCTTTTAAATTTTTCAATTGTATCCAGGGTTCATCAGATTAAAATTCCTGGAAATGCAAGAATGACAGGAATCTAAGTGGTCACCTGGCCCAACTTCTCATCTAATGTCTGAGTCCATTCAAAACTTCTGCTTAAAATGACCCAGGATGGGTTTGGAGAGCTCAAAATGCCAATGAACGAACCATCTTTCGAGGCGGCCACATCTCATTTTAGGGCACTTCACAAGTCACCAATTACGCCACAGTCCTGTTCACATATCTTAGGTCCACAGAAAACAAACGGAAGTTCATTTACAAATATCAGTTGTTTACTTATTCAAAATGTTGTTCTCCACCTCCTTTCTGCTGTATTATTTCCTCAAGTTCTGCCCTCATTTTCTCTAAAGCCTCTGTTAATAGTCATTAAAGACAGTAATATTCAAGAACAAGTTGTTCCAAAATTACTTTTCTTAAGCTGTGTGGAACAAAATATATTGGATTTTCAATCAAATTCTGACAGTCACATACAAACGCCCCATGAATTTCTAATCATGAACCATCTCATTTTAAGCCATAATATATGAGTCAGGCGAAAATCTAACTTCTCTCAGATTTAGTCATCTCAAGGCACTCCATATTTATAAACTTCATTCTCTCCTGGAACTTACATATTTTTTAAACAATACAGTATAATTAAGTTTAGCCATTTTGCCACTTTTCAAAAAGACTCAACATTTATTCAATTTCACATTTCAGAAGAAAATTAAAATTAATGTTAAATTATCCCTTGTGACTATTTATACATGGGTTTTAATTTATATTACATTTACATTCACTAAGTACAAAATAAGAATTAGGTTGCAACTTTATACTCCTAATCTACTCCACTGCCAAAATAAGTTCAGTAAAAAGTGATAATTGCACTAAAAGTGCAAACATACAATTCTGACTTTTTATTACCATTTCAACCCACTGCAGAAATTATTTAACATGGTTTCGCCGAGTTGGAAGAACCCTATCACATGATATCTGCTCAAGCCAATGTGCAATCATAAAAAAATTGACTTGAAAAGACAATTTTTCAAAGTATGTGTTTTAGCCTTGATTTTACAAATGTCTTAAAAACTCTACCACCAGATCAGAAAAATCTCCAATCAACACAGACACCATTACCTCTCTTGCAATATACTCTCCACTCGCCATTCACCTGATCCCCAAGGAATGATCATTTTGCCCTGTCAATCATAGAAGAATGAATTAAAAAGAATGATAATTGTATGCAACCTACCAACAAAAGTTGGAGAAACAAAGAAGAAAATCAGAATTGATTTGGAAAAAGTTAACAAAAATTTCCTTTTAGAAAGCAATTTTAGGTTCAGGTTAAATACGAAAGAAAGGAAGAAGAAGAGAGTATTAAATGCTTTACCCTGTACTGGCTGTGTATTACACTATTTATCTGCATTATCACATTTAATGCTGAAAACTTCCTAAGACACAAGTACTATTACTGGTGTCCTTCTACTGAAACTGAACATCTAATACATGACATGACATGCACAAAGTCAACTCATCGGTTCTCTGAGGAGGGAAAGGAAGGAGAGGTTCACTGCTGCCTTAAGGCCTGGGCTTGCCTAGTGGGTGGCCTTGGTGTGGACTTTGAAGCCCCGCAGGACAAAGTCCCCAGCCTGTTTCCTGAGCCCCCCAGTTCACATGCCAGCCTGAGGCCAGGTGAGTGGAGGAGCTTAGATCCACCTCTTACCTCGTTCTCCACTGGCCTACACTCCACTGACCGTTGGCTGAAAAGGCCACTAACGGCCACTCTTGACAGGTGCTCGCTTGGGGGAGGGGCTGACCGTTGGCTCAACAGGCCACTAACGGCCACTCTTGACAGGTGCTCGCTTGGGGGAGGGGCCCACTGCAGCACCAACCAATGTCTGAGCAGGACCACTAACGGTCGCTCTTTGACAGTTGATAGTTGCTCGCTTGGGGGAGGAGCCCTTTGTCACCGACCAATGGCTGAGCAGGAACCTCTAACCACGGCTCTAACCATCTCACATCAGTGGTCTCCTGTTAGTGGTTTCACAGTAACTGCTGCCTGGTAAGGAGTTGCGCTGTAATGGCATAGAGCAACAGCCACACGCTAAGGGCTGTACACTGCCCCACTCTATTACTACTACATACACCTAAGATGAGCTCTGGTAGCACAGCACATAATGAAAAAACACACCATTTTTTCTTGATAGGAGGAACATCTGGTTATGTCAAATATAAGAGATTCACAACAGAAGATATGTGCAAAACATAGCCTTCCTAATGGCTGAAAAGTACCTAGATGAAACTTGATTATTCTATACCAGCTTGCAAGTTTGATTCTAAATCCCAGGTTCATACACCTCAGTCAAAAGATTTCTAATCCTTCCATGTTAAGACCTATGCTTGCTCTATTAATTCCATAGACATCCATGGCAGCAGCCATGGATGCAAACTGTCAAGCCTGCTTTCAATAAACACCGTAAAAAGTGTACTGGGTACCTGGAATTTTGCTTGTTCATAAGAATACAGCAGTAAATATGACAAATACAGACACAGTTTACAGAGAGTTTACCCTCTAGCAAAAATGAGAGACATTCAGTCAGTCATTTTAAGTGAGATAAGGATTACCAAGGAAACAAATGATGTTATGGGGGATATGAGATGAAGTGGTCAGTTATGTGCAGCTGTACAGGCTGTGCACTGCACAAGGACACATGGCCAAAGAACATGTGTAGCCCTATACATAAGTAGAGCCTGACCAGAAAAGCATTATTTCCTCATTACCACAAAGAGGCAGTTCAAACTTAGCATCAGCCCTGAAGCTGTAGAGGACAGGGGTCAGGTCTTGTAGGCAGCAATAATAAATGTGGATTTTATATTAAGAGTGATGGGAAATAATGGAAGAATTTTGTATATACTAGACTCAACTGTCTATGGGAGCAGAGGTAGTAATTTACTCAAGATGATTTCATCACTTGGGTAATACTGAAATAATTCAAGGAAATGTATAAATAATTGAAGTGAAGACCATTTGTCAAAATGCCATTTTGGCTTTTTACCATTTGATGTGCATTTAAATCAGGATGAAAAATACAGCTTTTTTTCATTCTCTTAACTTCAGGAGGATATAAACCCTTTATTAATCAGATGTACTTTCATTTGACTCCAGTAAGATCACAAGCCCTATGCAAAACTGACTTCTATTTCCACACAGCAAGTTCTCACCTTCAAGAGATGCTACTAAAATGCTCAGATGAAGAAGGTTCGGCCTGCGGAAAAGGGATCTATTCTCCCCATCCAGGAGACTGTAAAGTTGGAAAATTAAATCTGTCACTTCAAGATTTATGAGTCATGCACTTTCAGAACTTACAGCATCAAAGCAAGCAAGAAAATCATTGGGAAACAAATCTATATAACGTGGGGGTTTTAAGAGAAGCCATCATTTCCTCCACAGAAACCAGAAGACCTAGAAACGTGAGGTCAGAAAAAGGCCATCTGACATCCAAAATTATCTACATGTGAGTCAGTGTGTTTAGAACATTAGACCAAGCTTCCCACAGCTCTTATTACATAAGGTGCATCAAAAAACTTGTCTCTGGCCAGATAACATTTAAGAAATTCTACATCCTCCACTCTAGGCTTCAGTTTCCTCACATATCAAATGAGAATAACAGTTGTGCTTATTGCCTCCTAGAGCCACTCTGAAGATTTACAAGGTAATACACGTAAAGCACTCAGCACCACATTTGGCACATAGTAAATGCTAAATAAAAGTTAACTTATCATTTTTTTCATTTTTAAAGCATCATGATGGGTTTCCATGCATAAAACCCTCTGAACACACATGAGAACAGATAAATCCACTGAGCTTTACGTGTCCCAGTCTTTCCCAAACTTGTCTGGCCAGCAGATTCTTTTCTCTACCTGTTAAACACTTTCTATCACTAGGGGAGCTCAAGTCCTACAGAGCTCACCATGGGACACGGAGCTGCTCATTCAGGAATCCAGAAGGAGATTTTATTTATAACAGAAGTCATGAGATGGTAGAAGAAAAATCAGACCCCTATTTAGGCCCCCTTTAAATTTCCAGTTCCTCATCTATTACATCGTCCTTGATATTTCCGTTGAAATTTAATTCCAAAGTAATAAAAGGCCTCAATCCAGGTGGTGTTTTTATGTGTTATTTATATATCAGAAATAGGCTGAAAGGTCACATGAAATGACAATTAAGGGCATCTTGCCCAGACTTAGTGTAAAAAAGCCCACCTTGACTCAACAAGGACAATTATAAACAACCCAGGGCCAGTGAAAACATAATTCCCCAAAGTGGAGCTGGGAGGAAAACAATAAGAACTTTTGTTCACAACATTAACACAATGTGGCTCATTCTTTTTTCTGTTTACATAACCTAGAACCCTAAGTAACACTCCTTTAAGAACTAGAACACATCAGTTAGATTGCCAATAAAAATTCCCCCCACCACTGCCATGAAAAGCATCACTCTCTTAAAAATAATTATAATAGTTCACAGTTACATAGCCATAACTATCTTTAACGTATAACTCATTTAATCCTCACTACTACCCTTCGCCATAAGGGCTTTTATCCTCATTTTTCAGATGAGCACACTGAGGACGCACCAAGCATTAAGAACCTTACCCAAGATCACACAACTAGTAAAAGAGGAATTCAAGTCAAGAGACAGGGTTCACGCTCTTGACTGCTATACACACCCATGATTACGATGAGATATTTTTATGTTCTAAAATGTTGCTTATTTTATGACCTGGGCTCTTAAAAAGCTTTGTATCCACTTCTGATCTTGCAGCATTATTTAGACAAACATTAACCAAACTTCAGACCTTGAAGATTTACCTTCATAATGTGTCAAACTTAAAAACTATCTGCTGTTTATTTCAAATTTCTTTAAATAAACACATTTTAACACGAATAGTTTCCATCTGAAAGAAAATTTTATTTCATTATATGAGAGGAAAATCAATTTCATCTACTGTGAGTAAAAGACAATCCCAAAGATAAATAAATAACAATATGTCATAACTAAAGGAATGTTCATTTCTAGCTAAACCAGTCATCTGTGGAGACTCTAAGGTTCCTACATATCCCCTTCTCCCTGTCTCCTTTCTCTTTTGAGAAAAGGTACATCAGCAACTGATTGTTGTTTTCGTTCAGTTGCTCAGTTGTGTCCAACTCTTTCCAACTGATACAAGACATTAAAGACTCACTGGCACCAAAATGAGACTGTATCAACTGCATCACACTCACTGACAGTGAACTACAAGGGGGTGCAACTCTCTTCCTTTAAGATTCAATGTCATTCAGTGCCAATCCCCTCACTTTTCATGAGTGATTCCACACTTTGGAAAACATTGCCTCAAGGAGCATTAAGATACAGAGATGTCACAAATGCAAATTTATCTGCCAATAAATCAAGTTGCCCCTGTAGTTATTTTGCATAATGAGAAACCACAGAAATAAATGTAAAGTACTGCCTCTAGGTTCCATCAGTCAATGGTAAAGAGACCTGATGAAGGAAAGCTAGCATGGCTGGCAGGCATTCCTGTGGCAAGGGACCTGTGGCTTGCACTGACCACAAGACAACAGCAGCCAAGAGTGGGACTTGGGTCCATGGAGAGAGAAGGGCCTCTCGGACTACATTCTTAACCTATTAGGGACCAGTTTACACTATGACACCTGGGGCTCAGGGCACACAACTTAACACAGCATATCCTTTTGAGAAAAGGCAATGAGCAATCGTGAAAGGTCTGAAAATTAAGCCATGTGAGGAATATTATCCCCATAATTAAAAGAGCAACCCAAGTCTCTCCAATATACATAATCCCCTTCATTCTGTTCTATTTTGTTTCACAGCATTTTTACCTCCTAACACACTTTTACATGAGTCTGTTGTCTGTCTCCCTCCATAACGGGGAGGATACTTACTGTTTTGTTCATAGATGCACCAGGAGTGCCCAGAACAATGACTGACACACAGAGATGCTCAGTAAACTCAATCAATGAAAGAGCTATTTTATTAGAATTGTGGGTGCATACAACCAGAAAGGAGATGCTTAGATGAAATGCAATCAGCTTTTAATTTTATTTTGTATTTTACAGTGATTCTCTGTGAAAATTCTGGTATCAGAAAGACATTGATTTGAATCTGCAAGCAACTATACTCTAAATATTCAGATAACCTCAAGTTTCACAGAGATAACTATAAAGAAGTTGAGAATCCAAGTATTTGGGAATAGAGACTATATTAAAATCAGGTGAGTAATAACACTTATTTCCCAGTTATCATGGTGTTCAAATAAGGTACTATGTGTTACGTGGGCGTGTGTGTGTAAAAGAGCTTTTAAAACTCTTGTTCCCAATAAACCATTATCCATTCTCATTTACAGTTATTATATTAACAGTCATGACAATTTACTGTGTATGAAGCTCAGTGGTGGCAGAAGCCACTCATATTAACACCAAGGAGCCAATTGTGTGCAACTCTTCCCAATCCTGTGATCAGTGTCTTTTCATTAGTGACTTAACATTGGCCAAAGTGTGAGTATTTACACAGTGGAAATTGGCAAACACTACAAACCAGCACTCCCTGCCCTGAGCAGGTTGATAACCATTAACCAGCATACCACTAATTACATTTGAGGTCAGAATTAGGGGCAAGAGCAACTTAAGGACAAACCTGCAGAGTGAGAGTTTTCCAAAGTGGCCCCAGGAGCATGTTTAAATAGAAAATGGACACCATTTGTCAGAAGTACATGAAATGCAATCGATGCATTGTTTTCCCACTGACTCAGCTCTGTGCACACAGGAATCTCCACTGTCCCCATCTCCACACCCCCAACACTGCCACAGGAGCAAGCATGCTGCATATGCTGGCTGTATTCAATCGCTTCCTTCTCTCTCAAGATTCTAAAATTCTGAAATACATGTCAAATTACGTTAGGTCTGATTTCCATGGTCCTGATCTCAACAGAAAAGAAGTCAATGCCTTCTTTTAAATATAAAAGGTGTAGTTTCACCTTTTAAAACCTACCTTCCAAATAAGAAAGTTACAAGGGAAGCTGTTACACAATGAAAACCATACTTTTCAGTGTTACCATTCTAGCCTACAGGCAAAACAATGAAAAGGACATCATCCACCACCACCACTACCCCACCCCACCCTGAAAATGATGCAATTAGCAGTTTTCAGAGATGCAAGGATAATGAGCACACAGAGCATTCAATGAAAAAAAGCCTGTGACAATGAAACTGTTTGTGACGCATCTATCCTGAAAGCTATCTCTACTTCATTCATCCTTTCTCCTCATTCTGATTCAAAACTCATTTACACATGTATCCTCTCTACCACTGGTGGTGACAAAATGGTGATAAAAACTCCACCATTACAAAGGAATGGAATCAAATCCTTGCAAACAAGGTACCATAAACCACAAACCAGGGGGCCTGGTTCAGAAACCAAGTCAGGGGAATTATTTAGGATGAGAAGCTGAGGCGATATAACATGGGAGGTGTACTCAGTCAGAAATCCAGGGTTCTAGTTCACTCTTTGATGTCATAATACCTTCGTGGCTTTGGGCAAGCAATTAAATGAAGTTAGTTTTTTCCATCAGCAAAAGAAAAAATGCTCCCGTGTGAACCTCACACCTTTTCTACAGGGTAAATCCCTTAGAAGTATGTCAGTGTAAACTCTTTAAGAGCAAACTCTTTATAACAAAAATGTATATTGTATCTAAAATAAGCATTAGGTTCTTCCGATTATGTTTTGGCCTTCAGCTTCTCTAAGTATTTATCGAAAAGATGACTTGCACTCTTGTGTTTGCTCAAATTCTTTTCATGTTATATTACAGGATGTGTGTGTTAGTTGCTCAGACTCTTTGCAACCCCATGGGGTGTGTACCCTGCCAGGCTCCTCTGTCCATGTGATTTTCCAGGCAAAAATACTGGAGTAGGTTGCCACTTCCTTCTCCATTACTATAGGATAAGAAACAGGTTATGCATTATTCCCAAGGGCACAGAAAACACTACCATTAAAAATGGAATTGAACCCAATTTTACGTATGGCACAGGGAAAATCCCCACCTATATTTTCTTACAACTGACTTTTCATTGTACTGTTAGGGAACCACCCAACTTGGCCAAGCAAGTGGTAACTACTTGCCTGAGCTGTCCCACAACAGGAGGTCCCAATGAGGAACACTAGCCATGAGAATTTGGGAGAGACCAAAAGAAGGAGATAACCAACCTTCCAGAGTCCTTTCACTGATCCATCTTGGCTGAGAGACGCATGTGCCACCAGGAAGTCAGACATAAGCCAAGCAAGATGACCAGCCAGAGACAATCCGGACAGTAACCCCATTACTAAAAAACCTGAGACTGCAAGCCACGTGGATTCCTTGCCTTACTGTTTTCTGCACAGGCGCCCCTTCCCAATAAAACTCTTGCTTTATCAGCAGGTGCATCTCCTCTGACAATTCATTTCTGAGTGTTACACAGCTCTAGAGCCCTGGGAAGGGCTCCCCCGTACTGTAACAGTATTATAACTAGTGTATGCGTATATGTACACTCACAGAAAAGCCTTATGACACTAACTAAACCATGTGTTTTAAAATACTCCCTCGCATTGGAATATTACAAAAGTTCCTAAGTCATGTCTGACTCTTTTGTGAACTGGACTGTAGCCCACCAGGCTCCTCTGTCCATGGAATTCTCCAGGCAGGAGTAATGGAGTGGGTAGCCATTCCCATCTCCAAAGCATCTTCATGACCCAGGGATCAAACCTCGTCTCCTGCATTGCAGGCAGATTCTTTACCATCAGAGCCACCAGGGAAGCCCTACCATCACATATGTTACGCCAAATACTTCACTGAAACTGGGAGATGCCAGATATTCCATAGATAAATCAAGAGATTGATGGAAGCAAGCATTTTTGAATAGAAAAAAAAATGCAGTAAATTAAACTTGTGAAGACACAAATGCTTAGAAACACTTCAGAAGAGCTCAATGAACTATTTTTTTCAGTGAGGATTGCTTCAAACTTGCACTTTTCAATCTGACTGGTACCTCAGTTTCTTGTTCATTTTTCTCTTCCATTCTGTTTAAAACAATGCAGAAAAAGCCCTGTTGGAAACTACTGCCATATCCCAATTATTTCATTATATTGTTCAAGGAGGAAGTATTTCAGACATCCTGACTCTAAGATGTATGTGGCAAATTAAGAACATCAGAACTGCCACATGTATTTTGCCCAAATTCCCAGACAAAGCTTAAGTGTACATGGACTAGAAGAAGGGTATTTGTTTTCACTCCTTCCACTCTTTCAAATGTATATTTACAAGTGATGATCTGGAATGGCCAAGAACACTGACTTTCCTCATAGGTGTCATGAAAGTACATTATTGACATCAGTCTCTGATTTTGACCTTTAACATGGGTAATAAGCTATGTTCTCACTAAAGTTCTTGGTAGTAATATTTATAACCCAGGATCTAAATGGGAATAAGGGAGAGAAGGGAAATGATATTTAGGGTTTTATCATCAACTACCATTTTATAGAACAGGCTGAGAACGTGCTGCCTCACAAAGCTGAGGTAATACATCATGTTTTCTAAAACTGGTTCTCTCCTATCTGAGCAAGTACCTCTGAGGTTTCTGTCTGTCCCACAGGCTCCTTTAGAACCTAATGCCCCCTACAGTATCCTTACCCTCTCTATCCAACTCCCACCCCACATACCTATACCATCAACAGGAAAATGCTACAAGCAGTCCCATAGTCCTGCTCCCCAACAGCTCCTCTCCTAGGGCAATAGATGACTGGCTCAGGAATGGGCATCTGGCTGAGACTCTACCAATCAAATTATCTCTCAGGGGGAAACTTGAACCAAGGCTCTGTGTGACTAAAACTGTCACATAATAAAGGGAGCTATAGGACTTCCAAATTCCACCTTGTAAATGGGAAAATCAGAGAAAGACCAGCTGGAGAAAAAGATATTCAGAGCAAGAAGAGATGAAGTAAGAGTCCTTATAGTTTTCTACTCCAGTTTCAGATCCTTTATGAGACCTACCTCCATCCTTAACCTGGGGCTCCATGAGACATTTCTCTTTCTATATAATAAATTTCCTTTCTACTCAGGCTGTTGCTTGAAACCAAAGCCAATTTGTAAATAAATAAAGCACTATGCTATACTACCCTGTACCAGACTTAACTTACTTAACATTTCTATCTTTTCAAAGTTTTAATCATATAAGGTATGAACGATATGAAAGATGACACAATTTTCCCATCTACCTTTAGGTAGCATCTAACCCAATGTTCCACTGAAATCTGGGTATCCAGGAAAAGTTATAGCTATGTTTCTCCCATAAATATATTAAATAATATGTATCTTTTCCAGGGCAAAGCTCAGTCAATCTTATCACAGACAAAGGCCACATTCATTTCTTAGAGTCCAGAGAGAATGCAAAATGGCCAATAGGTACTTCTCTATTTCCATGTAACACACTACTCAACATGTAACAAGCCTAAAATAACGAGACACATGAATTATCTCAATATTAATTATTTCTGTAGGTCAGGATTTGGAAATAGCTACATGGATCTGGCTCAGTCCCTCATGATGGTGCAGTCAGGATGTTGACCAGTCATCTGAAGCCTTGATGAGGCTAGAGGATCTGCTTCTAAGATGCTAACTTATATGGCTGTTGGCAAGATACCTGGGTTCCTCACATCATAGTCCAATTGACCACATGGACAATTCTCAAAGGCTGCTTGCATATCCTAAAATAGCAACTGGCTTACCTCACAGCAAGTGATCAAAAAAAGCATACTAGAAGCCACAATGTCTTTTATTCCACCATACTGGGCTGGCTAAAATCTCGGTATAATCTGGTGTGGGGAGAGACTATACATGGATATAAATACAAGGAGGTAAGAACTGCTGAGGTCAGGGATGGGGGGAGGGCTGTCTTGGAGACTAGCTACTACAACTGACTAGATTAGAAAACATATTTGCTGAAACTCTTAACACTAAATCTAACGCTTGGAGCAAAAGAAGAAAGAAGGAGGATGTTTTGGCTGAGCCAGAGTCTATTAATTATTTATGATAGTATGTACTGTGAAGAAAATAAATGAGGTATGCAATACACTCCTATTCCTTCAAAAAGTTGATTCTAGGTGAGAGGCTGAGACTTGCACAAGGTATAATTGGAGAGCAATTAGAGTGCACTGATTCTAAGTATAATACAGATTCAGAAAAGGAAGAACTAATAGGGTGGCTGAGCTACGGGGAAGCCATTCTCCACTCTTTACAAATAAAAGCTTAGCTTAACTTCACATTTTTAACCATCTGTTTTATGGACTACAGGTAGTACTTCTTTCAAACATTCATTTGAGACTAGCAAGTGATTTAACAGCTCTAATGACTTATTAAATCTAAGAAAAAGGTTTCCACCTCAATTACTCCACAACCAAATACCTCTTCAACTAGGCTATCATCTTGATGCTACATTGCTGGGCTGAGAAGGGGGAAAAAAAAACTTTTAGAGTGGGTAGGAGGCAGTATTCCAAGGGGAACTTCAAAATCATCTTGTGAGCAAACAACAGTAAGGAATCTACACCAATTTGATCTTGTGATTCCATAAATATTTATCTAACAGTAGCTACTATAAGCCAGTCACTGTGCTGGGTACTAGACACAGAGTAAGAACAAGACAGACACCAATCCTGACCTCTGACTGTTTCCAGTTTATCAGGAAAGGCAAAAAAAAAAAAAAAATTTTTAAATTCTAGTAAGGGAATGAAGGATAAGTGCTACTATGATAAGAAAAGCTAAGGAGACTATCAGATCATAGAAGAAGGATTATATTTTCCGAAATCTAGGATATCATCAAAGAAGGGCACTCTAATTAAATGATAATGAAGTTAAAATCTAAAGTATGTATATAAGTTAAAGAGGGGGGTGGGGGTAGGCAAGATAGTATATTTCAGGTGGAGAGACATACATGTCTGAAGGCCAAAAGCTAGAAAACAAGATGAGTTTAAGGAACTGAAAAAAGTAAGAGACTAAAACGTGCAATGAAAGGGGGCAAGAGGGAAAGGAGAAAGGAATGGTTTGGCAGAGTAAATTCTCTGCAACAAGTCCCAGCAAGAAGAGAAGTCTATTTCCCCACCCTTTAAATTCTGGCCAGCCTGGGATGTGCTTTGACCAATAAATGTGGAGAAGGTAACACTGTATGACCTCTGTTAGTTTGGGCCCCAAGAGACCTTGCCATATCCACTTTCTCTCCTTTGGAATGCTGTCCCAAAACCACCAGGTAAGGAAGCCAGTCTAGGCTAATGCAGGCAAAGGGACCACCTGGAAGAGAAGTAAGGTGCCCCAGTAGACAACCAGAACCAAAGACCAAACACATGATGGAGATGAGTTTGGACCTTCTAGAGCTCAGTTACCCCTCCAACGGACCACATCAGATGAGTGAACCAGGTAAAATTAGCCCAAATACCATCTGGTCAACTCAAAAAATCATAAGAAATAAAAAATTCCTGTTGATTTTTTTTTTTTAAGTTACTAAGCTTTGGGGATTTTGTTAGCAAATATAAAGAAGCTAGACTACACAGGACCAGGTAAAAGATTTTGAAATTCATCCTGAAACCAATGGCAAGACATGGAAGGGTTTTTAGAATAGAGTAACATAATCTGTGAGTACCATAGACACAGTGTCCAGGCCAACAAGATTTCCAGGAGCTGAAAAATCTTGTAAAGGTGGTAGGAGAAACAGAATTGATTATGAAATGCAAAAGAACATAAAACAAAAAAAGGCAGAATCAGAGCTCATTCGTGTTTCATTAGATGTCTGCAATCTGCAGCAGGATGACTACAAATCTATTCTTAGATAGCTACATATATTATTTTTCATCTGGGAGATGGGTTCATTTTAACGTGTTAGACTAGCCACAGAGGAGGGGCTCTCCAAAAAGCCTTGTCTTTAAATGGCAAATATGGGAACAAAGAGAAAGGTCTCAGAAGTGAGAGTAGTAATCAGAGACACCAAAAGGCTTACCACACCATGGTGCCAACTCACGAATACAGCAAAGAAATTTTACCTATCTTGCAGGCCAAAAATTTAGCAAAATTTGAGTCAAACTGCTTTAAAAAAAAAATTCTCTCCCTAACTTTCTCTATAGATAGTATCTTTCATCCCATTGTTGAGCCATTTTGTACAGATGACCAAAAGCAAATTGATACCGGTGAGCTTATACCGGGCAGAGAATCAGGGAAGTAAACTAGCAAAAGAGAAGAAGGCCTATTTTCTGGGATCTAAATTCCAACAGCAAGTTATGACTGCTGGAGAACACCAAGAGCTGTCAAAAGGATGGCAGCCAAATACCTTGAAAATGCTTTCAACCAGTTTGCAGACCTCAGTCTGCCCCTCCCTGTCACATCTCCTTTGCCCTTTTCCCTCCTGTTTCCCAGGCTCCCCAGCTTTGTCTGTTTTGAAGGGCAGGGCACAGTGTTCAGCTAAGGAAATCCCCTCCTTCCCCAGCTGGTTGACCAGGAAATTGTTTAGAAGTCAGCTTTTTCCTGGAGGTGGCCTGACTGCCTACAGGGAGAGAGGGAGACTGTCTTTGGAGCTGTCTCCCCTGGCTGGTAACTTGTGGATGTTGGGCCGACCACCCGGCCTCAGGCAGCCTCCGCAGTGTAAATTACCTGTCTGCATGAATCTCTGCTGTATGGACTGCTTCAAATAAGCACCACCCTGGACTCACTATCCCTCACCTGCTAAATAGAACTATTAAGTCATAAACTTTATTTTAGTTGTTTGTTTTTTTTTTAATTTCCAACTTCACTTCTGATAAATAGGAGTGCTATTGCAAAGGGTGATGTCTCAAAGAAGGGTAAAGAGAGATAATGAAATAACATCAAAATTAAATACATTTTCCCTAAAGGATATTCTTCAGTCTGATGGTTATTTTAGCCTGAAAGTTTTAAATAGGTGAAGTCAGCCTACCAGTCAATTCAATGAAAAAAGAATATGGCAGCTCTTTACTTTTTATTTAATTTTATTTATGTATTTGGTTTTTTTTAACAGCAATTGCCAGAATAAAAGGAATATGGCCAAAATAATATTTTTCTAAGGATGAACTATTTAACTACACACCTAGACCTTAAGGGGACTTTCCAAGTGGTGTAGTGGTAAAGAATCCACCTGCTAATGTAGGAGATGCAAGAGACATGACTTTGATCCCTGGGTCGGGAAGATCTCCTAAAGGAGGAAATGGCAACCCAGTCCAGTATTCTTGCCTAGAAAAGTCTATGGACAGAGGAGCCTGGAAGGCTACAATCCATGGGGCCACAAAGAGTCATATATGACAGGGCACACACACACTCGACCTTAAGAGAATACAGTCCACATTAAACGTCAATATGATCATCCTTGCTCTCAACTTCAAAATACATACAGGGAAGACAATCTTCAAGCTACTTCCAATGTTTTTTCAGTTATCCATGGTACAAATAAAAATAGATTTATCATGAGAAATAAAGAACTTCATCCATGGAAAGGAGCAATATCTTCCCATTTAGCTTAGTTAACTAAAGTGTTTCTTGGGGGAAACTGTACAACTTGCTTCTTTAAGAATGTTAACAAAAGCTCTGCTCTCACTTACCTGCTCCAGGTGATTCAAGTACTACATAGAGGCTGGGACAAGAGGGATAATCTCTGAATGTCTCCTTCGGTCTTAAGATGACATTTTTCAAAAGGAAAACCTCACCACTAGCCATATTCATGGAGACTTGTTATTTTTTCCCCTTTCAGCATTTAGACAAAACAATTTAAAGCCCGGAATGGAATAAATTAAAACAAGTGTCAAACACACACGCCATTAAATGCAGACTGCTTGTAATGTGCATAGGTGGGACATCCTAATTATCTCAGGCCTCAAGATGTCCTTGTTCTTTGGTGTAACAGTGACATAAGATTTATTTATAGTTTTCCTGAGACTCATTAAACATTTCCTGAAATGAGACCACATCACTGAAGTCATTTTACTGTGGTAGGCTGCCAGAGCTCAGCCTTTGTAGCAGAGGGAGGGGCATTAAAAAAAAAAAAAAAAAAAAACAGAGGATGCAGCCATTGGAGGTAAACAGCAAGAGCACTCTCAGGCTCTTACATCCAGTCCTGTTTAACCCACTAATTTAGGAGAACCTATGCTTATTGAGTGAACACTAGCTTTAGTAATTCCTTTGTGATTGATTATGCAGCTGAAGAGAAAAACATAAATCAATCTACTTATTAATTTAAAATATGTAGACTGTTTATGCAGAAACTGGGACACTCAGATCATCCATGAAATATACTCTTTTGAACTTACTGTGGCCCCCTAGTTGGACATGAAGTCTTTTCACTGCCTCTCTTTTTTTAAATTGCCTTTTTCAAGTCCTACAGGCGTCCACATTTCTGTGACTATCGGCACAAAGACCAATATAACAGCAAACTGTGTAATCTTTACTATTAAAAATATATACAAACTACATTTTACCATCTGTATTTCACAGTATTTCATGTTTAAACACTGGGTTGGGGGTGGGGGATCAATAACCAGACGGATCACCAATGCTAATTTGAAACAAATTACAAACAGCTAAATGTAGACAACTGATCTTGAATTACTCACAGACTAAATAATGTGAAAGTATACCAAAAAAACACTGTCAAAGGGTCTTAAAGATGGTTCGTTTTCTAACTTCAGAGAAAATATCCAAATGGTGGATGTTAAAAGATGAGCCCATTTAAATTATTAAGTAGGAGTAATAAGGGCCATATAAAACACCAACTCCTACTTCTCCATCACTCAGACTAGCCCCTCTGATCTTCCCTAGACTGTATTATCCACATCACAGATCCTACAAGAAAGGAAAGGGTGATTGATTTGGGGAGTAAAAACACTGAAGCAGTCACAGTATCAAGTAGTTCAGGGCTAATGAGGATTTGGAAGCAGAACTGACATTCCTCGTATTCTTTGAACATTAGTAAGCACACTGTGGCCACTTGATAAATGGCCACTCAAAATATTACCGAGTTTCTGGATCAATTTATAGTCTCTCAGATAAAGGAAGAAAAAATGAGAAAGACAAATTTTTAGTGAAATTTTTTAAAAAAAAAAGAAGAATCTTGAAATATCAGTGCAGTACAAGCTGTAATATGCCTATTGTCAATTCCACCCTTTTGTCCCTTAGTAACAGAACTTTCACATTACTGGTAATCAAGTACCAAGAGCTAGGCTAGGAGATCATCAGGGAGGGAAGGTTTCACAGTACCAGAGTCACACTCAGGAAGTTCTCTACATCCTACTTCTCTTTATCCCAAACAAAGCAGCGCTCACAAGGAAAGCAACTCTTAGGAGTGTCCACTCAAAGACTTTCAGTTCAGTTCAGTCACTCAGTTGTGTCCAACTCCTTGCAACCTCAAGAACTGCAGCACACCAGGCTTCCCTGTCCATCACCAATACCCGGAGCCTGCCCAAATTCATGTCCATCAAGTCGGTGATGCCAAAGCCCTTGCATCGTGCTTAAAGAAAGAATTAGGGAGTCCAGTTATTTTACTACTGAGATTCTATTTTTCATCTTTAAAATGCATTAAGATTTTGAATTTTATTAACTATCACGAGTAAGCAAAATAATATATGCAAAGCAGTTGTCACACTACCCAACACAGGGACAAGCTGAGATTTTTAACCATGATTTATTTTATTTGTAGCATGTATTTCAGCAGAAGATCTCTTCCAACACACAAATTCCAAACCCCAAACAACCTCCTATTATTCCAAAGTTCAACAATTAGAGAAACTCTATAAATACTATGATTTTCCAGGCAACTGACATTGTTTTCCACCTCTCCTCACCACTGGGGGATTCTATCCCCTGCCAACTAAAATCTGCAACTGGATATGAAACTGTAGCAAAGGAAAAAAAAATTAATATAATCAAGGTGCAAAGGAGTTGAATTCTATTGACCCTAGTCAAAACCAAGATAGTTCACTAATACTGAACTGCATCTAATTGCTCCAAAGCAGGCTGTCTCAACTATTTGCTCTCACAGCTAGTAAATTCTTTCCTCTGAGGAACTATACTATGCATTGCAGCATGTTTAAGCAGCATCCCTGGCCTCTACCCTCTAGGTGCCAACAGCACCCTCCCAGGTGTGACAATCAAAACTGTGTCCAGATATTGCCAAATGTCTCCTGGGAGACACCATTAACCCTGTAGAGAATCACTGCTAGGTTAACATCACTGAAATGAGAACCACACCTCTAGTATAAAGTCACAAGTCTCATGAGTTTAGCTTCTCTCCTAAGTGAATCAAATAACTTCTTCAGAAATAAAAAGTGTTTCTCAACAGCTCTGGGGCAGTCAAGGGAAACACATTAACTTTCTTAGAGAATGCCAGTTTCCTTTGTTGAGGAGGGGGGAAAAAGTCTTTTTTTCTCTGTCCTGCTCAATTCTCAGCCAGGGCTCTATATCAAAACACAGATTAACAGGAGAGAAGCACAGATTTAATGTAAGTTTTATATGACACAGAAGCCTTCATAATGAAACAAAGACCAAACAAAGTAGTAAAAATCTGAGCATTTTTTTAACACTATGTTTGATGAAGAGCACAAAGTCATGAAAAAGGTGACAGGACAGAAGGATATGAGCCAAGGGTAGTGAACTGGGGGAAACCTGGCAAAAACTCTTAATTCAGATTTTTCCAGGTATCTTAACAGCTCAGTGGGTAAATAACCTGTCTGCAATGCAGGAGATACAGGAGATGCAGGTTTGATCCCTAGGCTGGGAAGATCCCTGAGAAGAGGAAAAAGGCAACCCACTCCAGTATTCTTGCCTGAAAAATCCCACTGAAAGAGGAGCCTGGCAAGCTCTACAGTCCAAAGGATGACAGAGAGTCGGAGATGACTGAGCAAATGAGCACACGTTTGGTGTCTTAGGAAACACGGGTGCTCCTTTCCTCCAGGACACACAAGGGTCATGAGCCTGCTTCAGGGGAGAGTCAGAGAGCCCTTCATGCCAATGCCACTTCTCAAACTCCTTCAGTTTAATAAAACAGTCAAATGCCAACAACAAATGTCCTACTATATAGCACAGGGAACAACACTCAATATCCTGTGATCAACCATAATGGAAAACAATATGAAAAAGAATATATATGTGTGAAAAACTGAGTCACTTTGCTGTATAGCAGAAATTAACACAACACTGTAAATCAACTGTGGTTGTTGCATCTGTAGCCCACCAGGATCCTCTGTCCATGGTATTCTCTAGGCAATGACACTGGAGTGGGTAGCCATTCCCTCCTCCAGGGGATTTTTCCAAACCCTATACTTCAATAAAAAGAATATACAATATGCCAAGGGCCATATTTTGGGCTGGTATGTCCTGAACACTGTTTTCTTCCTCACCTGTGGCCAACTCAGCATGTCACTATGTACACAGTTCAGTTTGCGAGAATTGTTACTTTTATCAAAGCTTTATATACCTTTCAGAGGAGACAGATACAAAACCAACAAGAGGAGTAATCCTGACATTAGTGAAACACTTCATTATCAAACAAAAATATTTCTTACAAAGGATGGCTGGCAAGCAGTATCTGAAGAAGTTTTATCCATGTTTTGGACAACTGCCATATATTTTAAGAGCCATCAAGCAGACAGTTGATCATTCCAGCAGCAGAGCATAACTTGCTATGGCCCTCAACCCCATTACTATGGGGTCGGAAAGAATACATGGCATGATCTCCACTCTAATATTATATGGTTGACTTCTCTTTTTGGTTTTTAATGACCACTATTAAACATGAGGTCAAAGTTCCACATGCTAGAGTAATTATTACTGCCACTTGCTGACTTTACAGTTCATTGTATCAGACAGAATGCTAGCAAGCACCTCACTTTTCTCATCCATAAAATGGGAATAATAATAGCACAGGGTCGTTATGAGGATTAAATTAGTTAATATTTATAAAAGGTTCACAATAGTGTTGCAACATAGGAATCAACATAAGTGATTGCTAAATAAAGTTTATGTGGCCTGGTTATTTGAACATGATATTTTAATGTTTATGCTGGCATTCTTCATATCAAATTGGCTGTTATTTTTGTGTTGTTTTGTTTTTTGTCTGGTAGGAGCAATATTTTGAAATGTCCCTTTCTAACTCTGAACTTTTAGGATACACTCACACCTTGGGGGAAAAAATCATTTTATTTTTCCTAGAAAACAATACCCCACTATATGTGATGTACTAATCCTTTGCGTGTGGTTATGTATATATGGATGTGTATAATTCTGATTGCAACCTACTACATAAATTTCCCTACCATCATTTATGAATATTGTCCTACCATCTGAAAACACCACTTCAGGCCCATATGTGCCAGGGGTGTTCTGTAGAGAGTATTAAAGAAGGGCTTTTGTTGTCAAATAAGTTTGGGAAATAGTTTATGAAATATACCCCAAACACAATGTAAGACAAGAAATTCTAAATTAAGAAATGGACTCATTCTGTAGAATTAAAAGACCTCAAATTCATTCACAGACTGGGAATATTTTTTCTTCCACAGTAACAGAGTAGCACTACAAAGCTTGAGGATTCATACCTAATTCTTATATTTCTTAAATGGAAGGAAAACAAAGCTTCAGAACGGAATTCTCAGCCAACAAGTGCCTTAAACCTGTGGCTAACTCAAGGGAGGTGCATAGGAATTCTCACTCAATTCTGTTAAGCATTTTGCAGTTTCTTAATCTGATTTAATGACAAGTGATCCTGAATTGCTTTTCCCGTGTAAAGGAATATCCTAATTGAGTAAGTAAAATTCAGTCCAGTTCAATTCAGTCACTCAGTCGTGTCCGACTCTTGGCAACCCCATGGAATGCAGCACACCAGGTTTCCCTGTCCCTTACAAACTCCCGGAAATTACTCAAACTCATCATGTCCATCATGTCCATCACGTCGGTGATGCCATCCAACCATCTCATCCTCTGACATCCCCTTCTCCTCCCATCTTCAATTTTTCCCAGCATCAGGGTCTTTTCCAATGAGTTAGTTCTTCGCATCAAGTGGCCGAAGTATTGGAGTTTCAGCTTTAGCATCAGTCTTTCCAATGAATATTCAGGACTGATTTGCTTTAGGGTGGACTGGTTAGATCTCCTTGCAGTCCAAGGGACTCTCAAGAGTCTTCTCCTACACCACAATTCAAAAGCATCAATTCTTCAGCGCTCAGCTTTCTTTATAGTCCAACTCTCAAATCCATACTTGACTACTGGAAAAACCATAGCCTTGACTAGACGGACCTTTGTGGCAAAGTAATGTCTCTGCTTCTTAATATGTTGTATAGGTTGGTCATAGCTTTTCTTCCAAGGAACAAGCATCTTTTAATTTCATGGCTGCAGTCACCATCTTCAGGGATTGTGGAGCCCCAAAATAAAAAGTCTCTCACTGTTTCCACTGTTTCACCATCTATTTGCCATGAAATGATGGGACCGGATGGGACCACAATCTTAGTTTTCTGAATGCTCAGTTTTAAGTCACCTTTTTCACTCTCCTCTTTCACTTTCATCAAGAGGCTCTTTAGTTCTTCTTTGCTTTCTGCCATAAGGGTGGTGTCATCTGCATGTATGAGGTTACTGATATTTCTCCCAACAATCTTGATTCCAGCCTCTGCTTCATCCAGTCAAGCATTTCTCATGATGTACTCTGCATATAAGTTAAATAAGCAAGGTGACAATAGACAGCCTTGATGTACCCCTTTCCCAATTTGGAACCAGTGTGTTGTTCCATATCCAGTTCTAACTGTTGCTTCTTGGCCTGCATACAAATTTCTCGGGAGGCAGGTCAGATGGTATGGTACTCCCATCTCTTTAAGAATTTTCCATAGCTTGTTATGATCCACACAGTCAAAGACTTTGGCATAGTCAATAAAGCAAAAGTAGATGTTTTTCTGGAACTCTTGCTTTTTTGATGATCCAGCGGATGTTAGCAATTTGATCTCTGGTTCCTCTGCCTTTCCTAAATCCAGTTTGACCATTTGGAAGTTCATGGTTCACATACTGTTGAAGCCTGGCTTGGAGAATTTTGAGTACTATTTTGCTAGCATAGAAGATGAGTGCAATTGTGCGGTAGTTTGAGCATTCTTTGGCATTGCCTTTCTTTGGGACTGGAATAAAAACTGATCTTTCCCATTCCTGTGGCTACTGCTGGGTTTTCCAGATTTGCTGGCATATTGAGTGAAGCACTTTCACAGCATCATCTTTTAGGATTTGAAGTATCTCAACTGGAATTTCATCATCTCGATTAGCTTTGTTCATAGTGATGCTTCCTAAGGCCCACTTGACTTCGCATTCCAGGATGTCTGGCTCTAGATAAGTGATCACACCATCGTGGTTATCTAGGTCATGAAGATCTTTTTTGTATAAGTAAGATTAAATGAGATTAAAATTGCTATATAGATGCTAAAAGCTTTCAAAAGTCTTTTTCTGGGGGAGAGTGCTCATTCACCCATTTTTGCAGTAGTCTACCCAATAAATGTTTATGTGCAAGCACTACACTAGGTGCCTATATGTGTGTGTGTGCGTGCATATAATTAATTGTATATAATTAATATAATAACTATATAGATATATATGTTTTAGGGTGGAGGAGTTGGCGTTTCTTTTTTCCCTAGTTTAAATGAGATATGACTGACATATAATGTTGTATTACAATTATATAACAATAATAATTTTATATATATATATATATTCTGAATGATTACCACAATAAGTTTAGTTAACATCTATTACTTTACAGAGTTAGCAATTTTTTAATACAGTCTTTTAAATAAATAAAATATTCAAGTCCATGAAGAGAATCTTTTGGATAGTCTATCTCCTCTCTGCAAGATACTTCGAAAAGAACCACCAGCTCACAAACTGAAAAGCTATATGCCTAAATTATTCTTTGTAGCATTAAAGAATAATGGAGGGCTTCCCAGGAAGCCCTAGTGGTAAAGAACACCTCTGCCAATGCAGGAGACGCAAGACACTGGGTTCAATTCCCATGTCTGGAAGATTCACTGGAGGAGGAAATAACAACCCGCTCCAGTATTCTTGCCTTGAAAATTCCACAGAAGAGTCTGGCTGGCTAGAGTCCATGAGGTCACAGTCAGACACTACTGAGCGACAGGGCACACATGCATGCACACACACGTATGTGTGTGCCCATTCACATACTCATGCATTTATTCATTCATTCACTCATCAAACATTTATTAAATTCTAGTCTGCCAGAATATTAAAATGGAAAAGTGAAAAGCAAGGTAAAAAACAAGAGAAAAGAAAAATGGAAAATGGAGGGGGGGGTAAAGTAAAAACAGGGAATTGCTTACGTAATATAGAGATTGTCGGTTCGTTGGATAACATCAAAATGTCTAACTGGGTAAATATTAATTATATAATGTCGGCACTCATCTGCTATACAGGGGATATTCATTATATGATATTGCTGTGGAGACGCAGGGAGTCTGGACTAGAGAACAGGAACTAAGATCCTCATGTTACAACAGGAAAAACTGAAGATAGCTGGTGTGTTAGGGCATCAGTTCTCAACAAGAGTCTGCTGGAGAAATCAATCTTAAGATGCAGATGTTCTGGCCTCTCTCCAGACATTCTGATTCTTGAGGCCTATGGTGTGCCTGAGAATATGCATTTCTTTTTTTTGCTATATATATATATTTTTTTAATTGTTTTTGCCATACAATGTCATGATATCACCATGGGTTTACATATGCTTCCCCTCCGGAACCCCCCTCCCTACTCCCTCCCCCCCGGGAAAAAAAATATGGAACGCTTCACGAATTTGCGTGTCATCCTTGCGCAGGGGCCATGCTAATCTTCTCTGTATCGTTCCAATTTTAGTATATGTGCTGCCGAAGCAAGCACTATATATATTTTTTATTTTTTTTTTTTATTGTAACAAATTCAATAAAGACTTTTTTCTTTACAATATTGTGTTGGTTTTGCCATACATTGACATGAATCCATCATGGGTGTACATGTGTTCCCCTTCCAGAATCCCTCTCCCACTTCCCTCCCGATTCCATCCCTCTGGGTCATCCCAGTCCACAAATAAATATACAGCCCTGAGCACCCTGTATCATGCATCAAACCTGGGCTGGCGACTCATTTCACATATGATAATTTACATGTTTCAGTGCCGTTCTCCCATATCATCGCACCCTCACCCTCTCCCATAGAGTCCAAAATATACATCTGCATCTCTTTGTCTGTCTCACATACAGGGTTATCGTTACCATCTTTCTAAATTCCACATATATGCCTTAGTATACTGTATTGGTGTTTTTCTTTCTGGCTTACTTCACTCTGTATAATAGGCTCCAGTTTCATCCACTTCATTAGAACTGATTCGAATGTATTCTTTTTAATGGCTGAGTAATATTCCATTGTGTATATGTACCACAGCTTCCTTATCCATTTGTCTGCTGATGGCCATCTAGGTTGCTTCCATGTCCTGGCTATTGTAAACAGTGCTGTGATGAACATTGGGATACATGTGTCTCTTTCAATTTTGGCTTCCTCGGTGTGTATGCCCAGCAGTGGGATTGCTGGGTCATATGGCAGTTCTATTTCCAGTTTTTTAAGGAATCTCCACATTGTTCTCCATAGTGGTTGTATTAGTTTACATTCCCACCAACAGTGTAACAGGGTTCCCTTTTCTCCACATCCTCTCCAGCATTTATTGCTTGTAGACTTTTGGATGGCAGCCATTCTGACTAGTGTGAAATGGTACCTCATTGTGGTTTTGATTTGCATTTTTCTGATAATGAGTGATGTTGGGCATCTTTTCATGTGTTTGTTAGCCATTTATATGTCTTCTTTGGAGAAAGAGAATCTGCATTTCTAATGACCACCCAGCAGCTTCTGAGGCTGGTGGTCTGGAGATCACACATTCTTTCAATGAAACCTCAGTGGGTACCTAGTACCCAATTCCTGCTTGAGGTGCTAAAATCCCATTAGTGAGAAAAGCACATGTGAGAAACAAGCATTCAGGTGCTAATAACTTTTTAAAAATTATTTTAAAGTAATACAGTATTCCTCAAATAAATTCAAAAAAATAATTCTGGAACCAAAATTTCCCTGCTGTAATTTATTTATTACATTGAGGAAAAAGCCATTAGGCAGCCGTTTGGGGCTGACTCAAAGGTCAGTCTCAGATGCGGACACTGGGAGGGAGTGGAGTAGGCTGACCACAAAGGCTAGCAGCCACCTGGAGAGGGTCTGCAAAGGAGGCTCCAGCCTTTCCTGCCAGTCCTGTATGTGCACTCTCCCTGGGACCATGGGAGGATCACTGGAGAGCAGAAAGGGTGCTGATAGAGAGGAAGCAAACAAATATATCAGCTCTCTTGCCAACAAGCCCCAGTTAAAGGACTTTGAAAGCTGCAAGTCCTGCTCTATCTCCTTCTGGTTACTGACGCTGACCTCTGAATTCAGAGCAGTTAGAATTTGCTCCCTCCCTTTTCTGCATTTTATCATTTACTTCCTGATTTAGAATATTAAAGCTTCATTACGTTCTATTTCTGGCCCTTCACCCACCCTCTTTGGTTCCAAATTTCAGCAAAAGCATCTCCAGGTTAAAGAAAGACAGACTCAATAGGGGTAGGAAAAAAAAAAAAAAGGGTTTTAAATTCACCCTGTGCAGGGTCAGCCACCAAAGGGGACAACTCAGTCCTATTTGTCTTGGCTAGGCATTCAGTAAGCTGCTGGTTATGTCATTCACCCACAAGTAGGCAGGCCTGGCTGTTTTGCAGTCATTCATTTCCCAAAAATGGTATCCTGACCACACACACACACCCAGCATATACTACCTCTCCAGTGCCTTCCAAAAGAAGCAGGGCCAGACAAAAGGGAATGAAAACAAAAAAGATATAATCCACATGGAACAAAACACATGAAATTTTCAATACACAAAGTTTTTTTTCAGCTACAGGGAAAGTACAGAACAAAATGTTGATAGCTGGAGAATTTTATCCAACTATTAAGTTGATACAGCATACTTCTGAAGTTAAATGACAAAACCAGGAAAGCCAAGCAGTACCCAAAATTCCACTACACTATTGAAGTGTTTCATCTCAGGTATTTTATATGAATTAATTTCACTTTACAGCTAAATGTCAAGGAAAACTGGTTTGCTTTCTACATGGCATTATGTTTGGTGCCCTAAGGCCTTCAGGCCCTGAGTAGCTTATAAATAAATAACATTTTCTCTTGACTGTTTTGTAAAATAATTTTCAAGCTTGCACTTCCTGCAGTCCCTAAAGGAAACAGAATTCCAGTGTTACAAGAGAATTAGAGCTATAAGCCACAGTAAACAGTTTCTGAAAGCAGACCAGCAAAATGCTAAGAGAGTCGGCGTCTCTCCTTTTATATTTATACCTGTATCCATACTAAGGCTGGGAATGAAATTATAAAACTCCAAAACAGAATTGCAAGATGGAACTATACCCCACATAGGATTAAGAACCTAAAAAAATGTATGTGCAACCTAAAATAGGAGAAGGGGGAGAATAAACAACAACATTTCTCTAAATTCTGGCTTAAGATAATTTGCAAGCATTTAAAAATCCTGTGAAAGTGAAAAATGAATGTCGCTCAGTCGTGTCTGACTCTTTACAATCCCATGGACTATACAGTCCATGGAATTCTCTAGGCCAGAATACTGGAATGGGTATCCATTCCCTTCTCCAGAGGATCTTCTCAACCCAGGGATCGAACCAAGGTCTCCCGCATTGCAGGCAGACTTTTTACCAGCTGAGCCACCAGGGAAGCCCATATAAAAAAATCCTGTATTTATATCTTAAAATTACCAAAAAGACTACATTGAGACAAGCTATCATGAAATTACTGTGATCAAATAACACTAATTATAAACTGCACATCTTTGATTAACTGTTGAAGATTTTACCAGTGGTAGCTTTTTAAAATTACTTTGCCCAGTGTGCTAAGACAGTGTTGAATTTTAAGCCCAAGGAAAGAAGTCCAGTTCAATAACACCCCTCTTTAAGGGCAAAAGGAAAAGACCTGGAATATTCTGGGATGAGACCCAGCTCCCTTGGCCCTCCCTCGGTGACTCTCTTGTTCTATAAAATGTCAAGTTCTCTCTCTCTACTTTGAGACTTTCCTCATTAATGATAGTTTTCCCTACTGCAACAACCTGATTAAAATGCTCAGTAATTTGCCCTTTCATTGTAATAAAATTCAAAGTGTTCAAGCAGAGCTATGGTAAACTTTGAAACAGAATTAAAAGTCACCTGGGCCAGCTTCATTAAACTTCAGTTTGTGTTAAACCTAAGAGGTTGAAAATTCTTGGAAAGTTCAGTCGCACTAACTCAAAACCTCAAAACCCATGTTTGAACTTTGGACATCTTTCCTTTAAAAGATAAGAATATAATTCATACTGGCTCAGCTTATTCAATAGATTTGTAAAACAAATCCCTTAATATCACAAGCAAAGACATTCCTCTTCAACTCAAGCATTTCAAAAGTCATTCATGCCAATGTATAACATCTAAGCAACTATTTAAATTACCTAAAATTTAAACTACTTCAAATTGTTTGAACAATTTAAAACCTGTTTTGATTTTAGCATCATAAAATCTCACAAGAGATTTATTAAGAAACAAATTCTGCAATGCATGAAGAAGCTACTGCAGAGATACACTATCTGTGAACCATGCGGCTGAATTTTTATGTCCCAAAGCAAAAGGACTGAACTGACTCACCTAGCCTCCTTCAACTGCCCAGAAACCAACCTAAGAAGATGACAAGAGCAGAGGGAAGAAGCGAAGGGAAAAGAAGGCAAATGTCACTCCTTCAAATGCACTCAGCAGACTTACTGCTCTATATTCTTCCAAGCATTGGTCACTTCCTGAGAACACTTCATAGCATTAGTCACCCAACTGGTTAAAGTACAAGTGTGCCTGTGTCACATCTGATACGTCCCCAGCATCTGCACAATAAACCCAAGCGAACTCTGCATCCATTGTGTGGGTAGCTATATTTTAGAACAGTGCTTGACACATAGGAAGCACCCACTAAATACTTGTTGAATGAACCAGTAAATGCCCACTGTTGTTTCTGATGTTATTACTGCTGCTTGGCTGGAAATTACTAAGTTTCTGTTAGGTGTGTGATTAAGAAAACAAAACAGAATCCACTGACAATTGTATCTTCCGTCTCAATCATCATTTAGGCTTATCCAAATTTACAGCTTTGACTGACCAAGACTAACGACTCCAAGTCCCCAAGAGCAGGAAATGTGCCTTTGGTTCTCTTTCAGAAGCCCTAGAAACACTATGACAATCAACATGCAGGCCCAGAGTTCAGCTGAAGGGTGGGACATGTTTCTAGGTTTCTAAGGTCCCAAAGAGTTCAGCATTCTCTCAAAGAGCCAAATACACCCAGGAGTACAGAATTCATTTACCAACAGCATCTGACTGCCTTCATCTAAACCTCAAATGTTTAAACTTTTATGTCTAGGAAACAGTAGACCGGATTGGGACTAGCTACTCTATTGGTTCATAATGTTTTCACAGCTTGTCAATTTTAAGCAAAAGAAATGAAAAGGCCACATCCAGGACCAAAAATTAGACACACGCGTTAGGATATGAAAGTAGAGCTAGACCGCCCAAGTGGAGAGCTTAGTCTTGGCTGAAATACCTAGCTTAACTTCAGAGATCCAATCCTGGAAGGGAAAGACATGAACAACTGCAGTCAATTGTGGAAAATGTGGAGGCTCACTTAACCTTCCTGGTAAAGGAACTCCACGTGGATTTACATCTCCTCTCAGCCCTCCTAAGACTAAAACACACTGGGCTCGTATACCACTCAGTCATAAAAAAAGAATGAAATTTTGCCTTCTGCAACAACATGGATGGACCTGGTGGGTTTCATGCTTAGTGAAACAAGTAGGTCAAGACAAATACTCTGTGCTATTAGTTATATGCGAATCTAAAAAATAAAACTAGTGAATACAACAAAAAAGAAACAGACTTAAAGATACAGAGAACTAATGGTTACCAGTGAGAAGAGAGAGGGGAGAAGGGGCAAGATAAAGATAGAGGATTAAGAGATACAAAGTACTATATATAAAATAAGCTAAAAGTATATACTGTACAGCATAGGGAATATATCCATTATTCTGCAATTACTATAAATGGATACAATCTTTAAAAACTGTGAATCACTATGTTGAACACCTGAAACATATATTATACACCAACTATATCTCAGTACACACACACATTCACACACACGCGTGGGCACAAAACCAAAACACTAGGCTTGTACCTGCCCTACCTGGTAAATGATAGTCAAAGAAGATGGGCTTTGAATCCAAAAAGTAAGGACTAAAGTAAAAGATTAAATGATGAAACTGAGTCCTACAAAACACAGATATAACTACTATAAATTCATATTGCTCAAGGAAAATAATTAGAATCTCTCTTCTCCAAGAATTTGTAAATCCCTCTTCTACAAGTTGGATTGGAAATTACAAAATGCCAGCTCCCACTGATCTTCAAAAGCCAACATTTGAATGGAAATGCCTACCCTGTTACACACCAAGCTCCAGCCAGAGTTCTGCATGCTGTGTGGCTCTAGTGGGGAACAGGAAGGATAAGGCTCTACTGGAAGACAGGCAGAGTGCTGGGGAGACTTTAAGGAGGGGACCAAACAAGCACTTGGTTCACTAACAAAGAGTGCATGGTATCTTAAGGAAGCCTCCCTGGAGTCCTATTCCTGCTTCTCCTTGCTGAGGCCTTCATATTTAGTCTGGCTCCCAAGATGGGCTAACAGGATGAACATGGGCCACACACAGGACTGCTTACATACTTGTAAGGTGGGCGAGTGCAACAAAGAAACTTTATTTTAAATTTCATCTTCACTGATTTACAAAGATAGTGCAGTTAATGGAAAACTTTTCATTTTATTTTAAACCACCTGAAGCTACTTTTCCAACTAAATTCTTTTAAACGTATATACTCAACTATGGAGACACACACACAGCAAGTATTTCCAATGAAATTACAGCATCCAAACTGAGATGTACTCTAAATGTAAAAGATAAACTTGATTTCAAAGACTAGTATGAAAACAAAGGTAAAAATCTCATTAGTAACTTAATATTGACTACTTGTTGAAATGATAATATCCTGAATAGATTCAGTCAAAATGAGTATCATTAAATTATAATTAATTTACCAATTGAAACTAATTTTATTTATACAATAATAAAATTGTATTATTAAAAGTAATTAAATCTACTTCATTTTATTCTTTTAAAGTAGCTATTAAAAATCTTAAACTATTTGTGATTCACATTATATTGGATGGTACCACTCTTCAGATTTAAATCAGCCTAAACTTTCAGCTTTAAAACTCTCTCTTAATCTTTTCTGTGTCTGGACTTTGGCAGTCAGATAAAACCTATGGACCCTTCTAAGAATGATGCTTATAAATAAATAAAATGAGTGGTTTATTTTATTAAATGAATACAATAAAATAAATTGGTTTCACAAGTGAAATCAATTATACTAAAATACAGTTGCCCAAATACTTTAAAAATAATTTTATAACTGTGCTATTCTTTTATAAAATTGTACTTCTGTAATTAAAGAATTGAAAAGCCATAAATAAACAGTGATGAGTCTAATGACTAGTGTAATTTCTAACTAGAGATAAACATAAATGAACCTGTCATGCCATATTAAATTTTCCAAGATTTCTACTGATGGCAAAGTTGTGGGTATTGTTTATGCTGCTGAGGTTTGTTACCTACATTTATAATTGAAGGAAATGCTCAAGTTCAGATCAGGGTTGGGGGAGGGGGGAATGTGAATGTATTTACTTTTTATTCCACCCAAATGTATAAACCCCTTAATATTTACTCATAGACCCCCATGGGGATCCATGGACTCTAGGTTAAAAGGGTTGTTTTAATACCTGGTGAATTCCTGAATCTGTTTGTCAAAAATGACCCTATCCCTAGGATGTCATTTTACCTTGGCTCATTCCTGTTCATTTGGAGGTCATGACTCACAATTCCTGTTTTTGACCACAACCAAACCAATTTATAAGGAAACGCTTGCACTTGTTTTTTTCCGATACTTTTGCTCTCCAAAGGGAACAGGAAGAGCAGTTCAGAATGTATATATTTTAATTTTATTGAAGTATAGTTGATTTACAATGTGTTACTTTCTGCTGTACAACTAAATGACTCAGTTATACACATATATTTTTTGTATTCTTTTCTATTAAAATTTATCACAGGATACTGAATAGAATTCCCTGTCCTATACAGGACAACCTTGTTGAAGAATGTTTATTTAAAAGGAAAAAAAAATTTTTTAAGTACATAATATCAAAAATTAGTCTTTTGGTCTAATGATTAATTTCTGTGTCAGAATATTCAGCAACCAAAAAGACCACAGAAATTTCAGTGGCACTTAAATATAATTGACCACCTGGTAATGCAATGTATAGAGTCGTCTCTTGTGTTGTTGGAAGAGGGTGTTTGCTATGACCAGTGCGTTCTCTTGGCAAAATTCTGTTAGCCTTTGCCTGCTTCATTCTGTACTCCAAGGCCAAATTTAGCTGTTACTCCTGGTATCTCCTGACTTCCTACTTTTGCACTCCAGTCCCCTGAAATGAAAAGGACATCTGTTTTTGGTGTTGGTTCTAGAAGGTCTTACACATCATCATAGAACTGTTCAACTTTAGCTTCTTTGGCATTAGAAGTTGGGGCACAGACTTGGATTACTGTGATATTCAATGGAAACAAACAGAGATCACTCTGTCATTTTTGAGATTGCACCCAAGTACTGCATGTCGGACGAAATATCAATAACCTCAGATATCCAGATGACACCACCCTTATGGCAGAAAGCGAGGGGAACTAAAGAGCCTCTTGATGAAAGTTAAAAAGTTGGCTTAAAACTCAACATTCAAGAAAACCAAGATCATGGCATCCAGTCTCATCACTTTGTGGCAAACAGATGCAGAAACAATGGAAACCATGACAGACTTTTTTTTTTTATCACTGCAGATGGTGACTTCAGCCATGAAATTAAAAGATGCTTGTTCCTTGGAAGAAAAGCTTTGACCAATCTAGACAGCATATTAAAAAGCAGAAACATTACTTTACTGACAAAGGTCCATCTAGTCAAAGCCACGGTTTTTCCAGTAGTCATGTTTGGATGTGAGAGTTGGACCATAAAGAAAGCTGAGCGCTGAAGAATTAATGCTTTTGAACTGTGGTGTTGGAGAAGACTCTTGAGATCCCTGGGACTGCAAGGAGATCCAACCAGTCCATCCTAAAGGACATCAGTCCTAAATACTCATTGGAAGGACTAATGCTGAAGCTGAAACTCCAATATTTTGGCCACCTGATGAAGAGAACTGACTCATTGGAAAAGACCCTGATGCTGGGAAAGATGGAAGGCAGGAGAAGGGGACGACAGGATGAGATGGTTGGATGGTATCACCAATGCGATGGACATGAGTTTGAGCAAGCTCCAGGAGCTGGTGATGGACAGAGAAGTCTGGCATTCTGCAGTCCATGGGGGTCACAAAGAGTCGGACACACTGAGAAAGTGAACTAAAAACTTAATATAACTGCACAAAGTATCTCCAGGTTTATTTTAATTTACAAACACTTCTACTATACCTATTGTCTGTGAGGTACTATTCTAAGGACTCCAAGTATTAACTCCTAAATCCTTAACACAATCCTATGATTGAAGTATTATCAGTATTATTCCCTAATAAAAATGAGAAAATTGAGGCTCAGAGAGATATTAAGTAACTTTCCCAAGGTCACACAGCTGGGCTTCCAAGAGAAACCAGCTGCCTATTGTATTTTCAAGGTGAGGTCAACACCAAACAATGGAACCTCAAGACTGCTCACTACAAGTGAGTTAATGGTTTTGTTTTGTTTCATTTTGTTTTACCATCTTCATTCTTGCTTCTTAATCACTCACTGAAAAAGTAAAGTGAGAGGAGGTAAGAAAGGCCACCTTTATATCTTTCAGCTTATTCACAATCAGGTTTCACAATTAAACCAAAAGCCTTTCTTTGTCTGTGATGAAAAATAAGCTCCTCTGTATCTCACCACAGAGAATGCTAGGCCTGGCATTTCTTTCACTCTTATCTGAAATACGTTCCAGGAGAACTGAGGCCCGTGATAAGCCAAGTTTCGACTTCACCCAGCAGCTCAAGAGAGAGTACACACATGCTCCTGGGACTGAACCACAGGAGAATGACCCAGAAACCTTAGTTCCTAGGTGTCCAGTCACTATTGACACTGTTGCCGGGGCCACGCGAACTCCGCCTGTGTCAGGCGCTCAGCCATGAGCTTTCACCAGAGAAACCAGCCCTACAGGTGTATCCAGGGAGGCAGGTGTACAAGGGCCACATTCTTGACTTCTGTGAACAAATGCAGAATTGTCTCCAGGCTGTGCTAGGCTCCCAGAGCCAGATAACACCCCCACAAAAACACACACAGTAATCTCAACACAGAAACATTCTAGCAGGCTGCCACTCTGTAATGCTGAAAGTAAAGGGCTTTGAACACCAACCACTAAAAGAAAGAGTCTGATAACGTTACAATAATATTCATCCAGATAGACAAGGCTTCCTAGGTAAAATTTAACTACATCAAGAATCTTTAGGGCAGATACAATCGATCAATATTTGTGGCTCCGAAAACCCACTGCTCTCTTTTAAAAGATTTCTTGGACTAATATAAAAGCTTCTTCTTGGCTATGTTAACTGCCATGCCCTTGCTGAAATGATGGAGTCCCAGTGGTAACTATAATATTAAATAAAATGACTTCATTTCCTCCAGAGAAATATTTTTACCTCGACCCCCGCACGCCGGCACTCAAATACAGAGGATTCCAATATCAGGGGGCAAAAAGTCAGGCCTAACAGGCCTGGCCCGTTCTCAGATTAACAACCTTAGGGGAATAATCCTATAAGAAAATATTTTCAAGATTTGGGGTAATAACATTTTGGAGCCAGATGAAATTTGTTAGAGTTTGCACTTTTGTTTCTCAAAACCTCTGAAGTCATTTGTTTCCCACAGTTTTTCTCAGAAGCTACTTTGTGGGAAAGAAAGCCAGTTCCTAGGCAACAAGCCAGCTAGAACTGGGTTTCTCTGAAAGCCAGCCAGTCCCCACCAAGGCTGGGCTTAAATAGCCAGCTCTTGCCAAGGTGGTTAATTTTTGACCCAGGTAGAGCTATAGGTACCGACCTGGAAAAATGTTTGTGACAGTGTGTCAGGGAACAAGCAACATGGACCCGGTTTCTTGGATCTGCTTTCTTGCTTCATATTACATGGGAGGAGTTATGCCAACCTGTGAAATCCTTTTCTCTAGATAAGAGTGAAGGATGGGGTTACCCTGGTTGGAGGGATGGTGGAAAACTGGCAATATTGTGACAAAGACTTAAACTCTGGAACCAAACTGCCTCCTGTGCAAATCCCAGCTCGGCTACTTCTTACCCGAGTGATGCTTGGTCAAGTTACATAGACACACTCTGCCTCAGTTTCCTCCTCTGCAGATTAGAGCCCACAACCCACAGGGCTGTTGTAAGGATTAATGAATGTATATATACCAAGTACTTAAGGTAACTGCAATTCTCACATGTTACCTGGTAACATTTGTCACATTTGCCACAAACTTTGTAACAAAAGGTAGGACTACTGTCTCCATGGAGAGATGAAAGCACAGGGGCTTAGAGAGATTACAGAATTTGCCCTACATCATGATGGAGTTAATAAGAGACCATGTGGAGGGACGCACACCAGTGGTGTCAACTCACAGCCCAGCAGGGTTAGTCTCTTTGCTCTCTTGTCTGGCTTTTCTTTACTGACTTATTTCTCTCTTAAAAAAAGAAAGTGATGGGGTAAGTTTAAAACAAAAATAGGGTATATTGTACTTTTTTAATTAATAAAAATAATCTTAATGACATGAAATTCCACCAAGTCAAACTCTTGGAGGCTGAGCGATGAGGCGCTACTCTTCTCCTGCCCCGCACCTCGATTCTAGTTGATCTTCCCCAGCCAGGTAATTAGAGCAGAGGAAGGCCATGCTCACAGGGAAGAGACTCAATTATCTTGGGGAAAAAAGGCTCAACTTTCTTGGAAAAACCTCCCCTAAGGCTCAAGGGAGGCAGCATGATAAATCCAGGCGCTTAGGGAAGGGAATGCAAACAACCCATATAACTCTCCTCTGCTTTTTCCTCCTTGAGAAGTCTCCCAGTTTTCCTCAAAAGAAAAATTTACCTTGAGGTTCCTATTTTTCTTTATATCACTTTTTCATCTCTGGAATTGCTACAGTTGGTTGTCTTTCAAATATCAGCATGACAACGACTGATCTTTCAAAATGCCACCCTTGCTCACCCTGTGATGGCAGGAAAGGAAATAAACAACCACACAGGGCTGCCCGTCACAATATTTACCACAAGACTACTAACAGAATGTTCTGTTAGTTTTCGGTGGAGGATGCCGAGACTTGACAAAGGAAAAACAAAAACTCCTCTGTGTCAAAACACAAGCTGAAGATGATTTCCTTCTCTGCTGCCCTGGTGTCAACTGCACACAAATCCAGAGCTGCCCTAGGCTCAAGGAGTGTTTATGGTCCCGTGGAGCTATAAACATGCCATCCTTCAAAACAACACACAGAGCCACTCAACATCAAACAAGCGAGGTTGTTCCAGAAAGGATATATTGGGTTTTGACGTCCAACTCGCTGAGTAAAATAACTTTGTTTCCCCTAAAAATAGGTAAACAAATACAGGAGTGTTCCAAAGCACTGTAGTCAGCCACTTCTTCCTGTGACTCACGATGATATCATAGCTTCTTTTTTGTAATGACCATGGGCCAGGAATGACATGCTCTTTGGTGGATTGACTCACAGGCTTTTCATACCAGTGCTGTGATGAATGTGAAATTATTCCCATTTTGCAGGCTAGAAGACTGATGCTCATGGAGGTCAAGCCATGGTGTAGGTTCACAAAGTTTGCCACTGGCTTTTGGACGCTGGTCTGTGAGATTCTAGAGGTCAAACTTTAAGAAAATTGGCTCAGACAGTACCTCAGTGTCCCTTCAACAAGGGTTTAAGCAAAACTCAGTCAAGGTTTCTGGGCTCCAAATCACATTTCTTTTCAACAAAAACACCTAGACTCTACAATGTTCAATTTTTAAAATTTAAAGTAGGCATACTTTTCTATGTCTAAAATGAAAAGAATGGCAATACCAAGGGTAGGTGAGACTGTTAAACAATTCCAGAAATTCATATACTGCTGGTGGGAATGTGGACTGGCACCACCCCCTTGGAACACTACTTATAATTATCTACTAGAATTAGATAAACGTATACCCTATGCCCCAATCCTGCAACTGCACCCCGGGGTTCACCCCTGAGAAATGCAAGTACTTTTCATGTGCACCAAGACATAGATGGTCATAGTGACAGTAATATTATTCATAAGAATCCCGAACTGAAAACAACATAAATGTCACCAAAAGTAAAACATGCTTGTAAACATTGCTGTCTCCACATTGTAATACCATACAAAAATGAAAATGAATGAACCATAGACACAGACAAACATCAGGATAATGGTGAGGAAATGAAAGCAAAAGAATACAATACTGAATGAATCCATTTATACAGAGTTCCAAAACAAGCACAACTCAACAGTGGGGAGCAAAGTCAGGATAACGGTTACTTTTGGGAAGAAGGAATCAAGTCTCAAGAAGGAGTTTCTTGGTTATTGTCAAGTTTTATTTCCAGATAGAGCCTGTGGGGTAAACTATCCACTGTGGGCTTAAGACTTATGTGACTCTCTTTCAGATGACTTTCCTCTCCCTCCCCTCCAAAACAAACAAAGTAAGGAAATTCATAAAACCTTGAAAAATAAACCAAGTTTTTAAGATCTGTACTGGGGGCGGTGGGAGGAGGGGAAGGGGGAGAGGTAAAAGACATTCTAAACCAAGTTCAATGATCTTAACATAGGGGAGAAGCTCTACAGAAAAATCTTCTTAGCAGTATTATAAACCATGTTTGTATTCAATAAAGACCTGCTTATTGTGGCTTCAAAGAAACACAAATGTGATGCATCTCAGGAAGGGGCGCGCGCGCGCACACACACACACACACACACACACACACAGTGCCAGGGATTTGAAAGTATAACTCTCTTATTGCAATGATGAAGTCATTTGGTATTTTGGTACAAAATCCTCTATGTCAGGGTAACAACATCAGCTACTAAGAGAAAACAAAGGACCAGCCTGCTCTTAAATGTCGTATTTACCATGGCAGACTTACATCAGCAATCCTGTAAGACAACAGGACTCTATATAGTATAATACGGCCCATATATCTGAGATTAAAAAAAAAAAATTGTTCATGGTCCTAGTGAGGAAAAATACTCACTATGCTCCTTGGCCAGTATAGAAAGAATTGCACTGCTTCTCAACCTGCCAAAGGACAAATAAGATTTCAAACTTGGACTTCCCTGGTGGTCCAGCAGTTAAGAATCCGTCTACCAATGCAGAAGACACGTGTTCGATCCCTGGCCCGTGGAGATTCCACATGCTATGGAACGAGTAAGCCCAGGGGCCACAACCACTGACCCTGTGTGCTAGAGACCATATGCAGAAACTACTGAAACCCACGCCCTAGAGCCTGTGCTTGGCAACAGCAGAAGCCACTGCAAGGAGAGACCATCCAGCAAAACTAAAGAGGCGCACCCCCTGCCCCCTCACTACTTGCTCCAACTAGAAAAAGCCTGCGTACAGCAACAAAGACTCAGTGCAGTCATTAAATAACTAAATAAAAATAAAACCACATTTCTTTAAAAAATTTTTCAAACACTCCAAGAGCCCCTGAGGGCAGGGTACCTCCAAGAGATACAGACCCTGGAACCCTAAAGTGGTTTGTTTGTCTGGTCCCTTCATTTGGTTAGCTGCCAGATATTTTTCAGACCTGCCTCAAGCTTGCTGCTTCCAAGCTTTCTCTGACCTCCCCTTCCCCTGTGGGTCCTTTCATCTTCTAGACCCTTAGAATGTTATTCCTTTCCAATCATCCCTTTACTCAAATTGTCATTATATCCTTATCTACTTAACTTGATTTACTGCAAAGAACATCATTTATCTGTCCATCTTCGATTGCTTATGGCAAAATATCTGTGCACAGTGGGTGCTTGATAAAGTCTTAATGGATAAATGAAAAATCTCTCTCGTAATAACAACAAAGGCAAGTATCTTCCTGCTCTATTCAAAACAACAGACTGCAGCCTGGTAAGTTTCAGGAGAGATCTAAAAGTCAAAAGGGTTTTTAGACAGTCAAGTTCATTTTCCTTTCTGCCTAGATTCCCCATGTGGGAAAGCTCCCAGAAAGGCTTGCCGAGATAAGGAGAAAAGTGATGTCTAGACGATTCTGCTTAGCCTTCTGCTGGGAAAACCTCCAGCTATTTCACTGAACCTCATATAACCAAGTCATAGTTCACATTTCACAGATTCCACAAGAGGGTTTTGACATCTCTGGAGAAGAGAGCTGGGGGATGGGTGGACAGACTTCAGTCTTTAGATTTGTTTCCAACAAACCAATAAGTAAAAACAATTCTAAAAGGCTAGGATGTCACTGGTCCCTGTGGTTGCCGAACAAACAAGAAGGTCTGTCCTATGAAGTGGCTCCAAAACAGTGAAAATGTGCTTAATCATGATCTAATTACAATAGTTAATGCTGAAACCAAGAGGGGAAGATCTCCCAGGTTTCAAGCTAGAATTGCGAGTCTCAGTGTCCATATACATATGTTAATACATAAGACCACCATGGAGCAGAACTGTGCCGGGCAGTGGGTTTTTGGGACTCTTCACCCATATCCATTCTCTCACTTCTACCCTAAAATGTCTCCACCTTAGTTTACACATAATTTCCTTATCCTTCCTCCTATATGGCCATGAGGAAAAAAATTCTAAGAAATGAGTTTCATGCTCTAGATACATGCATTCCTTCCTTGTTTGTTAATAACCCATTACTGACTTTCTGTACCTTGACTCTAAGCTCTAAGCTGTTGATAGATAGGGACTGATCTGTCTTTTCCATACTCTCAGCACAGAGTACATCCTATATATCAGCATAACAGGCATGCAAACGCTGGTAGGCTAGATGGATAAATTAGGTTCCTTTTCTGCTTTGAAATACACGAAATGACAATAACCTTTTGAACTTCCCTGACCTCAGGCTTCTGTGAACTAAGAAGGGCAAGATTACTGCTGTTTGCCACCTGGTATACCCCTGCATCAGGCTATCCCCATGTGTTAGGATACATCAGAAGGAAGACGATAGAAAACTACTCTTGATCAAATCAAAAAGTTCTTCAACACAGATCTATAGAAACAAAAGTCACCTTGATCTTAGGGCTACTTGCCCAGCATGCATTTCCCCTTACCTCTTTGAATTCATTTAGTGACTCAGCCCATCCCTTCCTAAGAGATAGTTGCTTAAGCTCCTGAACATGTATAAATGAACTGTATACTGTCAGCACTGAATAAATTACTAGAGTCTTGAAGATTCCTTATGTAAATTGAGAAAAAAATATCAAACTAAAAAAATACATTGAAGAATAACATGCATATTGTATGGTTGGCTTTAACAGCTGAAATACGTTTGTACACATGCTCTGCTCAGTCATGTGTGCTCAGTCACTTGGTTGTGGCCAACTCTTTGGGACCCAATGGACTGCAGCCCGCCAGGTTCCTCTCTCCATGGAATCTTCCAGGTAAGAATACTGAAGTGAGTTGTCATTTCCTACTCCAGGGGATCTTCCTGACTCAGGGATCAAACCCACATCTCTTACATCTCCTGCCTTGGCAGACAGATTTTTTACCACTGTGCCACCTGAGAAGACCCTCAACTTCTAGTACCAATTCTAAAAACTGACATATATATGCTCACCATACTACTAAAAATAACCATGAAATCCTTGTATAATAGATGCTGGGAACTTCACATTGCATTCTCAAAGAGGCAGAATTCTATCTGCAAGAGGGCCATCTAGTCCTTCCACCATGGATGGAACAGTTACCTCCCTACCCCCGTGGTTCAGACCACAGGGGCCACGTGATGGGCTCTCTGAGCTGTACACAATACATGGTGGACCCTCAATACACAGCTCAGCTTACCACGAAGCAATAGTATTAAAATGGAGATCTCTTGGAGATAACAATGAGAAAAGGAAGACCTAGCATCTAGATTGTGCCTCAAAAGGCACTTTATAAAGAACAAGTATCCTCATTTTCAATACAGTCAGGAGCCAAACAGATCATACAGAAGTACATCTGTTTATGTAATTTCACGTGTTTCAAAAAACAAGCTTCCCAATAGTAACAGACTCATTCCTCTTCCCCGTGACCTTCTTGTCAGGCTTCCCTTAATGAAGTTTCTGCCTGATAAACATGATGAATGTTCCATTGTGCCAAGAAGAAAGAAGCTCACGTTCAAGTTGCTTGGTTTGAACTAAACACTTAGGAGCCACCTGAGCAAATCAGCTAAGGTCTTTGGAAGAGGTTATTTCCAATGATATCACTTGGAATAATATTCAACAGCAGGTTCTTTTTCTTCTACTATCTTTATCATAATCAGTAGTTTCAAAATAAGAAGGAAGCGTATTTGGCTTTTTTTTCCTCACAGATACTACTCAACTATATTATTCAAATGTATTCAAGTTTTTCCAAGAGTTATACACATGCACACACACATCAAATAAATGCACTTTCTTACTCAGTTGTTTAAGAAGATACACTTTCACAATACTGTAATTCAACTATACTCCTATAAAAATTAATGTTAAAAAAAAGAAGACGGACTTTGTTACCTCAAAATAGTGATTAAAAAGTCAAGACACAGGGGCAGAGAAATTTGGTTTTTCTCATAAATAGGCAAAAAAAAAAAGAAAGGAACATTAAAAGAAAATAAATTGTTTAAAAATACTGTGTGTAGAATAATGAAGTCATTTTTTCAGTAATTCTATTGTTAAATAATGACACCCCAGTGTAGAATGGGAAGCTCATAACTTCTCGATAACAGTTCTTTTCTAATTTTAACAAGAGCCTTATACTCTTTAACAGGCACTAATTTATTTAAATTTCACAATAATCTTAAGTGAGAAGGGGAAAAAAAAAATTCCGGGAGGGCAGAGAGCTTTGCCTGCTTTCTCACTCATTTATCTTAAGAGCTGGTGTGGTGTCTGGTGCACAGTAGGTATATAATGAAATCTGTTGACTGAAGGTCATATGTTAGACAATGCAGCTCATAAATCTCAAACATCTTGTCGGAGACCAGAAGACTAGGAAGTGGCTGAGCCAGGCTCCCAATGAAAGGTGGTGGCATTCCTGAGTCCTGGCAGGACTGGTCCTTTTAATGCCATTTAAAAAAAAAAAATTTTTTTTTAATTGGAGTATAATTGCTTTACACTTTTGTTAGTTTATCTGTACAACAACATGAATCAGCTGTATGTATACATATATCCCCTCCCTCTGAACCTCCCTCACACACACACACTCCATGCCACCCCTCTAGGTCATCACAGAGCACAAGGCTGAGCTCCCTGTGTTATATACCAGCTTCCTACCAGCTATCTACTTTATACTGTATATGTGACAATGCTACTATCTCAATTTATCTCACACTCCCTTCCCTTCCCTTGTGTCCACAAGTCCGGGAACAAAGATTCAGACAAAGAGAATGGACTTCTAACACTTTTAAGATCACATCATATCCCTGCAAGGCAGCTACAAGACACTATCCTGTAGAATGAGAAACAAACATATTTTTAATCCATTAAGCCAGTAACTGCCCTGCCCATGAGTTTCATTCTTCTTCCACTGTCTCTTTTGGGAAACTTGAGCCCCAAGAATTACTTTAGAGTTACAGCTCCATGGAGAAGGAAATGGCAAACCACTCCAGTATTCTTGCCTGGAGAAGAATCCCATGGACAGAGGAGCCTGGCAGGCTACAGTTCATAGGGTCACAAAGAGTCAGACACAACTGAAGCAACTTAGCACACATGCATAGCTACATGGGGAAGTGAAGACCACTGGAACTCAGGAGAAGCCAAACCATGGATCTGTGGATACCATAGCCCTTGTGGGAGAAAGTCACTTCTGTACTAATGTCAAAATCAGTACCACGAAGAAGGAGAAAGTAAAGGGTAGAGAGAGTTCATCTGAAATCACCCAGACAATCTGAATGGGCCCCATATCCCTGCGTCAGCAAGTTAATCAAAGGGAAAGAAGAACTCTTCACAGAACACTGGCATGAGTCATGGGTTCCCCTTTTACCCAGTGATGCAAAGAAAAGGAGTTTTCCTTTATACACCTAGAAATCTCTCAGTCTCTCCCAATCAATCTGTTTCTCTCTTTTTCGTTTGCATCCTTTTTCTCAAGGGTCCATGAACTGGAACAAGTTCTTATCAGTGAGCATCTGCTTCTCTTTCTGAGATTAGATCCTGTCCTTATCTTCCCTCCTTTCCAAAGGATAATCCAATAATTTAGCACTAACCCAGCTCAGGCAGATTTTGAGAGCAGGGGCACATATTTATCCTCCCGAACAGAATCACTGAGAACCATGCCAATCCTGAGGCTTATCCTGGACTCCCTTTCAAGGCACACTCTGAGGAGGTTCTTTTTGATGTCCCTCTGCCTTATGAAGTCACCCCAAGACTAACAAGACATATAGTAACCATTTCCTGGGTATCTGGACACATAAGAAATGCAAAGAAATTCAAGGAGACGTTAAAAACATCAGCATCCAACTCAACCACTTGAGGTACCAATGATACCAAAGGCTGTCTCATAAAAACAAGTGTGCTTGCCCAGAGCTCCAAGGCATAATTATAATTAGCCTTGCTCTGAAAACTTCCAGAAAGGCCAAAACCTACTGCACACATCTTCTCAGCCAAGAGACAGATGTAGGGTGAGCATTTTCACTGAGCATCTTCACAACAGAAGCAACTTCCTGATAAATGTTCCCTCTGCCCAAAGCATTTACTGTCAAAAGACAGAACAAAAAACCCTGAGGACTGCTCAGTATTTCTCTAAACACCACCATTTGCATCCTCATTCTCACAAATCTGGTCACAACTGAGTAGCATTTTATTATTCCATCTTCACTTTCAAAAAAAACCCAGCTTATATTTATGTAAACAGACATATATTATGTGGAAATTTTGTATCATTTCTATAAGCAGATCTATAGAAAAAGGTAACTCCAAAAGCAAATACAAGCAAGGCAAAATGATGTCATTAAAAACTAGGGCCTCTCAATTAGAAAGGGAGATTTGTGCACGTGTGAATACTCAGTCATGTCAGACTCTTTGCGACCACATGGACTGTGGCCCACCTGTCCAAAGCTCCTCTGTCCAAGGGATTCTCCAGGCAAGAATACTGAAGTGGATTGCCATTTCCTTTTCCTGGGTAATCTTCCAGACCCAGGGACTGAACCTGTGTCTCCGGCATTGGCAGGCAGATTCTTTACCACTGCTCTACCTAAGCAGCAGAAAGGGAGATTAGCAAATGTTAAAGGGTATTAAACACATATTAGCACCTAGAATTAAGAGGAACAGGGGAAAGGATTGAATTTGAATGGAGGCAGGAACTCCAGGGAGAAGACAAAAAAAGCCTAGGGGCTTTATTTCAATCTCATCTTTACTACCAGAGATATGTGCATAACACAGTTTACTGCAGACTTCCTCTCATCCAGGGGATCCCCCCAACAGAGGGATGGAACCTGTGTTGCCTCTCTTTTGTCTCCTGCATTGGCAGGCGGATCCTGACACTAGGGCCAAGTGCTTCAATCCCTGGGGTCGGGAAGATCCCCTGAAGGAAGGCATGGCAAAGGAGCCTGGTGGACCTGCATTTCCTGGATTAAAAAACCTACAGTCCATAGGGTCGCAAAGAGTTGGACACAACTGAAGCCACTTAGCAGGCACACTAGCTTTTGAGAGGTTAAACAGGTGACACACAATGGTACTCCAAAACACCCTCAAGGTAGTTCCTATCCAGCAAGGTCAGTCAGCACACCAGGCAGCAGGAGGACCCAGAACTGCAAGTGTGAATGGGAAGGAAAAGAATTTTAACAAGACACAAAAAAAACAGCAAGTTCTTACTTCTGCAAGACTGATGATCTTCAGCAGCTCAAGGTCACACCAAAGTGGTAAATCCCTGAGTGATGGTGCCTGCTTCTGGAGTTCAAAGGAAGGTTTTTTTCCCCAGCCATAGAAATCTCTGCCACCTTACACAATACAGCAATGTCTCCATCTTGTGATTAAAACAGAAAGAGTGAAGCATGGAGATAATGACCATTGGAGTAGGGTATGACTAAATCCCATCCCTGCCACTTTCTGGCCTCAGCTCATCTGCAAATGCGATAACCTGTTTAAGGTTATCTTGAGGATCAAATGAGGCAATGTACATACAATGTCTGGTCCAATACCAGGTACACAATTGTTTCTCCTTAAAGTCCAGGAAATTTATTGCTTCTTTTCTAAACCCAGGAAATCAAAATTAACTTAGCATTTACTTTATGGCATGTACTAAGTGACTTATATGTTGTGTCCTGTTCTACATGCTAGACATGTACTGATGCATTTAATCTCACAAATCCCTGAAGTAGGCACCATTATTATTTCTGTTTTGCAGATGAGAACACAGAGGCAACAAAGAGGTTTGGTAACTTACCTGAGGTCACAGGGTTCAAACAGAGGAGCCAGGATTCAAACTCAAGCCCACACTCCAAACCACACTCATGCCATGATGCCTCTGAAATGCCAGAGGTATCACTAACAGAGCCTCAAATGATGAACCGGGAGACAGCGATGTAATAAAACAAGTATAGTAAAATGTTTAGGGCAGAATCTATTAGCAGACATAGGAGTGTTCACTATAAAATTTTTATAACTTTGCTAGATGTTTAGAATTTCTCATAATAAAATTCTGGAAGGAGAGTGAGGATGAGCCCAGGATGTTGTTTCCTGCTCAAAAATGGAAGAACACTGAAAAAAAGGATTTGCCAATGATGTCATGGTGAAAGGATTTTTTTTAATCCCTTTTTCTTAAGTGTCCCCATTAAATTCCAGAGGCCACAGAATCAAGTTACAGGTAACCCCAAATGGGATGGAAGGCTGGAAAACAGAGGAGCTGGGGGGATGGAAACCTTGGTCTTCTGCCAGCTTAGCTAGAGAAACCATTTCTCCACTGAAAGCGTTAATGGAGATGCCAGGCCAAAGCAGTCATCTGGAAATTGTTTCTTGACACTGTACATGCAAACAAGACACAACTTCGTCTGAAAGGGCAAAGAATGCAGTGGTCCAACCATGCCTATCTTTAAGTACTGGCAAGCACCCAAGACAAGTGAACAGATTTGGACTTTCAGGGTGCTAGCGACGAATACCAGCTCTTAAAAGCTTCCCAAAGGAATGTAGAGAGAAGAGTGAGGAAAGGGATTTCACACCGATGAGGCTGAGCCAGCAAATGCAGAAGAGGGCTACTGGCCGGCGGCATTGCCTACCCTGCCAGGAAGGAAACTGGGGCAGTGTGCTCACAAAGGGGACAGGTTTGTGTCTTTCATGAAAGCTCCTGCAATTTGTGTTCTACAGACTTCAATAACATAAACTCTTTCATTGAAGGCTTCTCAACTTTTAGACTGGGTTTGGGGGCAGGAAGGAAAGTTGGAGAGGGAAACAGGGTGGTAAAGATTATAATGAAGTAAAAGGACGAAATTTTAGGCACGTCCATAAACAGGGTAAGGTAGAAAACGGTGCATCTTTTTAAAAGGCAATCTGGCAATATGTCATAGAAATAGAAAATGTACTTACCTTTTGAACCAGAATATCCACTACTAGGATTTTATTACAAATATAATTATATCTGCATAAAGATTAAGATACAAGAGTGTATTGTTCATTACAGGATTTATAAAACCCAAAGGCTGGAGAGGACTGTAATGCACATTAGCGGGAGACTGGTTCAATAAATTATGTATGGAACACTGACAGGAGGGTGAACTCCAAGTCAATGAAAAGAATTTCAGTACTGATGGGAAAACAGCTCTAAGACAAAGTTGTAAATATTAACTGAAAACAATAAGGAACAGAACATAAAAAATTACATAGAGTTTACATATGCATATGTATTTATGTAACACACATACATATATATAAATTTTCTTTTCTATATATTTTTCTACATATTCTTATTAAAGAAAGATTTACAATATTGTGTTAATTTCTCCTGTACAGCAAAGTGATAAATGGGAAAAAAGGACGCATATGTCTAATTAACTGCTGTTGATTAAAATATCCAGGACAAAATGTGTCACTTCCATGGGCATTCTGCCATGGATTTTTTCAGGGATAAAATCAAAGTATATTAGGGGCTATCAATTTTGGGAAATCATGTTAATTCATACAGTTTCCAAGTGATTAAAATTAAAGTTTTCTTCAAAAATCACAGGTACTGGGATATCCCTGGCGGTCCTGTGGTTAAGACTCTGCACTTTACATGCAAGGAGCGTGAGTTTAACCCCTAGTCAGGGAACTAAAATCCTACATGCCTTGCAGCATGTCCAAAAAAAAAAAAATTCATAGGTCCTCCGTAAAGTACATATGGGCTTTCCTGGTGGCTCAGATGGTAAAGAATACACCTGCAATGCAAGAGACCCAGGTTCAATCCTGGGTGAGGAAGATCCCCTGGAGAAGAGAATGACAACCTACAGCAGTCTTCTTGCCTGGAAAATCCCATGGACAGAGGAGCTTAGTGGGCTACAGTCCATGGGGTCTCAAAGAGTCAGACACGACTGAGCGTCTAACATTTTCACTAAGTATATACAGGCCTTTCAGTTCATACAGGTGATATAAGACAGAAAATCCTCAGGTGCTACCACTGCCTGCTGAGTTGATAAAATCTTAAAAAAGCATTTTACCTATCTGACAAGTAGGGCTAAAGATTATCACCAACCCAAAGGCCACTAGTAAAGTATGATGAGGTCCCATGGTTTGTTTATGTAAAATAATACTTTATTGGAATCAGATACACCATTTGGAATGTAGTTAAAACATCTCCATGAGATTACTGCACTGAATGCCTACTCTGTGTAGACATAAAGTGAGAGAGTATCAGTCGCTCAGTCCGACTCTGCCACCTTATGGACTGTAGCCCACCAGGCTCCTCTGTCTATGGGATTTTGAGTGGGGTGCCATGGCCTCCTCCAGGAGGTCTTCCCAACTCAGAGACGGAACCCAGGTCTCCTACAACTGCAGACAGATTCTTTATCCTCTGAGCCAGTTTACAAAGGGTGGAACTAAGATAAGGAACTTCTAAATAACTTACCTTACTAGGTACATGCAGCAAAAGGCTAAAAACCCAACTCAAAAGAATTCAGGTGAAAGAGGAAAGTTTTATAACACTGAGGTCCTATACAGAACCCTAACAAAGGAAAGAGGCTGGTCTCAGAAACAAGGGAACTGGATCCTGGTCAGTCTACATCTCTGTGGCTGCATTCTCTCTCAGTGACACCAGCTTCTTCTACATGCCAGAAAACATGTCTCTCAGAAGTCAGTTATCATCTGTAAATAGTTCACCAGGAGCAGAAACATATCTCTATTTCATTTGGAATTATTAGCATTTGGGGCCATATACTTTTGTGGTGCAGGGACCGCCCTGTGTATTTTAAGAGGTTTATCAGCATCCCTGGCCTCCACCCTTTAGATTAGTTGCCAGTAGCACCTCCCTCTCCCTGCAGCTGTGACAATCAAAACTCTTGCCAAACACTGCCAAATGCCTCCTTCGGGTAAAATTATCACTGACCTAGAAAAATCTAAATTATTTGGTCAGTTTACTTTCCGAAATGCTGAGGAAGGGCTCTGATTGGCTAAGTGGTTGCTCAGATCTGGAAAATAAAATATGGCCATCTTGCACACAGAAGGTGACTTTGACAGGTCTGTGGTTTAGAAGAAGAAAAGTTTAGAGAAGGAGAGAGTTGTTGTATTTCTGCATCATTCAATACAGTACTCACTAACCACATGTGGCTATTAATCCTTTGAAACGCAGTTACTGCAAGTGAAGAAACACATTTTAAAATTTTGTTTCACTTTGATTTATATTTAAATAGCCACATGTAACTATTGGCTACCAAATAGGAGAGCACAACTTCATTTAGTGAGAAATTTTACAGTGCTTGAGGAAAACTGCTGGCACATACTACTGCTTAATGTTTGTTGAATTAATGACTAAATGAATGAACAAGAATGAACACAGGATCTGGAGTGGAAAGGATTATTAGGCAAAGTCAAATGACTCCAGCCATAGGGAAAATGGAAAATCAGTGACAAAGAATCAGAAAAATGAAATTAATCCAAGTATCCACTGAAAGATGATTAGATAAACAAAATATGATATGTGTATATTATTCAGCCAGAAAAAGAAAATTTGACACATGCTACCACATGCATGAATCTTGAAGACATTATGCCAAGTAAAATAAGCCAGACACAAAATAACAAATAGTAGATGATTTTACTTACATGAGGTTCCTAGAATTATCAAATTCATACAGGCATTATATAGAAGGGAAGTTGCTAGGGGCTGGGGGAAAGAAGAAATGGGGTGCTGGTGTTTAATGGGCATAGACTTTCACTTGGGGAAGATGAAAAGTTCTGGGTGATAGTGATGGCTGCACAAAAACATGAATGTAGTTAATGTCACATAAAGAACTATGGATTTACATATGTGCTGTGCTGAGCCACTCAGTCGCGTCCAACTCTGTGACCCCATGGACTGTAGCCCATCAGGCTCCTCTATCCATGGTGATTCTCCAGGTAAGAATACTGGAGTGGGTGGCCATGGCCCTCTCCAGGGGATCTCCCCAACCCAAGGATGGAACCCAGGTCTCCTACATTGCAGGAGTATTCTTTACCAGCTGAGCCACCAGGGAAGCCCAACAATACAGGAGGGGGTAGCGTATCCCTTCTCCAGCGGAACTTCCCAACCCAGGAATTGAACTGAGGTCTCCTGCATTGCAGGTGGATTTCTTACCAGTTGAGCTACCCAGGAAGCCCAGATTTATGTATATTTTACCGCAAAAAAAGAGAAAGAGAAGGAGGGAGGACAGATGGATGGATGGACCTACAAAGCCTAACAGAGTATGGTGGACTAAACCATGCCTCATGATTCTTCATGCTATCTCTGCATAAAAAGTAGACATCCATGCCCTGTCCCCTGTAAATTTTTAGTTTTCTTTTTTCTGATATGGATAGAGTATATTTCCCTGCACCATTAATGTTGGATCTGACCACACAATCTGCTTTGGGCAGGATGACAAGACACAAACAGAGGTTTCCAAGTACTTTGCAGTCTGGTTTGCCTTCTCACACTCTACTGATGCACCATCAGAAGAAAATGCCAGAGTAGCTACTAGTCAGAGAAAGAGAAAATAAACAGAACAGATCCAAACCCAACTCCCTTCTCTGAAGCCAAGATCTGTTAACCCACAGCCTAACTTAAAGCCACTTCACCAACCTGTGACCCAAAGAAAGACATGTTATTATTGCAGGCTATGGGGTATGTGAGCAGTTTGTTACACAGCATGTTCATACCAAAAGCTACCTAATACAAAGAGTTTTAGTGGTCATGGTTTTACCACCAAGAGAATCATCAATGAGTACCTGCCACAAGTATCTTAGGAGGAGTTGCATTCTAGAATTATACATGTATAGGTCATTTTAAATATAATGCCCTGAACCATAAACTTTTATGAATTATTTAGAAGGCCCACTAGGCCTCAGAGTTTTGAACAAGGTGAGTCCAATGTAGAACTGTGCTTCATTCCTTAAGGGCCTGTGGCTTATAATCTTAAGTGGTGTTAAATCTGAAGAAAACAAATCCTGGCACCTCTCATAATGCATTATCATCCGAGAAGACCATCTGATTCAGGAAGGATCTAATTTGAAATGCTCCCTGAAGCACTGCAAGCTTCATTCAGCACTCTCTTTTCAAAATTTCTCCTTTCAGCAGTCACTGGTAGTCACTCCAAGCTGGCAGCCAACAGATTGCACTATCCAAGACCCTTCACCCAAGGAGGAAATAAAATACACATCCAAGTCAAGCACATGTTTTGATGCAAGTCAAAGAAACCAAACCATGAAAAATTGGAAGGCTCACAGGAGCCCTGTCAACATCCACAAAGATCGGTGAAGCCAACTCCAATGCTCCATCACTTCCACTAACACAGAGATGCCTTCCTGCATCTTGCTGGGAGGAAGTTTTTCGGTTTCTTGCCTGATGCACTTTCCTGGGCTTTCAAGAGCTCCACCTCTATTCCAGCCTCCCTTCACCTCTACACCAAGTGCCAGAAGGAGGAAGAATGGTTTGGATTTTTTTCTCCAAGAGGCAAACTTCTAATGCTTCTTTCTATGCCCCAAGCTCACCCTTGGGCATATTCAATAATCACACTGCACCAATTCAAGAAGAAGCAGAAGAAAAATTGAAGGGCAACTGGAAAAAGATTCGATCGGGGGATAAGAGGAACAGTACCTAGGAGAAGACTGATTCTAGAGTACAAGAGAGAATGCAGAAAGACAAAGTTTTCTCACACTCACCCCCTTCATCCTCACAGCCTCTAGCAGGTCCCAAATTCTGTCACATCACATGGCAAAGCAGCACCCACTTCTTATTTGGAAAACCACCAGGGACACAAGACAGCCGGGAGGAGAAACACACTAGCAGCAGAGGAAAAACTGGAAAGGAGAAAACTATTATAAGAGGAATTTGTGACACAAAGCATATTGTTTTAAATTCAAAACATCAACTAGTGTTTAAAAAAAAAGGACAAAATAGAAATACTTTAGAAAGATGTTTACCAAAAGATGAAATTTCGCTGACTAATTTATTTTTCTATTTTTATTTTTAGAAGTTTTTTGGTTTTTAGTTGGGTGGGAAGGGGGTTTGCTGGCAATTTTAAATATTTCCTGATGTATTAATGTTCCATTGCAGGGCGAAACTAAGATGGCGGAGGAATAGGACGGGGAGAACACTCTCTCCCCAATAAATATACCAAAAGAACTTTTAAAGGCCGAGCAAACTCCAAAAAACAGGAACTGAATGCTGGCAGAGGACATCGGGCATCTGGAGAGGCGACCCAGTGCCAACGTGAGGAGGGAGGAAAATGGAAGAAAGAAGATAAAATTGCTTCAAAAACAGCTGCTTAATGTCAAAAGAGAAAGGCAAGCTGAAGTACAGAATCAAAATGAATACATTGCTCACCTCAAGGACCAGTTGCAAGAGATGAAGGCAAAAACCAACATGGAAAATCGCTATATGAAGAGAAACACAGAACTACAGATTTCCCAGACCCAGAAAAAATGTAGCAAAACAGAAGAGCTCTTGCTGGAAGAGATTGAGAAAATACGGCTGAAAACTGAAGAAGAGAACCGGATTCATGCAGAGATTGAAATGTTCCTTAGAAAGGAGCAGCAGGCAAATAGACCTGCCATATGACCCGGCAATCCCACTGCTGGGCATATACACCGAGGAAACCAGAATTGAAAGAGCCACGTGTACCCCAATGTTCATCGCTGCATTGTTTACAATAGCCAGGACATGGAAGCAACCTAGATGCCCATCAACTGACGAATGGATAAGAAAGCTGTGGTATATATACACAATGGAATATTACTCAGCATTAAAAAAAAATTCATTTGAAGCAATTCTACTCAGATGGACAAAACTGGAGCCCATTATCCAGAGTGAAGTAAGCCAGAAGCAAAAACAACAATACAGTATATTAACACATATATATGGAATTTAGAAAGACAGTAATGAGAACCCAACATGGGAGACAACAAAAGGAACGCAGATGTATAGAATAGACTTGTGGACTTTGTGGATGAGGGTAAGGGTGGGATGAGATGGGAGAAGGGCATTGAAGCATGTTAATTGTCATGTGTCTAATCAATCGCCAGCCCAGGATTGATGCTCGGGACTGGTGCAGCGAGATTTCCCGGGGGGGAGGTAGGAGGGAGGGGGGACCCGGAGGGGAAGCATATGTAAACCCATGGTGATATCATGACAATGTATGGCAAAAACAATAATAAAAAAAAAAAAAAAAAAGAAAGGAGCAGCAGAAGCTTGAGGAGAAGCTAGAGTTCTGGATGGAGAAATTTGATAAGGACACAGAAATGAAACAGAATGAACTAAATGCCCTCAAATCGGCTAAGGCCAGTGACTTAGCACACCTTCAAGAACTTGCAAAGACGATAAGGGAATATGAACAAGTCATCATTGAAGATCGTATAGAAAAGGAGAAGACCCGGAAGAAGAGAGAACAGGATGACTTGGAATTGAAGAGCATCATAAAGCTCCAGGCCTGGTGGCGAGGCACTGTGGTGCGGAGAGAAATTGGTGGTTTCAAAATGCCTAAGGACAAAGATGACAGCAAGGATGTAAAAGGAAAAGGGAAAGAGAAGGACAAGAGGAGAGGCAAGAAGTGACCAAGTTATCTTTTCTGTTGGTGCTCTGGAGATGGCGAGGAGGACCTAAAGGGAATAAGAAATACCTTTTACCATCGCAGATTAACTCATCTATGGGTTTCGTATTTGGATACTCCTAGGTGAGGCTTGGTTATACCAGGTCACTTTGCCTGCTATACTAGTTTTCAAACCCTGAATTAGTATTATACTGTGATTTAGGGCTTCTTTATAACTTGAAATAAAAACAAAAAAAACTGCTAAAAAAAAAAAAAAAAAGTTCCATTGCCCTATGTGTATGTCATATGCGTATACATTTCTTTTTTTATTTAAATTGTAAATTAACTAAAAGTATTCCTCATAATTCAGTTTTTATTATGTAACTTCCTGGGTAGTCAGCACCATATGACCTTCTCTTGGCTGGAACCATTTTGTCCCTTAATTTTTATTTGAAGTTTCTAGCCAGCCTAAAATCTCATGTATTCCTCCCAAAATCATTGCTAATTATGAGGAGGATGATGATGATGAAGAGGGGAAGAAAGGGAAAAGAAGAGCAACCCTATATTAAACTATTAACAGTCAACCTTTATTAAACACATATATATATGCATTTACTCAATCCTCAGAACAACATAATAGTATGCTAATATTTATATATAGGAATTAGCATATACATATATGCTAATTTTATATATGGGAAAATATGCTAAAAAATGCTTAGGCGTCTGACTTAAGTCATATACTTGGTAAATAGTGGTGCTTGGATTAAAGCCAGGGCCAATTAATTCCAGTCCTTATCTCAGAACACCTTCCCAAGTGCACTGCCCTCCATGTGGGTGACAAACACAGCTTTCTAAAGACAAAAGGTAGGGGGACTTATCCTCCTCCAGGAGACATTAGTCAACTCATCTCAGCCTCCTCTGTTAACAGTGATAAAAACTTAATGAGACAGGTTTTCATAAGAACTCTAATCTGCTATGTTTCTTTCTCTTTTTTCCCCCAACTTCAGCATCTTCATGAAGAGTTCCTTTAGGCTGCACAGGACTTAATAAAAAAACCTCCATTTACAGTTCTGACTATTACAGCCTCCAGGATATTCTGATACAAATTTGACCAAATCATGCTTTAAGGGCTCTGCTTACACATAAGAAAAAAAAAAAAAAAAAACAGGACAACTGAGGGTGTCCTGCAAAAACTATAAACTCCTGAAACATGTAGCATGGACTGTGTATCAGTAAACAAGCATATACATCTATGTGGAACAGAGTAGCGAAGATCTTGAGACCTGAGCTTGAAAGTCACCTCCAACCCTTACTGATTTTTGGACTCCGTGGTGATTAATTGTTCTAAATCTTAGTTTCATATCCACAAAATAGGAATAATAATTATAATACATTTTGAGGACTAACAGAAAATATGTAAATAAATTGATTAGCACAGAATCTTCCATAGAGAAAGCACTCCAATCAATATTAATAGTATTATTATTAAGTATTAATTGGAGCTTTCCAGGTTGGCTCAGTGGTAAAGGATCCGCCTGTCAATGTGGGAGACAGAGGCTTGATCCCTGAATCTTCCATGCTCTGGAGGAAGAAATGACAACCCACTCCAGTACTCTTGTCTAGAGAATTCCATAGATAGGGGAGCCTGGCAGGCTGCAGTCCATGGGGTCTCAAAGAGTCAGATATGACAGAGCATGCACCTGTTAGGTAGTTAGAATAGGAAACAGGAGTCCAAAATGGAGTTGGCTAGAAGACAAGGAAGGGAAGGTCTGCGGACCTGAGTGAGAACTTCAGGTAGAACAGCACCCCATCTAAGCCCAATTTGCAAAGGCCGGGCGAGGGGGCAGAAAAAAACATATAAAAGAGGAGCCAAAGCGCTCGTTCTCTCTCAGCCCCCACCCCACACTCGAAGATGGACTCTCCCTCTCTCCCCCACAGTGTTCTTCTCTTCACGGCTTTGGATCGGCATGCCCTCACACTTCGAGGATGGATTCTCCTGCTATCATCTTCTAAATAAAATAGAGCTGTAACACTGAGCTGTAACACTGATTTATTTAAGAGCTATAACACAGTCTGTCCAAGACCCCAGAGCTGTGGACCGCCGAGGATTTCAGTGTCTGTCACTCCAAATCTTTGTTGTGACAAGACAAGAACCAAGGAACATACCCTCGCGTGACATCTACACTCGCATGACACACCCATGCATTAATTTGGTTCAAATCACATTTTCTTCCTGAAATTCCTTAGTAACTTTTTAATCTTTGGACCCATTCATATAATCAGGGGAAAACTATAAACAATGAATATCAAGAATTCAATCAAAGCATTATATACAACTTATAAATACTGATGCCATATACTCTGCATTAATTTCATCTAAAATTCATTTTTATAATGTAAACCAAGTAAGATTTAAAGTAATGTTTATTATGGGCTTCCCAGGTGACACTGAAAGAATCTGCGTGCCAATGCAGGAGATGTAAAGACTAGGGTTCAATCCCTGGGTCAGAAAGATCCCCTGGAGGAGGAAAGAGTAACCCATTCAGGATTCTTGCCTGGGAAATCCCATGGACATAGGAGCCTGGAAAACTACAGTCCATGGGGTCACACAAAGTAGGAAAGGACTAAACTGACTTTGCATGCAATGTTTATTGTTACCTGTTTTGAGTACCATAAAGAATAAAAAAAGAAAGAAAAACAAGAATTTCCTTTAAAAATTTATTCACTTTTTAAAGTCATATTTAATTCTACTTTAAAAAACAATTAATCCTAGGAAAGTGGAAAGGTAGTATTCCACTCTGATTTAATGAGGAAAACTAGATATTTTTACTCCTTGAGAACATTGATTGTGGCATTCACTTCAGATTTCTAATCATTGAATACAGTTCATAGGACAGAGTAAGTCCTCAAATATTTGTTGAAAGCAGAGAGTTGGACGGATGGATAAATGTATGGATAAAGTAGGTGGAATGGGTGGGTGGGGTGGGTGGATGGATGGATGAATGGATGTGTAGATGCATGGGTAGATAAACTAACCAATCTTATATTACTAGACTGTATTTGTTTTCTATTCGTGTATAACAAATTACCCCCAAATGCACTGGCTTCAAACAACAATATTTTATTATCTCACATTTTCTGTGGGTCAGGAAACCAGAAATGGCTTAGTTGGGTGGTTCTGGGTTAGGATGTCTCACAGTCTTGGAGTCAAAACATTAATAGGACTGCAGTCATCTACAGCTTGACTGGGTCTAGAGATACTCTTCCAAGCTTGTGCATATGTCGGTTTGCATGTTCCTCTCCACAGGGTTGCTCACAATGTGGATTTCCCCAGAGTGAGGGATCCCAAGAGAGAGGGAAAGAGAAAAAATGCTGAGGAAAGAAGGCAGGCTTTTAAGATGCACCATCGCTTCTGCCAGGGGTCACACAGGCCAGTCCTGCACAACGGTGTGAATACCTGGAATCATGGAGGGACGTTCTAAAGGCTGTAAAGTTTGAAATCATCAACTCTTCTAAATCTCTGAGCCAAGCTCAGACACTGACAAAGTAGCACAGCATCAGAGGCAGATTTCTTTTTGTAGAGTAGCAAAAGCTTATACAAAGCATTCATATTATGTTAGAAAACCAAAAAGGGAATTACCTATAAGGAGGAAAAAGTAACCATCTATGAGCAATGTCAACTTTAATTTTCTTCCTGATCCAAAAATGACTGAAATACTCCTGCTATCTAATTCTCAACTCATGGCAATAGTGGTTTTCACTCAAAAAATTCAAAACTTAACTCAGCAAACACATCAATGCCAAAAAGGCAAATCTCTAAAATTACATCTCGCTCTCTGTGGAACACAGGTTAGATATAAATGAAGAAACAATCTAGACCACAAAACGAGCTGTCATTTTGAGCCAAATGTAAACAAATTACATTTTAAGTAAGGTATAAAATAGAAGGAAACACTTTTCTAGAATGCCTTATTACCCAAATCTGAATTGGAAGACTGTTTTTACATCACCAAAAGCTTTGCACCAGCTTCCTTCTATTTCTTTGTCTATAATCAGATGTCACTCAGACTTGAACTAAAATAAAGTCATAACTGACAGATGTTGAATCTTGTTTTTGAGCTCTTCTTCCGTGACTGGATCAAGCCTCTGAGTATCCTTATGTGGCACATTCTTCCTCTTTTTAAATGCTTCCAGAGGATGGTGGCAGTGGCCAGCATACATTAATACAAAGTACTTTAAACCTTTTTTTTTTCCTCCCCCTCTGGATCTGGAATTAAGAAGAAACAAACGCCAGGCTGAACTCCATTTTATTGCTGAATGATGGAGACGGTCTCTCTCCCAAAGGACAGTCTTTATGGCTGCTTCCTATTGTGGTACATTCAAAACAGCCCTTTGAAAATATATCATCAATATTCTGGAGTTCCCAGATGACACAGTGGTAAAGAATCCACCTGCCAATGCAGAAGACGCAAGAGACGCGGGTCCAGTCCCTGGGTCGGGAAGATCCCCTGGAGGAAGACATGGCAGCCCACTCCAGTATTCTTGCCAGGAAAATTTCCATGAACAGAGGAGCCCATGGCCTACAGCCCATGGAGTTGCTAAGATTCAGATGCAACTGAGCAACTAAGCACACACACACACATACATCAAAGTTGTATTGCAAATGCCAAAAAAGCCAAAAGCATTTGGTAACCTCAATTGTGTGGGTTGTAACCCCTTGCTGCCCCTTCCAGTTCAGCCCAAATATGACCCTAGATGATACTGTAAAACCTGCTGAGTAGTAGGATATTTATAAGTAAACTGAATTATCACCAACACCTTCAAATAATGGAAATTATTGTTTATGACTATTCTTCAAACAAAATGAGGAAGGTTAAAACACAGGCCATGCACAATGTAACCATAAAATTTTCTTCAGATCTCTCAGAGAGAAAAAGACAAATAATATATGATATTACTTAAATGTGGAACTGAAAAAGAATGTTACAAATGAACTTATTTACAAAACAGAAAACATACTCACAGACATAGAAAATAAACTATGGTTACCAAAAGGGAAAAGTGGGGGAGTGAAAAATTAGAAGTATCAGAGTAACAGATACACACTACTATATGTAAAATAGATAAACAAAGGCCTACTATAACAAAGGGAGCTAAATTCAGTGTCTTATAATAATCTATAATGGAAAAAACCAGAAAAATATATACATATGTATATAAACACACACATATCTGCCTGTATGTATGACTGAGTCACTTTGCTGTACACCTGAAACTAACCCAAAAATCAGCTAACTACATACTTCAATTCTTTAAAAAAAAAAAAAAAAGATATAGAAGACATTTCTCACCACTGAGTTTATTGACGGTAAAACACTTTTGATCATGTTCTAGAGTTAATTACTCTTAAATTTGATTCTGTTAGTCTTTTGAACCAAACTCAATTACATACATGAATCAGTCAAAATACACTTAGCTTAAAGGGCAATTAAACCAAGAAAAGGCATTAGAAGTTGTAATATTAAATTGGTAGAAGCTTTATTACCTGCCCTAATTCAGATCACACACTTTCACACCGCTTTGTTTAGAAGCAAAAAAGGCAGAAGGCATTTCAAAAAACACCTTCATTCTCTGTGGTATCTCTTCCAGGTATTTTCAAGCAGAAATCGTTTGAATACATCAAGTTAATAAGAAACGGAAACCACTCCAGCAATCAATCAAATTCTAATTTCAGGAAACCTAAATGTCAATTAAAATAGTTAACCTTGGCCCTTTTTAGTGATGTTCAATACTTATTTATAAAAGATGGTGGTAGCATGGGGTTTCCTTCCACTTAATTTGTGCTTCAAGCATCTCAGCCTTGGAAAGGAGACCAGAGGTCATCATAGACTCTAACCCTTGTGGACCTCTCCTCCACGCAATGATATGCTTCAAAGGTTGTCAACATCACTGCCAGTGTCATAGTCATCTTCAACCTGTGTGCAGCTTCACTTGACTCCATCCTAAGAGCACGCTCTGCTATAGGTTCCAGAGTAGCTTTTCCAAAACCAGGTCAAGATCCTGCTCATTTGGACACCCACCTTACAATACCCTTACAATAAAATCCAAGTCTACCTCCAAGGTCTACAAAGCTCAATGTGAAATGGCCACTACCTCATCTTTGAGTCACACTGGTCTTGCAGGTCTTCCTCAAGCTCACTAGGTTCTTTTCTGTCTCAGGGTCTTTGGTGGTGCTGCTCCTTCTTCCCCTAGATCATCAGAATGTAGACTCCTTAGAATCCAGGTCCTGTCTCAAGTATCAACTTCTCAGATATCAACTTCCCTCCCCAACCAATTGAACTAATATTGCATATCCCATTCTCTCTTATTATTAGCTGTTATTTTTGCCTGCATTTACTCATTAACATGTCTATTGCCTGTCATGTGGGTACACATAAGGCAACAAGCTCTATAATTACAGCAGTTGATAAAAAAAACTAAGGCTGATGTTGGATATAAAAATTCATTAGGTTGCCAGGCATAATTCTAAGTACCTTAGTTCTCTCAACAACTAGATAAGGCAACTAATACTTTTATCCTCATTTCACAAATAGGAACACGAAACACACTGAGGTTAAACACACAGCTACTCAGGGATAAAACTAGGGTTCAAATCCAGAAGTGTGTGGATCCAGAATTCATACTCTTAACCATCACATCCTGCTGCCTTCCTGTCAGAGCAGAGACCTTCTGCATTCTACTCACTGCTGGATGCTGGGAAGAAAAGAGTTAAAAGAAGGGTGCTAATTCATCTCCTACCCCATCACCTCAAATACTGCCAGCCTCCACCAGTGCACTCAGCTTCTTCATTGCCAGGTACAATCTGAAATAATATAACATGGGTGACTCAGCGATAAATTTCTTCAATCACAGGGCAACAATTTTAAGTATCCAGAGAGCATCTCTTTCTTCATCCAAAGGGCCTAAACAGCTACTCAACTCACTCATTTTTTTTTTAATTCCAGAAAAAAAAGAGTTTTAGAGAGAACATCCAGGTTTTCGTGTATTGTTGTTTTTTGTTTCTGCCTCAGTCAACTTACAGAGACTTCAAAATCTCTGAAACAATAAATAAGAATTGAACATTAAAAACCCAGTCCAATTTTTTTTACAGTAATTTCTCAAACAAGGCACAACCTCAGCCTACAAGGCCTTGCTGCTCCTCTAGCTCCTATGTGAACTACAGTATTTCTGTCTTCAAGGCATCACATCCCCAGGGCTGGGAACTAAGTAGCCTGCTGCTTAATCAAAATGCCATCCAACAAAACCTTCCTAGCAGTTAACTATGGTTTCCTTCAGGAGCACTTGGCTGGAAGCTCATTGGATGTGTGGTTTCAGCTACTGGTACTCTTCAGGGCTGTGCTATTTTTCCTCAAAGCAGTGTAACCCAGTAACCCCAAGGAACCCTGATTAGATTCTTTGGGGACGTGCTTATAGAACTCTTTCTTAGCTCTCTCACTTGAGGGAACTGAATGGCAGAATTCTGTTTTACTACAAAAAATACTCAGGGACATATGAATAACAATTGAAGCCTCTTCCGGAATCTTGTCTCTCCCTGGAACTGGAAATTATGCTTCAATTCTCTAAAGAACAGCTGCATTGATACACTTGGAGATAAGGGGTCCAAAAGAGATCTTTATGAGTGAATATTTTATGCAATAATAGGACATACTGATTACTCCAGTGTCTGGGGACTCCATCATTCAGGTGCTTCTAGTGGTAGTTTAGTTATTAAGTCATGTCCCGCTCTTCCAACCCCATGGACTGTAGCCTGACAGGCTCCTCTGTCCACAGGATTTCCTAGGCAAGAATACTGGAGTGGGTTGCCATTTCCTTCTTCAAGGGATCTTCCCAACTCTATGGAGTAACTGCTTAAATCTTAAGCTTCATGTGTCAGTGGATTTACTCATCTCTGTTATGTCATTTGATTTAATCCTCATAACAACCCTATGAGGCAGGTATTGTTATCATCTCCATTTTACTGAAGACAAGTTATATAACTTGTCCAAGGCTGCAGGGAGTCCAAGGGCTTCCCTCCTAAAGGAGCCAGAGGGGAATGTGTAGCTGTACTGGTATCTCTTGACAAGTAAGCTTGAAACCCCTTTCTGCACTGCACTGCCTACCTTCGCTTAAAGGAAAGGATACCAAGGAATACAACATAAGCCTCAACGTATCAGCCCAAAAATAGCTTGAAATAGCTTCTGCTGGACTATCACAAGCTAAACACAAGCAACTTAAGACATCTCCTTAAAAGAATATTTAGACAAACAAGCATCTAAGCTTCTGCAACTCCAATGGATACTTCAAATATGATTTACGTACCACAACAGAAAAACAACCTCAGTTACCTTATCTGAGCCAGAACCAAACTTGCTCCAACCTTGGTAAGGCCATGCACATGCCTTAGAAAATGAAATCAAGGGTGAAAGGATCTGAGATATATGCATTTGCACCTGGGGAACATCAAAACAAGAGCTAATTTTAGAACTGGCTGGCCTGTTCCAAACCCTTTACCTTAATTACACAGTTATACTAGTAGAGCGTAGAGGTTGGCCCTGATTCAGCTGCACACCTCAAGTCATCCATGGATAAAATTAGGATAGGTTGTAAACGTATTTATAGAACCTATGTCTTCAATTGAACCTAAGGATCTCTGCAATTATTGACTCTTCTTCTAAGGTAAGTTGATCTTTTTTTTCTACATTAATTTAATATGGGTAAAATCTAGGACACATCAATAGAAAAAAAATGTCATATTATCATGAATAACACATAGTTTCATTTCATGTGCCAATTCTAATAATCTAACAATTAACTGCAACCACAACTATGTTTGGTGGGAAAAGGTGCCAAAATTGATCAGCTGTGTCTGTCATGGGCTTGGGGAAACGATGACCACATAGACTTAACCCATTTGCTACTCCAATCCTAAACGCTTACCCTTGAGTTGATTATCCAAAAGCCAGTGAAAGGCAGAAATCTATCAACTACGGCAGAAATCTGCAGCATGTAATACATCCTTCTTGACTAATGGTTCTAAACTGAGACACAGTATAGATTCAGAATGGACACTATTTTGTTTTAGTTTTCCATTTTCAGTTCTCTTTGATTTTCGGCAATGCCACTAGCCTTTTCACCTGAACTCACAGATGCAAAAAACTTGAGCCAAATTGGGTCTATCCCAAATCACTGTCTGAAATCATAGTCCCATTGTTCTGAGACAATATGACATTTCCTCCAAAAAGGTGGCTAGTAAATAAACAATCCAATCCTGGAAATGAAGTTTATTTTAGCCTCTCAAAGTACCAGGGGGAAAGGCATGGGATTCACTCCTTTATACAATAATTAATTCCTTTATTCATTCCTTTATACATTCCTGTACTCCCTTCCATGACCTTCAATCCCATTGAACTTTTCAGAATGTGATAAGAATTTTCAGTGAGATTAAGACAGATAGATAGACATTTCAAACTTTTCCCAATTATTTATCACACACATTTCCAATGAAGAAAGAGGATAAATACTGACTTACCAACTAGCTCCAATCAGCCATTGACAATATCCTTGAATATGACAAAAATAATCAGGCTACCAAATAGGCCACTGTGATCATTTTGGCCCTTCTCAGAAAAGGCCAAAGTCAAGAACAAGGTCTCAGTTTAAATGCTATCTTCTGCCAAGTCCTTGACTTGCCACTCCCTATACAGGTGATGTAAAGAACAACTTCTCTCACATGTCCCTGAAACTCTGTGAACTCCATCCAGTACTCAGCATGCTTCTAGTTACATGCTCAGAGTAAGAGAATGGCTATCTAATTCATCATGGAACTCGAGAGGCTAACAGCCTTACAAAAGGCTCACACACATAGTTAATAACTGAGGAAATGGGTTTGCCATCAGTACCAAAAGTGGGTTGCAAGGACTGTTACAAAGAACTGGACTTGGGTAGAACTTAAAAATTACTCCAAAGCAAAACAAAAGTATAATCTCCTCTCCATAATATTAATTTGAAAAAAAAAAAGTCTTAGGTGCCCAATCATATCCAACTCTTTGCAATCCCATGGACTGTAGCCCACCAGGCTCCTCTGTCCATGGAATTCTCCAGGTAGGAATACTGGAGTGGAAAGCCATCCCCTTCTCCAGGGGATCTTCCTGACCCAGGGATCAAACTCTGGTCTCCGGCATTACAGGCAGATTCTTTACCATCTGAGCCACCAGAGAAGTCCCCAATCTCAGAATAAAATGGCATTATCTTTTGAAAAACATATAATGGTCTATTATATTTATATATTTAAAGGGGGGAACGATATAAACATGCAGATTGGCCATGACAATTCCATTAAGCATTCCCACACTGGTATAAACACAACTTTTTTAAAAAAAAATAAATATTAGGTTCAAGCATCCACGAACGCAAAACCACATTTTTCCATTAACCACTAACACACTGCCTTCTAAGGAGGCATTCAGCTCATACTGGACGAATGAGAGAGCAGGTGAATTAAAGAATGATGATAATGATGACCAATAATAACATCAGAAAAGTAATATTAATGACAATGTACTTAGTACTTCCTGGGTGCCAGGTACATTAGATGCATTAACTCATTTAAACCTCCCACTAATTTATACACTGTACTTATGGTAGTTATCATCTGAGGCTGTAATATCACTATTCCTATTTACAAATCTGGAAAACTGAGACACAGAAAGGTTAAGTAACCTGGCAAAGTTACCCAAGAAAGTAGCTGCTCCCAATTAATGTTTCTATCCATTCTAGGAATGCTGAGTGATGGAAAGATGCGGGCATGAGGGAATAATGAGAGGATAATTGGGAGGAAGAAAAGAACACGGGAGGGACAGATAAATGATTTATTTAAAGGACTGGCCACCAAACCCTTCAATTTGATTTTTTTTTAAACATAATATTTATGTAAAAAGAAAATGTACTTAGAGAAAAGCATTCAAATTTGAAATCATGCTATCTAAATCTCGTTGTTAGTGCCAATTCTTTCTTTTTTCTTTTTTTAGCTGTGCCACACTGGCATGCAGGGTCTTAATTCCCTGACCAGGCATTGAGCCAATGCTCCCTGCACTGAAAGCATGGAGTCTTAACCACTGGACTGCCAGGGAAGTCCCGTTCATTCCAATTCTCTTAATCCAAATTCTTTAAGTAAATTTTAAAAGACAGAAAAGCCCAGAGTTGCCATGCTCACCAGTTGTTTTAAAGTCACTTCACAGAGACCTCGGAGAACCACGCTGTACTCTGCATTATTGGGATAAAAGAACTTCGTTTAATTTTCACAACTTCAAAGGGGAACTCGAGTAAACAATGGTCCATAAATCAGGAGTTATTGAAGCAGAAAGCAAGAGGAGAGAAATAAATAATAAGTCTACATTAGAAAGAAAAAGAAGCAAATATTTATGTCAGAAAGCAAACCAGTTCTCCTTTATGAGGTAGCTTGGATTTTTCTTCTTCTCTAAGAAACCCCATGCATTAAAACAGCCATGCTCCTCACTGTTAAAAAACTTTTTTTCTTTTTTAAAAATTTTATAGGCTAGACTGTGCCCTCCCAAGACTATCATGAAGGCTTTTGCAAACTCTTAGTTCCAGGGTCTCTTAGTCACAGGGAGCTTCAAATTTAGTCTTGCAGCATTGTTTCATAGTGAGTTTAGATATATATACATGACTATAATCTACTAACAGGAATGAAATTACATCACTGTCAATACAACTTTACACATGAGCCCCATTACCAGACCACACATCCTCTAAGACACCAGTAATTAATATTTTTTATGAAACCATAACCATATAATAATGGTAGTAACTCCACATGGCATATTAGGTATGCATTAAAAGCACAAATTTATTAGGCATAAATATTTAAAATATACCATCATTTTTATAGCTTGTTTGGCACTTATTCCCTTTATGAATGCACAGTGGAAAGTACCCAAGCGTCTCCCAACCTCTGTCCAGGACAGGAACACACTGAAGTGTGTGACAGTGAGGAGAGAGATAACAGAACAGGGATCTGCCTTCATTCTGGAAGCTGCACCTGTGTAGGAATATCCTGCACAAGATAAGGATCAGGGAGCCTGCCCAAGTTCAGCCCCAGAGATAAGCAGCAGGTGGGAACTGAATTCCAAGCCAATCTCAGGCTGAAGTGCCCACAGAAAACCCCTCCCTAAATCACTAGGCTCTTCTCAGAGCCACTAGGAAAAGGTCAGATGCCCAGGGGCCTAGGCCAAGATGATGGGCTTGTCTTCAGATAAAACCCAGTTGCAGCCAAAACTGCACTGCAGGGAAAATATCAATATTTTATTTTAAGTTACATAATTAAGATGTCCACTCCTACAAAGTCAGAAGGTTCTGCACTGCAGTGCTGTTTTAAGAATTTGAGTTCTGAAGGCAGCCAGAGGTCCCCACTTATAAGACCAGGGGTGAGTGCTGAGCTACATGCAAAAAACATATACACCATCATTTGAGTCTTAGTGTATAAAACATCTCATAGAATATTTACAAGTCTGTAAGGGGATTATGCGCAGTGGGGTTGGGGGAGGCCCAAGGTGGCACAGTAGGAATGCAAGATATTCTTGTCAGGAGAATCTCATGGACAAAGGACATGGGCAGCTCCATGGAACTAGGCTGCACAGCAGGAGGTGGGCAAGGAAGCAAGCTTCATCTGTATTTACAGCCACTCCCCAATTCTCACACTACTGCCTGAGCTCCGCCTCCTGTCAAGTGTAATACCCTTGAATCATCCTGAAATCATTCCTCCATACCCTGTCAGTGGTGCCAAAAAAAGTTGGGGACCACTGTTCTCCAGCTAAGCTATCCAATTACAGGAGCCACCAGCCACACACAGCTACTGAGTTCTTGAAATGAGACTAGTGTACCTATGGAATTAAATGTATTGTTTTATTTGATTTCTATTCATTTAATTGTAATTATTTAAATGTAAATGATATGAACATAGGACAGGGTAAGCTCTTGAGTACACGGATGATCCACGGCTTGGTCAGCACTAGTAAGTAAACTTTCAAACTCTCAGGCCAGTGCTCTTTCCCACAGTATCAAACATCAGGAGTTCTGTGTACAAACTAGTTCTCTGACCTACACCCATCATTTAACCACTGTGAAACTTAGCTATAAACTAAGACAAAATGGTTGGATGGCATCACCGACACAAAACACACAAGTCTGAGCAAACTCTGGGATGGTGACGGACAAGGGAACCTGGCGTGTTGCCTTTCATGGGGTCACAAAGTGTAGGACACGACTTAGCAACTGAACAACGGCAGCAATTCCGTGCTAAATCACAAGGGTTCCCACATGTTATCCTTTAACTCTTCATACACCACGAACTACATTTTTACATCCCATGATAATACAGCTCAGAGAAACTAATTTGCCCAGTGTCACACAGCTTGTAAGTGACAGGAGCCAGAATTCAAAACACTTACCTTCTGACTCCAGCTTACTTAAAGCTGGATTTTACCTGCCAGCACCATTTACTTCTGTCAAATGAAGCTGATGCCTTTCCTGATTACCTCATAAGTGTTATAAGGCTAAAACGAGAACAAGGATCTGAAAATGCACTGAAAATATAAGACAGGTGTAAGTTATTATCTGAATACTTTTTTTTTAAGTTTGAAAAACAAAAATCCTCTCAACTTTTCAGAGCTTATTAATAGGGACTTAGGACATTCCAATCAAAAAAGAAACCTACATCAGTAACTAATGGAAATATTCAGAAGCCTCTCCAAGTCACTCAGATCTCCATTTATCCTGAAACTTAAGGTTTGTGTTTTTGTCTGTAAGATCCAATTTTTTTTTAGCCTATGGCTCCCAGAAGTAAGGAAGGCCAGCTATTTTCAAGATAAAGGTTAAATCAGGCATAATTGAGTTGCTGATAATGTTAGAAACTGTCCTTAAGAAGAGGAGGAATTCATACAGCACCCATAAGCCCACTGGGAGATAGGGAGGGTAGATGTTTCTTTCTACCCACACTCCTGCATCTGAGCCATCATCTGGAACACAGCAAGACTTCTACCACCAGTGTGCAAACATGCTACTTCCAAGAGACTCTACCACAAATGAGGGCAAATCCAGAGCTAACCCACTGCAATAAAAACAAAGTAAACATAATGAGATACAGGGAAAAGGAGTCTAACTTCAAGATACCAAATTCAGACCCAACTACATATTTTATTTTAGTTGTAATTAACAGCCACTGTTCATTTCAAGCACTACGATGAGCCCAGCTGTTCCATTTTGGGGACTATGAACAGTCCGAGAGCAAAAATATAGGGTAGATTCTATAATTATAATTAGCAAGCAGTCATTTTTTTTAAATCACTCACCACTAATGTGAAATATTTTCTCCTCATACTCTTCCTATGCTATTTCCTATCTTTCCCCAGACTTGCTAATTAATAATAGTTGTAAGACATGATACCCTTAATACATTTGATGGCACATTCTTTTTTTTTTTTTTTGGTATTTTTTTTAACTGAAAGAAAATTGCTTCACAATGCTGTGTTGATTTCTGCCGTACCAATGTGAATCAATCATAATTATATATCCTGATGGCACATGTTAAGAATGCATTTTCTCATTTGAACATTACTGAGCTGGGAGATATGCAGGGTATGGATGACTCTCTCTATGTGACTACTGATTTAACTAAAATTCAGAAAGCCATTTACCTACAGTCCTCAAGTTAAAACATGGCAGAACTGAGCCTAGAACCCAAGTTTGCTCACTTTCACTCCAGTATCACCAAACTGTATACCTAAAATGTTCCCTCTGCAGATACTATTCACAGCACTGTAATTATTTCTGTACAATCAGTGAGTCTTGAAAATCACAGTTTTGAGATTAACATAGACATAAAGTAAAATATGAGTTAAAACAGGTCAAGACTAAAGATAGTAAGACTATTTGACCCTATTCTAGGCTAAGTAGTTTTCAATTCCAGCTGCACAACAAACTCACCAGAGATGCTTTTTAGAAAAACATGTTCTACTTGTAACCCATTCTCAGAAATTCAGATTTAACTGATAAAGCTTGGAACATGGAGTTTGTTGGGTTTTTTGTGTGTTTTTTTTTTAATATCTTCCCACATGAATCTAATGTACTTCAGCTAAAAACCTGCTGCTACAGGTCAGAGCTCAGTACCCAAAATATATGGGCAAGGATGGTATGTGAAATGACTTTGTCATTCCAGGCACATTTTGTGTGTGTGTGTTTGTGTGTTAACAGTTGTATGTTCATTTTTATGAATATTTGGAAAACAGTAGTGATCATATAAAACCAAGAATTTTACAGACTTTAACAGACTATCTTGTAAAAAGTTTCTGACCAACAGAAAAATATAAGTGAAAAATAGTATGGGTGGTAGACAGACATAAAAATAAATTAGGAAGGTGGTTCAAGCATGGCTGAAGTCTAGATCTTTGAGGATAAAAGATGGAGGCGGGGAGGGGTCTTGAGAGAAAGGAGACAGGAAAAAGCAGGCACAGGAAGAGGAACCAGCAAGAGGCAGGGAAGAGGCAGAAGGAGTTAACAAGAGTGCACCATGACAAACTGCAGGAAAATGAAGTCAAATTCTCTCGCTCCAAGTACTATAAATACCTGGTAGGTTTTCAGTAAGCATTCCACCTCAGGCAGAAAAAGGAAAAGTTAAAGATTAAGGAGGTTGCTGATGGAAGACCAACATCTAAACCAAATGTTCAAGCTAGTTGCCTTCGAAAGATCCACAAGTCCCTTGAGGAAGGTGCCACCTACTACGGCAGTCTGCCAGAGAATGGCCCTGGAGTAAGAGAGACTCTCCTTATTTAGCTTAAATTTCTAAAACCATCTGAGCACAGCTATCAAGCCATTCTCGGGAACATGCATGCTTCAAGTTTCATTCTTCAAATTCAGTTCCTGCCACGGCGACATATTCCTTTAAGGCAGTCTGCCTCCTCACACGGGGTAAATGATGAGCATGAACTCAGCATAATATAATGTTCCTAAAGTCTACGAACCACTTGCTCAGGGATGGCTCTAGGAAGAGAATTTCAACCATGAAAACTTACTCATCTTCAGTCATATGTGCCAATGGACAGGAGGAGAATTCCGATGGCATACAGACACAGAAACGAGTGAATCACAGTTAGAGAAAATTACCCGTCTAATTCTCTCTCAATCCTTCAAATTTTGGATCTCAGAAGGCCAGAGTTTAGAACTAGAGGGGGTTTTTCCCATCTAACACTGGTTAATCACACCTTTTTTCTTTAACTGGAGGAAAACTGCTTTACACTGTTGTGTTGGTTCTGTGATACAATAGCGCAAATCAGCCCAAATCAGCTAATTATACGTATAACAGCCCCTTCTTGTGCCTTGCTCCCCTCCCTCTTCCCACTCCTCCAGCTCACTCTTTCATGAATGGACAACAGGACTCAGGCCCAGAAGCTTATATTTAAGATGGGTTACATTCATGGCAAACAGTGCAGGTTTCCACGGAAAACTGATATAAAGCTTGCTCCTAAAACACATCTAATTCTTTAAAAGTGAATCAGTTACAGAAAAACAGGTTAATAATCCAATAACAGTATGTGAATAGGGGGGAAATCGTGAAGGTGGTTTCCAAATGACTCATATTTGAGGATTTCTGTTTCATATATGTGTTTTAGTGTTCTCTTTCAATGGCATTATCTGTGTGTCTCTACAGCTTCAGTATATTTATGAGACGTAGGTGTTGGAAATGCAGAACGAGACATCACTTTTTCTTGTTCCCAGGAAACTGAAAAAAATAGCTCGCATGAGCTCATCCGAGCTGATTGTCTCCTAGTCTGCTTCTGATGCAATGAAATTCAAACATATACCAACCACTACTACACTGAAGACTTTAACCAACCAAAGATATTTTTTGGTGTACATTCTTTTCTTGCTTAGATTCCTCCCTAAATCTCATGTTGATATTAGTTAAAAAATAAATAAATAAATCCCAAAGCCATGAGAAAAAAAGTGTGCAGGATGATAGCACAGAAGTGTTTAGGTGCCAGAGAGATGCAGAGTTTGATCATGGGCAATCAAATTCCTGGCGGTTCAGGTGGTAAAGTGTCTGCCTGCAGTGCGGGAGACCTGGGTTCGATCTCTGGATCAGGAAGAGCCTCTCAAGAAGAAAATGGTAACCCACTCCAGTACCTTTGCCTGGAAAATCCCATGGACAGAGGAGCCTGGTAGGCTACAATCCATGGGGTCGCAAAGGGTCAGACACAACTGAGCAACTTCATTGTAACTTTCACAGTCAAATTAATCTCCTCAAACCTCCACATTTTCCCGAAGCTGTAAGATGATGAAATGAAGTAATGCACAAAAGATGGATCGTGTACTAACTGACACATAATAGGTGTTTCATAAATGTCAGCTTGCTTTCCCTTTCTTTAAAAGGAAAAAAAAAAAAAAAAAGCCAGTTATAGAGTTAAGGAATCAGGACCTCACCAATGTCCTGACACAGACATTCAGCCCATAAATAATTTAGGACAAGTAGTTTGCTCTCCTTCCTCAGATCCCTGAGTGATATCCTCCATTCTCTGTAATAAAAATACACAGATTGAATGCAGTTTGTACTGAGCCAAAAACAGACCAAAGTTAATTGTGACCAAAGTTAATTGTCAATTAACAGTGTCTCCTGTCTGCCTTTATATCAGCACTTTTAGTTTAATGTTCATCATTTTGCCTTCCCTTCAGTACCAGGCCCATCTAATCAAAACTCTCCAATTCTCCTCCCATCACATGTTCAATGGGCCAAGGCATCACCTCAGGATCCTGTTCAAAGGCAGATTCTCATCTCATAAGACTGGGAAGGGGACTGAGATTCCATACTTAATAAGCTCTCAAGAGATGTTGAAGCTTCTAGTCAGTCCAAAGTCTACATTTTAAGAAGCAAAAACCCAGACATCATCACCGTCCAGGTCCAGCACTTAGAACAAGGGAAGAAATGGCCCAGACCTTATCAGATTCTCACAAATTTCCTTCTCTTTCAAAGAGTCTGACTGTCATTCAGCTTTATTTCCAGATGTTCCAAGCAGAAAATGTCTAAAACAATTTCCCCACTTAATGGAGAACCATTGGATCAGGCCTTAAGGTGCTGGTTATGATGACACAAAGCTAATTTGCTTGCTTTGCATGATTTTACCAGCAACTCATCTGCTGTGTCAGATTCCCCACTGACACTTCAAACTGACAGTTTTTTGGCCTATTATTCCACAGGGTGTGGCCCTGCGTTGGTGGAACAAACATCGACATAGCTAGAGGCTGGGTCGATGTAGGAACTGAGAGGCAATTAGAAAAACCAGCAAGCACTTACTGAACACCTACTGACCAAGAATAACTTTCATCCAAACAGACTTCACACATTAGTCATTCATTCAACAAATGCTGGCAAGGCACTGTGTGCCAAGCCTGTTCCAGGTTCCACAGACCGAACTCAGAAATTTATTCACAACTGTAGCCTTAACAATCCTTGGGAGGTTCTCTTTTTTTTTTTTTTAATCAAATTGAATGACATTTGATCAAAACAAGCCTATAACTTCAGCAGCTCAAACACTGTCTTATCAGACCTTATCAGACTACTTACTACATCATCTTACAGTTTTTGAACATTATCTGTAGTTAAGAGATTACAGGGAATTCCCTGGCTGCCAAGTGGTTAAAATTCTGCACCACCACTGCAGGGGGGAGGGGTTTGATCACTGGTTAAGGAACTAAGATCCCACATGCCACATGGCATAGACAAAAAGAGAGAGAGAGAGATCACACACACATACACCCATCTTGGGGTGGTTAAGTAAATTTCTCCCAACAAAGCTAATAAATACCAAGGAGCAAAATCCCACCTGACTCCAAGATCCATGCTCTCCATTTCGAGCCTGCTCTACCTCCTCAGAGGAGAGAATCAACTCCATGCCTGCCCTCAAAAAGTTTACCATCTCATGAAAAATAGAGAACAACCCACAGCTTGGAGGCAATTAAACAAACACAGAAAATGGTAAATGGTAAGCCAAAAGGAACACTTCCAACACAAAATCCTCTAGAACTCAGCATCCCATGAACAACTCACTGCCCTTTTCAAAATACTTTTAACTTGGGAAACTGTATCAAATCTCTTTCTGCCCATCCATACACTAAAGCTTCCCAGGTGGCATCTAGTGGTAAAGAAACCACCTGATAATACAGGAGACATAAGAGACATGGGTTCAATTCCTGGGTTAGGAAGACCCTGGAGGAGAGCATGGCAACTCACTCCAATATTCTTCCCTGGGAAATCTCATGGACAGAGGAGGCTGACAAGCAATGTATGGTCCATATCGTAGCAAAGAGTCAGACACAAACGAAGCAACTTAGCACACACACATACACTAAGCTTCAAGATGTAAAGAGACCAGCCCAGTTATATACCCACAATTACTGCTGACTACCTATCTCCTGGATATTTAGTGCTTCTGATGGATGAAGCACAAGCTGGAATCAAGATTACCAGCAGAAATACCAAGAACCTCAGATATGCAGATGACGTCACCCTTATGGCAGAAAGCGAAGAAGAACTAAAGAGCTTCTTGACGAAAGTGAAAGAGGAGAGTGAAAAAGATGACTTAAAACTCAACATTCAAAAAACAAAGATCATGGCATCCGGTCCCATCACTTCAAGGCAAACAGATGCAGAAACAATGAAAACAATGACAGACTTTATTTTCTTAGGCTGCAAAATCACTGTAGAAGGTGACTGCAGCCATGAAATTAAAAGACACTTGCTCCTTGGAAGAAAAGCTATGACAAACCTAGACAGCATATTAAAAAGCAGAGACATTACTTTGCCGATAAAGGTCCGTCTAGTTAAAGCTATGGTTTTTCCAGCTATGGATGTTGAGAGTTGGACCATAAAGAAAGCTGAGCGCCGAAAGAACTGATACTTTTTTACTGTGGTGTTGGAGAAGACTCTTTAGAGTCCCTTGGACTGCAAGGAGATCCAACCAGCCCATCCTAAAGGAAATCAGTCCTGAATATTCATTGGAAGGACTGATACTAAAGCTGAAGCTCCAATACTTTGGCCACCTGATGCAAAGAACTGACTCATTTGAAAAGACCCTGAAGCTGGGAAAGATCGAAGGCAGGAGGAGAAGGGGACAAACAGAGGATGAGGTGGTTGGATGGCATCACCAACTAGATGGACGAGAGTTTGAGCAAACTCCGGGAGTTGGTGATGGACAGGGAAGCCTGTCCAAGGGGTCGCAAAGAGTCAGACACTACTGAATGACTGAACTGAACTGAAATATCTCCTGAATGTATGTTTCAGTTACTTTTTTTAAACCAAACTAACCAAAACTCAGGGGCTTAGAACAAATTCAACAACCATTTCATTATTTTGAAAGTGGTATCTTATCTAATGGAGCCAGGGTCTCTGAGATACCTCGTACACCCAGGAGTTGGGGGTCCCAGCAAGAACGGGTGAATGGTTAGAAATGCTTACAAAGTGTTAAGAACTAAAAGTGAGGGGCACAGAGTCTTGGACCGGAAGCCTCCCCACCAACATACAGGATTCTGGGGGTGGGGGGGACACTGTATTGTTCCTCCCTAACTGCCCCTGGCTCACACGCTGCAGGCCGCAGACAAACACGGAAGGCACCGTCCATGACCCTCTGATGAGTCACCCAGCTTTGGCATCTCCCTGGTGTAGACAACAAGAAACACATTTCCATAAAGGCGCCGAGATAAGCAGCAGCATAAATAACACAAGCAATCTGGTCTCAGGGAGAATTTTCTACTTAATGGTGTCTTTCCAGAGGGTTTGGCAATGGCAAAGTTACTACAGTGAGTCATTAGCAGGTAAGTGGCTTGAGTTGACCCAACACAAGGAAGTCGAGAAATAAAAAGAGACAGACAGGTTTGGTCCCCCTGAAAGCTCAAGTTAACTGGAAATTGAAAATATATTTTTTTAACCATACAGCTGATAGAAACAAGAGGACACAGTCGTTTCTCCCATTTTCCCTGTAGGCAATTAGGGAATGATGGCTCCCTTACAGGCTTTTTTTTTTTTTTTTTTTTTTGAGAAACAGGTCAGATTCAAAGTGTGTCTCCAGACCTCAAACAACAAATTCAAATCCTACTCCAGCTATAGTCAGGGGAGTAGGGGAAATGAAGGAATAGCAAGCGCATTCCTAAAACACCAACTTAACAACCTCCCATAATCTCTTCCAGCTGAGAGAGCACTGCTCCACTGGGTCCTTCTATTCCCATTTGTAATTATTCAAGTGCACTGGTTTCCATAGTACTCAACATCTAAGTACCAAGTCCACGCTGTGTGAACCCTGGCAATAGGCTCTTCATAACAAGAGTTTGTACAACAATTCAAAAGGCTCTTTATCTGCTTCCTAATAATAACCAGAGTTCTATGAATTTGCGTCCTGGACATATAAGTGTGGATCAGAATCTAGGCCCCACCAGTCATGAGTTCAGTAACCTTGGGTCACTATTGCACTTCTCTAAGCCTCAGTTTCTAACACCCACCTCATAAAGATGTTAGGAAGTTAAAAAAAATAAAAATGATATGTTAAGTGCTTTGCTCAGGACATAGCACCCAATAAACTCTCAATAATTGCTAACTACTATTATAACTCGCCTTTTTATACCACACCTAACCCTACATTAGCAATGAGACACTTCATTCTTTTTAAGTCTAATTCCATCCCATTCAAGTCTAACTGAACTTCAAATATACACCAAAAACTAAAAAAGAGATACAGGCACAGCTGCCAAATGGCAAGTGAAAAGCCGTAATTTTCCATCATTGGAATATATTTAGTGATAACTATAAATGAAAAACTAAGGAAAAAAAAAAAATCCCCAACTTCAAATCACCCTCCCAGTCTGCCGGTCTGAAAACCAAAAATGAAGTTAGACTTCCGCTAGCTTTGCTCCTTTCCACTCCCGTCTGTCAAGGTTGGGTGGAGAACTCCCACATTTCCTGTTCTGAGCTGGGAGCTCTCTGCCAGGTAAAGCAAGAGACACTCCAGTTTGTGTTGACAGCTGGGACAGTCAGGGGAGGGGCTGGGAACACAGGAAGCTTTCTACCATTCTTTCTGAGGTGTTTCCAATGGTATAAGCATCCTAATCTGTGAGAGGGCAACAGTCAGCCAGGGTTAAAGATTTAATCACCAAAGGACATGCCTGCTGCTTAAGCAATTCATGCGTGGTCATACGCAGTATCAAATGACATCATCACCAGGACACACCTTGCTGGGTGTTCAACTTTCAACTTCTCACTCCTGAAAAGGAAACAGCCTACTGGCTCCTAATATGCTTAGTAAAGGTAGAAATTTAACTGGGATATAGATGGTTCTTTAGATTATATCGTGCAGATTATGTTGCCTCCAGCCGTTGACACTCTCAAGAGGATAGTTTCTGCTCCAAAGATGACTTAAAAATGTGTATGAGTGCACATCTTGGCCTTGATGGACGTGGTCTGGCAACAAATTTCCTCACTTCCTCTGACCAGCATGTGCGAAACTTCATACAAGATCCAAACCACGAAAACCTCCACCACAATGACCACAGACCAATGTTCAGATTTGCCAAGACTCATAAAACTATAGTGATATCACACTAGGAAGAAAAAAATATCAACCTTAAAGAACTCTAAACAAATGACAAAGTAAATACACATATATGATATTTCAGGCAGTATGTTCTACCTCATCATCTCACCCACTATCTAAACTATCTTGTTCCAGTATTTGCTGTTGTGTTTATGATCTTTTCCCTCCACCCCTGCTCCCATAAAACAAGAATAAATGAAGCTTGAGTGCAAGGACTTTATCAATCTTGTTCATCATTGTAACTCTGATCTTACAAGGTATAGCAAATAGTAGTGGGTATGGATTCAAATTTTTTCTGGCAAATATCTCTCCCTCCTTCTATAACCAAGGTGGGAGAAATATACTTCTTTAACATGCCTTGGATATGTGTCTAAATGACAGTGCCATGTCACTTCCAAGACAAGACTTATCTGTCTACATCTATACCTGCTTGCCCCTCTAGGAGCTTGGGTTCTTGAACCACAAGGAGAACCTGCTGTAAACTACCAATGCCCCCACCAGCCTGGGCCCCAGAAAGAGACTTGCAGAAAAGAGCTCCTTGGGCAACCTGCAGACATGGAGTGTGAGAATAACAACTTACTGTTGAATACCATGGAGTTTGGAGTGATTTGTTACACACCACTTTTGAACCTCAACAATGGAAAACTCAGCAATGGCCACAGGACTGGAAAAGGTCATTTTCCATTCCTATCCCAAAGAAAGGCAATGCCAAAGAATGCTCAAACTACCACACAGTTGCACTCATCTCACATGCTAGTAAAGTAATGCTCAAAATTCTCCAAGCCAGGTTTCAGCAATATGTGAACCGTGAACTTCCAGATGTTCAAGCTGGTTTTAGAAAAGACAGAGGAACCAGAGATCAAATTGCCAACATCCTCTGGATCATCAAAAAGCAAGAGAGCTCCAGAAAAACATCTATTTCTGCTTTACTGACTATGCCAAAGCTTTTGACTGTGTGGATCACAATAAACTGTGGAAAATTCTGAAAGAGATGTGGAAAATTCTGAAAGAGATGGGAATACCAGACCATCTGACCTGTCTCTTGAGAAACCTGTATGCAGGTCAAGAAGCAATAGTTAGAACTAGACATGGAACAATAGACTGGCTCCAAATAGGAAAATGAGTACGTCAAAGCTGTATCTTGTCACCCTGCTTATTTAACTTATATGCAAAGTACATCATGAGAAATGCTGGGCTGGAGGAAGCACAAGCTGGAATCAAGATTGTTGAGAGAAATATCAATAACCTCAGATATGCAGACGACACCATCCTTATTACAGAAAGTGGAGAGGAACTAAAAAGCCTCTTGATGAAAGTGAAAGAGGAGAGTGAAAAAGTTGGCTTAAAGCTCAACATTCAGAAAACTAAGATCATGGCATCCGGTCCCATCACTTCATGGGAAATAGATGGGGAAACAGTGTAAATAGTGTCAGACTTTATTTTTTTGGGCTCCAAAATCATTGCAGATGGTGACTGCAGCCATAAAATTAAAAGATGCTTACTCCTTGGAAGGAAAGTTATGACCAATCTAGACAGCATATTAAAAAGCAGAGACATTACTTTTCCAGTGGTCATGTATGGATGTGACAGTTGGACAGTGAAGAAAGCTGAATGCCAAATTGATGCTTTTGAACTGTGGTGCTGGAGAAGATTCTTGAGACTCTTGGACTGCAAGAAGATCCAGCCAGTCCATCCTAAAGGAGATCAGTCCTTGTTGTTCATTGGAAGGACTGATGTTGAAACTGAAATTCCAATACTTTGGCCAGCTGATGCAAGGAGTTGACTCATTGGAAAAGACCCTGATGCTGGGAAGGATTGGGGGCAGGAGGAGAAGCGGACAACAGAGGATGAGATGGCTGGATAGCATCACCAACTCAATGGACATGGGTTTGCATAGACTCTGGAAGTTGGTGATGGACAGGGAGGCCTGGTATGCTGCAATTCCTGGGGTTGCAAAGAGTCAGACACAACTGAGTGACTGAACTGAACTTTTGAACAAATAGATGACTAATACAGCAGCCTCTCAATTTTTTTTTTCATTTTTTCCCATGTATGTTTTCTAAAGTAACTAAGGAAAAAAAATCTATTCTACTTAGCACTTCTAAAACTCCACTATTTGTGACAGTTCTAAACACATCAAGTTTTAAGCCTGGTTTTGCTTCCTTTGTGTAATAAAGAATCCATATTCAGAAACTGGGACCAAAGAGACCAACAATGATCTGTTTGGTCTTCATTACTTAAGCAGAGCTGTAAGTTAATTATTACTTCTTCCATTTATAGATTGTACTCTGAAACCACGAATTTTTTTTTAAACCCCTTCCTTTCCTAAAATGCTGGTGAAGGCTTCAAGCTCATAAGATACCAAATTTAATGGGGTACTATCCCTTTCCTCTAGTGCAGAAAGCCTGGAAGCTCATAAAATTGAGGCTGTAAACTTTCAAGGCATATAGCTATGTAGGGTTATTGTTGATGTATTTCCATTGCTTGAGACACTAAATGGAAGTAGTTTTACAGTTCACTTACATACTGTATTTACAATTACTCCATTTCTTAGCAGAAAACAGAATCACATCAAAATGAGAGTAAAGCCACATTATAATCTCTAAGTATCTTTTCATTCTGACCCTTTATCACTCAAGGCAACTTCTGTGAAAGAATCCCTTTGTAATACAATCATTAATACAATTTCAGTGGGGTGAAGGACAGACAGACAGAAAGGGGGAAGGACCAATAAAATCTGAGACCAATATGTTTCCTAGCTATGGTACTGATACATTTAATTTGAATGTGCCAAGCATATGAAATACTAAAATCTTGTATGTGCAGATGGGCATAATCTATCAATGCCTTCTCCCCTACCAAGTGTGAAAAAATATAGGAGAAGCCCCTAACAGAGCCAGAATAGGATATAAAAGTGATCCATTATCTTTTTGCCATCCAGAGAACTAATTGCATCATGCTTTGCAAATACAACCCAGTCATGAGAAGCCTGTGCTCCCCGGCTGCACTTATGAACTAATGAGAAACTTATCTGCTCCCAAGATAGCCAATGAAACCAACAGAGGTGAGATAATTCCAACTAAAAGTAAAGAAACCTGACATTTTAGTTAACCTATATAACCATATCTTTAGAAAACAAACTCTAGTCCAGTAGGCTTTATTCTCATTTAACAACAAAAAAAACTTGAGATTCCCCCTCCCCAAAGGTTTTTTTAAGAACTCTAAGACACAGGAAACCAGGTTGAGAGTTAGTATATGGTTTTAATCTTTAATTTCCCTTCTCTTTCTTCCTATGCCAATTAAATTTTCTTACTGAAGAAAACAGGCTTTAAATATATATATATATATATATATATATATATATATGGTAGGTATTAAAAATGAAGACCATCCAACAGCACCACACAAGATGAAAGGTGTTGCAAACTATAGTATCTCAAAAAGTAAGCTGGTGGGCTAAGAACTTGGCTTAGGCCCTATGCCTCCTGGGGAGACAGGGGAGCTGGGGGCTGATGCCAGGGTGGTCAACACTTAGCACAAAGGGCTGGGCTCAGAGTGGGCACTTAAGGAATGCTATCCCCTGGATCATGGGTTCAGTCTTCTCTATGAGTTTATGAAAGGGTAGGAATTATTTACTCTCAGTCCACCAACCTCAGTTGACAATCCACACCAGGCTAAACCCTATCTAAAGTGTTTCACACACATTATTTCATTTTACCACCCCAATGATCCAGTGAGCAATAAGGAAATTGAGGCTCCAAGAGCTGCAGTCAGCATGTACTAAGACATTAGGAAGATACCTTGTCCTGGTACTGGAGGTGGTGAAATGGAGAAGATGTAATTATTTTTAAGGTACCTGCTTATCAAACAGAAGAGACAGAAAGGTTTTCAGACAATAACTGAATATTACAATAAGTAGCAAATATAAGGGGTCCAGAGGAAGCCCCTAAGACACAGGTTTGCTCCCTGGGTCAGGAAGATCCCCTGGAGGAGGACATGGCAACCCACTCCAATACTCTTGCTGAGAAAATGCCATAGACAGACAAGCCTGGTGGGCTACAGTCCATGGGGTTGCAAAGAGCTGTACATGACTAAAGCAACTGAGCACACATGTATACATAACTGAATGACTCTGCTGAATCACTTTGCTGTACACCTGAAACTAACACAACATTGTAAATCAACTATACTTCAATTACAAAATTTTAAATTAAAAAAATATATTTTAAAAAAGAAAGAATTCACCCCGATGGGGTTTTAAAAGGAAAATCTTCAAATAAACATTGAATATTCCAAAAAATATGCATAACATCTAAAAATAATTGTGACTATTATGTGCCAGGCATTGTCATAAAGGCCTAACAGGCAGGATCTCTGTTAAATCCTCACAACCACTAAAAGTAGTTCCTATAATGAGCCCTATATTACAGAGGGGAAAACTGAGCCTGAGTGAGGGTTTAGAATAACAAGGAAAATAAGTGATTGGATTCAATTCCAATATAATACAGAAATGTATATGACTGAGGCCTCAAAAACTGTTCCTACTTGCCCTTCAGATTTTGCTTCCTCTGTAGTTCATAACGATATGTCTGCCTAATTAAAACGCAAATAATCTGAAAAACAATGGAAAATCTTGGACATCTGTGCCAATTTCAATGAAATAACTGCTTGCCCACAGGCCAAGTTATGAAAGCCCTTAGAAAGAGATGGACGTTGAAAGCTCTCCTGTATATAAAACGAAAAGCTGCTCTGGGGCCTTCCCTGGCAGTCCAGTGGTTAAGACTGCACTCCAAATTCAGGGAGTAAGGGTTCAATCCCTGAATGGGAATCAATGATCTTACATGCTGGGAAATTTGGCCCAAAAAAGCTATCCTCTGTGATGACAGTCAAGGTCCAAATATTTCCCCAGCTTCTGTACTTGATCCCTCCCAACAGAAAGCTCAGTTTTGACAAACTACTTCCTGCCTCTAGACTTCAGACCCTCTGAAGTTACCTGACATGCTTGCTGCCTCAGTTTCATGGAGTGAGTCTCATAAACAAAAACAACTGGTCAACACAGAAATCTCTTGCCAGTAAAGAAAAGGCCCTGGCATTCGTTTTCCTCAGACAAAACACTAACTTCCAAAACCATGCTTATAATCATGCTTACAATCAACTTCTAATCAATGCTTATAAATAAAGCATTTTAAATGAGCACTTTTAGAAACAAGGGTCAATTTGCAGAAAAGAAAAAATAGTCTGGATGCAGAAGTGAGATCTCACTATTCTAAAACATCTCTATAATAAAAAAAATTCCATACCTATCCACTTTAACACTTGACATTTTGTTTCCTTTTCATGCAATTATACAGCAGACAACACTACCGCCCCTATTTTATATGAAAGGACATAGGTCTTAGGCAAGAATTGGAGACCATTTTTAAGACATTCTGGAGAGGAAAAGATGATCTGTGTTTTCTCCAAAATGAATGAGTACTACTTAATACTTGCATGTCACAACGACTACCAAAAGCCGTGCTTCTGATTCACTACATTTGAGAGCTGGCCTCCAATATTCCCAGGTAAAACTGGCATAAGAAGGACCATTAGCTTAGGCAGGTACATTAATGATTGACCCAACAGGAAAATTAGGGCAGGGGTGGAATTAATAAATACACATATACGCAAACACATACACACACCATCCAGGCAGTATTAGATCTATATTCATATATTAGGCAAAACTTCTGCTTGAACTACTTAGACCTGTTTGCCGTGAATATACAAAAGAAGAAGAAATGATAACTTTGATACCTAATAAAGTGGTGACGATGCAGAGACAGGTGGTGTCACAAACCCTCATTCAAACTCTTCATCCCCTCCCTTCCTCCTCTCCCCTGTCTTTGGCATTGGCACTGTGCATGGCAATCTGGCCACAGTATAATGACAAGTAAATTGGCTTGTTGACCCCTAAGGTTAAAAGAGGGTAGTCATGAGAGAAAACTACTCCACTACAGAAAAGGGGGAAATCTCCTGTCATATTATTTGTTTTTATCACTAACGGACAGATAGAATTTTTTAAATGTATTTACCTATTTATGTACCAGGAAGAAAGGAATGTAATAGTCCCCAGGATATCTCCTGTGAATACAAAGAGCTTTTATTGACACGAAAATCACATTCTGGAGAAGAAAATGACAACCCAATCCAGTATTCTTGCCTGGAAAATCCCATGGAAAGAGGAGCCTGGCAGGCTACAGTCCATGGGGTCACAAAGAGTCGGACATCACTAGGTGAGTAACACTTTCTTAAAATCATCTTTAGACAATTTCTGTCTGAAAACAGCATGGTGTCCCAAGAATAGTGCTGGCCTGAGAGCCAGGAGGCCAAAACCCCAGTCAAAGCTCTACCACATCCTGGCTGTGTGACCCCAGCCAAGTCATCTCTCTCTGGGTATCGGCTTCTGTAAGATAAAGATAACAGAGAGGGTCCAGTGGTTAGGACTCCATGCTTCCACTGCAGAGGGAATGGGTTTGAGCCCTGGTCAGGAAACTAATAATGTCCAAGCTGAGTAGTATGGCCAAAAAAAAGATAAAGATAATAGATATGTGACTGCCAAGGTCATTGCAGCCTTGACACACATTACCAGAAAGTGCCTTCCACCAATATTTGTCAAATGTGGTTTAGAGAAGTCATCATGAATAGGGAGCAATATAGGAAGATATTAACTCAAAACCAAGAATACAGCAGATCCTATGGGATGTCAGGACACCAAAAGTTTTCAAACATTTCACATTAAGGAGAAACCTCAATTGCTTTTAAGGCTTAACCTGGTAATTTAAGGCTAACCTGGTAACTGCCTGGAGCAAGTTCTCACCTTTTTGCTAGTTTGTTTTAGTAACACAACAGTACCAAGAAAAGGTGAGTACATCACAGCATCTACCTGTACTCTTTCTTAAGGTAACAATGCTACTTCCTTTATACCTGAGAGACAACCTAAATAATTCAAAAGGTTTTGAATTATTTCATGTTATAAATATATATATGTGGGGGAAAAAAAAAACACTCAAAATTCACTTGAATCGAATGCTTTTGATTTCAGTCTCTCTCTCTCTCTCTCTCTGGGTACTAATGCTCTGAAACAAATCACCCTCAAACTCTGTGGTATGAAATAACCACTTTATTAGGCTCACTGGTTTTAGAGTTGAGAAATTCAGATGGAGCAAAATGGAGACAGTTGGACTCCACAGTGTCTGGGGCTTTGGCCGGGGGTGACTTGACAGCTTAGCACTGGAACGTCTGAAAGCATCTTCACTTACATGTCTGGAGGCTCACACTGGACATTAGCTGGAACACCTACACATGGCCTCTCCATGTGGCCTCTCTACATGGCTTAGTCTGAGCTTCCTCACTGCAGGGTGGCTGGGTTCCAAGAGTAAGGCAGAAACACATGGCATTTTTATGGTCTTGCCTCAAAAGTCACAGTATCACTTTTATCATACTCTGTAGGTCAAAACGGTCACAGAAGTCTGCCCAGGTTGCAGAGTAGAAGATATAAACACCCCCTCCCTACTCTATGGAAGAAGAGTCACAGTCATGTTATAAGATAAGCCTGTGGAATGGGACATAGTTTTGCCTCCACCTTTAGAAATGCAGTCTGCCATGCAGACAGACCCCTGACTGAAGAAACCCACAACCAAGGCTAAGTACAAATATCTGGATCTCAGGCATCCTTGACTATTGTCAATGTAAAGCCAACACTTTGATAGGCAAAAGATCACAGCCAAAAGCCAGAGGAATGGCTTTTTAGCCACGGAAGCCCACTGAGTTTCCTTTGAAGCCATGATTACAAACACTGGTCCTGGTAACAATTAAAAGTGTCCTCGACATACAATATGTACCTCCACTGTTTTATTACAGCTTGGTTCCTTCTGTATTCTATTGACATATGATTTAAATGTACGAGAGTAATAAAACATCTGCTGAATTACAATTCCAAAGTTCAAATGACATTGAGATGAAATCTATGAAACCATGAATTCACCATGTTTAATAGATTTTTTTTTCAATTTTTAATGGAACATAGAGAGCAGCTGTTTATAAAGCAGCCCCACATGCAAAACCATGGGTTAGGTTTAATTCAGAGCTGATGTGACCTACAGATCTTCGGATGTACTGCAAGGGAGACCTCAGTCTTCAATAATGTAGCATTCAAAGCAAGCCTGCTCTCCAAGATGGCAGGGAAGGAGAGGCAGAGCAGAGGAGATGATCAACACTATCCCATGGTTTTTCAGCAACTTTCCCCTTTTTAAACCTAAAATACCTAATCATGCCTCTTCCTCTTTAAGGATGTAACAAACACATCTTTGGGCTTCCTGGGTGGTACAGTGGTAAAGAATCTGCCTGCCAATGCAGGAGACACAAGAGACCCAGGTTAGATCCTGGGTCGGGAAGATCCCCTGGAGGAGGAAATGGCAACCCACTCCAGTATTCTTGCCTGGAAAAGTCCCATGGAGAGAGAAGCCTAGCAAGCCACAGTCCACGGGGTTACCAAGAGTGGGACACAACTGAAAGTGCATATGTGTGTGCACACATACACACACACACACACAGACTCATCTTTCAGATTTCTAGTACCATCACCGACCAGGACCATCATCGCTATCTGATATTAGGTTAGGACACTTATTATGTAAGTAACTGCCCTACTGATACTTGTTCAATAATCAGTATCCACAGCCTCTTTGCCTCCCCTCACCTCCTAAGAAAACTTTAGCCTTTTCCACTTAGCACTAACCCCATTCCTAAATCTCCTTGTGTCTTACTCAACATACTGAGGCAGTGTGTGGGTGGAGGAGTAAAATGCAAAGGGAGATTAGAAGATAGCAGCTGAAGGATAAAGAAAAAGAGAGGGAGGTAGAGACCAAGAAGAAGGGCAGCAGGATATCAGGGAGAGACTTGCTACAGAATAAGGAATGTACGATGAGGAGACCGTCAAGGCATCTACCAGGTACCAAGAATGGGATTGAAGACAAACTGTCAGAGAAGGGAAGTATTGTCTGCCTGTGTTCCTCTAAATGTTCTTCAAGAGAACTGTCAGAGAAGGGAAGTGTTGCCTGCCTGACTACCTCTAAATGTTCTTCAAGAGACTTAAGATGAGAATCACCTCTACTGTTGGCCCTGGACTCTTTCTTGAAGAGTCCTGGAAGGAGTCCTTGAAGGAGAAGCTGCACCAGGACCTATGGATTTTCATGGGGTCCACACAGCTGATAAAAACGCTTAGAAAGGCTTAGAGAGAATTCCCTCATTGTCCAGTGGTTAGGGCTCAGTGCTTCTACTGCATGGGGGGCCCAGGTTTGATCCCTAGTTAGGGAACTAAGATCCCAAAAACCACACAGCAGGGCCAAAAAAAATCATAATACGTTGAGGCTTAATTGTCAAACTGACAACTCAGTTCTGCCTGTCTAAGAATGTGATTTAACAATGTAACACACTAGGCAAATAATCAAACAGATTCAATGAGCTATTATCATCTATTGCTCCTCAGCATGAGCTATTCACCAGGCAGGACAAGCAACCAGGAAAGGAGGCATCTGTGTCACTACTATGCAAATAACATCAACAAAGAAAAATTAACTTATGAGAGGCTGAGAAAGTACTGCCAGTGGTAAATGCAAAATAAAAGGAATTCCAACCTTCTAAAAGAGAAAAGTGCCATGGATTTTAGCTGCAGTTTTAAAGTCTTATAAACTTCTCATAATGTCAATCAAGTAATTGTTTTTAACTTGCAACACAAATGTATGCACACATGTATATAGAGGGGTTTATATGTAACTACAGTCATGCATGTATTTGGGTATATATATGCACGTATGTGTGTGTATATGCCGAAGTCAAACTAAAGTGATTTACTTTCAGCAAATGCCAAACCCCAGGCAAATGCCAAATAAAGCTTTTTTATTTGCTTAATGCTAACCATCCTATGGTATCAGGACTTAAGGAAGTTTCCAATGATGTCACATATTATACTGTTTAAAGAGCATGACATAAAAACATCTGAAAAGACACATAAATATTAAGGGAGAATGGCATTATATATTTTTTAATTGTTTTGGTTTGTTTTTAGTTCAGCAGTTTTACCTTTAGAAAGCACAAAGTTACTGTAAAATGTACTTGAGTTCTACCAAGCTCAGAGCACAGTGCAGAGGCCGGATTTCAGGGTCAGGAGAAGAGGTTGAGTCCCCAGTTCCATCAAAGTAGACCTTCAGGTTATTATCAGCTCTATCTGATTATCTTTTCTAAGCCCCCAGGTCACAGTGGCATTCCCATTTTCCCAATGAGTCACTGCCTCTTTTCCAATATAATTAACAGGTAAAAATCAAGTTGCAAACACGAGGATAAGGAAAACAAGAAACAGAAAAGTTGGGTCACACATTCAGAACCTAATCAGTGCCTAAGACACCAGGAGTTGCCTCCAAGTCCTCTGGCACCACGCGTCTTAGGCGCAGTCTAAGCCTGACAGGGAGGAGGAAAGCGGACAGGGAAACTCAGCTCCATAAACGTAAGATGAAAAGGACATCGCTACACGGAGGAGAAATCCCTTAACTGCATCCCAAGTAGCTACCTTTGGTAAGGTCTATTGTTGCTGCTGTGTTGTTTCAGAGGATATACTTCAGGACCATTCATCACAGGAGTTGGAACATGATACGGATGAGCTTGACACAAAAGAGAAAATACACTGCACACAAGAAGGAAAACAGTGAACAACTAAATGTGACAAGCCACAGACAAGAGGTAACCATGTCAGTGTACTTGTTCTCCTTTCCTGGGGAGCAATAGAGAATGAAAGGTACAAAGCGGGGGAGGGATGTGAGCACCCACCATACCTGCTCTCTGGATCTTATCTGGCTGCACAGACTCTTACTATTCAACATATGGTCCCAGGATCAGCATCACCTGGCAGCTTGTTAGAGCTGCCCAATCTGGGCCACTGAGTCAGAATTGGCATCCCCATATGATTCATGTGTATATTCAAGTTTACTCTGCTGGGCCCTACACCACCTGGTGAACCCAGAAGAAGAATCCATCTTCTCTTCATCTCTTCCCTCAGTTAGTCTCCAAAACGTGAAGACCCATGGCATGCAGGCACCGTCTCTGGCAGAGACTGTAGATATATAAAACTGACATAAAAAACACCATGTTGGGACTTTCTTGGTGGTCCAGTAGTTAAGAATCCCCCTGCCAATGCAGGGGACATGGGTTTGATCCCTAGTCCAGGAAGATTTCACCATGCCTCAGGGCAACAAAGCCCGTGTGCTGCAACTGCTGAAGCCTGTGCGCCCTAGAGTCAGCCCTCAGCAACAAAAGAAGCCACCATAATGCAACTGGAGAGTGGCCCCCAGCTGTCACAGCTAGAGATAGCCCCCTCGCAGCAATGAAGATGCAGAACAAGCAATGAATAAACAGAAAGTTACCAGCCCTCATGCAGCTTAGAGTTGAGCACTGGACAGGGGGTGGGGGAGCTTCCGAGGGGAAGATAAGACTCCTACAACCACAAATACATATAAAAGTACAACATGAAAAGTGTGATGAGTGCTTTCAAAGGAAAACGTGTGGAGATCAGACTCTGTTAAGGATGGCTCCCTAGAGAAACTGATGATAGAACTGAGATCTGCAGGATGACTAGACATTAACTAGGTAAGGAGAAGGTACAGCATTCGGGTAGAGAGGAAAGACATGCAAAAGCCCTGTGGCCTGAAGGAACACCACACATTAAGGGAACTATATTGGCACAATACGTACAAAATGAGACTGGCAAGAGAGGCAGAGGGCAGATCACACCAGCTCCTGTAGATCCATGAAGGATTTGATCCTAAGAACAGAGGGAAGCCACTGACAGGTTTTAAGTAGGTTACCCAAGATGAGAAAAAAAGAGAGTAAAGACAAGCGGACAGATCCCAGAGATTTCACTCTGGAAGCAAGACTCAGATCTCAGACAACCCTGTTTGTACCATTTACCTTCCCTCTTTTTGAGCCTTGGCTCTACCTTGCCTACCACCCACCCCACAACCCAAAGCGAGCCCTTTACCTACAGAAGAGTATGCAAGAAGCGCCCCAATGCTAAAGCAAGAGAAACATACAGTTAAGCTAGTCAATAAGCCAAAATGGCTTTCTGTAATGTTGGAGCGATGTGAAGAAGTACTTGAGACTCTAGGACTATCTGAATTCAGACCTGGTTCTACCGCTGTACATCTCTACTCAAGGCCATAATAATTCCTACATCACAGGGGTCTGACTGGTTTGAACAAAGCAGATAGAGTCTACAAGCCCTAAGGAGTGCCCTCAGCATGCAGTAGGTGTTCAATGAAAGATGTCTTATCTTTACACATCACTGTGGTTCTCAACCCGCCTCCATGAACACATTAACTCTTAGAGCTAAAAGCTTCTTTATTAAAAAATCATCTTCATTACCAAGGAGCAAATACTTAGACACAATGTGAAGCCCTCATCTCCCATGTATTATTTCACTAAGTCACCACAATAGCTCTACAAAGTGGACACTGCTATTAAGCCCACTGCACAACAAAGCACAAAGAGAAAAAGCAGCCAGCTCATGTGCCAAGTGTGAGTCTAGGCTCTAAGCAGGCTCATGGATCCTAAGGGCTCCCCGTGGGCACACATCAAGTGGTAGGGTGGCAGTTCCCACTAAAGGCTCTCGCACTCACCCTTGAGCTCCTTGAAGCAAGGCATTCTCAATCAGCAGGAAATTGACCAATTCCCAACGAGACCTGGTGCACCCAAATTCCAGCTAAGTGAAAAGCCTAGATGAAGGAAGCTGCTGCTAAAAGAATCTGACCCTCTGAGTCAGGTGAAGAGTAAGAAAGACTGGGGACTCCCCTGGTGGTCCAGTGGTTCAGACCCTGCACTTCCAATACCAGGGGCATGGGATCCACCCTTGGTTGAGGAACTAAGAGCCCACATGCCATATGGCACAGCCTAAAAAGAAAAGAAAACAGTAATAAAGGCTGAAGAGAAGTGTACTTACCGGGAATATCTCAGTATACCTCTCCTCTTGGCTGGACTTCAATGTTCTTAGCAGACCAGTGACCTGAAAATCCCTCAGGACTGAATTTTGGTAAAATGTAACTTTCTCCTTGGAATTTCCTATTTGGGGTATTTAGAGAAATTGCTTCATCTCTGGGTTCTTTCAACCATAAACTGAACTACCTTTATTTTCCATTTTTTTGCATACAATGGCCACTGCCAATTTGGTATTTACAAAACACCTTTACCCTCAGGATTTCCAGGCGTCAACAAAAGCGGAGAGGAAATCTTTTACAGCTTTGGTCCTGTACTAGTGCAATCAGGGGCAAGCAGAATGCAGTCGGCTGTAAGCCAAGCAGAAAGACGTGAGAGCTTTCTGAAAGGAAACCAACTGCTCCCCATGGGGTTTTAATGGTAAGGGGCCTGGCAAGTCAAGTGCTTCCCAGAGGAACTGGAGGGACACCAATGTGTTTGAAGTCACCCTGGCTGAAGAACATAATAGAGGCATAGAGTTCAGACTTATTTTTTCCAACTGATGATTCATTTAGGACAAATGACTCTACCTTTCCTTTCACCCCTTGTGACAAAATGTATGTCAGAGAAAGTCAATTCAGCAAACCCAAGGGGGTCCCCATACTGCAGCAGATGTAAAGCCACATGGAAAATGAAACAGACTGCCATAGGTATTCTCTTCTACGTCAACTATCATTTCAAGCTGTTTCAGTATAGGTTTGGGGACTAGTCAAGTGTGAATTCAGGGGACTCCCCTGGAGGTCCAGTGGTTAAAAAGCTGAGCTTCCAAAACAGGGGACTCTGGTTCCATTCCTGGTCAGGAACTATGATCTCACATGAGTGGCACAGCCAAAAGGTAAAAATTTTGGCTCAAAATTTTTTGTGAACTCAAATCCAAACACATCTACTTTCAAGATGTATCTTCTTGGTCAAGTTACTCAAGGAAGTGGCACTCAGTAAATTTTAACACACACACACACAAACATACCTATATTACATGCTCATGTGCAATGAACACTGTCTATGCCTCCCTTCAGGATATCCTATCGGGTCATGTCTTGACCACAGGGAGCTGCCATCCCAATGGCAAGCTCCCAACCCAATGGCAAGCTCCCACTCCACCTTTGCTTGCCTGTTCTTAATTCTTGTCTGGGTTCTATGATGATCTTTGATTTTAGCATTCTGTGGTCATTCTCAGCCAGGGACTATTCTGCATGCCCCAAATTTCACCTACCATGCTTCACCCAAGGACTTTTAGCAGTATCTAAAGACATTTTTTGGTTATTAAAACCACTGCCTGAGAGGGTTTACTGGTATCTAATAAGTAGAAGCCAAGGATGCAAGAACGTGGCTAAACATCTTACAATGTCCACCACAGCCCCCCAACACAAATAATTATCCAGCACAAAATGTTAATAGTGCTGAGGAGGAGAAATCCAAGTAGAGTGGAGGGAGCTCTAGAATCCCCAGTCAAAGGAACCCAACTAGAATCCCACGTACCTGGGGCAGGAACTTCACCTGTCCAAGCCTCGGTCTCCAAAGGCTTAAAACGGGGCTAACAACACTCTTTGGAGAAGGAAATGGCAACCCACTCCAGTATTCTTGCCTGGAGAATCTCATGGACAGAGGAGCCTGGCGGGCTACCATCTATGGGGTCGCAAGGGTCAGACACAACTTAGCGACTACACCGCCACCACCAATAACACTCTTGAAGAGTTTTGGTAAGGAACACATGAGATGGCACAGGAGAAATGACCTAGCACAGTGTCCGGCACATCAAAGATACCCATCAGGTCTGGGTCATCTGAATCACTGCTATTTTTTAACTGCAGCTACTTCCCACCCATCCCTATTTCCTCTATGATTTTACTGGGAAGCAAAGAAAAGAGGAACCCAGCCAACTCTGAAGCCCACTCTAGGTCAAGAGTTTGCATCTAGCTCATTTAAAAAGTCTGACTCCTATTGTGTCTTTTATGTTTGAGAAACCCAGGGGTGAGGAAGGCCACAATTTTTACATTTTTTTTTTAAGGTGTGTTGTTTTTCCAAAAGAGAATTTCAATTTAATGGCCTAGGAGCCAAATGAAAGAAGGAAATGCAAAAATCCCCACTAGATCAATGAAAAAGCCTGTTACTGGGAAGCCTAATAAGCACTCTTCTCTGACAAAGGAGATTCTTCAAGGAGTTGACCCAAGACTTATTTAAGCAGAACAAAGTAGATGCTCAGATATCAGACAAAACCAAAAAAAGGTAAATTGTCCTTTAGTAATGACCTCATGTTGTGGCTAAGCAGAACACCACTGCATAATATCTTAGTAGCATAATCCTCAGTTTATCTTATAAAAACAATACTTGCCTGTTATAAACTACACCAAGTCCTGTGTGTGACATCCGGTTTCCCTTTCTTCTTGCCCCAATTCTAATCCTCAGAGGAAGGCAGAGTAACTATGTAATTCATCATCCCAATCAGGCCACTCAAAGCTGAAAGGGAGCACGAGAATAATTACACCAGGTTAACAGGTGTGGACCAGGTATTTCTGCAGCAAAGTGGGACAGATGGCCACCCCACTCAGAGGTAGCCATGGCTCATAGTTACCTGTCATTCACAATTTTAAGGTACACACACAGGCACCCATGAGGTCAAGTGTGAATGAGTCACACTAACAGGATAAGCCTATAGATTCTGCTGTCTCCTGTGGGTTTTTTTTTTCTTTTTTAATTTAACATATGATGTGTCTACATGTGAGAAAACAGAGATCACCTCGTTTTTGTTGTTGTTGTTAATGCAGAATATACTACTGTATAAGGTACCATAATTTTTCAAACACATGTAAGACAAATTCATATTGTTGTCATTACAAGTAGTGCTACAGGGAACATAACCCTAAACACATCTTTTATGGGTTTGTGTTATTTCTGGAGAATAAGCTTCCGGTGGTGAAAATGCTAAATCAAAGGTTACCATTTTTGAAGGGTTCTCCCCAAATGCTTTCCCAGGTCATATCAAAACAGTTCCTCGACAGTTTTTTAGTTTCTGCCAAGCTGATAAAAGAGGCATGTTAATGTACTCCAGTGTTCACGGCTGCATTATTTACAACTGCCATGGTATGGAAGTAATCTAGGTGTCCATCAACAGACAAATGGATAAAGAAGATGGGCCATAAATACACAATAGAATATTGCTCAGGCATAAAAAGGAATGACATTTTGCCATTTACAACAACATGGATGGACTTGGATAGCATTCTGTTAAGTGAAATAACTCAAGAGAAAGGCAAATACTGTATGATATCACTTATATGCATGCACGCTCACTCGTAAGTCCTGTCCAACTCTGCAACCCTATGGACTGTAGCCCACCTGGCTCCTCTGTCCATGGGATTCTCCAGTCAAGAATACTGACCCAGGAATCTTTCTGACCCAGGGATTGAATCCACATTTCCTGCACTGCAGGTGGATGCTTTACCCACTGAGCCACCTGGGAAGCCCCATATCAGCTATTGGGGAATCTAAAAATAAATATATAAAACTAGCAAATAAAACAAAAATGAAGGAAACTCACAGATACAGAGAAATAGGTTACCAGTGGTGAGAGGAACAGTATAGGTGTAAGGGAGATAATAAAGGTTATTATGGAATTAAATGAAACCATGTATGTGATACTTTTGAAAACTGTAAAGCACTACAGAATGTAAACAATCTTCTGATCTTTTTTTAAAGCAATGTATACAAAATTAGAGAAAAAGAAAAATAGGCAGTAAGTGACCTTTTGGTAGAAGGTCACTTATTTGGTGACCTTTCGCACCAGAAGGCTTGACCAGATCCACGATGAGATGTAAAAAGCATTTCTATCCTCATACCCTGATCAACTATGCCAAATTAAAAAAAAAAAAAAAAGATATTAACTCATTCCATGATTTCCTTACATGTTCCCTCAACTCCAGACAATCCAGACCATGAGTGTATATGGAACTTTCCTGCCACCAGGCCTCTACTCTGTTGTTCCTTCCACTTTAGAATAACATTCCACCCATCTCTCTAAATATGCTACCAACAATAAATACAACCTCCATAAGACATGTCCTGAGCCAGACTAACTACAAACTGTCTTCACATCATCTATTCCTCATGCAAAAGCCCACCACTGTACCCCTTTCCCATAACCTGAGTTAAAGTTCACAATCACCACTAAATCACGGGAACTCAAAGACAAGAGTCAATGGACACACACAGACAAAAGACCTACCCTGCCCCAATTTCCAGGCCTCAGTTTCTGCATCTATAAAATGGGGATTTTATATAGTAACTACCCTAAGGTTTACTTTGAAAATTATATGAGCAAATGTATAGAAAATACTTAACATATAACAGAAAGAAATGCTAACAATTTAATTTATTACTATTTAATGAGAGAACTCCCTTGAGGGCTAAGTTTCATTCAACTGTGAGTCCTTGGGAATCAATCTAGCACATTCAATTGCACATAGAAATCATACAACATATGTGTTTGTTGAATGGATACTTTAATGTTAATGCTCAATGGATCAAATAATACTAATAACAATGGTTCAGTTCAGTAGCTCAGTCGTGTCCGACTCTTTGCAATCCCATGAATCACAGCACACCAGGCCTCCCTGTCTATCACCAACTCCCGGAGTTTATCCAAACACATGTCCTTCAAGTCGGTGATGCCATCCAGCCATCTCATCCTCTGTCGTCCCCTTCTCCTCCTGCCCTCAATCTTTCCCAGCATCAGGATCTTTTCCAATGAGTCAATTCTTCGCATCACGTGGCCAATGTTTTGGAGTTTCAGTTTCAACATCAGTCCTTCCAAAGAACACCAAAGACTGATCTCCTTCAGGGTGGACTGGTTGGATCTTCTTGCAGTCCAAGGGACTCTCAAGAGTCTTCTCCAACACCACAGTTCAGAAGCATCAATTCGTCAGCGCTCAGCTTTCTTCACCATCCAACTTTCACATCCATACATGACCACTGGAAAAACCATAGCCTTGACTAGATGGACCTTTGTTGGCAAAGTAATATCTCTGTTTTTTGATATGCTGTCTAGGTTGGTCATAACTTTTCTTCCAAGGAGCAAGTGTCTTTTAATTTCATGGCTGCAATCACCATCTGCAGTGATTTTTGAGCCCCCCAAAAATAAAGCCTGACACTGTTTCCACTGTTTCCCCATCTATTTCCCATGAAGTGATGGGACCACATGCCATGATCTTAGTTTTCTGAATGTTGAGCTTTAAGCCAACTTTTTCACTCTCCTCTTTCACTTTCATCATGAGGCTCCCTAGTTCTTCTTCACTTTCTGCCATAAGGGTGGTGTCATCTGCATATCTGAGGTTATTGATATTTCTCCTGGCAATCTTGATTCCAGCTTGTGCTTCTTCCAGCCCAGTGTTTCTCATGATGTACTCTGCATATAAGTTAAATAAGCAGGGTGACAAGATACAGCCTTGACGTACTCCTTTTCCTATTTGGAACCAGTCTGTTGTTCCATGTCCAGTTCTAATAGTTGCTTCCTGACCTGCACACAGGTTTCTCAAGAGACAGGTCAAATGGTCTGGTATTCCCATCTCTTTCAGAATTTTCCACAGTTTATTGTGATCCACACAGTCAAAGGCTTTGGCATAGTCAGTAAAGCATAAATAGATGTTTTTCTGGAACTCTTGTGCTTTTTCGATGATCCAGCGCATGTTGGCAATTTGATCTCTGGTTCCTCTGCTTTTTCTAAAACCAGCTTGAACATCTGGAAGTTCACGGTTCACGTATTGCTGAATTGAGCACTTACAGAGTACAAGGCATTCTGATGAGTATTTCTCATCCATTATCACAACTTAATCCTCACAAACAATTCTTACTTTACAGATAAGAAAACTAAGACTTGAAGAGGTTGTAAATCTCACCCAAAGCCACGGGCGAATCAGAGATTCAGACTCATTACTGCCTGACCCCAGAGTCTGTACCTAACATAATGTCCCTGTGTCCCTATGTTATACCCCACACTGCATCTAAAATCCCATTAGAGAGGGAAATCAACAGAGTCCCAAGACCTCCTCACCTTAGTTACATATGAATTCTTTCCTAGATTTTAAAATACCTTTATATGTGTGGAGCCTCGATTTTCAGAGAGGGGGGAAAAACCTGCATCTTAGTGGAATCACCACTCAGGTATCCCTGACCTTGAATCACCCATCCATTGTCAGCTCTCCCTTTCAATGAAACCAAATATTCATTTTAAATATAAAGCAGGTACAGATGAAACAGTACTGTGGATGGAGAATGCCAGGTCTCTGAAGCTAGGCTCAGCTGAGGGTTCTTTCAGTCCCACCAGTCCTGGAGCTGCCACACACTGCTGCCTGCGAGCCCAAGACATATTCTTATAGCCCTGCTGCAGCCTGCAGCCTCAAGACAGGAAACAGGATTGGGCACTGCAGCAGCTTGGGGAACAATTCCAAAATGAGACTTGCACCATATGAACAACTTAGAGCTCCACGGGGGATGAGTGTACGGCCAAAGCCACTGCTAGCACTTAAGGTGCAAAGAGCCCATGTTCTCATGATAGATACTCAATCTTGGCAGACATGCAAACAATAACTTCACTGAATTCTAGAAATATGTCTTGACGTCCACAAATACAGCATAGTACTCTTTCTACAGACAAAGAAACTGAGGCATTGGCATACAAAGTAGCAGAGTCCTAGGTCATTTGAAAGTAGGAATAAAATGGAATAGTCGGGAAGTACAGAGTTCTCCCTTCAACAACCTTGCTGATCTGTTACATCATTCACAGGGTTTGTCCAAACTGCCCTTGTCATATATCAGTGGTCTTTCTGGACTTGGAAATATGAAGATGTAACGTACATAATGGAGATTGCTGTGGTAAATCAAAATCAGCTCAAGACACAGCATCAAAGACCTGGATGGGTGAAACTATATTCAATACCCAATGATAAACCATGATGAAAAACAAGTAAGAAAAAGAATGTGTGCATGTGTGTGTCTATATATAAATAAATGAGTCATTTTGCTGTACAGCAGTAAATAACACATAACTGTAAATCAACTATATTTCAATTTTAAAAAAAAGACCTGTATGATCCTCAGATAGGTCCGTTTCTTAATCAACAAGTAAAGATGCCAACCACCTCCCAGTGCTCAGAAGGGCATCCATCATTCCTGGACTCACTTTATATTCCAGGTCTGCCATTAACAGCAATGACAGAGAACACTTTTAACTTCTCTGAGCCTCAATTTTTTTGTTCCATAAAATGGGAAGGATTATAGAACCTTCACTCCATAGAGTTGTTTGAGGAGTAAAGGAAATAATACAGAGCACTGACACCAAAGCAGAACACACAGTCAGGCTCTAACTAGTACTTTTAAGAAGGATTAAATAAGAGAAAAGTATACAAAAAATTTAATAAGCAATAAATGTCGAGTGGTTCCCTCATGATCCCATTCACAGCTGGAATAAACATTTGTAAGAATAACTGACCAGACTAGGTAACTACTCTTGCATCAAGTTTATTGGAAAATGTGTATCTTTATACCAATCATTCTAGAATTCTAAAGACTCAGGAATCATTTAATTGCTCTGGAATCATTTGTAGCTTCCACAGAGTGGTGACTAAATTCAGACCTCAAGAGAGATTTAAGAAAAATAACATAAAGACATAAAGATAGTATACTTAGAATGTTTCTCTATCAAATCTGCTCCATATAATTTGGTCCAACAAATTCAGCTCCATAAAATCTAAGATGAAGTTTTAGTGCCAAGGAAGAATATAAAAACGCACAGTGTTAAACAGAAGTGTTTTAAGTCAATTATGCAGTAAATTTGGTGCTTCCATAAATCTAAAATCAAAAGTAATCAGATTCAAAAGAGAAAAGCTGACAAATGTAATATAATAATATCATTCATTCAGTGCTCTGTGTTCCACAATAAAAGCTTCATTGCAGCATTTCTTTTAATCCTTGCAGCAACCATACAAGGTCACAGAAGTAAAATCATGCATCAAAGGTCACACAGCAATCAAGCAGTGGGACTGGATTTGAACCCAGTGGGTAAAGAATCTATCTGCAATACAGGAGATGCAGGAGACACAGGTTCGATCCCTGTGTCAGATCCCCTGGAGGAAGGAATGGCAACCCACTCCAGTATTCTTGCCTGCAGAATTCCATGGACAGAGGAGCCTGGCAGGCTACAGTCCACAGTGTCACAGAGAGTCAGACTCAGCTAAACAGACTGAGTGCACACACACACATCTGCAATGCAGAGTCAGTGTGTGTCACTTCTAAGCTTATGGCCTCAAGCCCAGGAAGAAATGTTGGCCAAATCAAAGCTGGTGGTGTGATTGAAGCCTCTAAGTCTAGTTGACCAGAGACAGCATAAATAAAAAAAAAAAACCTGGTGACCAATATGTACACCCTTCTAAGTGCCAAAGAGCTAATGAAGAAGTACTGATGGAGAAGCTGGCAAACTCAAACAACAAATCCCCCATCCTCTGAGCCAGAGACATTAAGCAAATGGTGTTCCTGACACACCTGGGAAGGCCAGGCAAAGCTATTAGAAAGAAGAAAAAGTAGAACAGATGCAGCCAAGATATCAAGAAAATCTAACTGCACCTGCTTCTGTTAGTAGTGGGAAAAGTCAAATAGAAAAAGGTAAAAATCCAAATGCCCATTGGCAGAAGAATGGATAAACGATAGTGGTATATCCATACAGTGGAATACTACTCAGCTGTTAAAAGAAAATTCTGACACATGCTACAATATGGATGAGCTTTGAGCACAATATGCTAAGTGAAAGAAGTGAGACACAAAAGGACAAACTCTGTATGATTCACTCATATGAGGTACCTGGAGTTGTCTGAGTTATAGAGACGGAGACTAGAATAATAGTTCCCAGGCACTAGGAGAGGAGAATGAGGACTGAGTGTTTAATGGACACAGAGTTTGGTAAGATGGAAGAGCTCTGTAGACAGATGACTAATGACTGTACAACAGTGTGAATGTACTTAAAGCCACTGAACTGTACATTTTTTAAATGGTTAAAATAATTTTATGTTACACATATTTTACCACCGTTTTTCAAACAGTCAAATAACAACCTCGCTATGGCCATAAAGAGCAAGTTCCATCGCCTGGAACCATAAGGAGAGAGTTGTGTGTAAGCACTGGGAAAGGCAGGCACTTGGGTCGGGATCTACACAGGGCACGGCTGCAGACAGATAAACAGAAACTGAGCTGTGATGGTCCAAGCAAACTCACCGCAAACCACCCCCCAGGCACTGACATTTCCTACACTACAGAGGACAAAAGGACTGCAGCCTCCCCAAGCACAAGAAAGGGTGCCTGGCTTCAGGCCTTCCCCAGACTACACTCCAGAAGTCTCCATACCCTGAATTCACACAGTGGTGCGGGGCCATCTGAAGCTGATCCCACCATGTGGCACAAGGCAATAATGAAGCATTCTGGTGGAAGCCTGACCGAGGAAAAACCTGGGATTGTAATGACCTCTCAAGCCTCAATGCTCCAACCTCTAAAACAGAAAGATAGTTAGGGAGTTTGGGATGGGCATGTACACACTGCTATATTTAAAATGGATAGCCAACAAAGACCTACTGTATAGCACAGGGAACTCTGTTCAGTGTTACCTGGCAGCCTAGATGGGAGGGGAGTATGAGGGAAAATGGATACATGTCTATGTATGGCTGAGTCCCTTCCCTGTTTACCTGAAACTATCACAACACTGTTGGTTAATCAATAAAAAATTAAAAGTTTTAAAATTAATTAATTTAATTAATTAAATATGGGAGGGTGGCACACCTGCTTCAATTTTAGGCAGGGCCTGTCTGCTGTTCAGATGTGACTTCTGTGTTGAGGCTGAATTAGATGGTGATAGGAAGGGATATATGGACTTCCCTGGTGGTTCAGTTGGTAAAGAATCTGCCTACAACGCAGGAGACCCAGGTTCGATCCCTGGGTCAGGAAGATGCCCTGGAAAAAGAAATGGCAACCCATTCCAGTATTCTTGCCTGGGAAATTCCAAGGACAGAGGAGCCTGGCAAGCTACAATCCATGGGGTCGCAAAGTCAGACATGACTAAGTGACTGAACCACAACCTCCACCACCACACACACTCCACAGCTTGTGCTGAGAATTAAAGATCAGGCTTGGGCAGCCCTCAGCACAAAGCCTGACCTGCCCAGCACTGAACCTAGTTCTGCTCTTGAGGGCATCATCGGTACTAGCTGTCTCTGCTAGGTTTTCACTCCCATACATAAAGTCCAAAAGGCAGGTGACAGGACAAAGTATGAGGAGGTGAGGGCCAGAAGGTTTCTCAACTCTCACAAGTAAGACTTAACAGTCTCACACAGTAAAGCAGGAGAAAGGCATTAGAATTGAACCTTGAGAATGCCAGAAGCCAACATAATAAAGGAGAAGCGAGCATCCTGACTCCACTTTGGGAGTTAAAATCTGCCAATTGCTTTCTTATCTGAGATTCATTTATCTTTCCCCCTCTTGTCTTGGTCAGAGATGGGGTCCCTAGTTGTTGCTGGCTGTACTTCTCATACACACAATACACACAGGAGCAACGGAAGCATATTCTCACATTTGCAACTTTCTGTTACCACTACTTGGGAGATGTAAAAGAAGGCTATTTTCCTCCAAAGACTGTGTGCTTGGGTAACAGAATTTGGCCACACTATCTTTTCCTAAAGATGGCATTCCCCCTCCCACACCCATCTACCAAGGTATTTAGAGCCAGCATTTGAACCCAATCTGCATTTCCAAAACTCTTAAGTTAGATAGAAGCTAGCTATGTGGCCTGCAGCCAGGAACTAGAATTATCATTGGATTTTACAGATAAGGGAACTGAGGCACAGAGAAGCTAAGTCATATGCCCAAGGCCACAGCTGGTGAAGGGTGGACTGGAACTTAAATCAGGGCAGCCCACTGTAACCACTAAGCTCTTTTGATTCACAGAGTTCATGGTTCCCTATAGCCTGATTCTAGATGTACTGCAGCAATACCTGCTACAGATAATGAGGCTGGTGACCTTCTTCACATCCCTTGCATTTTGAGTACTCAGGCTCTTACCTCACTCAGCACAACATGCGCTTGTTCTGCTTACTTAATTCCATTTCCCTCTTCAAGTCAGTGCTTGTCAAGCTTTGCCAGCAGACTGAAAATCTGTCTGCTCATCTCTCACTCTGCCCTTCAGGAATCTATGGTGTGTCTTCAGAGTTCTCCAGCACTGCTCAATCAAAATTCCTGGTTCATTTTCTTCTCTTCCCTAAGCCATGTATATATCTGAAAGCACCTACCCACATTGAGAAGGCAGCCATTTGACTTCATTCATTCATTGGTCCATTGAACAAACGTTTGTTCTGCTCAGCTATCAAGCATGAGAAACTGCCTGGCCACAAGAGTAAGCAAGGAATTCCCTGGTGGTCCAGTGGTTAGGACTTAGTGCTTTCACTGCCATGGCCTGGGTTGGATCCCTGGTTGGGGAACTAAGATCCTGAAAGCTTCACTGCACAGTCAAAAGAAGAATAAGAAAGTATAAGATTCAAGGTCCTGCCCTTAAGGTAATCACATTCTGGTGGGACAGATAATAAAGGGGTTAATTTCAGATGGTGATAAGGGCAAAAGCAAAAGTAGAGTGATGAAGTGGTGAGTGACTGGAGGAGAGGAAGGTTCTGTAAGAAGGTAACACAAGTCTAGACCAAGATTTCTAAATCTTGGTACAATACAAAGGACCCAGATGACTGACCTCATTCCTACCGTAAGTGGCCAATGATCTGCTTAAGCCTCAAGGACTGGTTTAGAGAGTCCAAACCTAAGCCACTCAGACACACAGTACGCGGCATTCTTCTCCATCTCTCTCCCACTGGCTATAAATAAGCAGGCCTGTCACCCCTTTTTCCACGGTCACCTGTCTGCAAACAAGAGAAACCATCCTAAGGTCAAGCCAGCATTGTGAAAAGAGCACTGAGAGAATCAAGGCTATCCTTTACAGTACCTAGGCTGTGTCCTTACAGCTGGTAAGTATAGGCTGAAATCCAATCCATTCTCCGCTCGCCATGCCATGCAGGGATGTGTTTGCCCAGCAGAGGTATAATTTCATAGGGGCTAGTGGCAGCTCTGAAGCAAATCAGAAAAACATGGCCCATGTCCTGATCAAACCCTACCTGAAGCTCCCTTCTTATTCTGAAATTCTTGGTTCCATATATCAGTTAATCCTCTTTGCCGTTTAAGCCATTTGAGTTGGTTTTCTCTATGACTTGTAACCAAAAGCATCAAGTGATAAAATGGCTTATGCGACTCCCAGGTAACTTAGAGCCTCCCTCTCTGCATAAAATACTCAAATTGAAGTAATTTATTCAACCATCTGTTATATTAGGTGCTAGAGACTGAGCAGTCCACAGGAAAAACATCATCCCTAGCTTCATGGAATCTATCTGTTCTATGTAAACCACTCCATTTGAGAGAATCAGCATACTGCCATACAGAGCTTCTTTAAGAAAATTGTCACCAATAAACATATTGATAAAATGGTCAAAAGGACACTTCAAATCCACCTATCCCAGGCTTTCACTTTTAACAAACATCAACACAAAGGGTCACTGCAGCATCTTTTTCTTGGAGCAGCTAAATGTGTCACTAAAGAAATATGACAGCCCTTACCATTTGTAATGGCAATGTCTCCCATGCTGTTCAGTCTGGTAGACTCTAGCCACGTGTGGATACTCATGGCTAAATTTAAACTAATGCTATGTAAATAAAAAGGAAAAACAAACCTTCTTCATAACGTGGCTGGTGAAAGGTAGCCACGCCAACCGCATGACAAGTACACAATCTCCTTATGCGGCTAGTGTATAAAATAGCAGACAGCACAGGTCAAGAACATTTCCATCACTGCAAAAAAATTCTACTTGATTGTATTAATAGTTTCCTTCTCCAGAGTTTCCTTTCTATTTTACAAAAAGGCAAGTGAGGTGATGAGGAAGAGGTCTCTTAAATTACCCAAGCTAATGCTAGGATCTTGAAGCAAAAAAAAATGACCTTCCACGTACGCATCTGCACACAGCCAGTATGTGCCACCCTAAAAGAACCAGCAGCTCAAATAATTCAATTAGTCTTTCTATTCCTGACTCCATTCCCCAATCAATGTTCATTTAAATGTAGAGTGGGGTCTGCTACCATCATTTATTAGGGAACTGGATTTGAAAAGGCCAGCATGTTAGAGCCTGGAGTCTCAAGCTTTAAACTTACCGCAACAAGCCAAAACTTTTTTTAAAAAAAAAAAAAGTGTGGATTCACAGGGTCCACCCCCTAGGATTCTAGATTCCACAGGTCTGAGATGGGGCTGAGTAACCCCCGAATTTCATAAACACTCCGCATGACTCTGAATCAGTGACTTTTCTATGAACCATTCTTTGGAGCTGGAGTTATCAGGATTCCACTGGGCAGGGAGACAGGAGTCAGCAGCACTAACAGACTCGCCACAGATGTCCAGAGCTCACAAACTCTCCCAGGTAATTCTGATGTACCTTCCATTTACCCAAAACCTAATTTGCGGGCCCCTGTTTCTGAAGTTGATTATTTTCTCCAAGCAGCTCTGCCTGCAAGCTGCTGGCAGCCATCAGGTGACTATAAGTGCCTGGTAACAGGTACCCAGGGCTTCCAATTTCCCCCACAGCCTTTTCAGACTGTCTTTCTTCCCTCAGGAATTCAGGCAATAGGATGACTCATCGTGTTTTATTAAACCCCATGGATGGGCTCCTTCCACCAAAACAGATTCCAACAGTGACAACCAGCTATCATCTTTCCAATAACGCCGTCTTCTAACAATTGCCTTCCTCAGAGATAATTATTTCACACAGAATAGCTTGAGCTTACATTTTTAGCTAAAATGTCTCGGAAACAGATTCACATTGCTTTAGAAAGCCTAGGCCTTTCTTCCTTATGGCAGTATTTTCCCACAGACAGAGACAGAAATAGCCAAGAGCTGCATTGAGTTTTCCTCTGCTGGGCATCCTATCTCTCTGACATTCCTTTTACAAATCATGATATGTGTACAATATGTCAATATTGAGACAACACTTGTGCTTTCTAAAGAGTCTTCCTAGACCCTGTGCAGGTACTAAACGGTGACTTTGCACTGGGCATGATTCTGTATGGCTAGCCTCTTCTCTCTACCAAACACCAAAGCTCAGGAAGCTTACCAATGTCTGTCCAGCCTAAAACACTGCAGAGAACTTCCCTGGTGGTCCAGTAGTTAAGACTCCTCACTTCCACTGCAGAGGGCACAGGCTCATTCCCTGATCTGGGAAGATCCTGCGTGTGGTATAGGGCAGCCAAAAAATTAAAATTTTTTTTAAATAAAACAGTTAAAACACTGTAGAATATAAGCCTTTCCTGCTCCATCTTATCCTTGGGCATTTTCAAGTAGGAAAGAAGCCAAATTTCATCCTAACTTGGGGGAATCATGGGTGCCCCAAAAGTGGTGATCATACTGAAGGAGGCAGATCAGAGCATATAGCAGTCTCCACTTGAAAACACTCCTTAGTTCTGTCTCACACCCAAAGTCCTGGATTACATACAGTATATCTAATCTAAAATCTGAATTCCTAGACAGTCTCTTGGAATGTTCTCACTCTGATACAGATATGGAGAGAAAGCAACGGGAGCAGAAGAGAATAGAAACACAGTCCCAATCCACACCTGGCACAATCTGAGCTCTATGTCGGGCTCTCACTGCCAACTCCACAGTTTCCATTTCACAGAGGCCCTTCCTTGGTTGGCTCCCTGATAGAAAAGCTGCACTCCCTAAATTTCAAATCTCATTTACATAAGTCCCCTTCCCCATCCTAGGTCAGCAAGCCTGGTGCCCACCATGAATCCTGCAACACAAAATGATCCATAATGCAGGCAGGAAAGCAAGAAGGGCTGCGCTGGTTTTCGAAAAACTAGAAATCTACCAGATAATGCTGGCCTGGAGAACAGAGGTGAATCGTGTTCGGAAAGCATCTGCTCTTAGACTAAAGGTCAGGGTCCTGATTTACCTGTAGAATAGCCAAATGAGTCATGTTATTAGGGATCTTCCTGCCATATTTAGACATTCCCTAAGAAATACACATAAAAGTCATTCATTCTTTTATTTGTAAGACTACACATTTTAGAGTACAATCACCTCAGGGTAGAGAATATATACTGTTCCCAGTACATACTCACATAAATGTCATCATCAAGAGGTTAATTTGCACCCAGTTCTAAGACTCAACAGACCAGGACTCTGAAATAAAACAGTCCAAGACTCAAGATCAGCTGTCAAAATATATCCTCTCCCCTCCTCCTTGTAACTCGAATGGGAGAGCTGTCACCAGCTAAGCGACCAATAAACTTACATGGCCTAAAGGGACAAACCTGGCCACTTCTGGAACTTATTATTCTCCTGAACACAGGTTTGTGGGCCCTCACTGGGAGCCAGTTGCTATTCCAGGCCCTGAGAACACAGACGAGTAAAAAATGTGATAACTGCTCCTGAAGAAACAGCGTGAGAAACATCAAGTGAGAAAGACAAACAGGTCAACCAGAGGCTGCAGCTTGTTGCTCGAGGACCAAATATGGCTCCCAGATGTGTTGCTTGGCTTATCCATGCTTCAGAAAAATTCTGAACTAACACTTCCAAATTGGCAAAGTTCATTTCTTTTAACAATTAAAGATTCTGCACTTGTTTTTAAAGCTCAAAAAAATCTGGCAACGATGGGCAATGCCCCCACAAGTTAACAACCGGCTGAAGCTGAGTGGCAGCTGCTCCCTTTAAACAAAACAGTTCCTTCCAATTTACCCCAGTCCCCATCATTCCCTAATGCCCTTTAAAATATCTACATTTGTGATGCCTTTTGCAAAGGAACAATTCCAGTGCTAGGTAGGATCTGTTCTAACTGAGCTAAGTTAAGAAATACAGGACTGTCACATCCAGGCAGCAGGGAGTTAAGTTGATAAGCGACCTGAATGGTCTTTTCAAGGCATTAAGTCTTAAAAAGATAAAATTCGTGTGAGACAAGAAGTTCTAAACATCTATGCACAGAAAATAGCTGAAGAAGTTCACTGAAATGTATATATAAGGATATTCAGCAACGTGTTGTATGAAACAAGAACTAAAAACAACCTAGCTGTTCACTCTCAAAACATGATTTAACATATTATAGCACAACTAAAAACTAATTCCACAGCCATCAAAATGGTAAAGTTGATCTACACGTAAGTGTAAAAAAAGTCTGTGATGTCGTTAGACACAAAGAAAAATCACACCAAAGCTATACGTACAGTACTATCCAATTTTCATAAGAAAAAGACCCTTCCAAAAAAATCTACCAAAAAAAAAGTATGTGTATTTATACATGTTTATATATACATATAAATGTCTGGGTAAAAATAGAGTAACACATGTATTTCTCTGAGATGGGATTATGTGCAATGTGGGTAAATTTTCCTTTCATAGAGTCACATCTTTTTGTATAGTACACATTATTTAAAAGAGGGAACAAACTGAATTTCACCAAGAAAAAACCATAAGCTATGGAAGCACAAAACAACAATGGAGAGTGATCAACAGTCATCCAAGATCACAACTTTGAGTTTTTAAAAAATTAGAAAGCAAAAAAATCTACATACCTATGCTTTCTGGGAAGAGAAAAGAAAAAAAAAACTACATGCTCCAACACCAAAGAAAGTCCTTTTTTAATAACTTGATCTTAAGTTTTGAATTCTTATCCAAGTCACACTGACTTAAACAGGCTGATAGTTGGAGGAGGAAATGAACAGGCTCTCCCTATCAGATGTAAATTCCAACGCTTAGCCAAGAATCCAGGTGGTAAAACACTGACTATTTAAATCAAGCCAAAGTGATGCCTTCCTTGGCCACATTACATAAGCAATAGGCTCCATTGCTGCACACATCTGGTCAGAATAAAAGCCCTCTAAGACCTTCAACACAATTAATTCAATATTTTCCTGACAGTTCAAAATGCTATGACAACTGGCAGACAACCATCTTAAATCATCACGGAAAAGTCAGACATATGGCTAAGTATATTTAATATGCTTTAAAAATAAGCCACAGATTTTTGAGCCAACAAGATCTTAGGCAAGAATTTTTCTTATTTATTTAAAAGTTATGCCTACTCATTACCTCAAAAGATTTCAATTCAAAAGTGATTGCTTGAGTACCTAAAGAGGGCAGAGATTACAAAGAGACATAAAACAGGGATGCTGCCTTCAAGACTGTGAGAAACACATAACTCAGTGCAGGAGACAGACAAGCAAATCTGCGTTCAAGACATTATTGTGACTCCTGAAATCATGATGTGCATGGGGGAAGAAAGAGAAAGAGCACAGAGGAGGAAAGAATCAATAGTGTTGGTGATGGAGATCTGGGAAAAGAGAAGGCAAATAAGCAGAACTGTTTGAAACTCTGTAGCAGCACCCTCTGTGTTCTGCCCAATAAACACTTTGCAAATCCAGTTTATTACTATTATTAATACTGGGACTCTTTGGGGGGGATGGATGAGGTCACCAGGCATGGTTTGATGCCTGAGACAGCAATGGTACAGCTTAACAGAGGTCAATACACTTCTAGTGTGGAAAAACCTAGGATGAGAATTTTGGAATCAGGCAGATCTGAGCTTGAATCTCCCTTGCGTAAGCTACCTGGGGACTAGGATAAACTACCTGAGCGCTCTAGCTACTTTTCTCATGGCCAAAATGAGAATGACATCATCTACCTGGGCAAAACCCTAACCAGGGTCTCAGAGACATGGCAGAAGATCAATATATAGTAATTATGAGGATCAGTCTACTGGCTTCTAATTGAGATTCCCAGCCTCAACCATGAGATTACACCTTAGAGAAGAGTTTCTGGACTCAGCCTCTGGGGTTGGATATCTCTCTGCAATGGCTGTTGTTCAGTCACTAAGCACGCCAGGTTCCTCTGTCCTCCACTATCTCCTGGAGTTTGCTCAAATTCATGTCCAATGAGTTGGTGATCCTATCTAACCATCTCATCCTCCGTCGCCCCCTTCTCCTCCTGCCTTCAATCTCTCCAGCATCAGGGTCTTTTCCGATGAGACAGCTCTTTGTATCAGGTGGACATCTTGTGCCCTGTAGGATGTTTAGTCACATCTCTGGGCTCTGCTCCCTCAATGCCACTTAGCATTGACCCATCTGAGTTGATACAACCAACAACGTCTCCAGACACGGCCAAATGGGGGTCAAAATCATCTTCAGTTGAAAAACCACTTCTTGAGAGGATGAGTCGTTGGGTCTGTATTGATGTCTTCATTTCTGAACTGAAAATTATCATGGCTGCTATTAGGTAGGTATGGCCATAAGGACTACGTACCGTATACACCAAGCAGAGGATAAAGTGTTTTGCATATGTTTTCTCATTTAATCCTCACAACCACCCCTATGAGGTAGACATTATTCTCATTTTCAGCTGGGACAACTGACATTCTGTGAATTTAACATGCCTGTGATTCTTCAGCTGGAGTCACACGCAACCAGGCTGACTTCAAAAGCTTGTAACACCAAGTCCCACTGCCTCTCCAGCCTTTCTTGATTCAGGAGTGCAGGTATGGCGCCAGGAAGGCCAAAGGACCTCAGGGTCAAGCTCTTAAGGATCACTTTTGCTGGTACTGCCCTGCCCAGGACCCCCCAGGCAACTGGGAGAGGACCCATCCTCCCTACACCTTCCTGAACCAGGGTCCTGAGGACACTCATTAGAATTAATTCTTCACCAGTGACAACACAGGAGATATTTAGGCAGAAATCCAGAGGTTTCCTTCCTCTTTGTCTGAACTAATCCAGTCTCAGGCTTTTTAAATAGTGGCATCTGAATCAGGCAGAAAAATGAGGGTTTTTTCTAGACTTGAAAAGCTCTCTAGGGAACTGTGTACCACAGTTGCTATCTCTCAAGAGATCCTTTCTTCTCCTCCACGTGCTTTCTAACAGGGATCATTCAAACAATAACAGAAGCCAGTATTTCGTGAGCCCTCACCACATGCCAGGCCCTGGGCCGTGTGGTTTACCTCAATCTCCTAATCTGATCCCTCCATCAGCCTGAGGTAGTAGGTATTGTTATCCCCACTTTCAGAAGGGGAAATCCTGGCACAATGAGGTAGAGTATCTTGCCCTAAGTCACCAGGTATTACACTGAAAAGTCTGACTTCTAACCCAGGCCAGCCTGAGTCCAAAACCTGCCAATCTACAACACATCAATAAATGCATACCGTCCTGTTAACACTGTATATGGCAATAACTGTGAAACATGGCTTATAATCAGGGCATAATGGCCTTTTAATTGCACCATCATGCCACTGTCCATAAAGAGAGCTTCGAGTCTCTCCTCACCATGGACTGAAAGATTAGCCTTATTGTGGAAAACATAACTGCATCCCATTAAAGTCACACACTAATGCCTCTGCTGGCAGTAAGAACAGGGCTGACACCTGAGCTGGGAGGATGTAATTCTCTTACATAACTCATTCTCACCACACTGCAGATGAAACAGGAAAAGTCTATACATACAGCTGACAGGTGCCCAGAACATCTCCACCATCCACTAAGGGTGAGAGAGAGTGCAAAGTTATCTGACAAACTCAGCACGGTGCTGGTCTAAATCCCTAAAAGAAAGACCATTTGAGACCAGCCTGCAAGGCTCACTGTCTTTAACGGTACTCCAAAATCAATCAGTGAAGCTCTATTTAGCCCAAGTTATAGACAGCAAAAGTTAAACCAAGTTCAATGCAGTTTATCACAAAGTACCTACATTTTCAGAGACTTTCAAATATCAGATTTTTCAGAGGCAACCAAGCTCAGAGAGAGTTCTTCTAGCTCTAAAGCTGACAGTGGACGCTCAAGAACTACTTGAGCGATTACTATGCATTAGGCACCGTTCTTGGTATTGGGGATGCAGCAGGAAACAGATCCACAACAACCCTATCCTCTTGGAGCTTATATTTGAGAGAGACAAAGTAAGGACTTAGTCATTTTGAAATACTCCACATATTATAAAGTAAAATAAAGCAGAGGACGGGAATGACAAGACAAGCGGGAAAGATCTTAAGTTCATGAGGGAGTAAGCCTCCCAGGTGGGAACCTCCAGGCCACGGCCAGGGAGACAGAGGACAAGTTACAGGCCAGATTGGGGGTGGAGGGGGGCGTCTTGTGAGTCACCAGGAGGATTTCAGTTTTTACTCAAGAGAGAAGGACTAGAGAAACAACTTTGTTATAGATTATCCATTCTTTAATTATTTAGCTATAAAAAGAGATTACTATTTAATCATAAGAGACATTGTTCAAGTTACATCTTCTCAGTTTGCTACATGCTTTCAGAAAGGATAATATCCAGAACACATTGGACCCTCCACAGGCTACTATACCATAAAGCAAAAGTCAGCATTACTTGCTCGTCCTTGACATCCATGCAGATTCAGCTGTGAAAAACACCAAAACAAATTCCCCAGACATACTACATGGATGTTGACATCCACAGGAGCACAGTAGAGCAAACCTCCAGTGTTTACCAAGGATTTTTCAAGGTTATAGATCTCACATATGAGCTCCATAAAGACAGGCAGGAAGGCAATCACCTCCTTTTTTTAGGATATGAATGTCAGCCCTTAACAAATTTGACAGCCTTTATTCACAGTGTATACAAAAATCAGTATATTCTGTTACACGTATATACAAACTTAGGAAAGGGACCACTAACATCAGAGACGGATGTTTTGCATTAAATAATCATCGTTTATAAAGCAACATCCCTCATGTAAACCCTTGTGGTAAGGAGATGTCAGTATGTTTTCTCTTATAAACCACTTAATTCCCCTTGGTGGATATCATCAATTCTGCCATCCAAAACTAGCTGGGTAATGAATGCCAACAAATGCAGTGAGCCCACTGAATGTCAAGGCATCATAAGGTCAAGTGAATCTATTTTTAAATAACACAGCCATTGGCAAAGAGTAGGCACAATAGACTACTAGAAACAATGGACATGTTGGGTTCACTGTCCTTGCATTATTTTTTGTAAAAGCCGTAGAATGTTCCACAGTAAAACCTAAATATATCCTTCAGAGAGTGGTCTTTTGGCACCAAGAACAAAAACAGATTGATTTTTGAAAGTTAAAGTTTAAAAAAAAAGACAAACACAAAGCTCAGTTTAAGAGCTAGAGAGGACAAAAATCAGACTGTTTTTCTGCAGCAAAGATCTGATTTGCTCTTGGCTGGAAAAACTGTACACAGAAACAAGGCTACAAGAAAACAGAGGTAAAGTGTCATTCTTCTGGATGCTGACATAGACCAGGTCCCACATAAACAGAAAACAGGACAGCTCCTCATCATCCTGTTGAATGAACATCTGAAATTTCACCTCTTAAACCCCACCTAGAGTTAACAGGCAGAAACACTTAAGTATAATTCATGAAGCCTTGTCAGTTATTTATTTATTTATAGCTCACTATACATTATTAGACAGGGAACCAGCCGATCAGAATGCCTAGTGATGAGAAAATGAACATATTAGGATTCAAATTGAAAAGAAATCAAAGAGAAATAGAGAGGAAAGGAAGAAACATGTCATGAATGGCCTGATCTATATCATTCATCATTCATACGGCCAACAAATTTTAGTGAGCACCTGTGGAAACAGTGACAGACTTTATCTTCTTGGGCTCAAAAATCACTGTACATGGTGACTGCAGCCATGGAAGAAGAGCTATGACAAACCTAGACAGCATACTGAAAAGAAGAGACATTGGTTTGCCCACAAAGGTCCGTCTGGTCAAAGCTATGGTTTCTCCAGGAGTCATGTATGGATGTTAGAGCTGGACCATAAAGAAAGCTGAATGCCAAAGAACTGATGCTTTTTTACTGTGGTGTTGGAGAAGACTCTTGAGAGTCCCTTGAACTGCAAGGAGATCCAACCAGTCCATTCTAAAGGAAATCAGTTGTAAATATTCATTGGAAGGACTGATGCTGCAGCTGAAGTTTGAATACTTCGGCCACCTGATGAGAAGAACTGACTCATTGGAAAAGACCCTGATGCTGGGAAAGACTGAAGGCAGGAAGAGAAGGGGACGACAGAGGATGAGATGGTTGGATGGCATCACCAGCTCAACGGACATGAGTCTGAGCAAGCTCTGGGAGTTGCTGATGGACAGGGAAGCCTGGCATGCTGCAGTCCATGGGGTTTCAAACAGTCAGACACGATGGGGCGACTATACTGAACTGATGACTTGCCAGGTACTATTTTAGGGAAACAGGCATGAACATGTGAGATAAATTTCTTGTTTTCATGAGCCATACATTCCAATGGGAAGAGAGACAAGCAATAAAGAAGCAACAAAAGAAAATATTGTGAAATTATATCAAGGCTATGAAGATAGAAACCAAAATGGGGAGATGGCATGTGATCCAGAGAGCTCTCTTATATGGGGGTCAGTGTGACACTGGGGTCAGCTCACACTGGCTCTGGAGAACCAATTGCATGCATCTCTTTCCAACTCCAGTGATGCAACAAATCAGTGTCTCCCTGCCACGAGAGCCAGTTGTTTAGCCTTTAGGACCACATCACCAGATCAGGAGGTCTTTCTGAAGATACACTAAATAGATAAATCAATCTTGTGACCATCTTGGGTGGGGTTAGGGGGTGGGGGAGGAAGCAAGCTCAGAGACCCCAAAAGCAGAATTCACAGGAAACCAAGCAAGATAAAGCATTGTGTTTTAAAACAAGGAGAGAATTATTTTGTTAAGCTGTTGTAATACATTCCAATTGTTCAAAATAAACATGCAATGTCAAAACAAAACTCAAAAAAGCAGAAAGAACTATATTCAATTGTGTAATGGTCCTAAGTCCCTCATTACAGCGAGGGGAAGGGTCTGGTGGTGGTGTTGTGGTTTTTAAATTGTGTCTTATTTATTGTCTCCATTCTGTCTATAAAAAAAAAGTGGAAGGACAGTTTTGGATCTCGGGTAATTTGCAAAACCACAAAATTCACTTACAAAAATATGTAAGCGTGACCTATAATATTACCAGTTTGGGAAACTACAATCACACTCTTTTAAACTTTTGGAGTCTGAGTTATTCAGGGAATCTTAGCATTTTATGAATGCAAAGGAACTGAAGGGACATATCCACTTAATTTAGGTATAAAGACAGGTCCAAATAGGTAACGTACCAGAGATGACAGCACTAGTCACCTAGCTTGTTCACGATTATCTGTTTCATTTCATGCCATATTTGTTTTCTTCTTTTTTTTTCTTTCAGCCTCACTGTGTACCATGTGGAATCTTAGTTCCTCAACAAGGGATCAAACACATGCCCTCTGCATTGGAAGCACAAAGTCTTAACATCTAGCCCGCCAGGGAAGTTCAATGCCATATTTTCAATGTCACTCTATATCTTAGGACAGTGGTGCTCAAAATCGAACATGCATCAGAATCACCTGAGGATCTGTTTAAAACACCCATAGGTTGCACCCTCCTGAGTTTAGGTATCTGTAGGGCTGGAGTAAGGGCCCAGAATCTGCACATACAACCAGTTCCCTGGTGATGTCAATGCCACTGGTCTGAGGACCCTACTTGAAATTCACTGCCCAACACAGCTGAGTTCCAGTTCCACTTCAGCCACTTGTATGACCCTCGAAAAAGCCACCCAAACCCTCTGGACTTCAGTCTCTGACACATAAGTCCAGTTGGGAGGAATAAAGAAATGCCTATAAAGCACCAGCTCAGCCAAGGGCCAGAAGCAAGTGTTCAAAAAATACTAGTTACATCCTACAGAAATGTTTCTTTAATCATCATAGCTCCCTGTTATCGGCTGTTTCACTTTCTGTCAGTCAACCACAGTCAACCACAGTCTGAAAATATTAAATAGAAAATTCCACAAATACACAATTCACATGTTTTAAATTGTGTGCCAAGAAACATGACGAAAGTTCCCACCTTCCCGCTTTGTCCTGCCCAGGACATGAATCGTTCCTTTGTCCAGGGTATCCTGCCCATTAGTCACTGAGAAGTTCAGTTATCAAATCAACTGTCCAGGTATAGCAGTTCTAGTATTCAAGTGACCCTTGTTGTGCTCAATATTGGCCTCAAAGCACAAGAGGAGAGATGCTAGTAGTTCAGAGCTGCCAAAGAGAAGCCATAAAGTACTTCCTTGAAGTGAAAATGTGGAAGTTCTCAACTTAATAAAATCATATGCTGTGGGGACTTCCCTGGTTAAGACTGCACTTCTACCCCAGACGGCAAGGTTTTGATCCCTGATCTGGGAACTAAGATCCCACATGCCACATGGCACAATCAAAGAAAATCATAAGCTGTGGATACTAAGATCTACAGTAAGAATGAATGTTCTATCTGTAAAATCATGAAGAAGGAAAAAAGAAATACATGCTAGTTTTGCTTTCATACTTAAAACTGCAAAGTTGCAGCGGCAGTGCATAAGTGCTTCGATATTAATAAGATGGAAAAGGCATTAAATTTGTAAAGTGTTTTGAGAGACCACATTCACAAAACGTTTATTACAGTATACAGTTATAATTTGTTCTCTTTTCTCATGTTGTTGTTTATCTCTCACTGTGCCTAATTTGGAACGTACCATTAGAAAATACTTCACTTTTCTCCTTTTTCAACGTGCACTAGAACAGTTAAAGTTCAAAAGATAGATAAGACCAAAGATTGGCAAAGATATGGCAGAAATGGAACATTTATAGCAGTTTTATTCATAATAGGTGAAAAAAAACAACAATCCAAATGTCCACTGAGAAACAAAAATATAAACAATCTTGTATGTGTATGCAATGTAATACTACTCCACAATACAAAACAACCATGATACACACAATATGAAATCTCCAAAATATTTTGTCAAGGGAAAATACCCAGACACAAAAGAGTACATAGTGCATTATCTCATTGATATGAATTTCAATGACAGACAAGACTAACCCAAGGTGAGAGAAATCAAATAGTCAATGCCTCTGGAAGAAGTGGAGGGAACTGACTGGTAAAGTATAGGAGGGAAATTTCTGAGGTAATCGAAATGCTCTGTATCTTGATTTGGATGAAGCATATACATTTGTCAAAACTCATCAAACTATATACTTAAGATCTGTGCATTTTACTTTATAAATATAAACCTATAGTATATATAGTACATGTATATATATATATCTTAATATATATATATGAAGTGATTTACTTTATATAGCATATATATGCAAATTTCTTAAGGCAGTTTTGTGACAAAAAACTGTCACCTCTCATTTAAAATAAACCAACTCCAACCTGGTAGATCCATTTAGCTTGATTCTTTCACAGACCAGTCCTATTTCATATACCATTTACAACAGACTAGTTTGGTCTGTGCAACTTTCCAAGAAAGCTGTCATGAAACAGAAACAGCAGAATTTTCTCCCATAAGAAGACCATGACATTTCCATACAGACAGCACCCAGAGTGACCCATGGCCCTGGGAGTAGCTAGTTTAAGGTGCAGACAACTCAAAAGTATTATTTTCCTTTACCAAGTAGACGCCTATTTAATATGATTAAAACACAGTAATGAAAACACAAGAAGAACAATTTTGTAGTGTAATTTAAATCATATTTCTCAATATGAAAGAGAAGGCTAATGATGGTAAAGCCTGGATGGGAAGGGAGTCTGGGGGAGAATGGATATACATATATATGCATGGCTGAGTCCCTTCCCTATTTATCTGAAACTACCTTAACATTGTTAAATCGGCTATATCCCAATACAAAATAAAAAGTTTCAAGCTACCAAAAAAAAATAGGAGGGGGCGGAGAGAGAAGGTTGGTGAAATGCTCTCCGGTGCCTTCCTTCTGTAAGGAAGATGTTAGAACTGCCTGTGTCTGTGTAATCATGACGGGAAATAGTAGCTTTCACATTGTGGTGGATTTCAGGCCATTCAAATGTCCCCATCCATAACTTTATTCCACTTCAAGAAGAACAAGTAGGTTTGCATACACACACATGCACACATGCTTTCTATGAGCATTCTTGCGTAGCACACAGAATAATTCCGGGTGAAAGGAAATAAGATGGGGAGACACCAGTTTCCTTCAAACCCTGAGGCGTCTGATTCCAAACACACCTGGTTATCTGATTGACCTTTCCAAAGCTTCACGAAGATGCAGCACTGGGACAAAGCCTCCCAATCTGTGGTAACTGGTGGAGGGAGGCTCAGCCACCTATAGTATCTCGCACACTGAGAAATGAGCTCCCACTGGATCTATTAGACACCAGTAAAATGCTCTCTGCCCCCATAACATCCAGGACAGTTAGGAACTCATGCCCATCCTTCTACCAGCCCTGTCTCCAAGATGCCCCTGCACAGTGACCCACAGCCAATCCCATCAAAAGCTATGACACAGTATTTTCTCTACAGTTGTATCAAGTCCTAGTAAAGCAAGAACGTGACTTATGGTATTAACCTCATAATTCAGATTCCTGACACTAAAAAAACCAGAGTCAGACATGACTTGAGAGACTGAACAACAACAAGAAAGTCCTCTAGGGAACGTTCTCTGATCATACAACGGGAAGTTAGTTCCTTGTTTTCTAAATGCTAATGTTCATTTTTTTAAAGTATCATTTCTATTGCACTTTAAGATCCTGTTTGTATATAGGCATTACTTTCTTCCACGAGACTGGACGCTCCTAGAGATTGAGGACTGTATTGTAAACTTCATTTTATCTCTAACATTGCCAGCTCAGTACATAGTACATAAGTGTCTCAAAATGTTTGGTGATACATGGAGTAAGCGGAATCAGTTTTATTGTAGTAATGGTAATACACTGGGTTATTATCATTGTATATCTACTACCTAATAAAGTGCTAACACTTTTTTTTTAAAGCTAAACTTAAAAGCTAGACATAGAAATAAATAACTGCCCCAATTTCACTTGAAACATAACAATAATAGCTAGTCTTTATTGAGCACTTATTACGTGCCAGGCACTATTCTGCACCCTTTATGTTTATAAGTTTATGTAATACAAGACAGCCAGTTTACAGATAAGGGAGACATATCTCCAGGTGAGACAAAGTGTTGGACCTTAAGCAAAGCTGAGGCAATGTGCAGTAAATGAGCCATATTCTCTCCTTTCAATGAGCTTACCACCTCGTATGGAAAGAAGGGAGGGGGATCTAACGCATAGTTTGGAATAAGTAAAAAACCTACAAGACACACATTTAGGGGAGTCCAGAGGAAGGCTGATTTCTTTATCCTAGCAGGATGCCTGAGGGCTTCTTAGAGGTGATGTGCAAGCAGATAATGAGGACACAAATGGAAGGAGATTCCCATAACTGTCAGTCCCTCAGCTCCCAAAGCTACCAAAAGGCCGGTCTCTTCTCCCTGTCCCCCTCCTCCACTTCATCTGGAACAAGCCTGTTTCCAAAAGAGGACTAGCTCAGCCCAGCCCTCCTTTCCTCTGACACAGTCCTCCAGCTGCTGCTTGCCCTTTCAAGCACGCAGGCACATGTGTGAACTTTTCACCAGGGCGCAACCTGGTTCTTTTAGTGCTTGGTCATACAAGGGACCCCCTTTAAGGGAATCCAGTCCTTCTTTACTGGACTACATCAGGGACAGCCCTGAGCCTATACCAAACTAAGACGCAAGGGACTCCCCCTAACCAGCAGCCATCAGAAGGGTCATCACTCCTCTCCAAGCTTCTGAGAGGTGAATTTGCTTCCACTCCCTCCTCTCGAGTGCACCCCTCGAGTGCACCCCTCTCGAGGCTCTGTAACAAGGATTTTCAAACCTGCACTCTTGGCATCTGTGTGACCTTGGGCAAGTAACTGAACCAACATCAGTAAATGAAACACCATCAGTCCCAGCTTCCTTATTCATAACATGGGGTTTATAAGAAAAACTTACTCTCAGAATTGTTGTGCATCAGAACAAAAGAGTGCAAGGAAAGCATTTTACACAGAACCTGACACATAATAAGCGAACAAGAAATAGCAGCTATAATCATCTTCACAGAGATGATGACAATGGTTGCAGTGATGAGGATGGTGTGATGTTGGAGGGAGTATAAACTGCAGCTTGAATGGCGCTGAAATACCCTCTCTATTATTCTCCCCCCACCGCCACCCACAAGTCTGGGGCCAGGCCACACTGGTAGAGACACACGCTTCATCAACGTGGGGGGTGAATGCAAAGGTAGTGATGCTCTAACCCACCTGGCCAGTCACGGGGTGATGCTGATTTTCTGATTAAGGAGGTCCAACAATCAAAGACCCTCACCTCCTTCATACCCATTCTCCAGGTCTGAAATCAGCCAAGAGATCAAAGAACGCAGTAGCTGCGCCCGCTGCAAAACTCGCCCAGGGAGCCAGCAGAGCGTCCACTTTGCCCCTGCCTCAGTTCCCCAACTCTCCTCCAGGTGCAGGCAAGCCACTGCTGCACTTGGTGGTGGAGATAACAGGTTAGCAAACCTGGCCAGGAAAAACTCTCTGCGCTTCCCCGAGCTAACCCAAGCCCCTCTTCCCAATACAGGTGGGCAAACAACCCACAACCTCTCAACAACTTAGTGTATTTATTTCACCATCACTGGGCACACTGACTCAACATCGCCCCTCTGCCGCGTTCGCAGGAGAAAAGCGGGAAATCGGAAGGGGGGCGGGGGGAGGCTCCTCAGGCGGGTTCCCTTTTCTGGGGGCGCCTCCAGGAGGCGCGTCCCGACTTACCTTGTCTGACGGCTTTGAAGGTGACGGCCTCCTTGCAGCTGTCGATGACTCCCAGTACGTCATAGCGGGGCAAGCCGGACACCCGGATCCCCTGCACCTCCAGAAGCAACTCGCCCTCGCCCAGCCGAGGGCCCTCGCCGCCGCCGGGAAGCCCCGCCGCCTCGGTCGCCGTCACCGCTCCGACATACGGAAACTCTCCGTTCTCCGCGCCCCCCAGCACCGTCACCCCCAGCTCTCCCTGGGGTCCCCGCTTCACGGTGCATTCGTGAACCCTGCTAGTCCAGTGGTTCTTCTTCTGGATCACTTTCGACATGATGAGTTACACCCCTCCTACCCCCGCCAAAAAAAATAATGATAAAATGAGAGACAGGTGCCCCCCACAGCACAAGCCCCCAGGCCCCTGCTGGTTCATGGGAGAGACATCTCCCCCCCGAAAACAACGCAGCGGGAGAGAGAAACTTGGCAGCCTCGCTCCCTTGCACACACTCGCTCACTCAAGCCATCATAAAACAAACTTTCTGGGCTTCCCCGCGGCACAGGCGCCCGCGAGCTTTGTTTGCATTCCGGTGCTTCTCGGTCCACGTTCCGGCGCCCGACCGTGCTCTCTGGGACCAGAGTCCACTCTGCGCCGCTTGGATTATTTTTTTTTTCCTTCCTTCCTTTCTTTCTTGCCTCTTAGAAATGCGGCGTCTCCTCTTTGCCTCCCGCCCGGCTCTCCTTTCCTCGCTGGCGGGCAGTTTCTGCGGGTGAGGGAAGCCCTTCCAGCCAGTTGCTGGGAGCCCTGGAGACGCTGTGGCTGAGCGGGGGCGGGGGGGACAGGAGGGAAGTGCCTGCGTCCCCTTTAAGCAGATACAAAGGCTCGGCTTGTTTTGTTACAGTTCATTCTATTCCGCGCCGCCGAGCGCAGCGGCCGGCGAGAGGAGACGCGCGCGCATGCGCCCCGCGGCCGCCTGCAGGCCGGCCCGCCCCACCCCGCCTTCCCGAAGCGAGATTCCAGTGTGCTTCCCGTTGGGTCCTAAGTCCGCCCCTTCCAGGATCAGCCACTTTTCTCCCCCTTCGCACACCCCTCTCGTTCCTACTTTTATTTCAGGGCTCACGACTCTTAATAGCCCTTCGGGGGTCTAGGAGACGAGCAAGTGTTTGACTCCAACCGTCTGCAACTTTTGAAAACATGGGCAATCTGCTTGGGCATTTTAAAACCATTTCAAACAGGTGGGGGTTGGGGCGGCTCACACTCACCCTCGCACTCACAAAAACGCACACACGCACGCGCTCACGCCGGCCTAAGCTTCCCTACGGCCCTCGGCCAGTGGCTGGCCACGCTGTCGGTCACCCGGCCCACCCCCCGCCGCAATTCCCTCTAATACCCTGAAACCAACCCAGAGGAGTGCGCCTGCCCGGCTTCCCCCCAACCTGTACGACGAGGGCGGGTTTGGGTCTGGGAGCAAGGTGTGCTCCAGTCCCTGCGACCTCGGGGAGGGGGGACCGTAGTGGTCCCCCAAATGGGGTCCGTCACATGCTCACACACGTATACACACTTATCTGCATCCTTAAACTTCAGGGCCAACTTTTCTAGACGCAGATAAAGTATAAGGGGAGGGAAAGAAGCCAAAAAGCAAGAGGGGCTTGGGGTCTTCAACCGAAAAGGGTCTAGCTCTTTAAAACTCCCTAGCGGCCAGAGACTTCTGGAGCCAGGCGTCTGTCCCGGACTCAAATTCCTGGCTGAGCTGGGCAGCCTTTGGACCCGCCCCGGGGCCAGGAGATAAGGATCACTCCTGGGTCTAGGATCTGCACCCGAGTCCTGGCGCCCGCGGAGGCGTGGGCGCGGGCGCGGCAGCCACCTCTCGGAATTCGCAGCCGGGAGTTGCTGCTGCCTCCGGCATCGCCCGAGGGCGGGGGTAGAGCCAGCTACTGTCCCGGCTACGTTTCGGAACGTGCTCGGGGGCTGCGGACAGAAAGAATACCCTGCACCGGCAATGCTACCCTCCCCAAATACTCCCCGATCGGCCTGGGCGATAGTCTCCTAAACATTTTCTTTTCCTCAGTGATTTATAACTTGTTTATCCATCTTGGGTCACAGGAGAGATTTCAAGGGCTAAGTAAGGGAGGTGAGTGTAAAGGACTCCGAAAGGATGGGGTACCACAGAGTTCACGGTTGAGAGCCGGGCTCTGAGGTTTAGGTTCTCACCAGTTCAGTGTCCGTGTGATCTTGACCAAGCGCTGGGACCTCTCAGAGCCTGAGTTTCTTAAGTGTAACAATACCTGACAAGATAATTGGGAGTATTACGGGGAGGACACTTGTAAAGTGATATATTAAAAAAGCTTACAAGAAGTAGTAGTACTAGTAGTAGTTTGAAAAATTAGTAATCATTCGGGGTTTCAAGTTACATTGAAAGATTGAAGTTTCAATCCCTCCTCTTCTTTCTAAAACTTAAAATATATATAGTCATACATTTAAATATTTCAAAGCACTGCTTCTAGGGCACTATTCTAAGCCAATAAAAACAAGAGAAGAACGTTGCTACTTCTCTCTTGAGATATCCAAAACTGAAAAATCCTATTGCCTTCTAGTATTGTAAAGGAAGGAAGTGACCGATTTTCCATGGCTCTTCTTGGTAAGGGAAACCATCTTCAGCCTCTTTTCTCAGAAGATACCCATTTGTCTCCAACTTGACTGGTTCAAGATGAATAAGAAATTTAAAAGGCTCAGTCCCAAAACCAAACAAAGATCCAGCCAGTCAGAATCTTAAGAGTAGGTTCTATCATCTGGATGTTTAAGGTTGCCTTTACGTGGTGCTGGTACATACTACTAAGGACCACAAGTCTATCATCTTGATTCCTGATGATTCTTGATTCCTTTTAGGGGAAGAATCTACATCCACATCTTCTTGGACATTATATGCTCCAGAAAAGTAGTGGATTTTGGCAGTTTGGTTTACTGATGTATTCCCAGTTCTTAGAACAGTATCTGGTACCTTGTTAATGTTCAAGTATTTGGTGAATGAATCCTCTTCCCAAAATGCACATTTTTGTGTACTACCTTAAGAGTGAAATCACAGATTTCCCTACAGATCATTGGTAAGCTTGACCTTCTATATCACTTCCCACACTCAATATTCTACAGCTGTGGGTGCCTATGATTACTCACCAGGAATTCTCCCACTTGCCTCTAATCAGCCATCACCTACCTAGAGAGTCCAAACAACAGACAAGATCAAGTGGTCAGCAGTTCCTCCCACTGGGAGCAGCACCACTTTCCCTCTCCAGGGTCCACATGACCCTGAAGCTGAGAAGAGGAAAGGACGTGGAATTTAGCCTACTTCCAATTCTAGGTGTGGAATAACCCCCCCAAAAAAGAAGGGAAAAGTGAGGGCACAGACAGCAGGGTAGAGAGAGGTATAGAGAGAAGTATTAAAATCCAGGAATTTAAAAAGAAGTAATTTGAACTTTCAAAACAGCTAAGACTGCCAATTTCCAGACATTAAGTTTATGATGTTCCCAAACTCTCTGCCTCTCCTCTAAACCTTCCTGTCTGTTCTATTTCTCCTGGTTCAGTTCCTGTATCCCAGACTGGAAGGAGCTTCAGGGCAGAAATCATATTTATTCTACCCAAACTTTGAATCCTCAGCACCTAAACCCATGCCTTGAGGTGAGTGTGAACATACATACTTGAATGTATGAATGAATTAATTCAATGCATGAATGAATTCATTCATTCATTGATGCATGAATGTGTGAATGCATGGGTGAAGTATGACCTTAAACTAAGTAGTATGTGACCTTTAGGATGAAAACCATTTAAATTCCCTGGCCTTTCAGTGGTTAGTTAGGACTACACTTTTCTGTTGAAGGGGGGGCATGAGTTCCCTGTGGCATAGCCAAAAAATTAAGTTAAAAAAAAAAAAAAAAAACATGAAACCCATTTAGATTTGGTGGCTAAAACTGATATTTGTAGATTGTTTTCTTAAGAGTTTATAGTTATCTTGAAGTAGATTTTTCTTGAATATATATAAAGAAGAACCCTGTGTTCTGGCTTCTCTCACTTACATTATGACTTTGACAGTATATTCTAGTGGGGGAAATAATGCCATAAAATACCTAACTTTGAGGTTTAGCATGTGTGCCAGGATAGTTATGTGCATTATTTTATTTATAATCACTACAACAATTGTGTGAGGTAGGTATGGCCTTGATGTTATATGAATGACTTTGATTTTAGAGGAAAGTAAAGCTAGATAAGTAAAGAAACTTGCTCAAGAGCCTGGAAATGATAGAACTAAGATGTGAAGCCAGGGGCCCAAACCAAAGCCCACATTCAGAACTACAGCCCTATGGGAGGGGTAGGATGTGGCCATCTACCATCTAGCACATTTGGGTACCAGCATATTTTGGCTCCAGTATCCACCACATAGTGTGTGGCATACCAGTTAAGACACTCTCCTATCTCTTCCTTTTAAACTGAAAGAATACAGTGTACCACTCTGGAATCCAATCTGCAACCCTCCTTCTGTAGGCTCTGAAGATGAAATAATTTACTGGAATGTAAAGAGGATTAATCTGCAAACATTTCTGAAGTGTCCAGAGATCTGTGGGCTCTGGTACAGGTGACATGCCAATATACTGTTACTGCAGAAGCAATTCAACAATGAAATCTTAAGAAACATGATTAAGAAGTAAACTGTGACATAATAAACTGAAAAATTGATGGTCTTATTTTCCTATAGCAAGTTCCACTCAAAGGAAGAAGAAAATCCACAAATATAAAATTGTGCATTTCTTTCTTCCAAAGACATTTCTTTTCAAAGGTTTCTAGTTGTGAGTAAAGAAAGCATTACTGCAGTCTAAAGTGGTAACTTACCTCCTTTCTCTGAAAATGTGAAGATAGGAGATAAGTTGGTTGACTGTGAGGCAAAAGAGGATATGTAAATTGGTTATCTTTTAGTTTCTGAATAATGTCATCAAGAAACATATATTATAGATATCAAGGTAAATGCTTCATATTCAATAAGGTTACTCACTCCAAACTGGTAATTTAAAGCAGATCAACAAAAGAAGTTAAACCCTTATTTCAGACAGAGGAAGCAGATAGTGAGAACCAGTTTCTGAGCCATCTCCTGGAGGCACTTTTAGGATTCACTTGATAACATGTTCTTTTCCTCACAGGGAGGCAGACAGGTTTTTTCTGACCACAGTACTCCTCTATTCCTTTCAGTTAGGGAAGAAAAAATAAAATGTTGATTCTCATGATCTTCCAAGACATCGCATGTGAACTATTATTTTCATATCCTAGAGGAGGAATTCCAGGAAGAGAGTTTAATCCTGGCTAATGTTCTGGTTTACTTCCATGGGAAAAAATTATTACTGGTAACTGGAAGATTTGAAATTTCAATGTTGGCTGTGAGGAACCAAGAGAAACCCAAATTTATTATGGGAATCTCTCCTAAAATTTCCCAAATATTCAGCTATACTGTAGCATATCCTCCTGCATAATTCCACTGAAAATATACTTGGTAACAGTAAATTTCCTCATGAACAGGATATTTGAAGTTTTCTTCATAATAGATATTTGTATCTCTTTTATTTCATCTCCCACCAACTCTATGAAAATACAATAATTGGAACATGGTAGATGCTTAAATAATAATTTGATTATTGAAGGTGTTCATTCAGTGTATGTCTTCTTATATATTTTAACAATTTTTATTGCACTAAAGCAGAACTGAATGAAAGAGGAAATTACACACTGAAATCAAGGATGCAATACTTGCATTTTAAAAAATACCCCATAGTATAAATTATTGCTGAACAACTATAACAATAGATAAATAAAAGGCAGAATTAAATCATTCAAGGTTGTATTACCATGAAATAACCACTTTTTAAATTTGGGTTTATCTCCTCCTGGACTTTGGCCAATACAAATATACTCACACTGACACAATCTACTTTCTTTAGTTGTCTCTCTCCTCATTCGGGATTTATAGTTAGTTTATGGAATAAAATAATCCTTTATACCTTTTAGTGTGTGTCTGTCTGTGTGTGTGTGTGTGTGTGTGTGTGTGTGTGTGTATGTGTTTATGTGCTCAGTTGCTCAGTCGTGTCCAGGTCTTTGAGACCCCATGAGACCCCATGAACTGTAACCCACCAGGTTCCTCTGTCCATGGGATTACCCAGGCAAGAATACTGGAGTGGGTTGCCATTTCCTCCTCTTCCCAGCCCAGGGATTGAATCTGCATCTCCCGCATTAGCAGGTGAATTCTTTACCACTGTGCCACTTGGTAAGCCCCTTATCTTTTATTACTCACCAATATGTCCTCAATTTTCTATTTGTTAAATATAAAACTATATCACTTTTATCAGCTCAATAACATTCCATTCTTTAAATATTCCAAAATTTATTAAAACAATGCCCTATTAATGATCATTTAGGATTCTGCATGAGACTAAAGTAATTATTTGTATTAGGATGTTTTGACTGCCAGTGACAGAAACTTAGTTGAACTAATTTAGGAATAAAAGGAAATGTATTAATCCATATAACTGGCAAAACTAGAGATGAAACTAGTTTTCAGCAATCCTGAAATTAAGAGGCTCAAGCAATGCTCAAAATCAGCTTTATCGATACATCTCTTGTTCTTTTTTCCTCTGTTGCCCTCATCCTATCATACTACATATGGACTGACCTCCAAAAATTCAGGAAAGACAACCACATGCATCTAGGTTTAGCAATCCCAAAAGAAAGATTTTCACTAACAGATGGGAAAAGTGATGAGAGAAATTTCATTCTGTACTAAAGCTTTCAGTTTCAATTGTGGAGGGTAGAGATGGAGTTTGTGTACTTCTCACTGGCTTTGAGAAAAAACACAAGTGAGTCACAAACACAACTGGCTACCTAATCAAGCCTGGCAGTGTGTGTAGACTTGAGTCTCAGGGAAAGGTCATTAAGGTATGTTTCTCTACAAGCTCCTATCGTGGTTGCCTCTTACGCAGTTAACTAAGAGTTCCAAGAACACAAATACAGAGGGAGTTTTATTTCAATTGAAGCTGCAGTGGTTGGCCCACACATTGGTAGCTATTCTGAATATACTCTGAAGCTGGCAGTAGTGCAGGATTATACCCTTTACAAAGGAAGCCAGTCAAGTGTTATACTTATTTAATACAGATGGTTTGTTAAACTATTTACATAACATCTATTTCAAATATTCTGAAATGAGTCTTAAGTTTTTCTGAAGCTAAACTAAAAAAGAGAAAGTTAAATATTTTAAGATGATCCGTGACAGTTGGTAGATTCTTAGATTGTTTTCATTCATTTGTTCCTTCAACAAATGCTGATTAAATACTTATTTTGTCAATTCGCACTAGCCACTGATGGTACAGAACTAAAAGACACACTAGGCTTTTTTTTTTTTTTTTGGCTGGAGGAAGGTTACCTCCTAAATGGATACACAGACCAAAAAAATACAATTTCAACTGTGCTGGTTAAGTTCAATGACAAGGAGCTAGGGTATCTTGGTAGACATCTCTTTAGGAAAATTATAATTTGAAAACATGGCTTCAGAAATTAAAGGTGCCATTTTTAGAAGAACTTCTTGCCTCCTCCACCTATAATTTATTTTAATAGTATTTTAATAAGTGAAAGAGAATGTCCAGTTTTATGATCACATTATGATACCTGAAGATATGTTTTATGGAACCACTCACTGAGTTCCCAGATGGGTACAGTTGAATATAGTGTGAGTATGTGCCTCCATAAGGACAACTCTGTCTTGCCACAAAGTGATCCAGCAAACGCTAGGTGGAGTTTTAGAAAATGACTCAGCAATCTGGAATCTGAGCAGCCTTGCTCCTTGAACTGTACTATCTTTGGAAAATTGTTCCCCATAAAATCTTGTAGCCAGATGAACGAGGACCCCCAAAGATGCAGTACTCACGTTCCAGATTTAGCACATTCCTAGAATTTTAAACTCGTTCTTATGGACTGTTGCGCAGGTGAAGGGGGGCTCAGCCAAGCCAGAAATAGTTATGAGCAACATCCCCCAGGAAGTCAGTTCCCAAATTTGGAGTGCTTATATTCTGAACATTCCTGACAATTCTGGCTGAGAAATTCAGCTTGCCTAAGTTTGGGTACTCCAAGGATTTTACATGCAGCACAGAACTGCTGGAAGTAAGCTAAGTGTTGGAAGACACTGGATTTTTAATTATTAAGTTAGCCCCCTACTTTAGTGAATGTACAAGTTGGCATATGTTTGGGAATATTTCTGTTTCCAAACTTACAGCAACTGCATTTTTTAAATGTTTGACCTTGATCTTGTGACCTTTCTTCTAGAATCCTGAGAGTCCTGGGAACACTCACAGCTGAGTGATGGGAGCAAAACTAGACAGATAGCAATTCTCTTTCTCTTTTATTTATTTGCTTAAATCTTAGGCTACTTTGTTTCAAACTAGACCCAACTTCCCTCTCAGTTATTAATTTTATTTAAATCTATCCTCTTGGTATGGCTTTTCACTTTGAATTGATACCACTAAAGCCTAAAACTAGTAAAGCTATGTGACCCACCTGCTAAGGCAAGTTGGCATTTTGACACAGCTCTCCAGAGAGCTGAGACTGTTCTCTAGATTAATGTTTTCAAATTCTTTGATTGCTGTTCAGAATAAGAAACAGCACATAAACATATAAACACACACACACTATATATGATTGAAACAAAAATTTCAAGAAACCATATTTATCCTTTCTGCATATGATGTACTATGCCTTGGATTATGGCCCACAGCCATACTTCTTAACCTTTCCCCATATTACCTACAAGCTAAGAATGGTTTTATGTTTTTCAGTGGTTAAAAAGCAAACAAGCAAATTATAATGATACACATTTATAATATGTCATGTGTTCTTCTGAGCCTTCGCATTTATTGACTTGTTAAATCTTTAGTGGTTAACATATTTTGAGGGTGTGCTCAGTGTGCAGGATGCTTTGGTAAGTGCTCACAATGATGCTTCCCAAGTAGCTCAAATGGTAAAGAATCTGCCTGCAATGAGGGAGACCTGGGTTCGATCCCTGAATTGGTAACATCCCCTGGAGAAGGGCATGGCAACCCACTCCAATATTCTTGCCTGGAGAATTCCATGGACAGAGAGCCTGGCAAGCTAGTCCATGGAGTCACAAAGAGTTGGACATGACTAAGCGACCAACATTTTCTTTCACTCTATGAGGCAGGGAATATTAATAGTCACACTTAATAGATGACAAAACAGAGGCTATATCACTTGCACAGGATTACATACCTAGGAAGTGGTAATTAGGATTTAATCCTAGGTTCCTCTGCTTCCAAACTTTTGGTTCTTAATACTGTTGATGTTTTCAGCTTCTTGACCATAGCTTGACACATAATATGGACCTAATGCATATTTGAAGAATGATCAAATACATGTATGAATGAACGAAGGATGCAGAGATAAATTGATGGTATCCCATAGACTCTGACCAACTATAAGAACACAGATAAATTAGGTGATTGCTTGGTGCTTTAAAAAAGCAACCAACCAAACAAATAAACAAAGTAAATCCCTCATTTATTAAGTGCTAAATACTTCATGTGGGCTTTCCTGGTAGCTCAGCAGTAAAGAAACACACCTGCAGTGCAAGAGATGCAGGAGACTCAGGTTTGATCCCTGGGTCAGAAAGATCACCTGGAAAGGAAATGGTAATCTATTGCAATATTCTTGCCTGGAAAATCCCAGGGACAGAAGAGGCTGGCAGGCCACAGTTACAAGAGTCCGACATGACTTAGCAATTAAACCACCACCACCAACAACAACAACTACTTTATGTAATTGCTTTCAATATCTTTACTCAATTAACCCTCATAAGGACACTATGAAGTAGATGCTATCCCTCTTTTGCAAAAGGAAGGACTGAGGTCCAGAGAGGTTAAGTACATTGCCTAAGATGATACGACCAGTATAGTTAGATCTGGTGTGACTAAGACAGATGATCTTAATTAATTGCTATGCTGTGTACCTCTATTTATTAATTTCTAATATCACTGTAATACTACCTACCCCTATAATTTTGTAACCAAAATAGACAATGTATCAGAACCTTCATTAATAACTATAATATTTTCCAATGACATACTTCTCTACCAAAAAGTTAAAAACTCAAGGTGGAAGAAGTAGAGGAGGCAAAGAAATGCCTTCCAGTACATTTGATATGGAAATTGTTATTAAAATGTTGTTATACTTTTTGCAAATGTTCTATAAATCTAAAATTATTGTAGAATAATTTTTTAAGAACACTATGAAGAACGTGGAAAAATGTTTAACTTCATTAGTCATTAGAGAAATGCAAACCAAAACCCCAGTGAGATACTACCATACCTCCACTAGGATGGGTACAATTTTTTTTAATGGAAGATAAAAAGTGTTGGTGCAAAAATGCAAAGAAATTAGAACACTTATGCATTTTTGCTGGAACTAAATAATGCATACACTGTAAAACAGTTTGATGGCTCTTCAGTAAGCTAAATGTAGAATTACTGTATCACCCAGCAATTTAATTCCGAGATGTACATCTATCTATCTATCTATATGCAAAAGAATTGAACACAGATGTACAAACAAAAACTTGTATGTGGATGCTCATAGCAGCAATTGTCACAATAGCCAAAGATGGGACTAACCCAAAAATCCATCAAAAAATTATGTTAAATAAAATGTAGCTTTCCATTCAATAGAATAGTATTCAGCTGTAAAAAGTAACAAGGGACAGACATATGCTATAAAGCAAAAGAACCCTGACTGAAGACATGATATTAAGTGAAAGAAGTCATATACAAAAGACCATATAACATGTGATTCCATTTATATGAAACATCCAGAACAGGCAAATGCATAGAGATAAATAAATTGGTGGTTATCAGAATTGTGGGGGGGCAGAAGGGGGAGTGCTGGTTAACGACCAAGGGATTTTCTTTGGGGACGATGAAAATGTTCTGGAACTAAATAATGGTAATAACTGCACAGTAGTTTGAATGTACTAAATGCTACTGAATTGTATACTTTAAAATGGATAAGATAGGGAATTCCCCGGCAGTTCAGTAATTAGGGCTTGGCACTTTCACTGCAGTGGCCCAGGTTCAGTCCCTGGTCCCAAAAGCCAGCAAACTTTATGTTCAGTGAATTTTACCTCAATTTAAAAGCTCACTGTGATACCATTTTTATAATCACGATCGTGTGATCACTTACCTAGAGCCAGACAACGTGGAATGTGAAGTCAAGTGGGCCTTAGAAAGCATCACTACAAACAAAGCTAGTGGAGGTGATGGAATTCCAGTTGAGCTATTTCAAATCCTGAAAGTTGATGCGTGAAAGTGCTACACTCAATATGCCAGCAAATTTGGAAAACTCAGCAATGGCCACAGGACTGGAAAAGGTCAGTTTTCATTCCAATCCCAGAGAAAGGCAATGCCAAAGAATGCTCAAACTACCACACAATTGCACTTATTTCACACGCTAGTAAAGTAATGCTCAAAATTCTCCAAGCCAGGCTTCAGCAATACATGAACCACGAACTTCCACATGTTCAAGCTGGTTTTAGAAAACGCAGAGGAACCAGAGATCAAATTGGCAGCATCCGCTGGATTATTGAAACAGCAAGAGAGCTCCAGAAAAACATCTATTTTTGCTTTATTGACTATGCCAAAGCCTTTGACTGTGTGGATCACGATAAACTGTGGGAAATTCTTCAACAGATGGGAATACCAGACCATCTGACCTGTCTCTTGAGAAACCTGTATGCAGGTCAGGAAACAACAGTATCAAGGCTGTATCTTGTTACCCTGTTTGTTTAACTTATATGCAGAGTACATCATGAGAAACGCTGGGCTGGAAGAAGCACAAGCTGGAATCAAGATTGCTGGAAGAAATATCAATAACCTCAGATATGCAGATGACACCACCCTTATGGCAGAAAGTGAAGAGGAACTAAAAAGCCTCTTGATGAAAGTGAAAGAGGAGAGTGAAAAAGTTGGCTTAAAGCTCAACATTCAGAAAACTAAGATCATGGCATGTGGTCCCATCGCTTAATGGGAATAGATGGGGAAACAGTGGAAATAGTGTCAGACTTTATTTTTTTGGGCTCCAAAATCATTGCAGATGATGATTGCGGCCATGAAATCAAATGATGCTTACTCCTTGGAAGGAAAGTTATGACCAACCTAGATAGCATATTGAAAAGCAGAGACATTACTTTGTCAACAAAGGTCCATCTAGTCAAGGCTATGGTTTTTCCAGTAGTCATAGATGGATGTGAGAGTTGGATGGTGAAGAAAGCTGAGTGCCAAAGAATTGATGCTTTTGAACTGTGGTATTGGAGGACCCTTGAGAGTCCCTTTGACTGCAATAAGATCCAACCAGTCCACCCTGAAGGAGATCAGTCCTTGGTGTTCATTGGAAGGACTGATGTTGAAGCTGAAACTCCAGTACTTTGGCCACCTCATGCGAAGAGTTGACTCATTGGAAAAGATCCTGATGCTGGGAAGGATTGGGGGCAGGAGAACGGGACGACAGAGGATGAGATAGCTGGATGGCATCACTGACTCGATGGACATGGGTTTGGGTGGACTCCGGGAGTTGGTGACAGACAGGGAAGCCTGGCATGCTGTGATTCATGGGGTCGCTAAGAGTTGGACACAACTGAGCGACTGAACTGAACTGATACTGAAATAGAATGTGCTGGGAAATAAAATACAACTTACAAAGGAAAAAAATAAAATATTACGTGAAATACTAGCGTTCAGTACAGCATCTTGATTTAGAGCATGGACTTTCAAAACTGGCAGCTCTAGAATCAAAGCCCTTTCCCCTCACATAATGACTAGTTATCCTTAGGCAAGTTTTATAACCTGTCTGAGACTCAGAGTCCTCATTCATCAACTGTGTGTTATTGCTATTGGTTATAATGAAATACTTTTTATGTAAGTTGTCACCTAGCCTAAAAATAATGATGATGATTAATATATACTTTGGTTTTTTTTATTTCTCCTTTGTATATATGTGAATTGAGTGTTACTAGTCTTCCTAATGATAATTTCATTAAAAGGAAAGTGATCTGGGTTTGGGGAGATAACAATCATAGTTTTATCACCATATGTGACTTTTTACATCCCAGGAAAAGTATCCCGTGAACAGATCTTTAAAATAGCATCCAAAGGAGTCCAGCAATTCACTGCAATTATTATGTGAGGTTATATTAAAATTTAAGCTAAATTGCTATTACTAAAATTTCTAGGCTGCTTCCAACTGTTACTACAAAAGAATAGTCATGGAATCTGGGAATTGATAGGAAAGAATTTATTAGGAAAAAAGATACCTATGTCTCCTTCCCTTCCCCTTGAGGATAACTAAGCTGTCACCATGAATATTAAGACTGCTGTTTCTTCGTGAATTTGCATATGGTATCCTCCCAGGTAATTTATGGAGCAAATCCTGACATAGCTCAGGAAGAAACCATGTTGCTCCTTTAGTATCATTAGTAACTGAAAGGCCAAAACATTTAAAGAGGTAGAGGAAATTCATGTCTCAAAGATTCAGACACAGCACTCTCTGCTCTACACCATACACAATTCTTCCAGCCACACAACCCAGCCTTTCTAAAGTAAGAAAAAGAAACTTCTAGAACCCTGCCCTCTAACCTCTGTTCTTCATCCTCTTGGGCTCTCCTGGGAGTTGAGGAATGTGGGGAGAAAAATAGCTGCAGGGTTTGGCTTCCAGTTGGTCAACCCTGACAGTAATTGCTCTATGGGAGATTTTCAATCTCTGTTCTTGGCAAGAATCTACAGGACAACTAAACTGCCAACTGAGTGACTATGTGAAGAGCAGGGAGCTGGGTCTGATGGGTATCTGGGGAGGGAAAGGTTTAACAGTTTCCATGCCTGTTCAAACATTCTAGTCTTACCAACAAATATAACAAAGTCTAACTTACATTTGACCTGCAGGCATACCTCAGTTTCCTGCATTTCGCAGATATTACATTAATATTTTTAAATATTGAAGGTCTGTGGCAATTCCACCTCAAGCAAATCTACTGGTACCATTTTTCCATCAGCATTTGCTCACTCTGGGTCTCTGTGTCACATTTTGGTAATGCTTACAGTATTTCCAATTTTTTCATTAAGATTGTATCTGTTATGGTGATCTGTGATCAGGGGTCTTTGATGTTACAATTGTAACTGTTTTCCAGCACCAAAAACTGTGCCTGTGTAAGGACATAGTTAACCAGCCCCGTCTCTACCCCCTCCTCTTGCTGTCCTATTCCCTGAGACACAACGATATTGACAATTAATAAACCTACAATGGCCTCTAAGTTTTCAAGTGAAAGGAAGAATCTCATGTCTCTAATTTTAAGTAAAAACTAGAAATGATGAAGCTTAGTGAGGCAGGAATGTGAAAAGCCTAGACAGGCCAAAAGTCAGGCCTCTTGCACCAGTTAGCCAAGTTGTGAACGCAGAGGAAAAAGTTCTTAGAGAAAATTATAAGTGCTGCTCCAGTGAACCCAGAAATGATAAGAAAGTGAAACAGCCTTACTGCTGATATGGAGAACATATTAGTGGTCTGGAGAGAAGATCAAACCAGCCAGAACATTCCCTTAAGCCAAAGCCTAATCCAGAGCCAGATCCTAACTCTCTTCTATTCTATGAAAACTGAGAGAGGTAAGCAAGCTGCAGAACAAGAATTTAAAGCTATCAGAGGTTGGTTCATAAGGCTTAAGGAAACAAACCATATCTATAACATAAAAGTACAAAGAGAAGCAGCAAGTGCTGACGTAGAAGTTGCAGCAAGGTATACAGAATATTTAGCTAAGATAATTTATGAAGGGTTAGAGATTTTCAATACACATAAAACAATGTTCTATAGAAAGAAGATGTCCTCTAGGACTTCCATAGCTAGAGAAGTAGCTAGAGAGGAGAAGTTGCTGCCTAGCTTCAAAACTTCAAAGGATTGGCTCATTCTCTTGAGAGGGGTTATGGCAGCTGGTCATTTGCAGTTGAAGACAATGCTTGTTTACCATTCTGAGAATCTTAGGTCCCTTAAGAATTATGCATAATCTACTCTGCTTATGCGTTGTCAATGGAACAACAAAACCTGGATGACAGACAGCACATCTGTTTACAACATGGTTAACTGAGTATTTTAAGCCCACTGTTGAGAACTACTCCTCAGGGAAAAAAAAAACCTCCTTGTAAAATATTACTGTTCACTGGGCTTTTCTGGGGGCTCAGTGGTAAAGAATCCTCCTGCCAGTGCAGGAGACATAGATTCGATTCCTGGTCCAGGAAGATCCCATTTGCCATGAGGCAATTAAATTCATGTGCCACAACTGTTAAGCCTGTGCTCTAGAGCCCAGGAACCTCGACTACTGAGCCCATGTGCTGTAACTGCTGAAGCCCGTACACCCTAGAGCCTGTGCTCCCCAATAAGAGAAATCACGGCAATGATTGTGATAGATGTAGTGTCTGTGCACTACAGCTACAGAGTAGCCCCGACTCATCACAACTAGAGAAAAGACCACAGAGCAAAGAAGACCCAGCACAGCCAAAAATTAATAAATAAATAAATAATTTTTAAAAATAAATATTACTGCTGCTCAGTGACAGTGCATCTTGTCATCTAACCAGTCTGACGGAGAGGTACAATGAGATTAATGTTTTCATACCTACTAACAACATTATCCATTCTGCAGCTTGTGGATCAAGGAGTCATGTTTACTTTCAAGTCTTATTATTAAGAAATATATTTCCTAAGGCTATAGATTCCATAGACAGTGATTCCTCTGATGAATCTAGGCAAAAGAAATTGAAAACCTCCTGGAAAGGATTCACCATTCTAGATGCTGTTAAGAACATTCAAGATTCATAGGAAGAGGTCAAAATGTCAATATTAATGGGAGTTTGGAAGAAATCAATTCCAACCATCCTGTATAACTTTGAGGGTTTCAAGACTTCAGTGAATAAAGTAACCACAGCTATGGCAGAAATAGCACGAGAACTAGAATTAGAAGTGGTGTCTGAAGATGTGGCTAAATTGCTGCATTCTCAAGATAAAACATGAACAAATGAGTTGCTTCTTGTGGAAAACCAAAGTAAATAGTTTCTTGAGATCACTCCTGGAGGAGATGCTGTAAAGATTATTGAAATGACAACAAAGGATTTAGAATATGACATAAGCCTAGTTGACAAAGGAACAGCAGGGTCTGAAATGGTTGACTCCAGTTTGAAAGAAGTTCTACTGTGGGTAATGCTATCAAACTGCATGCTAAAGAGAAATAATTTGTGAAAGGAAGAGTCAATCCATGTGGCAAACTTCATTGTTATCTTAAGAAATGGACTTCCCTGGTAGTCCAGTGGTTAAGAATTCACCTGCCAGTGCAGGAAACATGGGTTGTATCCCTGGTTCCGGAAGATTCCACCTGCCTCAGGGCAACTAAGCTCCTGCGCCACCATTAGGGAAGCTCGCCCGCTGCACAAGAGAAGCCACGACATTGAGAAGACCGTGAACCGCCACAATGCACCACAACTAGAAAGTAGCCCCTGATCACTGCAACTAGAGAAAGCCTTAGCTGCAACGAAGAACTAGCACAGCCTCAAATAAGATAAACAAATTAAATTATTTATATATATATATTTAAAGTAATAACTTGCAACAGCCAAGAAATGAAGATCCTGCCTGCTCCTCTTCCCACAACCCTGAAAAGAAAAAAGAAAAAAAAAATAGAAAAGATACCTGATCAAAGCTGAAGACAGGGTTCCCTTAGGAATAGTAGGGTGAACTGAAGGAAAAGGAGGCAGCCTCCAGAATCATCCCTGGGTCCTATGGGATCTTTCCCTCGAGGTAAGAGGGCTGCTGATGGCTCCCAGTCGCGCGGCGCCAGCCCCAGTCTCGCGGGATCTGTTGTGGCGCGCAGGCTCCAGAGTTCGAGCGCACAGCAGTTCCACACGCATGCTCTTCTCTCCAACTGTGGCACGCGCGGGTAGAGCATATGTGGGCTCTGTAGCTGTGGTGTGAGGGCTCAGTTGCCCTGCAGCATGTGGGCTTTTAGTTCCCCAACCAGGGATGGAGCCCCAAGTCCCCTGCACTGGAAGGCGGATTCTTAACCACTGGACAAGCTGAGAAGTCCCAAGCGCAGGGGTTTCATCTGTGGACTGGCTGACTGACTGGCTAACAGCTCCAGCAATCTCTCAACCAGCTGAAAGCCTCAATGGTTAACAGGCAACTAGAGTTTTCTGAGTATACTATGCCAAATTCTTGGTTTAGAACAGTCCAGCAAATTCGGTAGTGTTCAAAGCTGTGACTTCTGTTTCAAAATCGTAGATAAAAGCCAACTATGACCGTGAAGATCTCCTCCCACTGAGAGTCCAAGCGGCACTGTTCTCCTTTTGTCATAACAAGATGACGTTCTCATCTTGACTTAGCCATCATGCACTTCTATTCTACGATGGATGCTTACTGCATAGTCTTAAAGAATCAAACTAAAAAAAAAAAAGAATCAAACTGTCAGATGAGAAGACAGTATTGTTCTTTTATTTCAAGAATTGTGGTGTTATCTAAGATACCCTTGCCCATCCAGTAGATGGATTGCAAAGGCATCTTTACTGTGAGGAAAACAAACAAACAAACAAACAAAAAGTATAGCATGAAGTATAGCATGAGTCTGGAACAAAGTGCGAAGAGCTAGCCAACCCCTCAATTTTCCAAACCTGAATTCAACTTTCAGGGGAGAATTGCTGATATTTCCTGTCAGCCTCCACTCTTCAGTTCCTGCTTCCCAATAGTTCGAATCTTGTATTTGAGGCCACCTGTGGTACCAGGGAGGCTTCCCTGGTACTCAGTGGTAAAGAACCTACCTGCCAATACAGGCGGCATGAGGGTTGGATCCCTGGGTGGCGAAGATCCCTGGAGAAGGGAATGGCAACCCATTTCAGCATTCTTACCTGGAAAATTCCATGGACAGAGGAGCCTGGCAGGGCTACAGTCCAGGGGGTTGAAAAGAGTCAGACACGACTGAGCATGCATGCATCCCATTACATCATGGTACCACGGAAGTGAATTCTGTCTTCCCAGGGGCGTAGGAGCAGGGAACACAGGTGAGGCCCATTTGGTTCACCTGGCCACAATCACGGATGCCAGGCCCTGCACCTGTGAGCTAGGCTAGTTCCAGGAGTGAACCTCAGGCGCTGCACTCAGAATGCTGGGACAGAGGCTCCCCTCATGCTGGGCTGTGTGGTGGCACTGCCAGCCCCTGGAACAGCAGTGACATTTTTTGCCACTGATAGGGGGAGCCAGCCCGAGGCCAGTGCTAATTCAGAGGAGGCCAGAGATGAGAGAACTGAGTGGAAAGAACAGTGGAGCCCACAAAACATGAATCAAATGGCAACTGAATCTGGCCCTGTTTCTGGACTCTTCCGTAAAATCTATATATTATGTTACTGAAACTGAAACTTCTGGATCCGCTGGCCAAATATCCTAGGTGGTAAGGGTGACAGAAATCCAGAAACAATTTTCTGTTCTCTAAAAATATAGTGTGTGTGTGTGTGTGTGTGTGTATGTGTGTGTGTGTATATATATATATATATGAAAAATCAGAATGCAGCTGTAATTGCTGCAAGATCTATTTTCTCTAGTTTTTTTAAGTGAAATCTTCCAAGTGTTAACACCTTCAATATGTTAATAACATTTTGAATACATGTGTTTTCTTAAAAATGGCAACAGTATGAAAGGATAGACAGTGAGGAGGGTGTCTCCATCCCATTTTCCTCAGTTCTCCTCCTCAAAGGAAACATTTAATTGCTTTACAGGCTTATTAGTATACTTCTAAAGATATTCTGCACTAAAGTCTTCTTTTCAGTTGACACAAATGGTGCTATTGGGTTGGCCCAAAAGTTCGTTCGAGTTTTTCTATAAGACATTATGGAAAAACACAAATGAATCTTTTGGCAAACTTAATATATGCTGTCAGCATCTTGCTTTTTTTGCTCACAAATATTTTTCAGAGGTTGTTCCATATCAGAAAATATTTAAGCTGCTTCTTCATTTTTTATTTCAATTGAAATATGGTTGATGGGCAACCAACAACCATATTTGGTTTTTTTAATGGGAAAACTGCTTCTTACTTATGACAACACGGCTAGGAATTTTTCATTCTTCATTTCACTGCTACCTGCAAACAAGGGTGAGTAAATTAGTTTATTTAATCAGTGAAATAAAACAGCTGTAGCAAATACCTGTTGCACATTTCTGAAGAAATTCATTTAAAATTATGAAACACCTCCAAACTATTCCCTGTTTTGGTTCTGTGATTTATTTAACCAAGGTCTTATAGAGGATCATTTAGGCTGTAATCTTTAGCTATTTTACATAAAGCTGCAGCAAATGGTATGTATGCGCCTTTGTTTGAAAGTTATGTAAAATGTTCTCAACAACAGCCTGTATAAACATAGGCTATTGAATCAAAAGTTTTAAATTTGAGACTCTGAATACAAGAATTCAAAAATTTGTTTTTGTTGGCTGCTTTGTTTGTGTATGTCAACCCTTCCCCTTGACAAAGAGTTTAAAATTAAAGCATAATTGATTTACAACATTAGGATATTTTCAGGTGTACAGCAAAGTAATTCAGTTTAAATCATATTATACTATATTATATTACATATATATTACATATATTTTTATTTCATTCTTGTCCATTAAAAGCTAGTACAAGATATTGAATATAGTTTCCTGTGCTGTACAGGAAATCCTTATTGTTTATTTTATATATAGTGTGTGTCTGTTAATCCCTTACTCATAATTTATTCCCCCATCACATCCTTTTTGGTTATCTTAAGTTTGTTTTATATGTCAGTGAGTCTATTCCCATTTTGTAAATAACTTTGTATCATTTGCTTAGATTTCATATGTAAGTGATATGATATTTGTCTTTCTCTGGTTACTTCACTTAGTATGGTAATCTATAGGTCCAGATGGATTCCTTTCTCTCACTCACCCATCTATCCACTCATTTATTCACTAAATAGTTATTGAGCACTCACTGTGTGCCAAGGAGTATTTTGGGTACTGATCCTTACCTCAAGGACCTACCATAACATGTTCATTGAAGAAGAACGTAATAAGTCCGATGAATGTCCAGTCATCTGTGGTTATTTAGACATGTTAGTATTTAAGGGACTTTAGTTATAACAGCTTCACAGTTATTTCAGTACAAACCAATTCATTTTTGGACCTGTATCAGAAGTCATATCTATGCTAGGTCATTCAGTATTTCTAGGTGGTAAAAGTAAGGGACCAATAGTCCCTTCTGATGGAGAGCCTTGCATAGAATACTGCAAGAAACAGTTCCAAGCCCTTCATTATGCATCAGTAGCTCCAGCTACAGGGGCTTCCCTATAGGCCCAGCTCTCTAGCCTTGGCTGACTGGACCAGGAGAGGGCATGGGACCTTAAGGCAACCACTTTATAGGCTGATTGGTGACCAATAGGCTGGCCTGGCTCCAGAGCTTTGTCCAGTAGGAGTATTGGTCACAACATTGCACCAATAAGACCCTCTCAAACTGAGATACTGAGAAAATAAAATAAGTGTTAGCTAAGGAAGCAAAACCCAAAGGAGAGGAGAGGCTGAGTCATATAGTCAAGTCACGAAATCCTGTATCCAGGGTTTTCATACCCAGTGACTAGTCAGAGTTAACCAGGGCAGGTCTGGTCTAGGACAGTTTTCCTCAAACTTGGGCAGAGAGTCTCTGCTTCTGGATTTTTAAATTAGTTCAGTCCATAATTCCATTTATTGTTTAAACTGAGACTTCTGTTTAATTGGTGATTGATGTCCCAATTATCCCAGATGGTAAAGGTGATGGAAATCTAGAAACAATCTTCTCTCCTTGCCTGGAGGGCCTGTTAAAATAGAGATGCTAGTTCCACAGTCAGGATTCCTGATACAGTGGGTCTGGGGCACCAAGAATTTGCATTGCTAACAAATTTCTAGTTGATGCTGATACTGTTGATCCAAGGATCAAACTTTGAGAACCACTACTCTACAGAAATATTCCATGCATTCAAATTTCTTTGAAGTAAGATGGGTCTTCTTCTTACTGTTAGACTAGATAGGACATTTCATTTTCTGGGTCCCTGTGAAATCATTCTGCCACAGAGCTGAAATTCCTGATTGCCTGTATTTTCAGGTCCTTTTGACATCTCCACATTATTTGAGCTAATCTGAGTTAGTCCTTACCACAATATGAGCCTCCAAAATAGAACACAGTAATAGATATCATTTATTGAGTCCTTACTCTGTATAAAGAGAAAGCATTCAATAAATGATAACTAGATGTTCCACTAGGGAACTGCAATGACTCATAAATATTTTGTCCCTAAGTTCATTACTGCAGTGTTGTTTATTTCATATTTTTCTTTTTAAAAATGTTTAATTTCCTCTTGGTTCTTACAGCCAATTATATAAGAACCAATTTTGGCTCAGTGTTTGCAATTTTTTATACAGTTGCAATGTTCCATCATATCCTCAAAAATATGAACACTCAGAGAAAACCAAAATCAGCACTAACAAATGAGACTGACCTAGATACACTGTTTCTGACAAATTAGTGTGTTATTAAAATGTCTTACCTCTGAGGACATCTGCAGTCACATTTATTACAAACAGAACTAGGAAGATCTATTAGAAGTTTATATCAGGCTCCATCCTAATAGTATCAAGCCTCTGGTTATGTCTTTTGTCAAACTTTAAAATGGACTATTTATTTTATGATTATTCTTTGTGCTTCTGCACCACTAAGCTCCAAGCTCCATAAACTCTGCATGGGGGTCCACCAGTTTTCTCTCGGTTCCATAAATATTGATGGATGTTATGGACTCAGTCTTTGTGTTCCCCACCCCTAATTCTCACTCCTAATGTAATGGAATTCAGAGATGGAAGTCATTAGGTCATGTGATGAAGCTTTGGTAAGTGGGATTGAAGTAAAGTGAAAGTCGCTCCGTCCTGTCTGACTCTTTGTGTCTCCATGGACTGTAGCCTGCCAGGCTCCTCTGTCCATGGAATTCTCCAGGCAAGAATACTGGAATGGGTAGCTGTTCTCTTCTCCAGGGGATCTTCCCAACCCAAGGATCAAACCCAGGTCTCCTGCATTGCAGGCAGATCCTTTACTGTCTGAGCCACTGATCAGTGCCCTCATAAAAAGAGGTTAGAGTACTCCTTTGTCCATTTTCCTCCACATGAAGGTACTAGGAGATGAGGGCAATCTACAAGCCAGAAGAGAACTCTCATCAGAACCCAACCATACTAGCACCCTTCTCTCAGACTTCCAGTCTCCAAGACTGTGGGAAACACATTTCTATTGTTTAGAAGCCACATAGTCTATGATGCTTTGTTAAAGCAGCCCAATTAGACTAAGACAGTGAAACTGAATTTCCCTGGCTGTACACTTACCATTAATGTGCTAAAGCAAGCGTCATTTGTATAATTTAAACTAAAATAATAACATGGAAATAATTAAAGCGAAATAATATATTAAAAATAAAGTAGCTCATTTAGAAAGCCAGTGAAAATAAAAGGAGAAGCAGCAAAGCTAGGAATTACTTTATTCTTCATTCCATTGATAAGAACTCTGCCTGTGGCCAAGGGCAAGTAGGTGGTTTAATCGGTGAAGTAAGGCAACCACTTTGAATTCATTTAAAACGATTTTGCTCCATAATCTGTAAAAGAAAAATAAGAAAGCACATAATAAAAATGACAGCCTGATACACCAAAATGACCCCTTTTATCTCAAGACCTTGAGGCATTTTGCAAATGATAATTATCTCTTACATCATCCCCTCTGAGGTAAGAATTACTTTCCCCATTATAACTGAGCCTCCATAAAATTATTCCTTCCCAAAGTCCCAAGTCATGGCTGCTCTTTGAATCCCTCACCTCCTGAGAAATGTCTAAGTTAGCACATATATCACATTGTTAAAGAAAACTTTAAATCAGGGTAAAAAGTTATATTTGAGCTATCAAGAGACTAAGCTACTTAGGGATTTCAGATTTCAGTAAAACTTCTGCAGTGGGCTTCCATGGTGGCTCAGGGCTTCCCTAGTGGCTCAGCTGGTAAAGAACCCGCCTGCCAGTGCAGGAGACACATGAGACCTAGGTTCAGTCCCTGAGTTGGGAAGATCCTCTGGAGAAGGAAATGGCCACCCACTCCCGTATTCTTGTCTGGAAAATTCCACGGACAGGAGAGCCTGGCAGGCTATAGTCCAAAGGGACACAAGAGTAGGACATGATGGACAGTGTGTGCGTGCATACACACACACACACACACATATTCCCACACAGTGATGAGTGGGAATGGGAATAGATTGGGAGAATTTTAACGCAAAAATCTGCTCATTTCTTCTTCATATTTTAATGACATTTTCAATATTTGGAAGGCCTTAGAGATGAATTGACTTCAAAATGCATTCTGAAGTTGTAGGTGATTTGGAGCCAAAATAAAGAATATCTCACTAAGAATACATTCTCAGAGGAATGATAATAAAATCCTAGACTGGGAGAATGTTCCATTTTATTGCCCAGACCCATAGAAATTCTCCATGGTATATCAGACTTTTAATATCTGGTCACAACAGGACATCATTCTTAATGATCCCCAGCTGCAGAGAGTATGTACTTGGAATTTTCATCCCTACCTTTGTGCTATTCGGGAGCCTACGTTTTAGATTTACAGTATTTTTAAACTTCTATTTGCAAGGAATTACAAGCATCAAGAAAAAGAAATTACCAAGATAGTATAAAAACACTCCATAATGCCCTTCATCTAAAGTCACGGATTGTTAATGTCTTGCCCTATTTACTTTGTCATTTGTCATATATAGAATATTTTTCCTAAACCATCTGCAGTTATGTTGCATTCATTATACCACCTTATCCTTAAGTTCTTTACTGTGTCTTCTAAGAATAAGAACATTCTCTTACATAATTGCACTATAGTTACCCACTTCAGGTAATTAAACATTAATCAATATTTTTATTCAATCTACTGTTCACATTCCAAATTTGTTGACTGATCCAATAAGGATCTTTATTGTATTTTTCTTCTACAGTACAGGATTCAGACCAAGATTGCTTATTACATTTTATTACTATGTCTCCTTTAATTTTGGTCAATTCTTCAGGGTTTTTTTTTTCCCATAACAGGGACATTTTTGAAGAACACAGGTCCCTTTTAAAATATATTACATAGAAAAAATTTTTGGAGAAATGTAGGTTTAATGATGGTGGTTTTAATTTTTCAGCTAACAAAGTTTTTGAAAATTGAAGTATAGTTGATTTACAATTCTGTGTTAGTTTCACATGTACAACACTGTGATTCAGCTATATATATAGATATATATAATGTACATATATATCCTGGAGGAGGAAATGGCAACCAACTCCAGTATTACTGCCTGGAGAATTCCATGAACAGAGGAGGCTATAATCCATGGGGTTGCAAAGAGTTGGACATGACTGAAGCAACTTAGCATTCATGCATATATATATATATATATGTATATATACCATACTGTGATTGTTATATATATAAATATATATGATTCAGTTTTACATATATATATATGTTTCAAGTTCTTTCCCCTTATAGATTATCACAAAATATTAAGTATAGTTACTTGTGTTATACAGTAGGTTTTATTTGGTTATCTATTATGTATATATACACAGATAATCAATATATATGTATGTAAAGTAATATATTAATGTATTAATCCCAATGTATTAATGTATTAATTATTAATACGATGTTGATTTATTATTAATTATTAATGTATTAATTACTAATGCATTATTAATGTGTTGATACATTAATAATGTATTAATCCTAACCATTAATTTGTTCCTCCCTGCTGAACAACTTTTGATGGTAACTGCAAGGAGAGACAGGAGTTGCATAGCTTCTAATTTAGTCCTATCAGTGAAATTCATAAAAATGCATTCACATGTAATGTGCTAAAAGAGTGCCTGGCACATGGTTACTAGAAAATGAATGTCCTCAAGGGTAGCTTTCTTCCCCTCTCCAAACATGTATGTTCCATGTGACGAGGGTCAAATATGAGTCTTGTTGGTAATTTCATCCTAATTATCTAAGATCATGAGTTGATGTTGAATAGACTCAGTAAAAAGTTTGCTGAATGAATGACTCCTGCAGCAATGAGGTGTTAACTAGTACCATCTTTTTCTTTAAAATTTCAGTCACCTAACAAGTGACAAGGCACAAAGTAATTGAGCAGGTATTGAAAGCCTTCACCGTCTAGGGAAAATGGGTTTCCCAGCATTTTCAAGCATACTCCTACAAAAGAATATTTTGTTTACTCCCCAAATGCTTAAAATCCACTAAAAAGATTGTGTTCTGTTATCTTTAACAGCCATTGTACATAATTTTCTTCTCTTCTTTACTCATTCCTTCTCTCCACATGTTAGGATACTTACCAAAAACTCATTAACTCAAATTCTGATAAACTGAAACCTGTGGAGTTTTCGAAATATTCTCTGCCATCTGAACATGCTAAACAAATTTTAAAAATAAATAAACCGTGTAAGGGTGCCTATTTAGTTTCCTTAAGGAAATCAATAGTGCTTTGCTGAGGCACTGTTTTTACATACAAGTGATGGGTTAATTGCAAAGAGCTCTATACTGTTAGCTAGCAAATTGAGAGGACAGATTTAGGGGACTGTGCTTCTGTTTACTTGTTCCTATCCCAACACAACCATGCTTCAACCACAGACCAGATGATTAATGCTCAGAGAGAAGGAACTAGCCCAGGGTCACACAGGTAGTAAGTGGCTCAGATGGGATTTGGATCCAGGTCTTCAGGTCTCACCTTTGCTAGACCACTCTGTGCCAGGTTTGAGTCCTGGGGTCCGTACTGCACTGAGGCAAATTAAGCCGATCAGGTAACTTCACCAAGAGAAAAATTTGGAGAAAGAACTTAAGTATATGTTATTTGAAGGAAATCAACAGTGTAGTCCTTGTGGGAAAAGTAGAACTTTGGCCTTTCCCCTCACTTATTTTAGAGTTGTTTCTATTTTGAAACACGAGGTGGGGTGTGGAGAGTAGCCATTGTAATGTCTTCGGTCTTTGGAGCCTCTTAAAGTACAAACTGCAGCCCTAAGTCCTTTAAAAAGAATAAAATGGCATTTCATTTAAATATATCCTTTTCATCATTTTAGAGAAAGCTTCCTTCACATTAAGATAATGAGCTTTTCCAGCAAAATATGATGGTGAGACACTTTGAATTACCCAACTCGGAGTAAATTTTAAGCAATTAGAACAGCTCTGAGATAAAAGGAATCACCTGATAGAAAACACGTTATTTGTGTCTGGAGAGAATTACAATGAAGATTTCAGAGTAGCATTATTTTCTGATTTTTCATTGTTTATCTCCAATCAGCTAAGGATTGCACTCTTTCTTCATAGATTAAGTGCCCTTCTGAATATTTAATGGCTCATTCAGAGTTGGGTTTTTAATTTCTTTAAAGATGTTTTTGATTTTTTTACTGGGAACTACAGGGGATAAGTTGTGGGAAGAGTCTGTTAGGCGTATGAAAGGAGTTGTATTCACTTTAAAGAAAAACTGATGAAATGATCCATCTACTCATATTTTAAATGCTCCTTTTATATCCATGACTTAGACGTTCAAAAGTATGATTGGTTTCATTTAAGTTATATGCATTTTTTCCTAATTATGCTTCTCAAAAATTATGGGGAAAAAACAAGGCATAAACCTTCTTTTGCACATGACTTACATAAACTGATAAAGGACTGTTGCAGAATAAACACATGCTAGTTTGTAATAACTGGGGTGAGATTGTCCTAACTGGTTGGCTGTTGGACAGGCCAAGTGGTCACAGTCATGGAACCTAGATTTACTTAGCATGGAACTTAGATTTACTTAATAAAATTTACTTATTTGTAGGTGCCAAGGAAAGCCCTTCACTTTCACCTAATCCTCACCTGAAACCTCAGAGGCAGTGACTGTTATCAGTTTTGAAGATGAAGACAATGAGGCTAGGAAACGCTATGCCTGAGCAAAAGTCCCAGGGTTAATGACCCCATTCAGTCTGACTCCAGAGACTACGCTTTGTTTTGGGTAGATCTCACTGGCACTTGTCACTGGGGAAATTAGAAGACTGTTGAGTAGATTCAACAAGCTAGAGGAAGAACTGTTGAAGGAGTCCAGGTAGAAGATGATGGGAGCTGGGACGAAAAAAAAAATTTTTTTAATTAATCTCTTGTTTCTTTTAGCCTGTTCCTCCCATCCTTCACCTGCCACATCTGGCAACCACCAATCAGCTCTTCTCTATATCTATCATCTTGTTTTTTTGTTTTTAGATTCCCCATGTAAGTAAGATCATATGGTATTCACTTAGTATGACACCCTCAAAGTCCATTTACGTTGTTGCAAATGGACAGATTTAATTCTCTTTTATGGCTGAATAATGTTTCACTGTATGTATGTGTAAAAACATTATTTTTTTTTCAAATTAGTGCTTTTGTTTTCTTCAGATAAATATGCAGAAGTAGAATTTCTGGATCACATTATGGTTGCATTTTTAATTTTTTGAGGAACCTCCATACTGTTTTGTATGTGTGTGAAAGTCACTCAGTCGTATCTGACTCTTTGCAACCCCATGGACTATAGCCTGCCAGGCTCCTCTGCCCATTAAATGCTCCAGGCCAGAATACTGGAGTGGATACCCATTCCCTTCGGGGGATCTTCCCAACCCAGGGATCAAACCCAGGTCTCCCACATTGCAGGCTGATTCTTTATCGTTTGAGCTACCAGGGAAGCCCAAGAATACTCGAGTGGGTAGCCTATCCCTTCTCCAGCCGATTTTCCGGACCCAGAAATCAGACTGAGGTCTCCTGCATTACAGGTGGATTCTTTAGCAGCTAGGCTACCCGGGAAGCCCACTGTGTTCCATAGTGGCTATTCTCACCAATACTTCTCCACATCCTTGCCAACAATTTCTATTTCTTGTCTTTTGATAATAGGCCTACTTACAGGTGTGAGGGGACAGCTTGTTATGGTTTTGATTTGCATTTCCCTTATGATTAGTGACATGGAGTCTCTTTGAGTATACCTGTTGGCCATCTGTAAGTCTTCTTTGGAAAAATATCTATTCAGCATATCTTAAATTAAAAGATTCTTACTCCTTGGAAGGAAAGTCATGACCAACCTAGACAGAATGTTAAAAAGGAGAGACATTACTTTGCCAACAAAGGTCCGTCTAGTCCTGGCTATGGTTTTCCCAGTAGTCATGTATGGATGTGAGAGTTGGACTATAAAGAAAGCTGAGCACCAAAGAACTGATGCTTTTGACCTGTGGTGTTGGAGAAGACTCTTGAGAGTCCCTTGGACTGCAAGAAGATACACCCCGTCCATCCTAAAGGAGATCAGTCCTGGGTGTTCATTGATAGGACTGATGTTGAAGCTGAAACTCCAATACTTTGGCCACCTGATGCAAAGAGCTGACTCATTTGAAAAGACCCTGATGCTGGGAAAGATTGAGGGCAGGAGGAGAAGGGGCCAACAGAGGATGAGATGGTTGGATGGCATCACCGACTCAATGGACATGAGTTTGGGTAAACTCCGGGAGTTGCTGATGGATAGGGAGGACTGGCATGCTGCAGTTCATGAGGTCGCAAAGAGTTGGACATGACTGAGCGACTGAACTGAACTGAACCTATTTTTTAATTGAATTTTTTTGGTTTTTGGCTGTTGACTTCCATCTGACTATTCCTGAGTTAAATCATTTTATAATAAAACAGTAACCTAGTAAATAAATGTTTCTGAGTTCTGCGAGCTGCTCTAGCAAATTAAGGAAGGAGGCTGTAGGAACCTTCAGTCTATAGCTGGTTGGTCAGATGCACAGGTGACAACCTGGACTTGCATTTGGCATCATGAATTAGAGAGAATCATCAGAACCTCCAGTCTCTAGCCAGCTGGTCACAAGCACAGGAGATAACTGAAATGGGACAGCAGGGAGCAGATAGGGGCACTCCTGTGGGACCTGATGCTATCTCTGGGTGTGGAGAGTTAGAATTGAGTTGAAACATAGGATGCCACCTGGTGTCCTGAGAATTGCTTGCTGATATGGGAAGGAGCCCCACCCCTATACACACACTCACACTGGAACTGAGTCCAGGAACCCCAAAATACATGGCTAATACAGGTGGTAGAGAAGGAGCTCTGGAGAAGATCATCTATGAAGCCCTCATTTATCTGACTCCTTGTTTTTGTTGTTCAGTCACTCAGTCGTGTTCAACTCTTTGTGACCCCATGGACCACAGCATGCCAGGCCTCCCTTTCCTTCAATATCTGCCAGAGTATGCACAAACTCATGTCCACTGAATCATTGATGCCATCCAACCATCTCATCCCTCTGTCATCCCCTTCTCCTCCTGCCTTCAATCTTTCCCAGCATTAGGGACTTTTCAAATGAGTCAGCTCTTCCCATCAGGTGGCCGAAGTATTGGAGTTTCAGCTTCAGCATCAGTCCTTATGATGAATATTCAGGGTTGATTTCCTTTAGGATTGATTGGTTTGATCTCCTTGCAGTCCACGGGAATCTCAAGAGTCTTCTCCAACACCAAAGCTCGAAAGCATTAATTCTTCAATCTTGGCCTTCTTTATGGTCCAACCCTCACATCTGTACATGACTACTGGAAAAACCATAACTTTGACTAAATCTTCTCCAGGGAATCTTCCCAACCCAGGGATCGAATCCACATCTCCTGAACTGCAGGCAGATTCTTTACCATATGAGCCACCAGGGAAGTCCCTTACTCCTTGTTAGAGGAAAGCCAGTTAGAATGAGTAGGAGTCAGAATGGTGACATATTTTAAAGGAAACGATAACTCTATTTCCAAGAAATAGAACCAGGTTATAAAATTATTCCTTCATCTTCCCTCAAGCACTTGCTTAATAAGGAATTAGAAATGATTTGCCATTCAGAAATCAGCTGGACGGCCAATGGTGCTTCTCAAGTGTTCGAAGGTGATTAAAAGCAGTTTGCTTTTGTAAAGTATTTAAATATTCCCTCTGGAAATCTTGTTAAACTCTTCATTTGCTTCCCTTTTCTTTAGAAAAGGGGAAAACATAAACTCTGTTGAGAGTTGAGCCTTTCTGTGTCCCAATTAATGAAGTTTTACTCAATTAAGAAATATTGACTGGCAGCATTAGCCTGCATCTTCCTCTGTGGTCAACAGAGCCACCTCTCACCAGGCACTTAAACCTTAGCTGATGTTAGTGACTGTTTTAACGACCACTCCAGTTAGCATTTTGCATTCTGCCAAATAGACTAATGGGGTGAGGGTGAGAGTAAGGGACAAAGTCTCATAGCCTCCTTTGCCTGAAAACAGACCCCAGATCATGGAACTATGCCGTGGTGGAGGTATTTCCTCTGATGTGTTGAATACCTTCACACGCCAGACTTCCACACACACTGTCTCCTTTAGTCCCTGCAACCAGCAGACATAGATTATATTTCAGCTTTCCCTTTTGCATATGATAGAACCCAAATCTTAAACCTGTATACCCAACTATCTGTTAGTCATCTTCACCTGTACCTTCCCTGAGTAAAAGCCCAAACAACTCTTTTTATTTTTTTTTAAAACCTCATCTTTTGTTTTTTTGAGGTGGTCAGGAATCAATTCATCCATCAACAGTTAGAAATCTTGACTCATTTTGATTCTTCCTTCTCTCTCTCTTTTTAAACCTTGCATAATCTAACAATTGCCAGCTCTTAATGGTTTCATTCCTACATATTTCTGTACAGTTGACCCTTGAACAACACAGGTTTGAACTGCATGTTTCTACTTATATGGGGATATTTCTCAATAGTAAATAATATAGCAGTACATGGTCCCCTGTTGGTTGAATCTGTGGCTGCAGAAGAACCACAGACACGGAGGCCCAACTGAAAATTATACATGGATTAACACCAACATTGTTCAAGGCTAATGGCTGCTTCCTCCAAGAACAACAGTTTTTCTCTCCCTGCATCTATGGTCACCCATCCAAAGACTTCTTCCTCTACTGCAACTGAGTCTCCTTCTCCTTCCCTCTTACAAGGATACTGTGATAACACAAAGAGCTCACCCAGATAACCTCCCTCTCTCAAGGTCAAGTCCTTTTTGCCATGTCAGATGACTTCACAGGTTCAAGGGATGAGGACATGGACACCTTGAAGGGCTAAGCCCCCCACATCCTCCTTGCCTTGCTCACCTTGTCCTTATTTCTCACCTCCTCACTGATCTCCCTGTCTTTAGTGTAACCCATCCTCCCTTTCTGCCACCTGTGAGCAGTGGTTCCCCAACACAGATCCGTTAACTGAACCCCGGGGGACAGTTGACAGGACAGATGCATGGGTTCTATCTCTAGAGATTCTGAGTCAGAAAGTCCAATGGATCTGTATTTTTGAAATCCATCAGCATACTGATTTAAATAAGTAAATGAGCAAACAAAACTTTATACTTGGATGACAGTTCCAAAATTTCAACATAGGGGTAAGTCAGAAGTTTGTTTTGAGGAACAATCTCATAGAGGACTTACCTGAGACTGTGTCTGCATAGCAAACATACTATATTTACATTGATTGCATGTTAATGAAAATAGCAAGATTTTCTAAAGATGCTTTTCTGCAGATATTACATTACTTTAAAAAAATTGTTTTAGTTAGATGTAACTTTCTGGAGGTGATGGGGTAGAGGAGTGATTTTTTTTTTTTTATTAGTTTTGTCAAACAATGACATGATATCACCATGGGTTTACATAAGCTCCTCCTCCAGAACCCTCTCCCTCCTCCCTCCCCCCAGGAAATCTCGTTGCACCAGCCCCGAGCAACAATCCTGGGCTGGCGATTGATTAGACATATGATAATTAACATGTTTCAATGCCATTCTCCCATATCATCCCACCCTTTCGCTCATCCACAGAGTCCACAAGTCTATTCTATACATCTGTGTTCCTTTTGCTGTCTCGCATCCTGGGTTCTCGTTACCGTCTTTCTAAATTCCATATATATGCGTTAATATACTGTATTGTTGTTTTTGCTTCTGGCTTACTTCACTCTGGATAATGGGCTCCAGTTTCGTCCATCTGAGTAGATCTGATTCAAATGAATTTTTTTTAATGCTGAGAAATATTCCATTGTGTATATGTACCACAGCTTTCTTATCCATTCATCAGTTGATGGGCATCTAGGTTGCTTCCATGTCCTGGCTATTGTAAACAATGCAGCGATGAACATTGGGGTACACGTGTCTCTTTCAATTCTGGTTTCCTCGGTGTATATGCCCAGCAGTGAGGAGTGATTTTTAATCCTTCCTTCCTCCTGCCACACCTTATCACCTACTGTTTCTCCAGGTCACTGATACCCAGGGAGTTTGGGAAACTCTGATTCTGATCTCAGACTTCTCGAGGACAAGTATTTAGTCTCCACCTCCTAGAATTCTGGTACTCAGTCAGCATTCAATTACTATGCTAAGTGCCCAATTATTCGAATTAATGGAATTGGCTAGTACAAAATCCAAATACAAAAGCGTTTGTTAAGTTTTTACTAAAAGACAACCTACTTTGATAAGAAACTGAGGCGGAGGATTAAAGGAGAACCATAAATACCCAGGCTGTTCAGAGGTTCAGGTGAGCGTTTTCTGTTGAAGAGTGTTACCAAGGCTGGTTGATGGTGATGCATTTCCAGAGTGGGTTCAAACACTCCTGGGAAGTGAAAAGCCAAGCAGATGTGTATTATTTGTATCTGTCCAGATATGGAGCATACAGATTATACCTAGCACGTAGCACTTCTGATGGGCCCTCAGGCACTGTTCTGATCACTGTATATGTATTAGCATGCTTCACCTCATATTTTGTATCATCTCATTTAATTTTCAGAAGACCTTAATAACTCACACACACGAAAAAACATTTAAGAATGGTGAATCAATGTGGTTAAATACCTTGGCCGTGGTCACACAGCTAGGGAGTGGGTCATTAAATGCAAGCATCCTGGTTGCAGAGGTTTTACCCACCACACTACACTGCCCAGAGATGTCAGCTGTGTCACCGGGCATAGTACAAGAGAGACAGAAGAACAGACCCTAAGTGCACAGTCTAGTTAGGTAGAAAGGACACAGACACAAAACCATTCTGATCCTATGACAAATAATTCAACACAAACAGACCTGTGCCCTGAGGTCTTAAGGAGGGAGAATGATTTGTCCAAGATCAAGCCAGTAAATAGCACAGTTGAGAATAGGATCCATGTGTATCTGAGACCAAATCCAGGAACTTTCAAATGGAATGAGGCTATCTAAAGCAAGAGCCAAGGGAAGGTACAGCAAGGGCATTTTATTTAATCTTGGGCAAAAAAGGCCTGGCTTTATTTATTATTATCAAAAGTTTTTTGTTGTACAATTCAGTGATTTGCATTCAATTGACTGAGTTTTATCAGTTCAGTTCAGTTCATACGCTCAGTTGTGTCCGACTCTTTCCGACCCCATGAACTGCAGCCCATGCCAGGCCTCCCTCTCCATCACCAACTCCCGTAGTCCATCCAAACCCATGTCCATCAAGTCGGTGATGCCATCCAGCCATCTCATCCTTTGTTGTCCCCTTCTCTTCCTGCCCCCAATCCTTCCCAGCATCAGGATCTTTTCCAATGAGTCAACACTTCTCATGAGGTGGCCAAAGTATTGGAGTTTCAGTTTCAACATCAGTCCTTCCAATGAACACCCAGGTCTGATCTCCTTTAGGATGAACTGGTTGGATCTCCTTGCAGTCCAAGGGACTCTCAAGAGTCTTCTCCAGCACCACAGATCAAAAGCATAAATTCTTTGGCACTTAGCTTTCTTCACCGTCCAACTCTCACATCCATACATGACTATTGGGAAAACCATAGCCTTGACTAGACAGACCTTGGTTGACAAAGTAATGTCTCTGCTTTTAAATATGCTGTCTAGCAGGCCATAACCTTCCTTCCAAGGAGTAAGCATCTTTTAATTTCATGGCTGCAATCACCATCTGCAGTGATTTTTGAGCCCAGAAAAATAAAGTCAGCCACTGTTTCCACTGTTTCCCCATCTATTGGCCATGAAGTGATGGGATCGGATGCCATGATCTTAGTTTTCTGAATGTTGAGCTTTAAGCCAACTTTTTCACTCTCCTCTTTCACTTTCATCAAGAGACTCTTTAGTTCCTCTTCACTTTCTGCCATAAGGGTGGTGTCATCTGCATATCTGAGATTATTGATATTTCTCCCAGCAATCTTGATTCCAGCTTGTGCTTCTTCCAGCCCAGTGTTTCTCATGATGTACTCTGCATATAAGTTAAACAAGCAGGGTGACAAGATACAGCCTTGACGTACTCCTTTTCCTATTTGGAACCAGTCTGTTGTTCCATGTCCAGTTCTAACTGTTGCTTCCTGACCTGCATACAGGTTTCTCAAGAGACAGGTCAGATGGTCTGGTATTCCCATCTCTTGAAGAATTTCCCACAGTTTATTGTGATCCACACAGTCAAAGGCTTTGGCATAGTCAATAAAGCAGAAGTAGATGTTTTTCTGGAGCTCTCTTGCCTTTTCGATAATCCAGAAGATGTTGGCAATTTGATTTCTGGTTCTTCTGCCTCTTCTAAAACCAGCTTGAACATCTGGAAGTTCATGGTTCATGTATTGCTGAAGCCTGGCTTGGAGAATTTTGAGCATTACTTTACTAGCGTGTGAGATGAGTACAATTGTGTATGTATATAACTATCACCAAAATACAATTTTTATAACATTCTCATCACCCCTGTAAGCTCCCTCATTCCCATATACAGTTAATTTCTGTTTCTATCTCCAGTCACAAGCAACCTTTTCTGTACTTCCTATAGATTTGCTTTTTTCTGGACGTTTCATACAAGGGGAATCACACAATATGTGATCTTTTGTATTGACTGCTTTCATTTAGCATAATGCTTTTTAGGTTAATCAGTGTTGTAGCATATACCAGTACTTTTTACAGCTAAATAATATTTCAATCTATGGATATATCACATTTTGTTTATCCATTTGCCAGTTGACAAATCTTTGGATGTTTCCCAGGTTGGGGCTCTTAAGAATAATGTCACTATGAACAATCATGCACAAGGTTTTGTGCAGATTTTTCATTTCTCTTGGGCACATGCCTAGAAATAGAATTCCTCAGTTGTTGTGGCAATTTTGTTTGCTTTTGAGTATGTTTAATTTTTAAGAAACTAAGGCCTAACATTTAAGCAAAGATATGAATATGAAAAAAGAAACAGCCAAGGGAAAAGGAAGGGACAATGTTCTAGGCCGTGGGTAAAGCACTTGTTTCTTTATTCCTGATGGGATACCTATAAAGTAATAACTATTGTATTTTGCATCTTAAACCCAAGGCAAAATAGTGTTATCAAAGGAAAACTGTCGATTTCTTGAAGGTGATAAATGAGCCTACATCACAGTAAGGTTGCATTTTCTCAGTTTGGTTTGAACTATTCTGTGAGAAATCATTTAAAAAAGAAGAAGAAAGAAAGAAACACCCCAAATTAAAGCAAGGAACAAATACCCGCCAAAAGCAAGCAAACGAAAAGCCAAAATGCTGGCCATGATAATCTGATAAGAGAAAGGCACAAGTCAAAAGAAAGAATCTATACCACTCCTTAGAGTCTGTGTTTTTCTATGTTTCAGTGAGTTAATCTCTTCACATGCATAGCAATAATGTTTGCACAGTCTGAAAGCCACAGCTCTGTTTGTACTGCTTCCCAGAAGATAAATGGTGTTTAGCAAAATGCAGGAAAATAATCATACCCAAGCCATCTTTTTCCAATATGCTTTCTTCCTGTTTGTCAGATTTAGCCAAAGTTGTTTTGTGTGCCTGTGTGTTTTCCCTCTTCATGTGCTTTTCTGTTCCAGACAGAGCACATATTCAGGGCCCTGACAGTTATGCCCACAATACATTGGTTAATCCAAGGTGACCTGCAGGTTTCAACTTTGTTTGCAAAGGCAGCTGCTGTACAACCATGGAGGTAATTACAACATTACAAACCATGGACATAAAGTTGGAGAGCTGGTTTCTAAAAGGCCCAAAGAGAGTTTTTACTTCTTAGCTTATGACCAGAAGTTCATGGCACATTAAGTTTTCCATTTGAAAGCTAAGAGAATCCCTTGCCACAGATTCTAACTTCTCAAAGTGATTGGAGAGAGAAAATGTCAGGATTTCTCCTGATGAGAAAAGTACTCTTCAAGTGGAGTGATAGAATACCAGCTTTGTCTCTGTACAGTAAATGTGAGTAGGAAGCAGAGATTGGAGTTATAGCTGGACAGAGGTCAGTAATGGCCTTTTTTTTTTTTTTTCCATCATCTACTTAAAATTTGTGTCCCTGACTTCTGGATATGGCCCATTCATTTTCCTTTGTGAAATTCTCAAGTTCACATACTTTACTTGTTCTGAGACCATCACTATGCTCTGGGGGTATGCACATGGTCCAGATGTGACCATTTGGAACAATGCATATACCTGGTCACAGTATTGGGTTCAAGAATGGGCATTTGACCTAAGCTGGGCTGATGAGAAGTCTAGAACTTCTGCTTAAACAGTCAGGAAAGAGGCACCCTCTTTCCTTTGGATTGTTAGGCTGGAAGAATTTAAGTCTAGAGGTGCTGATAAATATCTTCTCTAGTTTCAAGGAGCAGTCCTATCTATAACAGGACAAAATAATAGCTGAAAGAGAGAAGTAGAACCCAGAGATGAGGGAAGACAGTGTCCACCTGTGCTAAAATCTATAGCTTCTAGACTAGTCTACTATTTGAGCCAGTAATTTCCTTTGTGTGTGTTTGGATAGAGGGAGGATTTTGTTACCTGCAATAGAAAAACAAAAACAACAAAAACCCCACCATTCTGACTGATTTAGGGGTCACCCAAAACTGTGTTTAGTACCAAAAGAAAGTGGACTTTCTCCATACCATAAACCCAAACTCTGAATCAACAAAGGAATTTGGGGGAAAGTCTCAGCATATGCATTAAGGTTCAGCTTCTCTTGTGGCTCAGTTGGTAACGATACTGCCTGCAATGTGGGAGACCTGGGTTCAGTCTCTGGATTGGGAAGATCCCCTGGAGAAGGGAAAGGCTACCCATTCCAGTATTCTGGCCTAGGGAATTCCACAGACTATATAGTCCATGGGATTGCAAAAAGTTGGACACAACAGAGCAACTTTCACTTTCTACATAAGTGCTATACATAAAAATTTTAGTAAGTTAAACCATAAAGAATCCCAGAAAGTTTGTGACCTAAACAGGTGAAGTTACTGTCCCAGGGTTGTCTGTTGTGGTGTAACTGAAGTGCCATGACTCTGGAGTCCTCCACTCTCTTTCATGATCGTTTAGTGAAACAAATTTCAAAATGTAAGACCCTGCATATATGTGGATTGTAATATGAACTTGGGCTTCCCAGGAGGCTAAGTGGGTAAAGAATCCATCTGCTAATTCAGGAGACGTGGGTTTGATCCCTGGGTCAGGAAGATTCCCTGGAGAAGGAAATAGCAACCCACTCCAGTTTTCTTGCCTGGGAAATCCCATGGACAGAGGAGACTGGAGGGCTACAGTACATGGGTTTACAGAGTTGGACACAACTTAGTGACTAAACAATAACAGTATTAACTTATGGAGAGTGGTCAGCTTTTCATAAATGAAATATAATAGATAACATCAGAATACATCACATGTTAGAAGAATAAGTAGTATTTAGTGAAGTTTTGTTTAAGTTGTATATTTAAAAATATGTATATATTCAAGTATACATAGAAATCAATACAGTGAATCATTGAATCTGACAGGAACTATGTGCTTGTACTGTGGTTCTTAGTGTTTGAAAGCCTCTTGAATGCACGCTTGGATATCTTTTATAAGCATGTTTATATTTGAAAGCGGGGGTGGTTTGGGGTGTGGGGGCTGTAGGGGGCTGGGGAGTATGCTTTTCATAATGGGAAAGGGTTCCTGGTCTCCCAAGCTAGCCTATTCTGGAGGGCAGGGATTCTAACCAAGGTTCGGAGCCTGGGTTGTGAACACAACAATTTCCCTGTTTGTCTTCCCCATCACTGAGCTACCAGCAACCAGCCCTGAGCATTCTTTTGGAATGCTTTTGGAATTCTTTGGGGGATGAAAGTGCTGTATAAAATCAAGTCTGGTCTGTTTATGGATGTAATTCCTTGTGCCCAGAGATCAGGAGGAGCGCTGCGGTCAGAATTACACTGCATCTGATTCTCATTAACTGCCCATGATTTCTCCCCTGGATCCTGCGGCTCTGCCCTCTCTGAATTACTGCGCACATGATTGGCTTCCGCATATTGCTCAGCCCGGGTCATCTGCGATCCAGTCCGCTGTTCCCTTAGAACCAACGCTGCAATTTAAGTGGACCTATATCAGGAGTGCTTTCAACATGAAAATTCTGTCTAATGATTAAAGAAACTTCCTGAGCTCAATGCTGCTGACTTTACAGAGCTTATTACCAAACACTGTGGGGAAGGGGTAGATTAGATTTCTTTGGCCTGGAGACAGAAAATTGGACAATACATGTTTATTACCAAGACTGGGACAGCAATCAAGGCCTATCTCAATCCCTGTTTAGTATTGAAAGAGTGTTGCACACTTTTTTTTAACCTAATAATTACTTACATCAGTTCAGTTCAGTTGCTCAGTCGTGTCTGACTCTGCAACCTCATGAACCTCAGCATGCCAGGCCTCTCTGCCCATTACCAACTCTTAGAGTTTACCCAAACTCATGTCCATTGAGTCAGTGATGCCATCCAGCCATCTCATCCTCTGTCATCCGCTTCTCCTCCTGCCCTCAATCTTTCCCAGCATAAGGGTCTTTTCATATGAGTCGGCTCTTCGCATCAGGTGGCCAAAGTATTGGAGTTTCAGCTTCAACATCAGTCCTTCCAATGAACACCCAGGACTGATCTCCTTTAGGATGGACTTGTTGGATCTCCTTGCAGTCCAAGGGACTCTCAAGAATCTTCTCCAACACCACAATTCAAAAGCATCAATTCTTTGGCACTTAGCTTCCTTTATAGTCCAACTCTCACATCCATACGTGACTACTGGGAAAACCATAGCCTTAACTAGATGGACCTTTGTTGACAAAGTAATGTCCCTGCTTTTTAATATGCTGTCTAGGTTGGTCATAACTTTCCTTCCAAGGAGTAAGCGTCTTTTAATTACATGGCTGCAGTCGCCATCTGCAGTGATTTTGGAGCCCAGAAACATGAAGTTAGCCACTGTTTCCACTGTTTCTCCATCTATTGGCCATGAAGTGATGGGATCGGATGCCATGATCTTAGTTTTCTGAATGTTGAGCTTTAAGCCAACTTTTTCACTCTCCTCTTTCACTTTCATCAAGAGACTCTTTAGTTCCTCTTCACTTTCTGCCATAAGGGTGGTGTCATCTGCATATGTGAGTTATTGATATTTCTTCCAGTAATCTTGATTCCAGCTTGTGCTTCTTCCAGCCCAGCATTTCTCATGATGTACTCTGTGTATAAGTTAAATAAGCAGGGTGACAAGATACAGCCTTGATGTACTCCTTTTCCTATTTGGAACCAGACTGTTGTTCCATGTCCAGTTCTAACTCTTGTTTCCTGACCTGCATACAGGTTTCTCAAGAAGCAGGTCAGATGGTCTGGTATTCCCCTCTCTTTCAGAATTTTCCATAGTTTATTGTGATCCACACAGTCAAATTACTTACATAGTGTTGCTGTATACCACCCATGTTCTCAATGCTAACTGCTATGTCAGGCCGTCTTCCTACGGACTCTGTCAGGGTGGGCTCAGTGATGCTGGGTGAGGAACAGCTCTCACACTTCAGTGTTTAAAACTACAGTGAGGTACCACCTCACACTTGTCAGAATGACCATGATTAAAATGTTCAGAAATAACAAAAGTTCCAGGCGGTGTGAAAAAAAAAAGGACCCTCCTTTACTGGTGATGGGACTGTAAAGTGGATCAGCCATTATGGAGAATAGTATGGAGGCTCCTCAGAACATGAAAATAGAGTTGCCATATGATCTAGTGATTCCACTCCTGGATGTAAATCTGAACAGCAGTTCAGTCACTCAGTCATGTCCTACTCTTTGTGACCCTATGGACTGCAGCATGCCAGGCCTCCCTGTCCATCACCAACTCCTGGAGTTTACTCAAGCTCCTACAAATCAAAAAGAAAAATGTACCCCAGTGTTCATAGAAGCACTGTTCACAATAGCCAACATATGGAAGCAACCTAAATGTCTATCAACAAATAAACGGTTGAAGAAGATGTAGCTTACATATACAATGGAATATTACTCATCTCTAAGAAAGAATGAAATAATGCCATTTGCAACAATATGGGTGGACCTAAAGAGAAATAATGGTGGAGTGAAATAGTCAGAAAGAGAAAGAGAAATACCATATGATGTCCCTTATATGTGGAATTTAAACATATGACACAAATCTGTGGAATCTAAACATAGACACAAATGAACCTATCTACCAAACAGAAACAGACTCACAGACATAGAGAAGAGACTTGTGATTCTCAAGAAGCAGGTCAGGTGGTCTGGTATTCCCCTCTCTTTCAGAATTTTCCACAGTAGTATTACTCCCTAGCATAACCTCTGCCACTTTAATACAATGGAACCTGTGATTTGATGGGACATAATTCCTGTAACTAAGATCCTAATCACCCAGGAGATTGACCTGGGTAGCTTGAACTAACCAGATGAGCTCTTGAAAGATCATTTAAAGGTCAGAGATAGAAATTAGAGAGACCAGCTACTGCTAGACTGAAAGAAAGCAATAGGGTTAACTGGATGAAAGCCACATGGCAAGAACTGTGGGCAACTTGTAGGAGCTGAGACTGGTATCCTGCCAATGACTAACAAGAAAGAGGGGAACCTCAGTTATTGAGCCATAAGGAATTGAGTTCCAACAACATGAACGAGCTCAGGTCACAAATAAGACCCAAGCATTGTGTGACACTTTGAGTCTCACCTGTAACCCGAGCAGAGGATCTAGCTAAGCCACACCCTGACACCTGCGCTATAGAAGCTGAGGTCATCAATGTATCTTGTTTTAAGGCACTAAACTGGATTTTTACATAGCAAAAGAAAATTAATATAGATCATAGAAACTGGAAAGAGCTACTAGGGCACTGGAAATAGCTACTGGGGTTCTGTTTCCTGATTTGAGTGATGGTTACACTTGTGTGTGTGTGTGTGTGTGTGTGTGTGTGTGTGTGTAGGCTTCCCTAGTAGCTCAGTTGGTAAAGAATCAGCCTGCAATGCAGGAGACCCCAGTTTGATTCCTGGGTCGGGAAGATCCACTGGAGAAGGGATAGGCTACCCACTCCAGTCTTCTTGGGCTCCCCTGATGGCTCAGCTGGTAAAGACACTGCCTACAATGTGAGAGACCTGGGTTCAATCCCTGGGTTGGGAAGATCCCCTGGAGAAGGGAAGGCTAAAATTGTGCTGGCCTGGAGAATTCTGTGGACTGTAGAGTTCATGGGGTCACAAAGAGCTGGACATGACTGAGCGACTTTCACTCAATCACTTATATATATATGTGTGTGTGTGTGTGTATACATATATGTTGGTTATGCTTTGAGGCTTGTAAAATCTTTGTACCTCAACCAGGAATTGAACCTGGGCCTCAGCAGTGAAAGCACTAAATCCTAACCACTGGGTCTCCTGAGAATTTCCTACACCAGTATATTTTTAAGTTGTGATGATTCATTGTGCTTTACGCTTAGGATATGTGCACTTTTCTATATGTGTTTTGTATATATGTTTTAAAATTTTATTTTATTTATTTATTTTTGGCTCTGTTGGGTCTTAGTTATGGCATGTGGGATCTTCATCGTGGCGTCTTTTATTGCAATGGGTGAACTTAGTTGCCCTGCAGCATGTGGGATCCTAGTTCCTTGACCAGGACTTGCACCCACATCCCCTGCAATGGAAGACAGATTCTTAACCACCGGGCTGCCAAAGAAGTCCTTGTATTTTGTATATTGTTACAGAATAGTGAGACAGAGTTATGAATTATGGTACAGTCTTATGAACTAAGTTATATATTATGATGTCTGCAGTTGGGAAAGCTCAGAGACATATAAACCCAGGCCCACCTGGTTACACTGTAGTCATTTGCTTTTGTTCATGATCAGGCAATGAAAATATCCCCATGGGATTGGTGCTACTGCAAAAAAGAGAATAGGATTACTCTTTAGAAGGAATCGGACCTTTGCAATGTCACTTCAGTTATTCAGAGAAGCTTGAAGATAGTTTCAGTCCTTCTCTCATGGTGCAGTAGAGTGATCTCTGCTAAGTGTGGCCTTTTCTTGCTATCTCCCTGCCCTTCCTTCCTCCAGGGGTTAGCAAAAATTGTAGCTCCTGAAGATTTTGGCTTTGACTCTGCCTGTCAACAATAGAGAATGAAAACAGAGATAAGGATGAGAGGTAGGATTTCACGTAAGGTGTGTTAGTGCAGGGAAAGGCATTCCTGACAGCAGCAGTTTCTTCAAAGAACCCACCACCAACTCTGTTTTAAAGATACTGATACATAACTATACTCTGATAAAAATTTTAAAACCTGTTAAACATCTTTTCTTTTCTATTTAAATAAATATATATTGAGAGTGAAAGTGTTAGTTGCTCAGTTGTTTCTGACTCTTTGTGAACCCATGGACTGTAGCCCACCAGGCTCCTCTATCCATGGAATTCTCCAGGCAAGAATACTAGAGTGGGTTGTCATGCCCTCCTCCAGGGCATCTTCCCAACCCAGGGACTGAACGAGGGTCTACTGCATTGCAGGCGGATTCTTTACAGTCTGAGCCACCCGAGAAGTTGAAATAAATAATTATTACTGGTATAGTCTTAATGTTTACTAATAATATTTTAACAATAGAATTCTAACATAAACAACCTGTAAATTAAAGACTCTCCTAAAAACAAACACCGTTAGCTCTTGGGTAGGTCTTTGTTTTATTTTGCTTTGGTTTTTTTTCTTTTAATGATCAGTTTAAATAAAAAAAAAAAAGTGGAAAGTTACCAATAACAGAACTGGCTACCTTATTGTTACGGAGAATGAGGGCATATGCCCATCTAAAACCGCTCTGTTCTATACAGCAGACTCTAGCCATACTGAGATGTCCTATGTAAAATACATAGAATTTCAAAAGCTTAGGAAAAAAAAGAATATATCAATGGTATTATGTTGATTATATGTTAAAATGACAATCTTTTGATATAGTATTAGTATCAGTTTAGTCACTCAGTCGTGTCGGACTCTTTTAGACCCCATGAACCGCAGCACGCCAGGCCTCCCTGTCCATCACCAACTCCTGGAGTCCACCCAAACCCATGTCCATCGAGTCGGTGATGCCATCCAGCCATCTCATCCTCTGTCTTCCCCTTCTCCTCCTGCCCACAATCCTTCCCAGCATCAGAGTCTTTTCCAATGAGTCAACTCTTCACATGAGGTGGCCAAAGTATTGGAGTTTCAGCTTCAACATCAGTCCTTCCAATGAACACCCAGGACTGATCTCCTTTAGGATGGACTTGTTGGATCTCCTTGCTGTCCAAGGGACTCTCAAGAGTCTTCTCCAACACCACAGTTCAAAAGCATCAATTCTTCAGTGCTCAGCCTTTTTCACTGTCCAACTCTAGGTTAAGTAAAACATTTTATTACTATGTCAACTACAAATTGGCACTTACCAAGAACACTGCCAATGACTAAACAACAAAGTCATTTGCCATCTGCCTCTACAAGAATTGAACCCCATGCTGCTATAGCTGTTGACCTTCAACAACCCCTGAGGGAGTTCAGGGTGGAGTGAGGCGCCCTGTGCTCCAGGGAATCTGGTGGGACAGGTCTTTAGATAGTTGGATGTTTTTAGGAATAGATTTTATAATCTCAGTCCTTGCATCTCCTCATATCTAGAGAAACACTAAATCCCTTCATGGTGACATCAGATCCTCATGACTAACAAAAACCTTTTGTAAAATGAGTGCTTCCTGAACTCACCAAAACCTTATATGTATTGACTTTCCCCACTGCCACTTTAGAGCACTCTCAGAGCCATCTGAGATGATGTCTCCCTGGCTGCAGTTCTCATTTTGCCCCAAATAAAACTTAACTCACAACTCTCAAGTTGTACATCTTTTTTAGTCAACAGAATAAAATTTTATCTGTAGCTCGTATGTATTTATTTCTATTGAGTAGGCTAATTTAAAGTATTGCAGAGCCTCACAAAAGATACCTGGAAAGGAAAAAACTGGAGATTTAGTTCCATAGCATCATTATTTGTTTCTTAGTAATGTTTTTTCTGTTTGTAAATGTATTACAGTAAAAAAGAAAAAAGTTAGTACAGGAAAGAATAAATTAGAAACTAAAAGCTCTCCCATGAACTGAATCATCATTTTTGTTAACATGATGGCTTATACCCTTATAAACTGTAATTACACATACATACTATGTATAGTCTCTTCTTTAAACATTTTTTCGCTAAATCTATTGTAGATGTCTTTCTATAGAAATACATTGGTAGATATTTCACTGTGTGAATGTACCCAGAAATTAAGGTGCTGTATGATTCATTTTTCATGGGGAGAAAAAAAAATGTCACTTACTAGAATTCTAATAGTACTTTTATCATTAATTCATAGCAATTTTAGGATTTTAAATCTTCAAGGAGTGCCTAGAAATTAGTAGGTACTCAATTGCTATAATTAATGGAAGTAGAAGAAATATTCAATGCCATTTAGCCAACCATTATGCTAGTAGAATTAGCACCATTTTATTAGACCTTTAAAACCATTCTGTATTCAGAAACATGCTTTAGTCTACAAATATACACCTCTAGGGATTTAAAGTCCATAGATTATCATTTTATAATACTGTATAGTCATCAAGAGTATATTTTAAAAGACAAATGTCACCTATTGGAATACAACGGAAAGGTTCAAAGAAGGGATTGACTAATTTCTCTGGAGTTTGGAGGGCCCAGAACCTGACTTACACAGAATAGCCTAAAGATTTGTAGCTGAGAGATTGTCCCTCCTAGCGAAGCATATAGAGTGAGCTATGAACCAAGAGTGTGGACACTCCACTGGCATTGGTAACTTTGATTTTCTGAAGATCCCCTCACACTGAAGAGGAGAATAGCTGAATGTGGCATTATGGGCTGGCTCACCAGAGTAGGCTGAGAGGAAACACAGGCTGCTGGTGAAAGTGTACATTAACTAAGGAAATAGGGCACTGTCAGAAATCCCTAATTTTGGTGTTCAGTAAGACCATGTTTGGGGCTTCCTCAGAAAGTCAGTGGTAAAGAATCTTCCTGCAATACAGGAGGCATAAGTGACACACGTTTGATCCCTGGGTCGGGAAGATCCCCTGGAAGAGGGCATGATAACCCACTCCAGTATCCTTGCCTGGAGAATCCCATGGACAGAGGAGCCTGGCAGGCTAGGTTTGCAAAGAGTTGGACACACCTGAAGCAACTGAGCATGCACACACACAAGACTATATTTGAAGTTCAGTAAGCTCTTTTCTTTCTCCCAGTCCCAGCTCTTTGTGATCCAGAAGTAGCCAAAAGTGGCTAAAATTGGAGGCACAACAAGGAGAGAAGCATCAAAGCATTTTGCTCTCCCATCTAGTGTTAGGTCTGAGCAACTTGGGAAAAAATTCTGGAATGGATGAGAAACTGAAGTTTTGATAGTTACACTACATTGGACTTTCTAATACCTGAAAATGAGATTGTTAATACTCAGATGTTCCAGAACAAGCCATGGAATCTGGCCTAGACATTGACCTGGGGTAGAGGAGACAAACACAATAGAAAAGATCTGAAGATGGCAATGGGGGAAACTAATTTGTTTGTTTCTGACTCTTATCAAGTTCAATTCATTTAATTAGCCAGTTTCTCACATAAACCTTCATTACTATGTAAACTTTAATTCAGTTTTTAAAACCTGAGATAATCTGATTGACCCAATAATCATATGTGACTTATAAGTTTGGGATTAAGTCAAGTTTCTCTACTGAGATGGCTGTCTTTGACTAAACAGAGGACTGGTCCAGGGATCAGCAGCATCAATGTCCCCTGGGAGCTGTCAGAACTACAGAATTTCAGGCTTTGTCTCAGACCTACATAAGAGGAATCTATAATTCTAACAAGATCCCCAGGTGATTTATACACACATTACAATTTCAGAAGCTTGATCAGAGAATTCAGAATGTTTTGCATTGTCTGCTACATGGGGAATTGCTTGTTTTGATCTCAGAACCATGAGATGCTGAGTTAAAGGGAGCTTGGAATTATGATAGCCCTCACTGTACTACCCTGGGCAAGTCATTTCTAGGACTCTCCTGCTTTCTCCTAGTTGTCTCATCAGATGAATTGTAAGGTCCCCTCTGGCTCTGACATTCTGTAATTCTAAGAAATTTCAGTGAAGCAAAGCAAAACAACAAAAAAACCCACTTGAGATTTAATAAACTCTGTAATCAATTGATTAAAGAGCCACTGCAGATTTACCACATCCTGGCATAACTGTGATGGAGGATAGTGCCTGTGCGTCCAAGCTTGTTGCATAGTCCTTTGTGTCAGCCCGAATGAAAAGTAATTTCCTGTTTAATAACAATTATCTCTTCTGCATTGAGGAGGAAGCATATTTGATGGTAAAAGATTATTGCTAAAACATAATAATATTTAGAGCAGCAGCCTCCCAGGAGCTTCTGAATCATTTGTATTAGAATGATTAGTAAATTCTTCATTTGAAAAGCATGGCTAATTTGGATTGGTATGATGTAAAAGGACTTCTTCTGAAGGAAGCTCTGTTGAAAAACAAAATCCACACTACTTCCCCAACGCACTTAACATCAAAATTCTACTTGATCTTCTGAATTTAAGTCATGTGTTGGTGCAGATAAAGGAGATCCCTGAGGCTCAGTACTCAGGGATATGTGTCAGGTGCATCACTGATTCACAATGTGACTGTAGCAAAATTTCTTTCCTCTTCTGGGGTTCAGATCTATTATCTTAAAAGTGATCAGGGACTTCGCTGGAGGCAGAGTGGTAAAGAGTCTGCCTGCAAATGTACAAGACAAGGGTTCGATCTCTTATCTGGGAGGATTCTACTTGCTTCAGAGTAACTAAGCCCAAGCGCCACAACTACTGAGCCTGTGCTCTTAGGGCCTGGGAACCACCACTACTGAACCCATGTGCGGCAGCTACTGAAGTCCGTGTGCTCTAGAGCCTGTGTTCCACAACAAGAGAAGCCACTACAAGGAGAAGCCCTAGAACTGCAACTAGAGCGTAGCCCCCACTTGCCACAGCTAGAGAAAAGCCTGTGCAGAAATGAAGACCCACACAGCCAAAAATAAATAAATACATTTTTGTTGTTTAAAGTGATGGAATTGAACTATTTCACCCTCCGTGTTAATTGCTGCTCCCTAACAGAGGTTTCCTGGCATCTGGGGCCTGAGAAGGACAGCAGGACTTCAAGCAAGCTCAGTGGGAAGGAGTCGATCAATTAGTAATGTCTGCTATGGGCAAAGGAATAGGAAGTGACAAAATAAGTTCCATTTGTTTGCAAATTCCTGGACTCCTTGGGCTCTCTGAGGACAGTAATTTTTAAAAAATATTTCTTCCTGAAAACATTTACAACAGGTTCTTCTTCTAGGATCAAACAAAAGAAATAGACCGATTACTAGGTTTGCTGTTGCTCTGCTGGAGTCTTTTCAAAGCTTCAAGTGTTTTTGCGTTCTCGATAGCAACATGCGGGGCAAGCTCTGAGGCAAAGAAAAATGTGCCTGGATTTAAAAGAAATTCAGTGTGAGATATCTGATAGGTTGAAAGTGATTTATGAAATGAGTTCTCTGTTTTGTTAGAACGTGGAGTGTTGTTCCATTCAGGGGCCCTTGATATGAAACAGATGCCCCATCTTATAAATCAGGCACCCTGCGGTAAGGAGATGGCATTTTTGTATAAATTATTGTGGATCCAGGAAGGAAAATCATGGGTGAACAAATTTTTACTGGCTTCTTGGCGCAGAAGTCACTTTACTGGTCATCTGTCTAGGCTGATCTTCCCCTCCATTTTTCCTGGAGGATTGATGATGAGGAAAAAGTTGAAAGTTCTGTGGAGGAACGTCCTCTTTGACCTAACAAGTCCCTCTCCAGGTTTAACACGCCCGGGAAGGTAAGTGCTGCTTTCTTGGCCTGTAGAGACAGCACCGCTGTCGCATTGGGGTTTCAATTTCAAATGTAAATCCTCCGAAAGGAAGCTGGATTAAAGCCTTCCATCGAGTTCAGAGAAGAAATAGATTTATAGTTTTCTTTTTTCTATCTAAGGTCATTAAGCTCTTCCTTCAGTGTTGTGCTTTCTACTTTCCATTTGAAAAATGAAAACTTCATTGTTTTCATGTCATTCCTTGGTTCTTTGATAGTTTTGACAGAGTCAGCTAATGATCATTCTCTCTGCAGTTGAAAGCAGCAAGCTCATTCATTTATTCATTTGTTCAGGAAAAAGTATGCCTTAAACTCTATGATTGAGAGTAAGAGACATATCTGGCTACCTGTTTTATAGGCACTGCATATAACCTTGCACAGGGCCATCAGGGTTTTCAAAATGACAGAAAAGTCAAATATGGATATGAGTTGGGAAGTCTGTATTCATTTTAGAAGATGTTAATTATTTTCTTTATTTTGATTGTATTATCGGAGTTGGTCATATATTCACACAACTTAAAAATATATTGCAGTCAAAAGAAGTCTTAAACTATCTCCTGACTCCACCTACCCAATTTTCCGCCTTCAGCCTCTTATATATACCTACTCATTAATTTCTTGTATAGCCTTCTGCTGTTTGTGTTTCTGCAGATATAAGCAAATATAAATATTCTTATTTGCCTCCTGTTTACATAGAAATGCTATATACGCTGCTTTGAATCCTTCCTCTTTCACTTACTACTTTCCCTGAGATATTTCCACAGGGCACGGAGAATTGCATTCTCCTTTTCTCAGCCACATGACACTGTGTGGAAGTACCATGGATTATTTATCCACTCCTTTTTATATGGACACTTGGGTATTTGCAGCTACTTGCTCACACATGAACACAATCTTATGATCAATAATGAGGTTTATCTGTCCCTTTACTTCATGTTGGTTTAAGTAGAGCTGTAAAAAAAAAAAATAAAATCCCAGGAGTGAAATTGCTGAGTTAAAAAAGTAAACGCATTCATGATTTCAATAGTGATTGCTAATAAGCTCCCCAAAGGGTTGTGGGCCATTTTTCACTCTTGCCAGCAATGTGTGAAAATGCCCAGTTCCATTATTTATTGCAGAATGTGCTGGGTAAAATTTTTGAATTGAATTTTTGCCAACTTGATAGGTGAAAAATAATATCCTTGTGCAGTTTTGACTTGCAGTTTTCTTATTATAAGTGAGGTAGTCAAACATCTTTTCAAATGTGTGAGAGCCATTTATATTTATTTTTCTGTGACCTGTCAGTGTTCCAGTTGTATTTCTATTGCTTCACTGATATTTTTCTCCTTCACAGTTTCTAGGTGGATTTACCTTTATTTGTGAACATTTATTTTAAGGATCTAAGTCCTTTTTATACATGTACTCGTTTAATCCTCATAACAACCTTGGGAGCTGGGTGTTGCCACCCCATTTTAAAATGAGAAAACAGATTCAGAACAGTTAAGACAATGACTGCAGGCCACACAGCCAGGAAGAGGCAAAACCGATGCTCAGATCCAAGTTCATCTCCCTGCAAAAGCCTTTCCTCTTAATCCTCCGGTAGTACTATTTCTATTAGGCAGAGACCAGAATTGACTAATTCAAACTGGCTTTCGTTTCCCCAGCATGTAAGATGACAGAGGAGGGTTTGGCTGAGACCGTGCTGGGTGGCATGTGGAAGTCCAGCTGGGATTAGAAACATGCCTCCTATAATCCAACCAGTGAATAATCCGCAGGAAGATTGATAGTACACCCCCCCTGCACCCCGCCCCAACGCCCTCAGGAAAGGATTGCCATAATGCATTTGAAGCCAAGAGGAAACAGAAATGACAAGTGGCTGAAATTAGACAGGAAAAGGATCACGCCAAGTCAGGCATCAAAGCACGTGTGTGGTCGCTGTGAACCAAGTACAGAAACCAGACTTTACCTACCAAGAGTGCTTTCCCATTAGGAGCCCAGAAAATTTTTAAATATTGCAGCTCCTTCTGCCTCTGCCACCTTAAAGGAAGCTTCAGAAAAACCTCAGGGATCGGTGGGGTCGGCAGCCCTTCACACACAGCTGGGGCCAGCACGTGGAGCTCAGCCATTCTTGGGAAGGGCTATTTCCCTTCCCAGCTGCCCTGTCTGCTTAAAGTTGCCTGTGCTGATTGAAAAACTAGAGCTGGGCCCCAGAGACGAAAAGAGAGAAAACTGTGGTTCATTTACAGCATTTGACAAATCTGCAAGATTTGAGGGAAGTGCATTACCAACTGATTAAAACCCCAGGTTCTCCCCTCTGAGAATAAGTATGTAGGAACATTTCATTACTTGCTGAATAATGTAATCACTATAGTTTTCTGTCAGTTCAAAAAGACAGCCAAGATGCCCATTTTTCCTCTATTTCCCAACCGTATTCTAAAAGTCATCTTCCCTAAGGCGACTTTCTTCATTTTCTTTCACATTCATTTATTGTGACTTGATAAAATATGAATCCAGTGGATTTAAACTTAATTAAGATTACCGTCACGTTTTTCATCAAGGTAGCAGGCCTGCACAAGGGCATGTGCTAACAAGGTTCAGGGGGTGTCTCCTGGTGTACAGACTGGTCACACACACAAAAGAGTGGGAGTCTGAATGGGTTTTGTATTGCTGAGCATTTAATTAAAGTTTTCATTATAATACAGAGGTTCAGCATTACCCCTGAATGCATGTGTTCAGCAGTGGAAAAATCCATGGAAACAGATTTTAGTGTTTGGTCCCAAAGCTTCAGCTTGATGTTACAACGGAGCTGGTGTGGTATAAATAGGAAGATCTTTGAACTGTAGCCACATCAGAGAGCAAAGGTTGGTAAACTTTTCTGTAAAGGGTATTGACCTGAAATAAATAGACTGCTGGATATTTCTCCAGCAAAAAAAAAAAAAGAGGTGGGAGTCATTTATTTGGGATCAGTAGAGAATTGCAATTTGAATCTGCAACTCCAGCAAGACTTGCACAGCCAGGAAAGGAAACTGCTTTTATAGAGGGGAAAAGGAAGTTGGGAAGGCTACAGAAAACAAAGGCTCCATGACTGTTCATTGGCTGAGTCCTTGCCAGGAAAGAAGAGAAGTCTTTCTTCCTAGGGCATGAGGGCTCCCCCTTCTGGTCTCCTGACTCTATTTTACTGAGGTTTCTGTTGGCTTATTTATTTCATTTTACAAAAGACAGATTGTCAATATTAAGGCTTTTTAAAACTGAATTTTTATTGGAGTGTATAGTTAATCTACAATATTGTGTTACTTTCTGCTGTATAGCAAAGAACATCAGTTATACATAAGCATATATCCACTCTGTTTTAAATTCTTTTTCATACAGGTCATTATAGAGTATTGAGTAGAGGATATTTAAGGCTTTTAATGGCTCTGTTACAACCTCACCTCTGTCACTGGGGTATGAAAGCAACCACAGCCAAAACCAACACCTGAATGAACAAGTGGCTCTACATCAATAAAACTTTATTAAAAATGAAATGAAACAAAACAGGTAATGGGTAGGCTTGGGTCTGAGAGCCCATACCTAAGCTTGCCAAAAAGCAGAGTATGAGGACTCTCTTCTCCTACATGGGAACTCTTTCTCTGGGCAGTACCTTCAAGTTATAAAAATCTGTAAATGTGGTTGCCTCAATTGTGATCGCCACAATTAGTACTGGACACCACCAAGGGGACTCTGGAGATGGGTCTAAAACCAATTCTTTATTTTCACCCTTCTGTCCTGTGCCTCTATCTTTTCAATTTACTTTCTCTCTTTTCCTGGGTGACCTTGGGCAAGGGGAGGGGGTAAAATTTTGGCCTTGACCCTAGTTTACACCTGGATTTTAACTCTTGCTTCAGTCACCTGTGTAACTGCTTGACTACTGGGATTGTGTTTGCTTTGATCTTTCAAATGAGGATTGATGTAGATAATCAGTAAAGTTACTGTGACGTTCACACGTGAATATTAATGAAGCTTCACAAATTAGTACTCAGTACATACATGCTCAGTTGCCTCAGTCATGTCCAACTCTTTGTGACCCTACGCATAGCCCGCCAGGCTCCTCTGTCCATGGGATTCTCCAGGCAAAAATACTGGAATGTGTTGCCATACCCTTCTCCAGGGGATCTTTCTGACCTAGGGAAAGATCCTGGAACCTGTGTCTCCTGCACTTCAGGCATATTCTTTACTCACTGAGTCACTTGGGAAGCTCTTTAGTACTCAATAAATATTTTTTAAAAATGTACAAAATAAGTCTAAATTATTACTGGTTTATAATCTCTCTCTTTCTCTCTACTTTTGTGAATCAAATTATGAGTTTCTTCTAGATTTACATATTTGATAAAATGGGAAGCAGGAACACCCTCAACCAAGAGGAAGTCATTGTTTTGGCTGGGAGTGACAAAAACACAGACTCACAGGAGCTCAGAAAAGAGCAGCTGGGGCAGCCTGGCACCCAGGATGGAGGGGCCTTCTGTCTCAGGTCCCCTGTGTCCACGTTGTTGTCCAGCCCCACATGGGAATGCTCTGGCTCTGTGGGCATTTAAGCAATCAGAAAGGTCAGGTCAGGGCTGGAAGGGTGAGAAGAAGAGGCTCTGCACAGTCACCCGGTGACCCCCTCAGGTACACACTCTGTCCCATGAACTTGCTTTACTTTCAGCACCAGCTATAATCATCTTTTATCTTTCTTGTTTATTGCCTGTTTCCTCCCAATAGAATATAAGCTTTAAGAGTTTGGGGACTTTATTTGTCACTGTTTGTCCTGTACCTAATACAACGGCTGGCATGCTGTAGATGCCCATTCTTTGTCTTTAGAATGAATTCCAGAGTTAAGTTATTTAAGCTTTGACATCCTGAAAGGATTCATCTTTGTGTCTTTCAGAGTGCTTTGTGCATAGTAAGTACTCAGTGCAAATAACAAGAGTGAATGCTTGAACTGTGAACAGAATATCTGTCAGCTTGCATTGGTGCCAGAAAATAATAATAGTTAACAATGATTGTGTCCTGAAGGATATGCAAAGTGTTTTACATGTTTGACCTCCTCCACCTACCCCAAATTCAAGGACTATGGGTGGTAGTAGTGGTGGCAGCAGTCCATTTCATTTTAATGGTCAGAAAACTGGACTTCAGGAAAGTTCAATAACTTTCCCAAGGTCATACCACTGAAAAAAGAGCGAGGACTTGACCCAGGTGTCTCAGACTTGAAAGGCTCTTCCTTTCAAGAAGATGGCTCAGTCAGTAAAGAGTCTACCTGCAATGGGAGAGACCTGGGTTCAGTCCCTGGGTGGGGAAGATCTCTTGGAGGAGGGCATGGCAACCCACTCCAGTATTCTTGCCTGGAGAATCCCATGGACAGAGGAGCCTGGTGGGTTATAGTCCATAGGGTCGCAAAGAGTTGGACATGACTGAAGCAACTTAGCATGCACCCATGCCAGCTTTATCCACAGAGGAGCCTGCTGAATTCTGTGGATTAGATGATTTCAGGATCCCTGGACTCATGGGAATAAGAGGTATTTGAGGCACAGTAGACCTGTCTTTAATATGTGTGGCAAAGAGACACAAAGAAGCACTGTGAGAAGGCATTACTGCGCTTAGTCTTTGTCCATTGACTTGATGATGAGCCTGTCTCAACTTGTTCTTTCATTTTATTATAATTAGTGATAGGCGTTCAACTTAAACTCAAGGGAAAGTTAATGAAGTGAAGTCTGAAAGTTACCAAAAGGAGAAAAATAAATCAAACTGATAAAAAGATAAACTGGAAAAATTCCTTTCGTAAACATTTGCAGTCACATTTCTTTATCAAGTGTCAAGGGTCCAAACCCTTATTAAATTAGCCATTTTGTGTGGGAGGGGGCGGTTAGAGTGCAGCTAAAATCATGACCAAAATTCAGGTGCTAAGAGCTATAACTATAAAATGTCTTGGAATTCATTCTTTTAACATACAAATAAAAAATCTTCCTGTTTAAGGCAGTATGGAATAGCAGGAAACACCCAAGACTTAGATGGATCTCGCTTTTAAAGACTGGCTTTGCCAGTTACTGCCTGAGCAGTCAATGTCTTCTTGTTTCTCTGAGACCTGGTTTCCTCATCTTTAAAAAGGCTGAAAGTGGGTCCTAAAACCTCCTTCAATGTTTTGTCATGAAAAATCAGTGGAATAAAAACCACATCACATAATCTTGGCTACAGGCCAAAGAGTCAGACATGACTGAGCGACTAACACTTTAAACATTAACAGCCCAGCCCAATGCAAGGTTGAGCACTGTTGAGCTTGCACATACTTTGTACTTTAAGTTGATTTTATCCCTTTTTTAAACACTTTTTAAAAATTGAGGAATAACACGCCTACAGCAAAATGCATAAGTCTTGAACATAATGCTCAGGGAAGTTTAAATATGTATGCACCCATGTACCCCCAGCCAGGATCAAGATAGAGAGTATCTAGTATCCTAGCTTTCCTTATATCCCTCCCAGTTGATTCTTCCCTAGAAGGGAACAATATTCTTTTTTTTTATAGCATTGCATTATGAAATAATCTCATCTTTCCCCCCCCAAAAAAAGTTGCAAAAGTAGGACAAAGAATTTCTGTCTACCCATCACCCACTTTTCCCTAGTGGTAACATATTTCTTAATCATTGACAATTCTCAAAACCCCAAAATTAATGTTGATACAATACTGCTAACTCTTCTACAGACCTTATCTCAATTATTCCACTATAGTTCTTTTTCTGATCCAGGATTCAAGCCAGGGTCACACATTGTACCTGCTTTCATCTCTCTTTAGTCTATCCCAATCTGAGACAATTCCTCTGTCTTTCCTGTCTTTCATGACATTTTAAGAGACCATTCCTTTATTTTGCAGAATGTCCCTCTATTTAGTCTGTGTGATGTTTCCCTAGATTACATTCAGGTTATGTGTTTTTGGCAAGAATGCTTCAGAAATGATGTGCTTGGTTTAGTGCTTTCTAACTGGAGATGTATGATAACGTCTCAATATTGTTGACATTAGCCTTGATCACCTGATGAAGGTAATATCTCCCAGAGTTCTCACATGTAAAGATATTTTCCCCCTTTCTAATTAATAATTATCTTGGGAGATATTTTGAGACCATGCAAATACCTTATTACTCATCAGGCATTTACTGACTAATTTTAACATCCATTATTTGCCAACCTGGTGCTTTTCTATTTTTACCATTCCTTTCCTACTTATGAATTGAAATTCTCCTGTAAGGGAGAACTATCCCTTCTGCTACATTTATTTCTTTACTTAATTATTTATTAATATTAGTCTGTACTCATGGAGACTTATTTTATTCTATGCATTATGATTCATTACTATCAGCATTTCTTTCTCAAATTGTCCATTGGGTAGCTCTAGACCATTGGAAGTTCCTTCTCGTTGCCTCCTATGTCCTTTAAACATGACCCATTATTATCTGCTTTTTAAAAAAATTTATTGGAGTATAGTTGATTTACGTTGCCTTAGTTTTAGGTGTACAGCCAAGTGATTCAGTTATACATATATTCATTCTCTTTCAGATTCTCTTCTCATTTAGGTTATCACAGAATGTTAAGTAATGTTCCCTGTGCTGTGTCCTTGTTGGTTGTCTATTTTTCATATAGTACAATGTTTATGGGCTTTCCAGGTAGCTCAGTGCTAAAGAATCCACCTACCAATGCAGAAGTAAGAGACTTGGGTTGAATCCTGGGTCAGGAAGATTCCCTGGAGTAGGAAATGGCATGGACAGAGGAGCCTGGTGGACTACAGTCCATGGGGTTACAGAGTCGGACACCATCGACCACGCACACAGGTATCATGTTTATGTTAATCCCAAGCTCCTAGTTTATCCCTGCCTCCGCTCCTCTACATTTCTCCTCTGGTACCTGTCAATTTGTTTTCAAAATCTGTGAGTCTGTTTTGTAAATGAGTTTATTTGTATCATGTTTTTAAAATTAGATTTCACATATGAGTGATATCACATATTTGTCTTTCTCTGACTTACTTAGTATAATTTTAGGGTCTGTCCATGTTGCTGCAAATGGCATTTTTTTCATTCTTTTTTATGGCTGAGGAATGTTCCTTTGTATGATTTGAGATGTCACCTTTATCATATGCTAGATTCTCATATATCCTTGAGTCTATTTGAGGCTTCCTATTGCACAGGTCAGTATGCCTTCATTTGCAAACACAACACTGTTTTAATTTTAAAGGCTATTTATTTGATAGACCAAGAGCACACTTGGAGTTTTTCTTTTCTAGTGTGGGTAAAAACTATTCTGACTCCATCACTTAGATTAATTTTGCTTGCTTTCGATTTTCGTATACAACTATACAGTGTGTACTATTTTGTGTCTTATTTCTTTCATTTGATCTTAAATCTGTGAGATGCATTCACAGAAGTTGTTTGTATCAGTAGCTTGTTTCTTTTCATTGCTATGTAATATTCCATTATATACCTTGTACCACAATTGTCTCATCCATTTCTTAGTTGATAGACATATAAATTGTATCCAGTTTGAAAGCTTCTATGAATATTCTTATGCATGTTTATACACACATATCTTTGGAATTTCTAGGAATGAAATTGCTAGGTCAAAGAATAAGACTAGTTTTTTCAAAGTGTTGTACTAATTTATACTCCTACCAACTATGTATGTGGTTTCCAGTTGCTCTACACCACAGAGGATGTGATACTGTTAGTGTTTTAAGTTGCCTTAAAGGAACTTTTTTTTTTTTTGAGATTGAGTAGCTATTTCAAAAGCAAGGAAGACCCTAGAAGTAAAAAATAAAAACACACAGCAGTCCCCATTTTTCATCACACCTGATAAGTTAACTCACAACAGTGATGAATGGGGCTTCCCTGGTGGCTCAGCAGTAGGGAATCTGCTGCAATGCACAAGACGTGGGTTCAATCCCTGGGTCAGGAATATTCCCTGGAGAAGTAAATGGCAACCCGTTCTAGTTTTGTACAAAAGTATGGTGCTGGCCCAAAAGTTCTTTCGGATTTTTCTGATGAACTATTTGGCCCAATAAATATAAAAAAGCAGTTATTAAGGCAGACTTAGGGTAGCATACAGTTTGTTGTCCAACTCAAAATTCGTTTCCTCTCTTCCTCCTTATTAGCAGGATCTCAGCTTTGTTCAGTGGCCATATTTCAAGGGAGGTGAACTGATGACCAGCTCAGGGGCAAATCATGACTAGGTTAATCCTGGTTTTCCTATTACTTTCCCCAGGATTAAGTAATAAGCTTCTGATCCATGTCTAGTCAATGAGAAAAGAATAAATGTCTGCTGAGGGTGACAGGGGCTCCTAGGAAGGTTTCCTTACTATTAAGAAGGAGCTTCCAGAAGAGATGGTCCATTTTGCCTCTGCACATGGTATGTGATACACGGAACTGCAATAGCCTTCTGACTGCCAGGATTGAAGATGAAGCACGTATGTGAAAGAATCGTAAGAAATGGAGATGGAGCCTAAAACAGGTCTTAGAACCTGCCCTATCCAAGTTCATATGAAGTAATAAATTTACTTATTGTTTAACACCATTTGGCTGCGTGTTTTTTACTGGACACTGTAACTAATAGCCCTGGTGTTAAGCTGTATTAAAATAACAAAGGGATACTCTTACTCATCCCTTATAGACCAGTGATTTTCAATATTTAGCATGTGTTAGAATCACCTACAAAGCTATTAAAACAGCTTGCCTTAATCCATTAAAGACCTTCTAATTCAGTAGGTCTGAAATAGGGCCTTTCCCCAAGTGGTGCTGATGCTGCTGGCCCTGGGACCACTCTTTGTCTAGAATTTAGACACTATCTTACTGCATGTATTTCTTTATTTTCATTTTCTTTTTAAACATTTTATTTATTTATTTTTTGCTGTGGTCGGTCTTCATTGCCATGTGGGCTTTTCTCTAGCTGTGGCCAACAGGGGCTTCTCTCTGCTTGCTGGGCCCAGGCTTCTCCTTGCAGTGGCCTCTCTTATTGCAGAGTGGGGCGGTAGGGTTTGCACGCTTCAGTAGTTGCAGCTGTAACTGTGGCTCTGTGACTGTGGCTCCCAGGCTCTAGAACACAGACTGGATAGTTGTGATGCTTATTTGCTTCGAGTTAAGTGGGATTTTTCCTGACCAGTGATAGAACTCGTATGTCCCCTGCCAGCAGGCAGATTCTTTACCACTGAGCCATCAGGAAAGCCCACCATCTTACTGTACTTAGCAACATGCTTTTAAGACTCAAATCGTTCATGAACTTCTTTTTCATGTCAGTGAGTACAGACCTTTATCATCTTTTTGAGTGACTACCTAGTAATATATTGTGCAGCTATATCAGAACTTGCAAAACCATGCTACTAATAATAGATACTTCTATTTGGCAGGGGGCTATATTATTATATTAACATGCACAATCCTGCCATAAATATCATTTTATGGTACTCCTGACTAACTTTTGGGTTCCCTGGTGGCTCACTGGTAAAGAATCCACCTGCAATGCAGGAGACATAAAAGATGCGGGTTTGATCCCTGGTTAGGGAAGATCCTCTGGAGAAGGAAATGGCAACCCACTCCAGTATTCTTGCCTGGAGAATCCCATGGCAGGCCCCAGCCCATATGGTCACAAAGAGTCACACATGACTTAGTGACTAAACAACAACAACATAAAGTACTTAGAACATTGAGTGACTTCCTTAAGGTAAATTCCTAGAAGTAGAATTGCTGATATTTGGGGAGATACTTGGGGTTTTTTCCCTTCTGTTTCATTTCCAAAATCCCTCTAATCTGCTTGCAGATACATTGTCCTTAGGTTTAGGTATTTTCTCAGAGGACCCTTGGTTGACCCTGACTCAGCAGGACAAGAGCTTGGCTATTTGCCTTGCAGTGATCATTCCTTCACGTTTAAAGAGTTGAGCACTAAAGATTATGGCACAGACTATTTTATTTGTAAGGGTTGATTTAGTGATTTTACTCGGGGATGTGAACGGAAGCCTGGGAACATCTTGAGTCTTTCTATCTTTCTCTACATTATGAGAATTTGAGCATGCTTTCTATCTTTGTCATACTTTTATTTGAGAATAAAACAAACCAACTGTTCAGTGGTCCAAAGATCAGTGCTTGCATTTGGATGTCATCTGTCAATTATTTCAGGTAGAAAAGAAGGTCACCCTGAAAGGGGGATAAGCTGGGTCCAAGTTAACAGCTGCGATGCTTGAGCATGGAAGCGTTTCTTCTCAGATGTATCTAACCTCCTGAGTGGGAGTAGCACCTTCAGTTTTAGCCAGGATGTTTAGTACAATTCAGGGGAAAATATTTACCAGAAGAAAGCTGGCAAATGGAATACAGATAATACCTGAATATTACTGGCCTTCGCTTGAGTTCTTTAGAAAGTAGAACCCAAGGAAAGAGAGAGGCATGTAATGCATTTTCATGCTCAATACCAAAGTTGCTCTCTCTCATGTACAGACCCAGTGATGAATGGCCCATAAATGGCAACTCAGCTATCGTTGATTTGTAGCCTCAAAACTGTTCAAATCAGTGCCACTTCCCTGCCAGTGGGGAGTGGGATGATAGAAAGAAAGAGGATGGGAGGGAGGTGTTTACTAAATCGTTTTTAAGGACAAGACCTAGCATTTGTGTATTCCACTTCCCATAACCCATTGGCAAGAACTTAGTCAAATAGCCACACCCAGATCCAAGAGTTTGGTCTCTCACAGTGAAGCCATGAGAATGGCACCAAAACTTTAATTCTGGATGTTCAAACCCAGGGAGGCGATGGTGAGGGAAAAAGTGTAGCCAGACGAGGAAAGATGGGAAGCAGTGTGATGCTGAGCTTTATAAGTCAGTCATGAAGAGACGCATGAACCACTCCTCAGGCTTTGCACAGAGTGCTTTTCTCTGGGTTGCAAGAAAGCATTGTGCCTGGGAGTAGTTCATGGAAGGAGGAAAGGAAGAGGATTTATCTATCTTCTCCCTCCCTCTTCCCATTCCAAACTGTCAAAGTTTACCCTCGTGGAGAACTAATTTGCCTCTCTTCCTATTGTATTACCCAACCCCTTGGCAACTGCTCAGGAAACAGGTAGAATGACCACACATGAATGAGGCACTAACCAGGAGAGAAAAGGGGGCAGTTGGAATCTGAGAAAATGTATGAAATGTGTGTTTTAGTACATGATTTACTGTCATTTTGAGTAGACACTAAAAGGAACTTCTTAGAAAACTCTTCTAACTGAAGTCTACCTCCTGGAGTTCTGAACCTGTTACTCACTACCTTACAAAATAAACTAACTGCTCAGAGGCTGGTAGGGAGAGGGGAGTCTCTCTTCATCTTCGACCAGTAACTCTCCTGACAGGTTTTGTTGGGCATCTCAGGCACCTGATCTAAACAAAATCCATCTCCCCTCATGGATATCAATTAGAATGCTATCAGAGGTTGTCCTTCCTCCTTCAAAAGGAGATTTGTGTGTGATTAGTTTTGTTTTGTTAAGAAGGTTAAAATCCTTCATGGAATCAACTTCATCATGGAATTTTTCCTGGAAAACAAGCAAGTGTGCAAACCAACCATTTCAAATGACATAGAACACGGATGGCTAGCCAACCAAACCAGTATATACTTTAAGCTGTCTTTGACTGAGCTTGACATGTTTGTTTACTGTAAATTGGTGAATTTAGAAATACTGCCAAATCAAAACATAACTAAAACCCCCCTCTCTAAGGAGAAACAGGCTCAGTGGGTTTTAAAACACCTGTTTTCAAAGGATCTTTAGAAACAGAAATCTGATCTAATTGGCACAAACAAAAATTGGCACATTCTGCTTAAGGGACAGAATGCCTAGCGGAAGTTCACTTCCTGTAGAATCAGAACACCTAGAATTAAGTATCTCAGTGCCTTGGGTCATGTTACCAAATTCTTAGACTAGTTTTCTTTTCTGTTTAATGAGCATCTAGTATTATGACAGTAGCTGTCATTACACTAGTACCTGCCTCCCAGGGATGCTGTAAGAACTAAAGGGGATAAAATATGCCAAGTTCCTAGCACATAAAGTGAAGTCACTCAGTTGTGTCCAGCTCTTTGCAACCCCATGGACTGGAGCCTACCATGTAGCTCATGTAGCTCCTCCGTCCATGGGATTTTACAGGCAAGGGTACTGGAGTGGGTTGCCATTTCCTTCTCCAGTTAATCTTCCTAACCCAGGGATCCAACCTGGGTCCCCCATATTGTAGTCAGTTGCTTTACCATACCTGGTACATTTTATGCTCTTAATAAATGGCAAAGTTTATCATGGTCAGCATCGTTGTCATCATCGACTTTGTTTTATGGCATGATTCATTCTTGTTCCATTCACTGACATATTGTTCCAGGTTGTTAATGTTTGAGGGTTTTTTAGTGGCCTTTCATTTTGTTAACGGGATAATGGCCGCTGTTATAAATCATGACTCACATAAGAGTGGTGCTGGTAGCCTCCGTCATTTGTTGGTTGGTTACAGATTGTACTACCGTTATGTTAAACTTCCTTTAAAAGTCACTTTAGCTCTCATGTCAAAGGACAAATGTAGTTGCCTCAAGTTTATTTCCCATTGTCTTGTTAGGAAACCTTATAAATAGTACTTGGGGGTTGTTGAAACTCTGTGAAAATGCCAAGTCATCCCTGCGCGGTGAAAGATTCTCCTTGTCCCCTGAAGCTTCCTGATGCTCTGGCTCAAGAGGACATCACCTAGCATTCAAATTCCACTCTTTATCTTATTTAAAAACTAAAACTCCTATCTCATGTGAACAGAGTTTGTTAGGGCAATAATCCTGTGAAACTGTTCATTGCCAGCGAATGTCATTAATCAATTTGTTTACACTTGGTCTAGGGTAATTTGGCAGTTATAAAATCTGTTCGTTGGTTTCTAACAAAAACCAAGAGCGTATCCCATAAATTCTGCAGCCGTGGAACTAAGGACATTAGGGCTGTCCCTTCGTATTTTTGGAGTATATACCACCACAGTGGCGCCCCACCCCTCCACCTCAGGATAGATGTATTACAGATATAGCATATGTTCCATAAAGCAAAGCATCAGCTTTTCTTGACTCAGCAGTTCTTAGCTACAAAGATCATGATTCATCTGGTCAGGTGAATGCCAGTTTCCAAAGGAGAAGGGGAGAAAAAAAAAAGAAACAGCATTAGGAAGAGTCACCTGTAGGCTCTCTCTTACCATTTCTCCTCCAAGCCCACTCTTATGAGACCACTGGGTTCCAGAATCAACATCAGTGGATCTGACCTTTCTAGCTTTTGACTCAAAGAAGACAAAAGTGAAACCAGAGTCTTGTAAAGAGAATGAAGGGGACGATGAGTTTGGAGACTTTATGAGGTTGTGGACCAATGAATGGGCTGGTTTCTCTCAGACCACTCCTCTTGACTCGATGCCTCTTCCACCCACCAGTTCAACCACACTTGTCTCCTCACAACTCCTCAAATGTGTAAGCTTTTCCATGATGACCTGGAGTTCTTCCTCCCAGATCTTCTCATGCCTGGCACTTTCTCAACTCAAGGATCACTTCTTCAGAGTGGCTTTCCTAGTCACTTTGCTGAAAGGAGCCCCTCCAGCTTACCCCAGCCATATTCTTTCAACACTTCACCGTATTTTATTGTTTCCTTAATCCTTTGGACTCTCTGAAATAACTGCTTATTCACTTACCAGTTCACTTTTCTTTCTTTTTTTTTGGTTGCACTGTGCAGCTTACAGGATCTTAGTTCCCTGACTAAGGGTCAAACCTGTGCTTCCTGCAATGGAAGTACAGAGTCTTAACCACTGGACCACCAAGGAATTCCCTTGTTGCTATTGTTTAGTCACTAAGTCCTGTCTGACTCTTTTGCAACCCCATGGACTGTAGCCCTCCAGGCTCCTCTGTCCATAGAATTTCCCAGGCAAAAATACTGGAGTAGATTGCCATTTTCTTCTCCAGGGGATCTTCCTGACCCAGGGACAGAACCTGAGTTTCCTTTCATTGCAGGCAGATTTTTTACCACTGAGCCACCAGAGAAGGCCAGGGAATGCCCTACAAGTTCACTTATCTTATGTCTTTCTCATCTTCCACATAAGGTGTCTGAGAGCAAGACCTTCACTTGCCCTGTTCACCACTCCATCCCCAGCTTCTGGAAGAGACCATGGTACTTACTAGGTGCAAAGAGCACTTGACAAGCAGTCAGGTGATTTGGGTGGCATTTCCAACAAGAGCAACTTTGACTCATTTCCCCATCTTCCTGAACCTCCTTCCCTCACCTGTAAAAAGAGATAATAATACCTACCTCACAGAGTACCTGTGAAGATCATTGAAACAATGATCCTGAAAATATGTTTTTAACCTGTTGTCATTACATGTGGGAGAAATCTCAGGGTTTTGTAAAGGACCTGGTTAGTGAATGGATGAGGAAATATTATGGAAAGTGGAGAGTCTTAACCACTTGAGATGATTAAAATTTAAGATGCTCATCCCACTCAGAAAAAAAAAGTATGAAAGTTACTACCTTAAGAAGTTACATCAGTTGACGAAACAGATTCTAGAAAGTTAAAGCATAAATGAATGACAAGCTATAATCAAGTGAGTTTTAGAGTCGGATTTCTGGAGTCCTGGGGTCTTCTTGGAAGCCCCCTTGGAGTCTCACTGTGGTAAAGGGGAAATCGTAATAAATGGGAGACTGAAGTGACAGGTATTCATGCCCTTCCCCACCACCAATCCAGACTGATCAACTCCATTTTTGTGCTTTTTGCCCTGTTTCAGAAACTAGCTATTTACTGCTCAGTCCTCCACCCTCACTTCCTTCCTACACCCTGATTTTGTGTGCAGTGGCAGTGGGCCCAATTTCAAGCTGTGGGGTCTGATCAAAGTCATTCACGACAATCCTGTCCCTCAATCCCTGTCTGGCTGGGAGCTATGGATTGACATGTGGCCCAGATATGGCTTCTTATGGAAACAGGAGAAGTCCCTGATGCTTAAGCTTTGGGGAAACTTTGATTTCCTTAGTAGTAAGGGACGTGTGTGGCTGGTTCTGACCTTGCCTTTATTCCTCCGCCTCCCTTCATGGCCAGCGTTGTGTCTGCTTCTCCACTTGCAGTCATGTCGCCATGTGTCCGTAAGCATGATGGGAATGCCTGGAATTGCACAGACCTGGAATTTGATCAATGAGTTACTGAATCAATGCCAGCAAACATCTGGCTCCAGAATTCTTGCCATGTGAGGGAAGGCACTCCCTACTGTCTAAGCTACTTCATTTGGGTTTTCGTTACTTGCATCCAAAAAGGCGTTCCTGACAGATATATAAACACGGTGCTTCTGGGTAAGATTTTGTTTAGATCAGGAGTCTGAGACTATAAAGAATTTGAAACACCAAGATCTTGTCTCCTCTTGTGATCTTTTTTTTTTATTATTTTTTTTTAATTATTGTTTTAGCCATACATTGTTATGATATCACCATGGGTTTACATATGCTTCCCCTCCGGGTCCCCCCTCCCTCCTCCCTCCCCCCCAGGAAATCTCGCTGCACCAGTCCCGAGCATCGATCCTGGGCTGGCGATTGATTAGACACATGACAATTAACATGCTTCAATGCCCTTCTCCCATCTCATCCCACCCTTACCCTCATCCACAAAGTCCACAAGTCTATTCTATACATCTGCGTTCCTTTTGTTGTCTCCCATCCTCTTGTGATCTTAAAGATATGGAAAAAGTTGTAACTGCCTATCATTGCAGAACAGGTACCTTCGAACATAGAGGCTTCACACAACGGCCTTTTTGTTGTCTGCTACAATTCTGTGAGCTGGCTGGGCTCAGCCAGACAGTCCTTCTGCTCCTAGTGACATCTCCTGGGCTACAGTTATCTGGGGGCTCAGTGAGCTTGTCTCTTTTGCTAGGAATACCTGTAAGTTTGACTCACCTGGGACACTGGGCCTCTCTCTCTTTACGTGTCATCTCAGAGCCTCTTCCTCTCCACATGGCCTCTCCATGTCACCTGCCACATGGCATCTCAGGAATTCCCAAGTACAAAAGCAGATGCCACCAGGCCTTCCCAAGGCTTAGGCTGATATCATGCATAGTATCCCATTTGCCACATTCTACTGGTGACAGTGGGGCTTCCCCAGTGGCTCAGTGTAAAGAATCTGCCTGCAGTGCAGGAGACACAGTAGATGCAAGTTCAAACATGGTGTTAGGAAGATCCCTGGGAGGAGGGCATGGCAACCCACTCCAGTATTTTTGCCAGGAAAAATCCCACGGACAGAGAAACCAGGTGGGCTTCGGTCCATGGGTTGCAAAGAATTGGGCACAGCTGAAGTGACTGAGTATGCATACGCCTACTGGTGACAGTGAATCACAGGGACATTTAGATACAAGGATAGGGGACTTCCCTGCTGGTCTGGTGGTTGAGACTCCACACTTCCACTGGAGGGGGCACAGGTTCGATTCCTTATTGGGAAACTAAGATCCCCACATCCCATATGGCCAATATATTTAAATTAGATTCAGGGGTAGAGTACTATCCAAGGGCATGCCTATCAGCAAGTGTGCTGTATTGGAGACAGTGTGTATTAGCTGCTCAGAAACTGAGACCCAGACCATGAAGGCTGGTAGTCTAAGCTGCTAGAATCTTAGCTATTGAATTTAGCTGATCATTGAAGGGCTGAGAGGGATGGAGTGATGTGGGGTGAGGAGGAAGGAGGGAAGGTACTTATCCCTAGCCTCAGCACTCTAGAGATTTGGGGCTGGGTCATTCGTCCTGTGCACTGTAGGATGCCTGCTTGGCCTCCACCTACTAAATGCCTCTAGCGCCTAACCTCTGGCTGTCACAACAATCAAAAATATCTCCAGATATCGCCAAATGTCCCCTGGGAACAAAACAGCCCTCAGCTGAGAAGAGTGGCCCCCACTTTAGTGGTGTTTAGAGGTTCTGTTACTACCCAGAAGTCTAAAGGCTTTTTAGGCTGGAGTTGCTGGTTTTATGTACGGTGGGGTGGGGGGCACATTTATACTCTTAAAGTCTTCTAATGGGAAATGTCCGTATGTAATAGTAAAAGATAGGAAATCAGGTTCACACTCTGGGCATCTTGTTCTGTGTGGAGCCTTTGCTTTAAACAAAGACTTTATAATTTCTGCTCTAAATTCACAGAGGTGTACTTTTAAGATTGTGTTCCTGAGTGAAATCTGAGCTGGCAATCTCCTTTACTGCCAGTACATAGTAACAAAGTATTAAGCAATTCCCTTACCCTGTTTCCTCTTATTTTTTTTTTAACCAAGGGTGGTCCACAAGTAAGTGTATTTTAAAGTCATGGGACTGAGTGACATCAGCTGGAGAAATAAGCAGATGAAGGAAGAAGAAAAGATGGTGGGCTAGGCCAGGATCCATTCTGAGTCCCTGAAATATTTTGAGGTGGGAAGACCCACCATTGGAGACCAATTGGATATATAAAGTAAGAAAGAAGAATCTGAAGTAAGTCTTGGTCATACTTAAATAAGGCAAATGAATCCATCTGATCACTGCCAAGTCTAGGCTTGTTACTGCCTCTTCTAGAACAAGAGGAGGTGCATTTATGAGCTCCACAAATGCCACACAAGTGCCACACTCCACACAAGTGTCCACGGTGCCTGGAAAAGTGCCTGGCATGGGGCAGGCACTCGTGATACATTCATTGAATGAGTACGTGTCTGTATGTGTCTGTGCTGGAAGGCAAAGCACACTAACATGGGAAGCCAGATGACACGGGTCATGAGTGCAACTCCCTGTGATGTCCCTGAAATTGGTGCTGCTGGTGCCTTGCCCCGATCGCCTTTGTCTGTCCTCCAGCGGCTGCAAGCGTTGACTTAATGCAGGTGAGGGATAATGGTGAGTTAGGCTGTGGTACTACTGTCTGTAGAAGTGTTAGAGGGGATCAGAATCTGGATTGCGTTGTTTATATTTTTTAATTTTCTTTATGTTGTGATGTTTGGACGTCTTTAAAAAAAAAAAAAACAGCTTTCTGGCTAGGGAGAGACTGCCCCTCCCGAAGCTATTATTAGAGATAGGAAAGGGCTCAGCATGCCTTTGGTTTGCAGACTAACCAATTCAGAGACAGACATCCTCTCCTTGACCTCTGCTTCCCATTCCTCTGCCTTAATCATCCTGAAGCCAGGGACCAGGTAACTAGAGACCACCCTGAGAGCTTAAATTCCAAAGAATTATTCCAAGCAGCCAATCCTAAACCATTTACCCAGCCCTGCCTTGCTTTGCAGTTCCTGCAGAAACTTCAGTAAAGGTTGATCTAGATTATCCCCTCCTTCCTGTCTTCCTTCCCCTGAGCCAAACCTGATGTCCCTCACATGGCCCTAGGTGGCCTGACCTGCCTCCTGTTTCCAGGGTTTGTAAAGATATTAAAACTTGTTTGCCTGAGCCACTCCTGTGTCTGTTCTTATGGCCTCGCCCGACTGTCTCATAAAAGAGCACAGAGCATAGATGCATTTTGATGGCCAACAGGATTTCCTGGTGGATGGGATACGGAAAGTGAGACAAAGATTGCAGGCGAGGATGAATCCCAGGTTTTTGGCCAGAGCGGCTAGAGAGAGGAAGTGGAAATTTGCTGAGATATGGAAGACTGCAAAGGGAACAAGTCGGGTTGGAGTGGAGGATTGAGTGTAGAGTTTGGCCACGTTAATTTCCACGTGTCTATTAGATATACGTCCAAGAGAAGCAACTGAGTAGGTAGTTGAAACAGTGAGTCTGGACTTTAGGAGAAAGATCTGAGCCAGAGATATCATTGGGGAGTTATTGGCACATGGATAATGTTTAGAGTCATGGGACTGAAAGAAATCATTCAGGGAGTGTTTATTTAGAGAAGAGCAGAGGGCCAAGGACTGAGCGTCAAGACCACCAAAACTTAAAAGTTTGTCCCAGGGGTTCTCTAAGTTTCATTTCTATTCTCTTATTCTGTTATCCTCATTGGGCTAATAAGTTTCTCAATCTTTCCTCAAATTCAGTGTATTTCCTTTAAATTATTCATCATCTGAATCCAGTTATTACTGCTCCAGTCGTCTCTTGCTGAATACCAAGCTTCACCAAAAGAGTGGCATAAAACACCAGCATTTAGAGTTATAGCTACATGAAACATTCTTGTGATTACCAGGGGGGGGAAGAGGGGAGGGATAAATTGGGCGGTTGGGATTGACATATCCACACTACTATATATAAAATAGATAATCAACAAAGACCTACTGGGACTTCCCTGGTGGTCCAGTGGTAAGACTCTGTGCTCCCAAAGCAAGGGGCCTGAGTTCAATCCCTGGTCATGGAACTAGATCCCTCGTGCCGCAATTAGTTTCCCCCATGCTGCAAAGAAGATTGAAGATGCCACATGCTGGAACTAAGACCAGGTGCTGCCAAATTAAATAAACAAATACCCACAAAGACCTACTGTGCAGCACAGGGAACTCTACTCAGTACTCTGCAATGGCAAGTAGAGTACATATAACTGATTCACTTTGCTGCACACCTGAAACTAACATGACATTGTAAATCAGTTATACTCCAGTAAAAAGTTTTTTAAAACCCAACATTTTGTTATATCTCCTGGTTTTGTGGGTGCAGAATATGGGCTGGGTAGTTCTGATCCTTGTGGGGGTAGCTGGAGGTCTATCCATGATATTTAGATAGGGGATAAATTAATACGTTCATTGAGGAGAGATGTAAATTGACTCTCGCAGCAGAGCAGCTAAGAGCCGATGAAAATAAGTGACACTGTATTTTTCAGGAAGGGAGGGTGGACAGTCTTGGAGAGAAGACTGAAGCCTCCCCAGACCCTAAGCCTGTTAGAGAAGTTGGAGGAACAATCAGGAGTTTGGTAAATCGCAGCATAAACAAGAAGAGACTAATTTACTCTCATACAAAGAAACCAGAATCCCATCAGAGCACGGCCCTTCCTCCGGCTCATCGCTCTCATTTCATCTAATAATGAGCCTTGACCTGGTAACCTATGGATCCTTGTGCAGAAGTCACTGTTCCACATACTTCTCGGGAAATGCTTTCCAGATTCCTCTAGGCAGAAGTGGTTGTTTGTCCCGCTGTGTCCCTGCAGCATTTGATACTCACAAGAGGTCCCTGGCACTGGATCAAAACTTCAAATGAGGTGCAAACTTCAGTGCTTACTGTGGATGTGTGTTTGGTGTGACAGCGGGCTTAGCGGGACTTGACCTTGAAAGAAATTATAAAAAGAAATGATTTCTTACTCGATAAAATGCTGTTTCTGATGGCAATGACATGCAAGAGGCAAAGAATGAATTAAGTGTTTATTGTTTTGCTTGGCATAAAGTTTTCACACATAAAATTTTATGATAAAGGGCAAGATAAGTCATCCTTTACTCAAGTGCCACTTTTTTAGCCTAATACAAAAAAGATCAGTTTTGCATTTATATATGCATACCTGTGTATGTGTGTATGTAATGATCCAGAGCTTCAGTATTTTAAACTTTCCTGGTCTATAATATACTCACAGGAAAGCATACAATTCCTAAGTATAAAGCTCAATGAATTTTCATTTTCATTTTCATAAACTCTTCATACCCAGGAAGTCAGCATCTACCTCCAGGAACAGAGCTTTACTAGCACCCTGAATGATCCTCTCATGCTTAAATCCAGTTATCCACCATCTCCTACTCCCCTCAACAAATAACTTTCTTGTCTTCTGATAGGCTCATAGGTGAGGTTTGGTTATTCTTAAACTTGATATAAATAAAATTACATTTTGTATCTGCCTTCTTTTTCTCCACCGTATGTCCATGAGATTTGTATGCGTCACTGCTGGCAGAGGTTTCTTTATTCTTATTGATCGCTGTGTATTTCACAGTATGCACAGACTGAACATTATCCATTCCACCACTGATGGATCTTTGGGAAGTTTCCAGTTAGAGGCTCTTATGAAGAGGGTGACTGTGAGTATTTTAGTGTATGAGTTTTGCTGCACACGTGTATGCATTTCTTTTAGGTCATGATGTAGGTGTTTTTGCCTGTGGATCTGCTAATTAACTTGGTCATATCTGTTCAACTTTGTTGTGTCGATGACATTTTGTACATTGTTGAAACTACACACATTGGGTTTAACTGATGTTTGATAAAACTTGAGAAAAGAGAGCCTAATGATTCAGCATTAAAATGGAAAGTTATATCCACAGTTTTCATGGATATAGAAACAAGAGTTGTTGTTGGTAGTCGCTAAGTAGTGTCTGATTTTTTGCAACCCAGTGGACTGTAGACTGCCAGGTTCTTCCATCAATGAGATTTTCCAGGGTATCTTCCCAACTCAAGGATCAATCTTGTGTCTCCTGTACTGGCAGGCAGATTCTTTACTGCTGAACCATCAGGGAGATTCAGACAGAGTAGCAGGGTGCAAATAATGTAAGGGAGGATTACTTCAGTTCTTCTAAATATTTGTAGAAGAAACCTAAAAACACAAATCCCCTCAAGGAGATGAAACTGCCAATCATATTTGAGTTCATGCTGCTTCTCAGATATGCAAAAGTATTTTTCATCTCATGTCAAGTCATACAGCTGAAAGGAGAAATGGCCAAATTCCTTGCAATAGATGAAAGAAATTTTAAAGCATTTAGAAGGTGACATTACCTTGTTCAGGCATCATGCAAGATTGTCATTAAAGCCTTGTATCGTCATTTGGCAGCATTTTTACTTTTCCTTGCAGGCTATGTCACTTCAGTCATATCCGACTCTTTTTGACCCCATGGACTGTAGCCCTCCAGACTCCTCTGTCCATGGGATCTCCAGGCAAGAATACTGGAGTGGGTTGCCATTCCCTTCTCCAAGGGATCTTCCCCAACCAGGGATTGAACCCGCATCTCTTATGTCTCCTGCATTACCAGGCAGGTTCTTTATCACTAGCACCACCTGGTAAATCCTTACTTTTCCTTGGAGGTAGATTCATAACAATGCATTTACCAATAATGGTGTCTTATATTTTGATGAAATATGGTAATTAGAATGATAATATTAAAACTTGTAATTTATTGGTCCAGGCAGATGCAGCAGTTTTCAGACATTCTCTCATTTACTTTGATCTTCACAGCAGCTGTGAAGGTAATATCTTTAGCCCTGGAGAAACTGGGTACCTTGTGTAATATGCAGCGATAGCAAGTGGTGGAGCCAGGTCTCAGACCCGGGGATGTGGAGCTTACTGAATGCTGACCTGCCCGGTGCTGGGAGGTCTGCAGTTTTCCAGCTGCTCTACATGGAGAATAAATTCATCTGAGATGAGGAGAGACAGGAAGATTATTTTGGCTCTGTGTCGGCAGTATTCTTCCCTCCAACTTTAATGACCATAAAGCTTCCACTCTGGTCCAAACTCTCATCATCTATTATCTGTGTTAGTTGTAATAATTTCCTGCTAAGTCTCCCTGTTTCTAAAATGGTCTCTTCCTACAATTTGTTCCCCACACAGCAGCTGGAGCAAGCATTTAAAGTGTAAGTCAGAACATGTCACCCCAGGAATTCCCTAGCGGTCCAGGGTTTAGGACGTCACACTTTCACTACTGAGAGCATGAATTCAGTCTCTGGTCAGGGAACTAAGATCCCAAAAGTCGTGCAGTGCAGCCAAAAAAAATAAAACTCTCCAATGGCTTCCCATCTTATGTGTGACTTCAGTCATGTCCGACTCTGTGACCCTGCAGGGTGTAGCCCTCCAGGCCCCTCCATGGGATTGTCCAGTCAAGAATACTAAAGTTGGTGGCCATGCCCTCCTCCAAGGGATCTTTGTGTCCCAGGGATGGAACCTGCGTCTCTTCTGTCTCCTGCGTTGGCAGGCAGGTTCTTTACCACTAGTACCACCTGTGAAGCCCATTTTACTAGATGTAAAATCTGAGCATCATCCAGGCCTTGTGGTGTGATCTTGTCTTGTTCTCTGACTTTCTCTCCTGTCATTCCCCTGCCTCCTTCCGTACAGCAATACAGGCCTCTTTCTATGCCCACACTCAAGGCCTTTCTGTTTGTGACCCTCCCACCCCCAGCAGCAGACTCAAGAGACAAGGATTTGAGTGTCAGTTTTTTAGCTGGGAAAGTGAAGGAAATACCCATAGGACATTGGGAAGGGAGATTGGAAAGGAAAGTCTCCTAATATGGAATGTTACTAAGGCAACCACCACTGTGGACCACTGATTTCAGTTCCACTGGCAAAGTGTGGGAGACAGTTTAGAACAGTCAGGGTCAGCCCTCCCGAGAGGCAAGGGGCCTGGAGGTGAATAGTCCAACTCTCTCCTGTCACTGGCAGGTGTTGATTGCACTACTGCCAGCTAGTCATGTGTGTGCGTCCATCTATCTGTCTGTGCGAACACAGAAGGCTCCAGTGCCCAGAGAAAGCCTACAGGCAGAAAGGATAAAAATGTTGGTAATTTGACGTCAGGCTGGCCCTCTACTAATAAAGCCTGAGGCATAAGGGCAAGACCCTGAAAATGTCCACCACAGCCCCATGCATTTGCTCTGCCTGGAACACTTTTCCTTCTGATGACTGAGTTTTAACCTCTTAGGTTTATGCTCAAATGACTCCTCAGTGAGGCCTTTCCTGATCACCGTGTTTAAATGGCCAATTCACTTCTAACATACATGTGTATCTTGCACATTGTCTTTCTTACCCCATTTAACAGAGGCACCCCAAGGACAGAATTTTGGTCTGTTGTGTTTGTGGCTTTATCTGCAATGCTTAGCATGGTGGCTGGAACATAGTAGTTGTTCAATAAATATTAAATGAAAAGTCATTTAATATTTATGAATGAATGAAAGTTCATTTTACAAAGTCTCTATTAGTGTCCTATGTCTATATGTCAATTGACTTATAATCCCCAAGAGATGAAAAAATATGATTAATTGATATCTATGCATGCTAACATACCCATTAAGACCTGATTATGAACGGCCTTCAATGGCCCTGATGCTCTCTCAAAAATGACCGTCAACTGGTATTTGACCAGGCACTGTTTAAATACTAGGAACATCGCTTTATAGCAGCTGGGAATGACTTTTGGAAGGCAGAAACACCCAAAGCAACAGCTTAAACTGAGTTGGTTTTATTTTTCTTGTATAATTAGAAGTCTAGACATAGGCAGTCCGGGGCTCATATAGTGGGTCAAAGGGGCCACCAGGGACCCTGTCTGCTCCTGCCTTCTCCATGTGGTCCCAAGTTTGCTGCTTCAACTCCAGCAGTGTCTGCATTCCAGGCAGGAACAGGGGAATGGCCAAAGGAACTTGTATGTTCCAGAGGATTCCTCAGCCTATGATCAATCTCTTCCTATAAAGTTCTACCTGGACAATCCCCGCTCACTTCTTCTTACCCATCTCTTGGCCACCTAGCAGCAATACTAAGAAATGCAGCACTTTTTGTTTACTTTGTCTCTTTGGTCAGCTGTGTTATTTCATAAACAAAATTGGGGGAAAGAGTACAATCAAAGGCATCCATGAATAAGCGGCTAGCAATGCCTGCTGCCCTGAGACTTCTAAGAACCACACTCCCTCAGACCTGCCACTGTAGTTAAGGCAAACAGAAAACCAAAAAGCACACACACACCCATCAGTACATACATACCCACTTGCCAAAAAACAACAATGCCAAACAGCTGCAGTAGTAAAATAAGGGAAGACATTAGACTGACTCAGATGCTACATTGTACCTAGAAGTCAGGGAAGCAGCTGTCCAAAGAGGTGACATTTCAGCTGAATTCTGAATGAGGAAACAAGCAATCTTGCCAAGATCAATTGCAATTTTACTGATCCTTTGTTGGTTATAATTTAATCTGGGACAAGGAAGCAGTATAACCATGTCTGCCTCGTTCTATAAAATCCAGCTTTCAAGAGATGGGATAAATCATCCTTAGTTTTCCTAAACATTCTTTCAAATCTGTGATGAGCCCTTTTCTCTTTTTTGATGCTTTTTAAAATTCTCTCCTCTCTTCTCCCTGACACACAGAGCACAAATGATATTGTTCCTGGAAATAATGGTAAATGATAATGAGATGGAGGGGTCAGAGGGCGTTGTTTTGTTTTGTTTTTAAAGCTTGGTATAGGCAAATGCAAGAAAAAAAAATATTTCCAGAAAATAAACTGGATGCGGGCAATTTATAAGAGAGGGAGTAATTTTAGAGACATTCTGTTCAACCCATGAGCCCATCTGGTAAATGCACTAATTTTTAAAAAATTTTATTGGAGTACAGTTACTTTACACTGTTGTGTTAGTTTTTGCAGTACAGCAAAGTGAATAATCAGTTATATGTGTACATATATCCTCTTGAATGTAGGTTAATATTTTGAGAGCTCAATGTTTTAGTGTCAAGAGGCTGCGGCGTTGGGTGAAACTCTGTGTTATGTTCTGTTTCACACACGGCCTTTGAAAGGTTCTCAGGTGCTCAGGTGTTATAAGACAGTTAAGGAGAAATGTTATTTTTTGCATCTAGAAAGTTTGTTGACCATAATTGCAAATTCAGATGCTATCGAATTTGTTTTTTCTTGAGACTGGCCTAATGTATGGTCTCCTGCTGCCCATTCTTTTTCTCCCAATCCTTTTATGCTGTAATTGCACCTTTGTGCAACTTGACAAGTATGGTTCCTAAACTCTTGCCTAGACCCAAATCCGCAGGTGCATCCAAGTCCACTTTCAAGAGAATCATTAAGGAGAAAGGTGGAACAATGTCAGTGAACACTGGGATGGGACTGTAACATGGATCTAATATACTACCTTCCATTACATTCACCAGTGACTTTTTATGCTTTGTGTGTGTGTGTGTGTGTGTGTGTGTGTGTGCATGCGTGCGCGCGCGTGCGCGCGCACGCTCAGTTGCACAGTCGTGTCCGACTCTGTAACCCCATGAACAGTAGCTTACCAGGCTTCTCAGTCTATGGGATTTTCCTGGCAAGAATACTGGAATAGATAGCCATTCCCTTCTCCAGGGGATTTTCCCCATCCAGGGATCGAACCTGGCTCTTCTGCACTGTAGACAGATTTTTTACCACTGAGCCACCTGGGAAGTCCTGTGTTTTGCATACAGATGTTTAAAATGCTTCCCATCGAATTTCACTTTTTGGTTGCAGCGTTGTGCTGTGTGTTGCACTCTTTTACCAAGATTGCCCAGGTGATTCAGCACTTCTACGAAACTGCCACATCCAGATGGTTTTTCATTCTTTATCTGGATGTTTTGGTACTGTGTAAATGCTGCCTAAGTGAAAAGCGTTTCTTTTTAATTGTGAAAAATCTGAGTTATAATGGATTCAGACCTTTTTATGTTTTTACCACCTACAACTTTTTTTGCTAGTAATTTTCTGTTTAGAGGAAGTCCCTGCTGCTTATTCAGTTGTATTTGAAACTGCTGACAACAAAACCCTATGCTCTCAATTTCTGAATTCTTTAGCTTGTTCATGTAATAATTCTACTTATACAATAAAGAATTATGATAAAAGATTTTGATAATCAAAATGATTTTTAAATGTTTCTTGAATGGTTTAAAGAAACTGGTCCATGAATACAAAGGAATTATTTGCAAGTACTAGCAACCACTTTCTAAAAAAACATTAATATGGTGTTAGTATGTCTTGAATAAAAATATGGAAAATATGGAATAATGTAATTACTGAATGATTCCAGTTTTTTAAGATGCATGAAAAACGCAGGAAAACATCATATTTATGTATACCATTGTAGGATGGAAGTTTGAGTTATTTTTACTTTCTTATTTTGGTTTTACTTGCAAAGTTTAAATTATTTTTACAAGAAACAAGTAAAGGCAATGTTTTTCCTTTCTTTTTTGCCAAACCGAGGCTTATGGGGTCTCCTTTCCCCAACCAGGGATTGAACCGGTGCCCCCTGTGCTGCAAGTGCAGAATCCTAACCACTGGACCACCAGGGAATTTCCTAAAACCAATTTTTAAATGAATACACCTTCAATGAGGACAGAGTGCATGAAGAGGAAAGAACATCAGCTTAGGAACTGAGCAGCTGTGAGTTCAAATCCAATGGGTCACTGATTGCACATGCAATCTAAAACTCCAAAAGCTTCACTGTCCCTCCTGGAGAAGTTCAGGGAGAGGGAAGAGTGGTTCTCTAAAGCCATGCCTTTTTCAATAAAAATAAAGATGAAGGGTCAAAATGACAGTTGTTAATGAATCCTGATAGGAAGATGGTAGGTGAATCTGTGAAAAAGCAAAATCTCTCATGGTTAAAATGAAGACATGGTTAAAGTGAAGACACTCCCCAAACCAACATCAGCACAGGCTCACTATCACTGTTTCCAGACTGCTTCTAGAACCTACCTACCCTCCTTCTATAATGTGAGAATGAAAATGCATACTCTGTCCAGTTCAAGAGAAGATGCCAGTAAAATAATTCACACTGCAGGCACTCAGAATTGCTGTATTCTACTGCTCATTTCTGTCACTCCCAATTGAAAGGAAAGAAGGGCTAGAACATCAAAATTACCACTGGTGCTGAGATGGCAGCTGTAGGTATTCAGAAGTCTATTTTAGCAGACTTCCCTCCAGTTGGAAAACAAAACAGGCATAGCTAGCTTGACTTTGTCTCTTTATCTCTTTCCATTTAAACACAGATATCCTGTTGTGATAACCTTTGACACTCTATTTCACGGTGATGGTAAATAACAACTGCCCCCATTTTGTAATGTCATTCCTGGTTAAACAGTGCCATTAATTACTGAACATAAAAGTTGAAGTTTTTGTGAATAGAAGGAAATGTCACTTGAACTCCTTTGCTTTGTTCACTAAATTTATTTGAAGGCTTGGGTGGTTTAAAAGGCATGAGAGAGAATTATTGGATTGTGGATCTGTCATTGGGAACGGCCCCTGCATTGACCATAAGAACCAGTCCATTTGGGGGCAGTGGTGAATTATTTAAAAGACTTACACAGCTTCCTGGGAAATCTGAGTTCACAGTAAAATTAAGAAATTAATGAAATTAAGAAATCAACTTTCGGAGACTCACAAGCTACCTTAATTTGGTTAGGAAATGTAGCTTGGTTTACCTTTTTTACTGTATTAAAAAAGATACTTGTTGCTATTGAAACAGTGTTTGAGAACTTTGCAAAAGAATAAGTTAAAAATCATTATGTAGGTCACTTTGAAGAAAGTCTTGGAAATTGTTCTACCATAAATTTCTGTATTGATCAGAACATTGAGTTAGGGCTTCTGTCATCTTTCATCTTTGATAGTGTCATTCTTTGTCAGTATTTCTTAAATAAGGAAAATCCTGGGATTATATAACACCTTTTACTGAAAGTTTTTTAATTTTGTTTTCCTATAAGCAGTGCTTTTTCTTGACTTACATTTTAATTTCAGCAATTATTTTTATTTCAAGTTGATTTTTTAAGTGAATTTGATGACATTGCATGTATCTTTTCAAATTAGTGTTTTGGGGTTTTTTTTTTGTATATTCTAGGAGTGGAATTGCTGGAATGTATGGTAGTTCTACTTTTAGTTTTTGGATAAACCTCCATACTGCTTTCCACAGTGGCTGTGTCAGGTTGATTTTCAGCTTACTCCCAGCCTTTTTAAAACTTAACTTTTTGTAAAATGTAAATAAACATTACGAACTGCTAGGTGATGGGACCCTAAAATTTGAAATTTGGAAAGGGCCTTTTCTGTTCCATCTTTCCCATTAGTTAGATGATAACTGTGTGCTCAATCACCCATTTGTGTCCGACTCTTTTCAACCCCATGGCCTGTAGCCCACCAGGCCCCTCTATCAATGGGATTTCCCAGGCAAGAATACTGGAGTGGGTTGCCATTTCCTCCTCCAGGGGATTTTCCTGACCCAGAGATCGAACCTGCATCTCTTCTGTCTACTGCATTGGCAGGCAGATTCTTTACCACTGAGCCACCTGGGAAGCTCTTCCCCTTCCCTCCCCAGATTTCCAACCTTATCTCCCTGGTGGCTCAGATACTAAAGAATCTGCCTGCAATGCAGGAGATCTAGGTTCCATCCCTGGGTCAGGAAGATCCCCTGGAGAAGGAAATGGCAACCCATTCCAGTATTCTTACCTGGAGAATTCCAGAACTGAGGAGCCTGATGGGCTATAGTCTATGGGATCACAAAAAGTCGGACACCACCGAGCTTCTGAGCACACTTTTCCCCCTACTTCATCTATTTTGTATTATAAATCTGCTATTTTCAAAGTGGTGTTAACTTCTGCACATCAGGTCTTGACATAGCATAAAGAAAAATTTAAGACTTTGGAATTTTAAAAAAAGATGACTGGAGAGTCTTTCAGCAGAATACTGATACCTCTGGGGATCTCGTACCCCTACAGGAACATACATTTTTATCTGTGACTAAGCTATTTTACAAGGCCATTGAGCTAAAAGTCAACTTGAAAACTACTTTAGTTGACCAGAACGATTCAGAAGTTGATGAGGAAACTCTAGTGATGCAAATAATTACTTTCCATAGACAAGCAAAGATAGTCTGTCCCATGAACAGTCTGTTGATTTTTCTTTCCTATTGTGAAAGAAGACAGCTTTGTCTCCATCTGTAAATTTATTTTAGCAGTCCCATCTATACATGTCTTTTCTCTTTGATTTCTCCTTTGAATGAATTGTCATAGTTCACTGATACTGAAATAAATAAAATATTTACAAGGTATTCCTTTCCTTGTGGCTCAGCTGGTAAAGAATCCGCCTGCAATGTGGGAGACCTGGGTTCGATTCCTGGGTTGGGAAGATCCCCTAAAGAAGGGAAAGGCTACCCACTCCAGTATTCTGGCCTGGAGAATTCCATGGACAGTATAGTCCATAGGGTCTCAAAGAGCTGTACATGACTGAGCAACTTTCACTTTCACTTCACCTGTCATATCTATAGGAGAGTCATGCCTTTACCTTTTTGTGAAAATTGTCCTTTCACCTAAGGTATTATACAAATGGCCATTGAATCATAGAAAACCTCTTGTCATTCTCCCTAGGCTTATAGATGAAGAGAGTTAGGCTCACAGAAACTCAGAGTATTATATACAGGCAATAAACTGCTGACCTGGACTTGAATCCACATCCACTCAGTTCCTAAACTGTTGTTTTGTTCTGTCCCTTAGCACTGCCTTCTTATTGAGAAATAGATTTTTATTCATTAAAAGATTGCTTTTAGCTTTATGTTTCAGTTGATGCTGATGTTCAAAGTAATTACTTGTTATCCAAAAAAAAAAAGGATACCCCATAATCTTGAGATTCATAGTAGTTAAATTTGATTTATACAGTCTCAGATCTCAGCTTTGTCTTTCTAACTGCTAGGTTTCTCTGTTCTGCTTTGGTGGGGATGTTTTTCTTGGCTTTACATCAATAATACCATATTTCTCAAAGCTTTGGTTGGTCTCATTTAAGGTATGCATTACATTGCATACGTGGCTACTCTTTTTCATTTCTTGCTCAGGCCTTCTGATTATGCCGAATAGAAAACTTCAATGAAGTGGCTTTGTGCCTTTCACATCTCTCTCATTCTCGCTACTCTCTTACAACAAAGAGAGCCTCAGAGCTTCCCCAGCATGGTCAGTACTTAATTATTTTTGTTTGTTTGTTTGTTTTTATTATGCCTATTAAGTGGTTATCTTTTATTTGTGGAAAATTATTCTGTTTTGAATTTACATTAGTAGTATAAAACTTCTCTTAAAATAGATTGCTGTCAAAAATAGGTTTCAATAACAGTTATGAACTCAGTTCAGTTGCTCAGTTGTGCCCGACTCTTTGTGACCGCATGGACTGCAGCACACCAGGCTTCCCTTTCCATCACCAACTCCCAGAGCTTGCTCAAACTCATGTACATAGGGTCAGTGATGCCATCCAACCATCTCATCTTCTGTCATCCCCTTCTCGTCCTGCCTTCAATCTTTCCCAGAATCAGGTCTTTTCCCATAAGTCAGTTCTTCGCACCAGGTGGCCAAAGTATTGGAGTTTCAGCTTCAGCATCAGTGCTTCCAATGAATATTCAGGACTGATTTCCTTTAGGATTAACTGGTTTGATCTCCTTGCAGTCCAAGGGACTCTCAAGAGTCTTCTCCAACACCACAGTTCAAAAGCATCAATTCTTCAGCACTCAACATTTTTATAGTCCAACTCTCATATCCATACATCACCACTGGAAAAACCATAGCTTTGACTAGATGGACCTTTATCAGCAAAGTAATGTCTCTGCTTTTTAATATGCTGTGTAGGTTGGTCATAGCTTTTCTTCCAAGAAGCAAGTGTCTTTTAATTTCATAGCTGTGGTCACCATCTGCAGTGATTTTGGAGCCCAAAAAAATAGTCTGTCACTGTCTCCATTGTTTCCCCATCTATTTGCCATGAAATGATAAACTAGGAGATGGCAAATACCATGACTCTTATTGTTGTTCAGTGGCTAAATCAAGTCTGACTCTTTGTGACCCCATGAACTGCAGCATGCCAGGCTCCCCTGTCCTTCGCTATCTCCCAGAGACTGCTCAGATTCATGGCCACTGAGTCAGTGATACTACCTAACCGTCTCATCCTCTGCCACCCTCTTCTCCTTTTGCCTTCAGTCTTTCTCAGCATCAGGGTCTTTTTTACGAGGCCTCAAATTTAGGATGGAGAAGAGTCTTTGGAGGTGAAAATCCAGATGAAAAATAGTCAGTTGTGTATTAGGTAAGTGGCCTTGGGTCATTTACCACCTCTGGGAACCTAGCCATCACACTGAGTCATTGTGATAAAGAAATAAGATGATACAGGTGACTATAAGCTCCCTAGAGTATACCTAGCTTATCTTTTTAATCCTTCAGCTTCTCACACAGTTCTTAGCACAGAGGACCTAATTAGAGCCTCATTTGCTTCTTTCTTTCTGTGATGGCACTTGGCATTTTCACATGATTACCTATTTATTATAAAGTAGAGAGTATACCATTCGAACACGTGAAATACACACGAGCATTTCCGGTCTTTCATTTTCCTCACAATTATCAAAGCTGTATGTGGTCAGTGTACACACTGTATACTTGTGTCCAGAATACACATTTGAAACATAGGAAAAGGTAGTGAAGCAACTAAAAAAAATGCCTCCCTCAAATTCTACCTCCCTGTACACACACACACACACACACACACACACACATTATGCATCAAAGTCGATCATTCTTAACTTGTCAAAATTCAGTGTTTCTAAAATTAAAATATATATATATATATATGTATGTATGTGTGTGAGTGCATAGTTTCATCCAACTCTTTGCAACTCTGTGGACTGTAGCCTGCCAGACTACTACTGTATACACAGTTTTGCAACCTATTATTTTCACTTAACATTAGATCATCAGCCTTTTACTTGGTGTTACAGAATTCTTTTCACTCAGCACCATTTTTAACGTTTCCCCACAGTAGGGCCTTGCTTTTGCACTCATCGTGGGATCTCCCGAGAGAACGTCAAACCTGTGAACCCTTGGGTAGAAATGTTCCCAGATGAACCAATCAGACAGTCTGGATGGAGCTCATGGCTGTTTCCGGAGAAGGCAATAGCAACCCAGTCCAGTACTCCTGCCTGGAAAATCCCGTGGACAGAGGAGCCTGGTAGGCTGCAGTCCATGGAGTCGCTAAGAGTCGGACACGACTTGGCGACTTCACTTTCAATTTTCACTTTCATGCGTTGGAGAAGGAAATGGCAACCCACGCCAGTGTTCTTGCCTGGAGAATCCCAGGGACGGCGGAGCCTGGTGGGCTGCAGTCCATGGGGTCGCACAGAGTCGGACACGACTGAAGCGACTTAGCAGCAGCAACATGGCTGTTTCGGGGGCAGGTTAGGAAAAGAGGGGATGGAGGGAGGTGGGTAGGAAAGAAGTGATGGAGACAGTTTCACTTGCACTAACTAGATTGGGCGGTCCTGAGTAAGGGAGCCTTGGTGACGCTGGGAACCCACCCATTAATCTCGCGATCCCTCTGCTGGCCTCGGCGACCACATTCGCTGCATGATGAAAGTGAGCAGTGACCACAGAGGAGCCGAGTCAATTGAAATCGCCTGTGATGGACAGACGAGAAACAGCCACCCTTTATGCAATTTATATAAGGACAGAGTTTACATCAACTCTGATGGATTGACTGATTGCGCTTATTCTGTTGAAACAAATGAGACTCCGCAACCCCCTCCCACCTCCCCCCCAGAGTAATACAATTCTAAAGGTCTCCCCTTTCCTTTTCAAGATTCTTACTACCCTCCTGCCAGGTCTCCGGTGATCTCTTTGGTTGTTTTTCTTAACTGTATTTTGCTATTGCTTTTCTCGGCTTTTCCACTACCTTGCCCCCCACCTCCACCCCCTCGCTAGTGCCATTTGTGAATAAAAAAGTAATGGTAAAACCCTGCCTTTGCCTTGCCAAGCACAACTCCAGTCAGCTGCTCAAATCGTGCAGCCTCTTATTTCTCCATTTGGGCTTAATTCAAAGCTGTAAAAAGCTTTCAAAATAGGTGTGCTCTCTCCTTGACAGTTGTGATAAAACAATGCCTCCAATAAAGAGCAAGCAAGACACATTTGCAATTTCCTTTTCCATAATTCATAGTGATTTAGCTCCCCCCATCAGGAGATAAGAAGTTCTTTGGGAACAATTTTCTTTTAATAGCACCATCTGAAGCAGCAAACATTTCTTTTGCAGTCATTAGAGCGCCTAACCTACAAAATAGTAACTGAAGATAGAAGTAGGATTTAGAGAGTGGCTGTCTGCAAGACATAAATAAACAATGAGAGGCCTGACCATTTCATTACAGAACTTAAATAATCAGTACAGATGGTCAGCTGCAGCATTACGCATGCATAACCTATTTAAAAGACAACATTGCAGAGGCAGAAGAATTAATGTACTCCCAGTGCCATTCATTCACTCTATTTGCGTTACTTCTTTTGTAGTGAGCACCAAAGCCTGGGTCAGGCAAATTATTGCAGGCAGTAATGCAGACATGAGAAGATAAGGGAATTGTTGAATGATGAGAGGACAAAGACTAAAATTAGCTTAAGGATTTATGGCCCCAAGCTTAGCCTAATAAATGGTGTGTCCTTTGATCCTTCTCAGTGAGTTGCAAGTGACCAAAAAAAAAAAAAAACCCCAAATTTAACTACGCCCCAAAAGGTAATTTTTTAATCTTATTAGTTCATGTAACGAAAAAGTTCAGAGCTTTGGATATAGCTAGTTCTAGACACTTAGGTAAGGCTGTCAGTTCTGCTCCCTTCCCAACTGGCTTCATTTCCAGCATGACAACCCTGATGGTCTCCACTGATACTCCACGCTTGTGTATTAACACCTTCAAACCCAATAGAAAGGGATTCTTTGTTCTAATCATCGGGCAAGATCATGGGATTACATCTCTTTCAACAACTTTGAATATGTGCATTTTTTGAACCAATCATTGTGTCCAAAAGAGAAACATGTTTTGGCGGAGTCCTTCTACTGAACCATGAATGTGTGTGCTTGTGTGTCAGGGCAGGGGTGGGGAAGGTGACAGAGGTGCAGAGTGGGAGAAAACTGGGTCTGTACCTAGCACCACCAAAACAAGTAGATTAGGAGAGGAGGTGAGTGGCTCTTCAAGGGAAAACCTACATGCTATTAGCAGAAGATGGTGAAGGGATGTTGACTAGGCAAACGAGATGTCTGACCCTTTAACAAATGCAATGTAGAAAGGAACGCTCACTAGAACCTTCACATGAATTAAGTTAATACACAGGATGGAGCCTACAGTTAACACTGGGAAATGTCCCCAAGTCTATGTATTTGTCTGAGGTTCCAGTTCCAAGTTACGTTTGTTACCAGGGTGAAATAACACGTGTTCTTAACAGTGAAAATGATATTCTTGGCATCTTTTCAATGCTCCCACTCAATGTTTGCCAGCTTTTATGTTTCCCATTCTCTCAAATGAAAGAAGAGTATCTTAGAGTACCCCATCCCTCAGTCTGTTGACTTAACCAAAATATATGCCAGCCCTTTTGAGAATCCTGGCACTGAAAGGGTCAAGTGAATGTAAATAAGTCATGGCTGACCTAACAGGTTCCAGACTGCTAAGTCCCTGTTACTTCTTTGGAAATGTTTCTTTCTTTTAACTTGTGCTCAGAGTCATTTACTTGTGGTTATTCTGGTTGTGCCACAATGTCTCTGGAATGTCTTACTCATTGACAGAATATAGTAATACTAAAAGGAACTGTTGTTACAGTTCAGTACAGAAACAGGACACACACACACACACACACACACACACACACACGAATGAGTACAAATAAAACCACTGAATCTGAATGAGATAGATGGATTGTATAAACATCAATTTCCTGGTTGTGATATTATTCTATAATTTTGAAAGATATTACCATTGGGAGAAATTGGGGGGAGGGAACACAGGATCTCTCTGTATAATATTTTTTCCACCTGCGTATGCATCTATAATTATCTTAAAATTTCTTTTACAAATTTTTTTAAAAAATAAAGATACCATAAGACCAACAAACAACAGTGAAGTGAAGTTGCTCAGTCATATCCAACTCTTCGCAACCCCATAGACTGTAGCCTACCAGGTTCTACCATCCATGGGATTTTCCAGGCAAGAATACTGGAGTGGGTTGCCATTTCCTTCTCCAGGAGATCTTCCTGACCCAGGGATTGAACCCAGGTCTCCCCCATTGTTGGCAGACGCTTTACTGTCTGAGCCGCCAGGGAAGTCCTGAAACAACCACCAAAAAAAAAATGTAGAAAAAGGTTGGCATCTTAATGATAACAAGGTCTGATGTTATCTTGAAGGAAGCAAGTACTTAAAATGTTTTTTCAAAGAAAGGTGTGAATGTGTCCTTATCTTCATGGACTGAAATTATTGAAGCCCTAGGCTAAGTTAAGAATACATTATACTTGGTTTTGGAAAGAGTTTGGTCACAAGTTCTATACATATGTATTCTTTCAACAAATACTTTTTTTTTTTCAGTTTTCTTTTAAAAAAAATCAAGGTAAAATGAATACAATACACAGTTAATCCGTTTAAAACAAAACTAACCATTTAAAAGAAACAGTTCTGCAGCATTTATTTTTTTGTTGTTGTTCTTTTAAGCTTTTTTTTTCTTTTTTTTTTTTTATTAGTTTTGCCATACAATGACATGATATCACCATGGGTTTACATATGCTCCCCCAATTCTGCAGCATTTAGTATTATACATTCATAATAAGCCTGTGAAACAAGGGCTTTCCCTCATGGCTCAGTTGGTAAAGAATCCACCTGCAATGCGGGAGACCTGGGTTTCATCCCTGGGTTGGGAAGATCCCCTGGAGAAGAGAACGGCTACCCACTCCAGTATTCTGGCCTGGAGAATTGCATGGACTATATAGTCCATGGGGTCGCAAAGAGTCAGACATGACTGAGCAACTTTCACTCCACTTCACTTCATTATGTGCAACCACCATTTCTATCCACTTCCATCCATGTTTATTACACCAAAATAAAACCCCATATTCGTCAAGCAGTTACTCTCCTTCTCTCCTTCCTCCCCTGCCTCCTCTAGCCTCTGGCAACCACCAATCTACTTCCTAACTCTACAGATTAACTGTTTCTGGATATTTCACAAGACAGAATTATAAATATGTGATCTTTTGTATTTGATTTGACATAGCATAATAGTTCGCTATGGAAAACATTCATCCATATCAGAGCACATAATGGTATTTCACTCTTTTTCCTGGTTGAATAATATTCTGTTTTACAGATATCACACACTTTGCTCATCCATTCAACAGCTGATGGAAATTTAGGTTGTTTCCACCTTTTGGTTATAGTGCCACTATAATATTGGTATACAAGTTTTTGCTTGAACATCTGTTTTCAGTTCTTTTGGGTCTATACCTAGGAGTAAAATTGCTGGATCACATAATAATTCTCTATATTTAACTTAACAAATACTCATTGAACAACTACAGTATTCTCTGTAATGTCCTAAGTACTGACAACACAATATTGAACCTAGGAGATACCCTGCTCTCGTGGGTACCTACTAGCAAAGAGATAATAAACAGTAAGCTGGAGAGGTGCATAACTTGCAGTATAAAATGAAAATGAAGATCTTCTGGGAAAAAAAAAGTATTTAGAATCCCAAGACAGTGACAGCAGAGCATTAAACCACACAGAGAACCCATCTAAACACAGGATTCCAAGAGAACTTATATGTCACTCATGCTGAAGCTGATCCTGACAACAAAAACATAGGTAGTCATTTCAGTGGCCAAGCACCCACAAGTACATGAAATGGGGATACTTGATGAGCAAGAACCAGGAATGTGTGAGCTACTTTGTATAGTGGTGGGGAAGGGCCTTTCTGAGGTTATATTTAGACTCAGACCTGGATGATGAAAAGGAAACAGTTTATCTCCACCTAGGGGCAGAGCAGCCAGCAGATGGAACAGACTGAACAAAGGCCCCAAGGCGTAATGCTCTTGGTGCAGTTAAAGAACCAAAACAACAGAACCAGGCCACTGTGGCTGGAGCCTGGTGACTTCAGCATGTGTTGAAATATGATTTCTAACCATACGGTCCTTGAAGAGGGCCCCCGAGTTTTTACAGTTCTACTCAGTAAAAACCGGGACCTGTTTTTGGAATGAAGTCAGTGAAGCTTGCTAACTTCAGACTCTGGACCCATCGTTCTCAATGAGCAGGATGTGGCACACCGCTGTTCCCTATGTCCTTCTCGGCGGGGGCTCGGGTTGGGGTCAGATTTCACTGGATGTGTAAAATGTACTCTGCTTCACAGAGAATTTGTGGTTATCTGTAGGAGTGCTGAGCTGAGGGGTGGCAGGATGTGGTGTGTGTTGAGAATGTGATGCAAGCCAATGTTAAGAAGCATACCATAATGCCAAGCAGGGTTAAAGACCATCTCCTGGGATGGACTGAGAATAAGAGTCTCTAAGTGCAGAGTCGTGGAAGGGAAGGAGGCTGAACTGAGGCCAAGAGCTCAGAGTGACTTCTGTGCACACTCTTTACACACCATCCAGACACGGGACTGGACGCTGCATTGCCATCGCTGCTGAGGGCTCTGTGTCTCTTCATCCCTCACAGCATGCCTTCAAAAGTTCAGTACTCATAAAGTTCTGGAAACTGGGAAAAATGTGGAGAACATGATGCCAGACAGCATTTACAACCACTATGTAGGTGAAATAGACATCTGGCTGACCTAGCAGTTCTTTCTGCAACTAGGGAAGCCTTGGCCCAAGAAGTAGGGTTTACACCAAAGCCAAGAATTTTCTGGAGCCATGAGGGCAGGATGGGTGACTCAGAGAGGTGATTCAGTCCAGAAGGAATATTTTAGGAATTACTGTAAAATAAGTGGTTTAAAAAACTGAGTTAATAAAGTTGGAGACTGGGAGTGTGGTGGGAAACCTGTATGCACCTAGTCTTCCCATAGCACGCTAGTACTAGAAACTAAGAGAGAACAGCAATGAATATCATCTAAGAGGAGAAAATGAAGATATCAGATCACAGAAACGATCAGGTGGCAGTATAAACACTTCACAGGGTTTTCATGAGTAAATATTTCCTAGTTCTTTTTGGTTAGATAAACACTTTGTTATCTTAGATCATGCTCAGACAGATAAATGTGATCATATTCATTTTAAAGGACACTGCTTCAGTCATCTGAAGCGGTTGTTACAAACTACCACAGACTGGATGTCTTAAATAACAAACATTTATTTCTCATAGTTCTGGAGGCTGGAATTCTGGAAACAGGGTACCAACATGGTTGGGTTTGGTGAGATCCCTCTTCTAGGTGGCAAAATGGTTTTTTCACTATATCCTCACATGGTGGAAAGATGGTGAGAGAGCTGTCTCAGGTCCCTTTTATAAAGGATCTAATAAATGGGACACTAATCTCATTCATGAGGGCTCCATCTTTGGGAACTAAGTAGCTTCCCAAAGTCCCCCCTCCCCCCACTAATAGCATCACACTAAGGATAGAATTTCAACATACGAGTTGGGTGGTGGGGGTGTCGATATACAGATAATGTAGCTCATTGATGATCATGTCCGTGGGTACATACTGAGTCACATCTGACTTTTTGCAACCCTATGGACTGTAGTCCATCAGGCTTCTCTGTCCATGGGCGTCTCCAGGCAAGAATACTAGAGTGTGTTGCCATTTCATCCTCCAGGGATCTTCCCAACCCAAGGATTGAACCCGTGCCTCCTACATGTCTTACACTGTCAGGCAGAGTCTTTACCATTGAACCCCTTGGGAAGCCCACTGCTGGCCATATCAGGTTCCAAAGTGTACTTCATATTCATTACATCTGTGGAAGTACCAACCAGTCAGAACGTTCTGCATGGTTTCAGCCATGTCTGGGCATCCAGTTATAAGATAGTTCTTGGTAATATACAAAATCCCAAATTCTCTTGCTTTTTGACAAGCATTGCTGACTCAGCATCCCATTCAGATTGTGAAACACATACCTTTTTTTTTTTTAATACTCATCATAATCATTTGGCAGGTTTTTTATTCCTTTGAAAGTGAGGTACCTAGGGAAAAAGTTATATCCTTATTTTAAGCTAAATATAACCTCTCCAGATGGAAATTGAAACGAGAAAATGTGCTATCTTATTTTTCTCTTTTTCCCCCTTCTCCTCGATGATCACAGAAGAAATTCACTGAAAATCAGCTAAGTAAAAAAATATTCCCCACATTTATTTTTCCCAGCCTGAGTAAAATTTGAAAGTTAAGTCACTTCTTTATAAGCCAGAACTCTGAAAATATTTTTTTTATAACTGTTTTGGGAAAAGGTGACATTATAATAATAATAATAATAATGTTCTACAAAAATAAAGTTAACTTTTGTATGATTGAAATTTAATCTGAGAACATTAACTTCCTATTATTTGTTTTAATAGGAAAGATAGACTATTATGCACTTTTCATTTCTGAGAACTTTTAATTTAAAAACTGAATAATCATTTCACGTTTGTTTTAAAAAATATGTACATATGTTCAATTCACTTCAGTCGCTCAGCCATGTTTGACCTTTTGTGACCCCATGGACTGTAACACATGAGGCTTTCCGGTCTATCACCAGCTCCCAGAGTGTGCTCAAACTCATGTCCATCTAGTCAGTGGTGCCATCCAACCATCTCATCTTCTGTTGTCCCCTTCTCCTCCCGCCTTCATTCTTTCCCAGCATCCGGGTTTTTTTCCCATGAGTCAATTCTTTGCATCAGGTGGCCAAAGTATTGGAGTTTCAGCTTCAGCATCAGTCCTTCCAATGAATATTCAGGACTGATTTCCTTTAGGATTAACTGGTTTGATCTCCTTGCAGTCCAAGGGACTCTCAAGAGTCTTCTCCAACGCTACAGTTCAAAAGCATCAATTCTTCGGTGCTCAACTTTCTTTATAGTCCAACTGTCACATCCATACATGACTACTGGAAAAACCATAGCTTTGACTAGATGGACTTTTGTTGGCAAAGTAATGTCTCTGCTTTTTAATATGCTGTCTAGGTTGGTCATAGCTTTTCTTCCAAGGAGCAAGTGTCTTTTAATTTCATGGCTGCAGTCACCATCTGCAGGGATTTTGGAGCCCAAGAAAATAAAGTCTGTCATGGTTTCCATTGTTTTCCCATTTATTTGCCATGAAATGATGGGACCAGATGCCGTCATCTTATTGTTTTGAATGTTGAGTTTTAGACCAGCTTTTTCACTCTCCTCTTTCACCTTCATCAAGAGGCTCTTTAGTTCCTCTTCACTTTCTGCCATAAGGGCGGTGTCATCTGGGTATCTGAGGTTATTGATATTTCTCCCAGCAATCTTGATTCCAGCTTGTGCTTCAACCAGCCTGGCATTGCACATGATGTACTCTGCATACAAGTTAAATAAGCAGGGTGACAAGATACAGCCTTGACATACTCCTTTTCCAGTTTGGAACCAGTCTGTTGTTCCATGTCCAGCTCTAACTGTTGCTTCTTGACCTGCATACAGATTTCTCAGGAGGCTGGTCAGGTGGTCTGGTATTCCCATCTCTTGAAGAATTTCCCACAGTTTGTTGTGATCCACACAGTCAAAGGCATAGTCAATAAAACAAAAGTAGATGCTTTTCTGGAACTCTCTTGCTTTTTTGATAATCTAAAAGCAAGGTGAAGACTCTTGAGAGTCCCTTGGACTGCAAGGAGATCCAACCCAGTCCATCCTAAAGGAAATCAGTCCTGAATATTCATTGGAAGCACTGATGCTGAAGCTGAAACTCCAATACTTTGGCCACTTGATGCAAAGAACTGACTCATGGGAAAAAACTCTGATGCTGGAAAAGAATGAAGGTGGGAGGAGAAGAGGATGACAGAAGATGAGTGGTTGGAGCTGAGATGTTGGCAAGTGTAAAACAGGGCATTTAACCAAATCATAGAACCAAGTAACCAAGTCTGTTTTTTGCTTGTCCTTGGCTCCCTATTATCTAGCTCAGTGCTTAAGAGAGCAGTTACTTAAGCCTAGGTTTCTTTAACTTTAATGTTCATATGTGTCCCTCAGGGTTCTTATTACCTCACAGTTTCTGATTCAGTAGATCTGAAGAGGAGCCTGAGATTCTGCATTGCTAAGAAGTTCCTAGGTGATGTTGAGGCTGCTGGTTCAAGGCTTGTTGATGAAAAATTAATTGATAGTCAATCTAAGAAAGAAATGGAACATTTTATTCAGGCCAACCAGAGGATTATAACCCAGGAGACAGTCCTTCAGAAAACTTCTGAGGACTGTTCCACCTATTAGAGGTCAAACCACATTTATATATAAGTTTTTGAGACAAAGGGTTATACATCAAAATAAGACTAGTAATGGGTCACTGTAACCCCTTACAGAATTGAGAAGGGAATGTCATCTCCTAAAGAGTTACCTTGCTGGTATAAGGAAGACATTGCTGCTTCTTCTTCTTCTTCTTCTTCTTCTTTTTTGGACTAATAGGCATTCCTGAGTCTTCTTAGGGGATCTAGTTAATGTATAATGCAGATGTACCAAGCACACTAAAGGCAGAGGGGTAGGAGCTCAAAAGATAGAGAAAATTTTATGTTAAGTTCTTTTCTTGCCCTGCCTTAAAAATTATTTCATTTCATTAGCTCTAAGTAATATACTGTACCGATCTTCCTTGACTTACAATGAGATTGCATCTGATAAGCCCATCATAACTGAAAAATATAATATGTTGGAAATTCATTTAATATATCTAACCTGCTGAATACCATAGTTCTACCATAGCCTAGCCTACCTTAAAGTGCTCAGAACACTTACATTACCCTGTATGTGTTTGCTCAGTCACTCAGTCATGTCTGACTCTTAGTGACTCCCGGGACCGTAGCCCACCAAGCTCCTCTGAATATGGAATTTTCCAGGTGAGAATACTGGAATGGGTTGCCATTTCCTACTCCAGTGGAACTTCCTGACCCAGGGTTCAAACCTGAATCTCTTGCATCTCTTGCACTGGCAGGCAAATTCTTTACCACTGTGCCACCTATGTTACCCTAAAGTTGACAAGATCATCTAACACAAAGCCTAATTTATAATGAAGTCTTGATTATCTCATGTAATTTATTGAATACTATGCTGAAAGTGAAAAACAGAGTGGTTCTCAGAGTACAGAATGGTTGTAAGTGTATCAGTTGTTTACCCTGTGGTCGATGACTGACTGGGAGCTGCACTTGCTGCCCTGTCCAGCATCTCAAGACAATATCATATTGCTAGACTGGAAAAGATCAACATTCAAAAATCAAGGTACAGTTTCTACTGAATGTCTGTTTCTTTCACATCATTATAAAGCTGAAAAATTGTACTTCAAATCACTGTAATTTGGGGACCATCTATAATTGCAAGAGGATATTGGTCTGGAGTGGTATATCAGTTAGAGTGCTTTTGATTGCAGGTAACAGAAAACCCACCTCAAGCTGGCTTACTTAAAAAATAAAGATGATTTATCTTGTCATGTAACTGATTATAATTTGGCAATGTGGGATTCAGGCACAGTTTGATCAAGGCTATAGTTCTGTTGCTCTGTGATTCTTTTGGAGCTACCCTCCTCTAAGCACCCTTTCCATTTTTGGTCAACTTCTTTGATAGTGGCAAAATGACTGCAGCTTTTTCAGCTGTCATATCTCTATATTTTACCATCCAGTAGAAAAAAGTTTATCTGTTTTCCTAGCCATCAAGAAAAGTTCTGTTTTAAATTCTGATTTAGGTCATATATGGGGTGAGATGGGAGGAATTTATAATGTATTTGGCTGAAGCTCTGTGTTTGTTAGTTTCAAAAGAGGTGGCTTTTGTCATCCTATCTGGGTGCTTGGTCCTGATGATACATAGGTGCTCAGATAATCCCATCAATGTGACTTGAGTGTTTATAGTTTCCATGAAGTCACAAACATACATGTAGACTCATGCCTCCAGCCTCTACCTAGAGCAGGGATTCTCAACTCTGGCATATTGAATCATTTGGGAAACTTTAATGGTGCCTAGCTTCCCCCCAACTCAGACAAATAAGACTTCCTTGGGGTAAAGTGCAATAATCCAAGTTTGACAAAGATCCTTGAGTGACTCCAATGTTCAGCCAGGATTGGAACCCACTTATCTACAACAGTGCTTCTCAGTAGGGTGTAAAGGGGCAGGGTTCTGTCCCCAGGGGACACTTGTCTTTGGTCATTGACATTCTATTGACATTTGGAGCCATTTCTGGTTGCCACAACTGGAGGGAAGTCATTACAGATATCTAATAGGATAGTGCTAAACATTCTGTAACAGACAGGAAAACCTCCATCTGCAAAAAATCTACCTGGCCCAGGTGTTGATAGTATGGAAGTGGAGAACATTTGACCTAGAGGGACAGGATGTTAGAACCAGTCATTTATTTGCAGCGAGTTCTGGCACCCTGGTAGGGGAACATATAGTGTAGAATGCTTGTTTTCAAGGCTTATTGTACTTAAGATTAGCAGGAGTACTTGTTTAAAATGAAACTTCCCAGGTCCTGTGCTCTGAAGAATTAATTCATCCAATCTGAAATGAGAGTCCAGTTAGCTGAACGCTTACTCTGATAAAGTTGATTTGAATGTCAGTGTTCCACAGAGCACACCTTGAGAAACAATAACAGAATGTTCCTTGGCCTTGTAAAATCAAATAAAAACCCAGCTCTTGTCTTTTTTGGGGCAAAGATTGCCTCAAGACAGGGTTCCAGTGAACCAAGAAAGTTCTGAAGGTTTCACTGACATTCGTTTTTATAGCTCTGAGGAGGTAAATTCTCTCCTTTCTGAGAGTGCTGGGAGATGAGTCAGAAGGAAAAACAAGATACTACCCCCTGCCACAGGAATGTTCAGTTTATTTGAGTCCTTTAATGTAGTTGCAATGAGCCTAGTCTGAGCCTCCTAGAATTTCTGTGGCCAGGACTGTGTTTATCATCTCACTGTGGTGCCTGCATGTGAACCCCCCAGGTACCATACCCTGGCTGCCTGGGAGATTTAGGGAAGAGATAGGAGGCCTCGTGAACGTCAGCCATCCATCCTGCCTCCTGAGGTGGAGGACCCTGGGCCTCTATCAGAGATCCAGTACTGGGCATAGACACGCTGCTTCAGCAGGCACAGCTCACTAAATGCTTTTTCCCTTTGCTGCCTGCCTAGTTTAGCAGAATTTATCCTAAAATACAGCAGAATCCTGCCTGGATACCTTCTGCCCAGTGCTTCTTCAGGGTTGTGCAGTGTGTATGATTCTGCCACATTTGTCGTCTCCTTGGAGAGCCAGCATTTTGCAGGATGGCTGTTAAAGAACCCTACTGGGCTTTGGAGACAGAAGACTGAAGTTAAGTCCAGGCTCTGCCTCCGACCAGCCTCACTGACTTTGGCTAAGTCACTTAACCCTGTGGGTGGGGCTCAGTTTTACAAACATGCCTATTAAATGGACACCTTTAAAAAATTAATTATGTGGGATCAGTCTGAGGGTCAAATCAGAAAAAATGTGTGTTAGTGCTTGGTTCTTTGGTTGGTAAAGAACCGTATGTGGGTCCCCATTCTAAGCAGATGGTGGTCCCCTTAATACTGATGACTTAAGCCCAACACATTCCTGGCACATACCAGACAGTATATGATGCAAACATTCACTATTTCTCTTCTTGTCTTTATTTGGTTAATGCTGTCTCCCTGCCCTGATTCCACCAAGGCAGAGGCAGTGCCTAACTTTCTGCATTCCTGTTTTCCTCTATTTTCTAGCCCAGTGCCCAGCTTGATAAATACTTGTTGAGTAAGTGAACAAATGAACGAATATATGAAAAATGAAGTCAAGTCAACAAAGGTTTTAAGGATGCCTTCCACGTGCTAGGGTTTAGTGGTCAGGAATTTTTTGTGGGCAAGAAACAGAAACCCAATCAAACTAAAGTGAAAGAAATAACCAAGGCTAGAAGCATAGCAGAGTCTTGAGGGGCAAGATGAAAAACTGGAAACCGGCATGCTCCAATCAACGAGTTCACTTGCCCGGACTACCTCTCCCTTTCTCTTCCTCACTCTTCTCCCACCTCTTCACTTCCTCTCTACAGTGCATTTTATTCTCTTTACCTTCATTCTAGCTCCTTCAGCTTTGAATATATCTGAGATCCAGACCTCTCCAGCTTCACATTTTAAGCACCAACTCTTATTAATTGGAATCTCTGAGTGCCAAGCCCATATTTTCCAGAACAAAACTAGGAATGTCTCATCTTAGAGAAGGAATCCACCCCAGGTCTAACCAGCCATGTGTGTGGTGGGGGAGGTCCTCTGATCCACTCACATGGAAGGGCTCAGAAGTAGAGGCACAGAGGGAAAACACTGCCTGGTTCTCTCAGAGGGGGAATGGAGGCTGAGCAGTGATTTTCGATAGAAATTATTGTGTCTGGAACACAGGCACTGTGTTGAGCGCTGGGGCAAGGACCATCCATTCGTTATTTCAGAAGTATCCACTGAGTGCCTGCCATGTTCTGCTCATTATTCCAGGTGCTGGAATCCAGCGGTGACAAAGAAGACAGTCAGGAACTCTGTCCTCCCGGAACCCTCATTCTACAAGACAAACAATTGTACATTACAGCAAATGTGAATACTAGCAGGATAACTTCAGATAGTGGTAAGTGCATGGAGGAACTGGCAACATAAGGCGAAGGGGCAAGGAGTGAGGTGGTTATTTTTAATGGCCACTTAGAGTGTTTTAATCTGTCATAATGGCCCAAAATATCCAAAACAGTGCCAGGATCTGGTTGTTCTATTTATGAAGAAGCACTTAAGAGCAGAGTCCAAAGTGTTCCTTGCAATTATTTCTGTGCTTATCATGATATGAAGAACAATCTGGGGCAAGGAATGGAGTTTGGGCTGGTTTAGAAAGAACCAGGTGCAGGAGACACCTTCTCTAAACTCTCTATTAGATATTAACACAACTCTGAGTGGCTCAGGACAAGCCACATTCCAAGAGCCACACACATTTGCTTTCTTTGGGGGCCTGCCTAGTGCTGACATCAGGGGGAAGCTGAGGGAGTGCATGGGAGAGACGTTCATCTGTTTATCTCAACTTCAAGTCTCTTGGACTTTTCCCAATAGTCTTCCACAGAAAGGATGCAGCAATGGGCAAGTCTATTCTCTCAGCATCCTCAGAAATAGCAACAGCTAATGTTTACTGCAAACTTAACTATAAGAAGCAATTAACTGTTCTGGTCAACAATTTCAGAGTAAGAAAGGATACTCTACACAGTCAGTTGGGTGTCCTACAATTCAAGTCAATTCTGACACTCTCTAAGGAGAGAGAGCTCCAGGTTCCATGGTGAAGAACTCAGGCCCACACCTTGTTAACATAAAAAGACACCTCTGTCACTCATCACTTAGGATATTCTCAGGGTTTTAGGAGCTCTGTGCCAGAAATGGGGATGAAGACCAAATATATATTTCTTGTTCTAAAACAAAGTATCACAGCTATGTTCTAAAAGCTCTACATGTATTAATTTCTACAATTATACTATAAGGTACAATTATAATCTCCATTTTACAGTTGAGGAAATCAAGCCACAGAAAACTTATATAACTTGCTCAAGACTTCATGGTAGAACTTGATTTCAAATGCAGGCATTCCAACCCTCAAACCCATGATTCTTATGAGTAATATCTGGTCCCAGCTGACTCAGACCCCTGTCTCTGGCTTCCCTCGAAGTAAGCATTGAACAACTAAATGACTACATCAAGTTTACTATTTCCATTGAATTTTTTGCTAAATAAGTGCTATATGCATGTTCAACATCTTTCAAAGCTCCTATTCAAATACAGAAAGGGAGAGTGAAAAACCATGAATATCAGGTAAAATGCAGAATGATTTTTTTATGTGTGTTCAAACTTTCCTTCAAACCATTATAGTCTGAAACCCATTGAGAGAAGGAAGAATTGTATTATATTTGTCTTCATTTAGAAGCAAGGTTGGACTCAGATTGTCCCACGAATGTGAAGAGGAAGAATAAAGTAAAATGCTTTGACTAGAACGTAACCACAGTAGAGTTTCAGTAAACAGTAAGTAAGATCAGAAGCGTTTGGAGGCAGGCAGCGTTTTCATCGTCTAACCTAACTGCAACCCTTGGTAAATGTGGTCTCTATCAGCTGAGCGCAGGTCTGATTTTGCTGGAAGGAACTAGAGAGCTAGAGAGCTAGAGAGGTGGTTCTTTTCCCCCTATTTCTTGCTTAAAATTTTATTTTATTTTATTTTATTTATTTATTTATTTTTATTAGTTTTGCCATACAATGACATGATATCACCATGGGTTTACATATGCTCCCCCTCCAGAACCCCCCTCCCTCCTCCCTCCCTCCTCCCTCCCCCCGGGAAATCTCGATGCACCAGCCCCTAGCATCAATCCTGAGCTGGCGATTGATTAGACATATGATAATTAACATGTTTCAATGCCATTCTCCCATATCATCCCACCCTTACCCTCATCCACAGAGTCCACGAGTCTATTCTATACATCTGTGATCCTTTTGCTGTCTCACATGCTGGGTTCTCGTTACCGTCTTTCTAAATTCCATATATATGCGTTAATATACTGTATTGTTGTTTTTGCTTCTGGCTTACTTCACTCTGGATAATGGGCTCCAGTTTCATCCATCTGAGTAGAACTGATTCAAATGAATTTTTTTTAATGCTGAGAAATATTCCATTGTGTATATGTACCACAGCTTCCTTATCCATTTGTCAGTTGATGGGCATCTAGGTTGTTTCCATGTCTTAGCTATTGTAAACAATGCAGCGATGAACATTGGGGTACACGTGGCTCTTTCAATTCTGGTTTCCTCGGTGTATATGCCCAGCAGTAGGATTGCTGGGTCATATGGCAGGTCTATTTGCAGTTTTTTTAAGGAACCTCCACACTGTTTTCCATAGTGGCTGTACTAGCTTGCATTCCCACCAATAGTGTAAGAGAGTTCCCTTTTCTCCACATCCTCTCCAGCATTTATTGCTTGTAGATTTTTGGATTACAGCCATTCTGACTGGTGTAAAGTGATACCTCATTGTGGTTTTGATTTGCATTTCTCTGATAATGAGTGATGTTGAGCATCTTTTCATGTGTTTGTTAGCCATTTTTATGTCTTCTTTGGAGAAATGTCTGTTAAGTTCTTTGGCCCACTTTTTGACTGGGTCGTTTATTTTTCTAGAATGGAGCTGCAGGAGTTGCTTGTATATTTTTGAGATTAATTGTTTGTCTGTTGCTTCATTGGCTATTATTTTCTCCCATTCTGAAGGCTGTCTTTTCACCTTGCTTATAGTTTCCTTTGTTGTGCAAAAGCTTTTCATTTTAATTAGGTCCCGTTTGTTTATTCGTGCTTTTATTTCCAATATTCTGGGAGGTGGGTCATGGAGTATCCCGCTTTGGTTTATGTCAGAGAGTGTTTTGCCTATGTTATCCTCTAGGAGTTTTATAGTTTCTGGTCTTATGCTTAGATCTTTGATCCATTTTGAGTTTATCTTTGTTTATGGTGTTAGAAAGTGTTCTAGTTTCATTCTTTTACAAGTGGCTGTCCAGTTTTCCTAGCACCACTTGTTAAAGAGGTTGTCTTTTCTCCATTGTATATTCTTGCCTCCTTTGTCAAAGATAAGGTGTCCATAGATGCGTAGATTTATCTCTGGGCTTTCTATTTTGTTCCATTGATCTATATTTCTGTCTTTGTGCCAGTACCATACTGTCTTAATGACTGTGGATTTGTAGTATAGCCTAAAGTCAGGTAGGTTGATTCCTCCAGTTTCATTCTTCTTTCTCAAGATTGCTTTGGCTATACGAGGTTTTTTGTATTTCCATACAAATTGTGAAATTATTTGTTCTAATTCTCCGAAAAAGACCTCTGGTAGCTTGATAGGAATTGCATTGAATCTATAGATTTCTTTGGGTAGTATACTCATTTTCACTATATTGATTCTTCCAATCCACGAACACGGCACATTTCTCCATCTGTTTGTGTCCTCTTTGATGTCTTTCATCAGTGTTTTATAGTTTTCTATATACAAGTCTTTTGTTTCTTTAGGTAGAAATACTTCTAAGTATTTTATTCTTTTTGTTTCGATGGTGAATGGAACTGTCTCCTTAATTTCTCTTTCTGATTTCTCATTGTTAGTGTATAGGAATGCCAGGGATTTCTGTGTGTTGATTTTGTATCCTGAAACTTTGCTATATTCACTGATTAGCTCTAATAATTTTCTAGTAGAGTCTTTAGGGTTTTCAATATAGAGGATCATGTCATCTGCAAACAGAGAGTTTTACTTCTTCTTTTCCAATCTGGATTCCTTTGATTTCTTTATCTGCTCTGATTGCTGTGGCCAAGACTTCCCAAACTATGTTGAAAAGTAGTGGTGAGAGTGGGCACCCTTGTCTTGTTCCTGATTTCAGAGGGAATGCTTCCAGTTTTTCACCATTGAGGATAATGTTTGCTGTGGGTTTGTCATATATAGCTTTTATTATGTTGAGGTATGTTCCTTCTATTCCTGCTTTTTGGAGGGTTTTTATCATAAATGGATGTTGAATTTTGTCAAAGGCTTTCTCTGCATCTATTGAGATAATCATGTGAAGATCAGAAGCGTTTGGAGGCAGGCAGCGTTTTCATCGTCTAACCTAACTGCAACCCTTGGTAAATGCGGTCTCTATCAGCTGAGCCCAGGTCTGATTTTGCTAGAAGGAACTAGAGAGCTAGAGAGGTGGTTCTTTTCCCTCTATTTCTCGCTTAAAAAATTTTTTTAAATTGCAATCTAATTCACACACCATAAAATTAACCTTTTAAAGTCTATGATATTCACAAAGTTGTACAACCATCAAGGCTAATTTCAGAACATCTTATTTACTCATAAAAGGCCTCCAGAAAGAATCCATTAACAGTCACTTCCCATTCCCCTCTTCCCTTAGCTCCTGGCAACCACCTGCTGACTTCCTGTCTCTCTGACTTTACATGTTCTGGACATTTCATATAAGCGGAATGTCTGTGGACAGTCTGTGGTCTTTTTGTTCAGCTTCCTTCACTTAACACATGTTTAAGGTTCATCCATGCTGTAGCATGTATCTGTACTTCATTCCTTTTTAAAGCTTAATCCTATTCTATTTTATGGATGTAATTCATTTTATTTATCTATTCTTCGGTTGATAGCCATTGGAGTTGCTTTCCGTTTTGGCTATTATGAATAACATTGCTACCAACAAATGTGTACGTAGAAGTTTTGTGGATGTTTGGTTTCAATTCCCTTAAGTACAAACCTAAGCACTGTTGTTCCTCTTATTGGTTACAGGGTGTTGATTCTTATAGGTATTTTGTTCACCAGTTACTATATAAGGTCGTTTTTTGTTATCTCTTTATATGTGAAGAGGCAGGGCAAGAAGAGAAAGGTAGGGGCAATAGAGTTTTGTCACCTAACCTTGTCTCATGAATTGATCTTGAGTCTTAGGGAGGAAATAGTTAAGAGTTCAATAAGTTTCTGAAACACCTGGTAATAATACTCTGTGCCCTAGCAGGATGCTTTGGGACCCAAATGGGGTTCAATATAGTGGGGACCGTGTCCCCATATTGATGCTGGGATGAGGGCCAACAAGAAGGTGGCTGAGGAATAGGAGCTGGTGGGCAGTGGCTTCCACAAAGAGGCCAAGATGCGAGAACACACTGTCACATGGGAAGGCTCGGGGAATAAGTGTCAGCCCTATTTGAGAATGCATCTTTAACCCATAGGCTAGCAACTACCATGACCACATCCTGTGGCCCTACCTCAAAGACCGCTGTGCAAATCCACAGTCACTTTTTACCTTTTAGGAAATTCTAGGCATGACAAGTATAAGCACATTAGCTGTGACCCTACTGAAGGAAGGAAAGATGGAAGCATCCGTGACCTTTTAAAGCCTGATATTTCTACAAAGCCCAGTATTTCTCATGAGTGTTTTACAGACTGGAAGAAAAGCGATTCTGCACCATGTAAATTATTTTGACTTTCTGGTGTCCAGCGGGAAGATCCTCAGAGCATGTTTTATGCCAGTCCATTAGAATTCGTGCCTTATTGATGAACCAATAAAGCATGCCCTGCCTGAGCCTTGTAATGGAATCTCCTACTTCATAATTATTATTCAGATAAGGTACCACCCCATTAATCTGATTTCCCTTCTGTAGTAATTGGGGTTTAATTTCTGTTTTATTAGCCAAGATTGGTAAATCTTGCGAACTTCTGGTTCCAGACGTCTGCTCTGAGAGTCTGCTATGTCCTTCAGTGTTTGGAGGTTAAAGATACTTTCCCATAAACAAGGAAGCCTGTAACATCTTCTCTTTGTGTGTTCTTCAAGAAGAACCTTTAAGAAGCCCTTCCATGATCTGACGTGGGCTCTGTGCCCACTCGAGAAGGTAGAGTCAAGCAGGTATCATGAAGCCCCATTTTAAAAAAATTAATTTACTTGTAAATTTATTTTTGGTTGTGCTGGATCTTTCTTGCTGCACTTAGGCTCTCTCTAGTTGGGGTGGGCAGGCTACCCTTTGTTGCAGGGCACAGACTTCTCACTGTGGTGGCTTCTCTTGTTGCAGAGCACAGGCTCTAGGAGCGCAGGCTCAGTAGTTGTGGTGCATGAGCGCAGCTGCTCCAGGAGCGTGTAGGATCTTCCCAGACCAGGTATCACACCCATGTCCCCTGCATTGACAGCAGATTCCAATCCACTGTACCACCAAGGAAGTTCATGAAGCCCCATTTTTTAACTCATGAGGTTTACAAGGTGTGTTCAGTGGCAAAAAAAAAAAAAAAAGAGTCCTAACAGTGCTTCTCTCAGTTCTACACAAGTCCTAGGCTGCATTCATAAGACAGTAATAATGAAAGTTATAAGATGGTTTTATTGACTTAATTTGTCAAACCAGTCTTTCTCCCATTTCTCTACCACCACCACCACCCTCCAAAGCCAACGAGTAAATAGAGTGCTTCAGAAGCTAATGCTGGAAGCCAAAACACGGTCAGGATGACTGATCCATTTGGGTCAGTTCTGCCTGAAATAAATAAAGTTCTGCCCAAGCAAAATAGTTTTTAAAAATCAGACACAAAAGTGTAAGGGGGATAAATTTATTCCCATTACACTAGCCTCCTCCCCCCAACAATAAGACCAAAAAATGCATTATTCTACATGCACAATAGCCTGTGACAAACTTAAATTAATATATTGGGTTAATAAACTATTATGAAAATCAATAGTAATTAAAGGGAACACTTCACTGATGAAGTTGACAGAATAGAATGTATTGGCAAGTTCTTAATTTTCTTTTTCTCCCTAATTGCTCCCTCTGGCTGTCTTGGCTTTCAACTGTTCGTTATCCAAATATCAAGAAAGCAGATCTTGTCTGGGTATTGTCGGGTGATTTCAATTACTGAAAGTGCAAAATGGGATTTTATTTTCTAAAGAACTTCTCCAATCTTGTATTTATTCCTTTAAACTCTTTTTTTTATTTTTTATTTTTTATTTTTTTTATTATTGTTTTTGCCATACATTGTCATGATATCACCATGGGTTTACATATGCTTCCCCTCCGGGTCCCCCCTCCCTCCTCCCTCCCCCCCGGGAAATCTCGCTGCACCAGTCCCGAGCATCAATCCTGGGCTGGCGATTGATTAGACACATGACAATTAACATGCTTCAATGCCCTTCTCCCATATCATCCCACCCTTACCCTCATCCACAAAGTCCACAAGTCTATTCTATACATCTGCGTTCCTTTTGTTGTCTCCCATGTTGGGTTCTCATTACTGTCTTTCTAAATTCCATATATATGTGTTAATATACTGTATTGTTGTTTTTGCTTCTGGCTTACTTCACTCTGGATAATGGGCTCCAGTTTCGTCCATCTGAGTAGAATTGCTTCAAATGAATTTTTTTTTTAATGCTGAGTAATATTCCATTGTGTATATATACCACAGCTTTCCAATCTTGTATTTATTCCTTTAAACTCTTTTTTTTAAATTTATTCCTTTAATCGCTTATCATTTTGAGCTATGATTGGTGGTTACATAGATAGTGGAGGCCAATTGCTTTTCTATGGAATCAGCATAAATGGTGCAGCAGGAAGTATTGAGGGTCTCATGGACTGCAAGGAGATCCAACCAGTCCATCCTAAAGGAGATCAGTCCTGGGTGTTCATTGGAAGGACTGATGTTGAAGCTGAAACCCCAGTACTTTGGCCACCTGATGCAAAGAGCTGACTCATTTGAAAGGACCATGATGCTGGGAAGGATTGAGGGCAGGAGGAGAAGGGGACAACAGGATGAGATGGTTGGATGGCATCACCAACTCAACGGCCATGAGTTTGGATAAATTCTAGAAGTTGGTGATGCACAGGGAGGCCTGGCATGCTGCGCTTCAGGGTTGCAAAGAGTTAGACACGATTGAGCAACTGAACTGAACTGAGGAGGTATTAGGGCTGATGAGGTGGCTCAGTGGATTAAGAATCCACTTACCAGTGCAGGAGATGAGGGTTTGATCCCTGGGTCAGGAATCTCCCCTGGAGAAGGAAATGGCTACCCATTCCAGTATTCTCTCCTGGGGAATACCATGGACAGAGGAGCCTGGTGGGCTCGTCCATGGGATCACAAAGAATCAGACACGACTGAGTGACCGAGCACACAGGAGATATTAAGGTGAGATACTCAACTGCTTCCAGATTGCAGATCCCTAAATGCACCAAGAATCTCTTCTCTCTTTCATCTTTTCCCGTCATCACTGACTCTGACTCCTACAGGGAATGTGAGTGAAGCAGACATGGTAAGATACAGAACCTAGATAAATAGATAAATAATGGGAAACCCACCAGAAAACTTTCTTTGACTATTCATGATTCTCAGACCAAATTTGGGGAACATTTGAAATGTGTACCTTCATAGATCTAGTGAGGTAGAGATAATTTGATTAGAAGTTACTGAATTTATGTAAACTAACTAGGAAAATGATGCTCCAAATCTGTCTTTTCTTAAGTGAGAGAGGTTTTGTTTCCTTAAATTACTAGATAACTGACATGATGTTTTCCATTCATATCCATCCATTCATCTGTGGAAACCATACTGCGTTGCATGCCTTCTATATGCCTGTAGGCATTCAGGTAGGTCTTGATGATGCATAGATACATAATCCCTGATTTCAAGACTTTCGGACATCCACCCTTCAAGCCAAGCCATCAACCCCCACACACTCACACACTAAGGAGACAGAACATAAAGGGGAGACAATTCAGTATGATAAATGTTTGGAAAAAAAAAAATAAAGGATGGTGGCAGAAGGTCATGGCTGGTCTCCTCGAAGTCATGGAAGACTTTCGAGAGTGTATTAGTTTGCTTGGACTGCCACAATGAAGTAACCTAGACAGGTGGTTTAAACAACAGAAATTTATTTCCTCAGTTTTAGGGGCTGAAAGTCCAAAGTCAACATGTGGGCAGGGCTGATTTCTCCCAAGGCCTCATTCCCTGGCTTTCGGACAGCCAGCTTCACGTGGTCTTTCCTTTGTTATGTCTGTACCCTAATCTCTTCTCGTAAGGACACCAGTCATATGGCATCAGGTTCACCCATAAGACCTCATTTCACCTTAATGACCACCAAAAGGCACTATCTCCACACACTCACGTTCAGAGTACCAGGGGTTAGGGCTTCGACACATGAACTTGAGGGCAGCCACAATTCAGCCCATAACACAGAGGAAAGGGCTTTTAAACAGGGACTTGAAGCAAAAGTAGGATTCAGTCAGGTGAAGCACTGGGTAGAGGGAGACCATTCTGTGCCAAAGGTACACATATATCTATTTACCAAGACAAGTTAGAGAAAATGGCAGCTGCAGGAAACTGCACGTCCTTTGGGGTAGCCAGAGCCTAGGAGTAACCTGGAAAGCAATAAGATTTGAGGCTGGAGCATAAGAAGGGCTAGACTGTGGCCATCCAGCCAAGGTAATGTTGGGACAATGGGGTACAGGGAAAGATTTTAAGCAAAAGGCTGAAGACCAGATTTATATTAATCTAGTATCTACAGGCCTCTCAAAGGTGCATGAGCATGTAGCATGACTTTGCACAAGCGGTCAGGAGGCTGTTCACCTTTCACGCATACCAAGTTGCTTCAGTCATATCCAACTCTTTGTGACCTCATGCACTGTAGCCCGCCAGGGTCCTCTGTCCATGGCATTCTCCAGGCAAGAATACTGAAGTGGATTGCCATACCCTCCTCTGGGGATCTTCCTGACCCAGGAACTGAACCTGTGCCTCCTGTGGCTCCTGCACAGCTGGTGGATTCTTTGCCACAGGTGCCACCTGGGAAGACCCCCGCACCTTTCATAGAATACAATTTGTGGAGGAAATAAGGGTAATAATCCTCCTTGCATATGTAGGTGCAGTTAAAGAAGCTCTTTCATGAAGATGTTCTTGTTCACTTTTCCAAAGTCACAGCTGAGAAAACCATGGCTCAGAGAGACAGAGGGACCTGCCCAGCCAAGGTCATCAAGCTAGCCTGTGAGGTAGAGATGGGATCCAGATTGGAACTCTGTTCTCTCACTCTTCACCCCAGGCTCTTTCTAGGAAATCAGCTTCCTTTCTGAGTGATCAACTGCACTTTCTAGCCTCCCTTCCAAAAAGCCCTGCAGCACATATTTCTTTGTGGTCTACTCCACCGCCTTGTTAAAAACATTCACCCGTTTAAGGGAGAAAGAAAGCTGTCATTTGAGAAGCATTGACTGTCATAATTACAGCCGCCATTTGGTGACGTTGAGTGAGAAAACCCCAATGACTTAAGAGACAAACCACACTCCATATGCCACAATCTGTCAGGGGCCAGCGTCTGACAGAAAACAGTTCGCTGGAGGCTTTTCTGTTGTGTTTTCAAAAGAGATAGGCATATTGCTGGGAACCACTCTTGATACAATGATTTTTCTCATTGCTGAGTTATGTTTGCCCAACCACTTTTAGGTGCTACCACCTTTTTTTTTTTTAACTGACTGGTTTATGTATTTCTTTTTAGTTTCACTAGGTCATCATTGCTGCTTCTGGGCTACCCTCTAGTTGCCCTGCACAGGCATCTCACTGCAGGGGCTTCTCTTGTTGTGCAAGACAGGTTGTAGGGTGCACGAGCTTCAGTCCTCGCAGCGCATGGGCCCAGTAGCTGTGGAGCACGGCCTTTAGTTGCTCAAAGACGTGTGGAGTCTTCCTGGACCAGGGATTGAACTGCGTCGCCTGCATTGGCAGGTGGTTTATTATCCCGTGTACCACCAGGGAAGTCCTAGGTGCTACTTAATCTCCCCTCACCCCTCCCACCCCATTCTTTATCAAGACCCTGGCCCCAAAGGGCCATGGCCTCCCTAAAGCCTGGGTACTATTAGCAAGATCACATTTCTTTCTGTTCATCTTTATCTTCAGAAATTTTGTGGCCCCTAGAACCATTTTGTCCAGACCCAGACCAAGAAACGTTGTCATCATGCCCAATAACTTCCACACAACAACCATGAAAAGGATCAGAAGAGGAGATGGGAGTGGTTTTCTCTGTACCCCCTCCAGCCCGAGGCGCAGTCAGGATTTCCACCATGCCCACCTCCCTCCTCTTCCTTTGTCTTTATGGTTCCATCACCCCCTATCAAGCCACCCACTGTCTCGAAGGCCTCTCTGCCTTGAGCAGAGTGTGGCTGAACCCCACACTTAATCTAAATTATAATAAATCATGTACACTAGAAACGAATATCCTAGGAATCATTCCACAATACCAGTAGTTCTCGACCAGGAGTGATTGTGTTCCCCAGGGGGCATGTGGCAATGTCTGGGAGCATTTTTGTTTGTTACAATATAAGAGAAGGGGTGTTTGTAAGATTTAGTAGGCAGAAGGACTTCCTTGGTGGACCAGTGGTTAAGACCTGTGCTTCTACTGCAGGGGTCTTGGGTTCAATACCTGGTAGGGGAACTAAGATCCTGTATATTGAGTGGTGCTGTCAAAAAAAAAAAAAAAAAGTAAAAATCTAGTGGGGTGAAGCCAGGGATGCTGCTAGGCATCCTACAATCCACATGACAGCCTCCACAGCAAATTATCTGGCCCCAGTGTCGGTTGTGCTGAAGATGAGAAACCGTGACTTATACAACTGATACTTTAGACTTTATTCTATGCCAGGCCTTACTGTAGAAATAAAAGATTCTGTGATAAACATGCATTTTTACTCTCTAAAAATTCACTGTCTAGAGGAAGGTATATATTATTTAGTGTGATTTAAGCTGCCAGTAACAAGATCCCAAGGATTGACTTAAAGATAGTTTTAATGTTCTCATGTAACAAAAATATGGAAATACGTTGTTTTAGGATTGGTAAACTAAGCAACTCAACAGTGTCAGGTGTGAGTCAACTTCTCCAGAATATTCTTGGCTTTCCCTTCATGTTTATAAAGTGGCTGCCACAGCACCATTCTCACAAGACAACCCCAAAAGCAGGATAGATGAAAAGTATAAGGGATATCCTTTAGTGATATCATTTTTTTCTTATGAAGAAAAAGAAAATCTTTCCAGAAGCTCCCAAGCCCAGTAGGCTTTCTCTTTATTCTTCAGACTAGAATTGGGACACCTCCCTGTCCTTAAACCCTTTGGGGAAAGTTGGGAATGAGATTACCATTAGGAATTAGCAAACTTTTTCTGTAAAGGGTCATATAGAAAATATTCTAGGCTTTGTGTGCAATATATGGTCTGTGTTGCACATTCCTCTTTTAATTTTTATAACAAACTATCTTTAGCTCAATGAGTCACAGTTTGCTAGTATCTGGAAAAATTGCTTTCTAATACCTGAACAAAACCAGGGTTCTATTATCAAGGAGAATGGGAATAATGACTCTTGGTAAACAGACAGCTGTGTATGCTACAGAAGGGTATACAAATAAAAGGGAATTACAACACATCAGGACAAGTGTTGTGATAAGAATGCGTAAAAGAGGCTATTGCCATCAGATGACCCCCAATGATTCATGCTTCCTAGTATTTATCTGCTTGTATTAGGTTGGTTTTTTGGACTAATGGAAGTGATAGCATGTGACTTTAGAGGCTAGGTCCTAAAAGACACTGCCACTTCTCCCTCATTCTCTTGAAGTGCCCACTCTGGAGGAAACTAGTTGCCTTGTTGTAAGAACAACGTAAGGAACTGTTGAGAGGCCCACAAAGAGAAGAGCTGAGGCTTCCCAGCCATGACCAGCTCCAACTTGTCAGCTGTGTGGATGAATGTCCCTGGAAGCAGCTCCTCCAGACCCAGACAACCTGCAGCTCTGGTTCATATCTTAAAGGCAACCTCATGAGAGATCCTGAGCCAGAACTCAGCTAAGCAGCTTCCGATTTCCTGACCCACAGGAGCTGTAAGACAATACATATTGATTAAGTCCCTTAGTTTTGGATAACACACGCCTTTAGTCTTAAGACTTTTGGAATGGAGTTTTCAAATATTAGCAAGACAGTAAGGTGTAGTAGGGAAAGGAGGGTGGAAACCCAACAGACTAGGATTCAGGAAGCCTCTACTTCATTTGTGAACTTGAGGCAAACTGACTCACTTCTTGGGATGATATAAGCACACCTTGGAAGAAGAGGGTATAGCTGTCAGAAAAAAAAAGAGAGAAAACTATCAAATGCTTGTAGAATAACCTATATATTGTGATACAAGTCTCAGTTATTTTCTCTGAGGCAGTAAATAACTTTTTTCCCCATTTGTCTCAAAGATAGAAATACAGAAACACCCATAGGACCAGGAGAGGCTGGACAGGCATACAAGTGTCCACCATTAGGAAAAGCAATGGTTCAGGACCAAGGACAGTAATCTACATACCTCTGCCACTTCCCTCCACAGGCAATTTGGGGCTTGATATGCATTTTCTGGCATCCATTCTCTGATATGTAAAATTGGAGGAGTTGAATCATAGGCTATTTAAAACTCAGCTCTAATCTGCAAATTCATGCTTCCAGCTTCTTTGTACGGCTCTTAGATCCCTGTCAAACACCTTCAGTTCCTGCTAATGTAGAAGGTCAGCTTTGTCTATCAGATGGACGTAGCGCTGAAGTTGATGTACTGTACTGAGCTCACATCAGTTTACCAAGGCAAAGGGGACAAGGAAAGGTGCTAATTTATTTCTCTTTAGCCAGCTCACATTTACTGCTGCTTGCGATTATTTGCCAAGCCCTACAGGGGGAAAAAAGGGGAAGTCACAGATTCTTGCCTCAAAAAAGTCTACAGTCTAGAGGGGAAGTGACAAGGACTCAAATAACTCTCTCTACTGTGTCTCCTCCTTCCTCCTTCATACAACACACTATATACATCTTCCTACATAAGACTGACTCTCAGAGCAGAATCTTCGAACTTTTTCCTCCATGTTGGTTTAATTTACCTGTGTTCCCATGCACTTTAAACCTCATCTGTCTTATGGAATGAAGGTTAACGAGGTCATTATTAACAGACATGTTTTAATTCGGGCAAGTCCACTGTTGAAATTTGTGTGTTGGCAAAATGGAACCAACGATATTGGCTCTGCTTATTTGTAGCTTTTGTCAGCTTAGCGTTCCTCCTTCCATTGCAGAAATAGTACCCCCAGCCCTAATTCCATGTGGCTGTAGCTGGACTGTCAATCACATTTACTGTCTGGTCACCATAGTAACCATACACGTGAGCCCAGCTAATGTTGGCAAACTGCTCCAGTGTTCACAGAGGTTGGCTCGAGGGATGGGTACATGGCTGAGGCAGGGCACTTTAGAATCTCCTCACGTGATCTGATTTCTGCTTCATGTAGAATTGCAATCTGCAAGGATGACATAAGCTTTAGCTGCCTGTAGGAAGCTCTCTGCAATAGAAGAAGATGACACTAAATGTCAAAGAAAAATGAAACCAAGATACTTAGAGGGAAGGGTTAAGAGAGAAAGAAAGAGAGGGAGGGAGAGAGGTTTGGCCTCTGGATCTAGCCAGACCTGAATACAGTGCATTTTATGTATGCTAATTGGCTTCCAGATAGCTCAGACATACAGAATCTGCCGCAAAGCAGGAGACCAGGTTCAGTCCCTGGGTCAGGAAGATCCCCTGGAGACCGGAATGGAACCCACTCTAGTATTCTTGCCTGGAGAATTCCATGGACAGAGGTGCCTTGCGGGCTATAGTCAATGGGGTTGCAAAGAGTCGGACACGACTGAGCAACTAACACACACTCATATATGCTAATACATTCCCTCTTTCGCTTAAGCATGCTTAAGATATATATCACTTGCAGCCTAAAGAATCCTAACTAACATGAGAACTCTAAGAGTTATTATGAGGACAAGAAAAATATCTGAAAATCTTCTGTCCAGCAGGAAGTGTAAAAACTGCCATAATGTACTCTGGAGCTGATTCTTTAATCTCTCCAGGTGTCCTTAAGTGCACATTAAACATTATTCCTTCAATACAGTCCTGCAGGCTTGTTGCCCTGATGGTAGAGAAAATGTTCAATTCTCCCTCCTTTGCTATTAGGCTAATGTGTTTCATTTATTGAATTTCTCAATGAACTGCATAATAACCTGACAGAACTCTGTCTTCTTTCCTTATGGGTTAAGAATGCCTAGCTGCTCAGAGTTAAGTGCAAACAGCTTTTTGCATAACAAGAACCTTAAGGAAACCATTGCTCCCTTAATGTTTTGCTTAAATTGCAGTGAAATGGCTGCCATTTTGGATGATGGAACACTCCAACATTCACTGCCTTTGATTTTATCTGCACTAAGATGAATCTATTACAGTGACATTCCTGAAATTCTGAGGGAGGGAAAAACTTTTGCAGATGTTCTCTTAAATTAACTTCTCTCTCTTTTGGAGTGGGGAGCTCTTTACAAAAGCTTGCATTTCTAAAGCATTTTTAGGGAGTCCTGTTGAAGTCTTGACTTCAAGTCAGGACCATAATTAGTCTTATTTTTTCCTCCAAACTTGAAATGTCTCTGCTGGAAGCACGAGATTTTGTGTTTTTCTAATTTAGAGATGTTGAAGAGTCAATGGTTGAAGTGAAAGCAGGAGCTGCAATGGAGTCTAAAAATTTGGTGAATTAGAGCTTCTAGCTGATAGAGGTGATTTGGAGCCCTTCAGAACCCACCTAGCTCAAGTAATTTCTAAAACTTGATCTATAGCCCACAGGTCTTCCTAATGTGGTATTTAATCATTTTAAAAAGTGCTGGCCCTTTCTTGAATTTTTACAAGGACTTTTAGGATTCCTAGATTTTCATTAGTACAATTAGAGTCTATTTTTAAAAGCCTATTGAAGAGTTACCAAGTGGTTAGAAACTAAGCTTACTGCACTATTGAGTTACCGTGGCCTCAAATTCAGTGTTAATTTACTATATGCCACCTACATTGGTCCCATCTCTATTCCTCTAAGACCACACTCACTACCTATACAGGCCCTTTGCCCTTGGTATTTCCTCTGCCTTGGAGTACAATTTTTAGTTCTTTAAACACTGGGCTTGCTGTTTAGGTATCAACACAAAAGGCTCCTAAGGACCTACCCTGCCCACCCCATGAAAACAGCCACCCAGTAGTCACTCTTGGTTACTGTATCCCATCTCATTCTGTAGTTTGCTTTTTGTGTTTATTGTAATCTTGCCCCTGGAAGTTCAATTCCCCAAGGACACAGGCCTGTTCATCTTGTTCACATCTGTATCACCAGCTTCTAGAAACTATGCCAGATGCAGGGTAGACATTCAGTGAATATTAGCTGGATGAAAAAAAAAAGCACAGGCTTGTCATTGCAGTGGCTTCTCTTATTGCAGAGCCACAGGCTCTAGGTGCGTGGGTTCAGTAGTTGTGGCTCAGGGACTTTTGAGCACAGGCTCAATAGTTGCTCCGTGGCATGTGGGATCTTCCTGGACCAGGGCTCCAGCCTGTGTCCCCTGCAGTGGCAGGTGGATTCTTAACCACTGGACCACCAGGGAAGTGCCTGGTAGCATGATTTTGATTATGATCTGGTGTGCCTCCTCTGATCCGATTCTCTAGTCATCCCAGCAATTATTTGGTTTATTCAGTAGCCTTTTAATAAGGCTTTAATAAGCCTTTTAATAAACCCTCCCCCACCTTATTTTTGTTAAACATGTGCTATCGCTTGCAACTGAGTCCTCTGACATTTTCATGGCATTTGTTCATCACATATTTATAGAGCAACACCTCTGTGGCAGGCACCGGGGATGCAGCAAGGAACCACTCAGGAAAAGGTCCTGCTCTCCTGGAGACCATGTGAAATGGCCTTGCTCCTCCTTTACTTCTTTCTTGCATTGTCATTCCGCTGGTTAAATATCCCCAGCTTCTTCAACCTTGCCTAGTTGACACAGTTTTAGTCCCAACACCATCCTGCTCCCTGTAGCGTCCCCACCATCAATGATCTAAGAGGTCAGTGGAGTATGTGTGAGGAATCTTAAGTAGCAAGTGTTAGAAGCTCAATCATATTGGATTAAGTAAAAACTATATATGCACATACATATGTGTATATGTATATATACATATAGGAGTACGTCAAGGCTGTATATTGTCATGCTGCTTATTTAACTTATATGCAGAGTACATCATGAGAAACGTTGGACTGGAGGAAACACAAGCTGGAATCAAGATTGCTAGGAGAAATATCAATAACTTCAGATGTGCAGATGACACCACTCTTATGGCAGAAAGTGAAGAAGAAATAAAGAGCCTCTTGATGAAAGTGAAAGAGGAGAGTGAAAAAAGTTGGCTTCAAGCTCAACATTCAGAAAACTAAGATCATGGCATCTGGTCCCATCACTTCATGGGAAATAGATGGGGAAACAGTGGAAAAAGTGTCAGACTTTATTTATTTTGGGCTCCAAAATCATTGCAGATGGTGATTGCAGCCATGAAATCAAATGACGCTTATTCCTTGGAAGGAAAGTTATGACCAACCTAGACAGCGTATTGAAAAGCAAAGACATTACTTTGTCAACAAAGGTCTGTCTAGTCAAAGCTATGGTTTTTCTAGTGGCCAGGTAGGGATGTGAGAGTTGGACTATAAAGAAGGCTGAGCTTCGAAGAATTGATGCTTTTGAACTGTGGGGTTGAAGAAGACTCTTCACAGTCCCTTGGACTGCAAGGAGATCCAACCAGTCCATCCTAAAGGAGATCAGTCCTGGGTGTTCATTGGTAGGACTGATGCTGAAGCTGAAACTCCAATACTTTGGCCACCTGATGCGAAGAGCTGACTCACTGGAAAAGACCCTGATGCTGGGAAGGATTGGGGGCAGGACAACATAGGATGATGGCTGGATGGCATCACCGACTCAAGGGACATGGGTTTGGGTGGACTCCGGGAGTTGGTGATGGAGAGGGAGGCCTGGCGTGCTGCAGTCCATGGGGTCACAAACAGTCGGACACAACCGAGTGACTGAACTGAACTGACACACACACATAGGCTCAGAAAACTGAAAATTATAGGGCAAATCAAGTTCAGGCAAGACTGGGTAGTGGCTCCATATGCATGTGCGAGGGCTGTCATAACAAAGTTCTCCATGATGGATGGTTCTAAAAAATGTATACATTTAATTTATTTTATTGAAGCATAGCTGATTTAAAACATGGTGTTAATTTCTGCTATACCACAAAGTGATTCATATATATATATATATATATCTTTTCATATTTTTCCATTATGGTTTATTATAGGATATTGAATATAGTTCCCTGTATAGTGCTATCCAGTAGGACTTTGTTGTTTATCCATTCTATATATAATAGTTTGTATATGCTAACCCCAAATTCCCAATCCATCCCTCCCTCTAGGCAACCACAAAGCTCTTGTCTATGCCTGTGAGTCTGTTTCTGTTTTATAGATAAGTTTATTTGGGTCATATTTTAGATCCCACATATCAGTGGGATCTTACAGTATTTGTCTTTCTCTTTCTACTTACTTCACTTAGTATGCTAATCTCTAGGTCCATTTGTGTTGCTGCAGATGGCATTATTTCATTCTTTTTTAATGACTGAGTAGTGTTCCACTGTATATACCACATATTCTTACCTGTTCATCTGTCTGTGAACATTTTCGTTGCTCCCATGTTTTGTGTTTTGTAAATAACTGCTGCAGTGGACACTGGTGTTGAGGGTCTCTTCAAATACTGGCTTTCTCTGGATAAACCCCCAGGAGTGGGGCTGTCAGATCATCTGATAACGTTCTTTGAAGTTTTTTATGGAACCTCCATACTGTTCTTTATAGTGATTGTTGGTTTCCATTCCCACGGGCAGCTTAGGCAGGCTCCCTTTTCTCCATACCCTCTCCAGCTACTTTTATTTGTAGAATTTTTGGTAACGATCACTGTGACTGGTGCAAGGTGGTACCTCGTTGTAGTTTTCATTTGCATCTCTCTAATAATTACGGATGCTGAGCAGCATGGCATGTGTTTTCTTTTTAAACAGTGTGAGTAAAAGTTACGTCTTGAAACTGACTTTTTCACAGGTTGTGTGTTTTACATTCTTTTCTGATTCCCTACCACACAGGATATTTCTTGAGGACAGGGGTCATTTACAGTCCCCCAGTTCTTGTGAAGTGAAAGTATTAGTCGCTCAGTCGTGTCTGACTCTTTTGCAACCCCATGGACTGTAGCCCACCAGGCTCCTCTGCCCATGAGATTCGCCAGGCAAGAATACTGGAATGGGTTGTCATACCCTTCTCCAGGGGATCTTCCTGACCTTAAAATCGACTCTGGGTCTCCTGCATTGCAGCTCAGATTCTTCACCATCTGAGCCTACCAAGGGGAAGGCCTTAGTTAATATGAAGTGTCCTGAAGCACCGGTTTTAAGGTTGTTGTTATGGGAAACGGCCACAAGGCGGCAGGATTTCTTCATACCCAGTTCTGGTTCCTCAGACAAGAGCTTGACAATGGAAAGTTCTGTTCCCGGGTTGCAAATTCAAGTGATATGTGTTACAAGTACCCAAGGGGACTTCCTTGGTGGTCCAGTGGTGAAAATTCCATGCTTCTATTTGATCCAGCAACTGGATCAATTCTTCTTGGAGGAACTAGAATCCCACTTGCCAGGAAGCCAGAGGGGGAAAAAAAAAAAAAAACCCAGGGGTTCTGAACTCATTATTTCCTCACCATAACCCCTCACCCCAGAGGTAAATCTCAGCTTTGGAAACCATTTTTTTCTGAGTTTTTCTTCTCTTTTTTATGTAGATATCATTTCATACTGGAGTAGAGTTGATGAATAAAGTGGTGTTGTCTTGGGTGTTCGGTATCCTGATTCAGTAATAGAGATACCGACGTGTATTCTTTGGATTCTTTTTCCGTCTGCAGTATTACAGAGTGTTGAGTAGAGCTCACTGAGTTATGCCTTAGCTCCTTGTGGATGATTTTACTGCCTCTATTACTGTGATTATGTTCAAACCACGCTCTGTATTGAAACCTGCCTGAACCCCACTGTTCTTTTTGGTAACCAGAAATTTCCTTTCCAAGTCTCTGAGTCGGTTTTTCCTTTTAAAACCAGTTCATTTGTATAGATGTTCCTATTCCCCCCATCGGGATATCAGAGACATTCCGTCATCCTCTGGGAGTCTCTGTCACTTAGTATAATTATCTCATGTCCATCCATGCTGCTGGGAAAGACTTTAGCTCTGTATTTTTGATGGCTGAGGCATATTATTGTAGGTATATGAAACAGCTTCTCGATCCATCCATCTTCCCTGGAACTTTTAGATGCTTTGCTTTTTGCTGAATATAAATAATGCTGCAGTGAATGTTGGAGTGCTTGTGTCACTCCCAAGTCCCGGCTTTCTCTGGGAAGAGATCTGGAATGAAAAGGACCAGTCAGTGCACCTCAATGCTCAGTTTTTTAAGGAAGTTCCATACTGTCCTCCTCCTCCTCTGTCCTAACTGTTGCCAGTTACACGGTTCCCAAGAAGTGTAGTATGGTTCAGTTCGCCATGCCCCCCTCTTGCGAATTTACTCCTTGGAGCCCAGTGCGCCCCCTTTTCTATTTTAACTTTTTACTTTCCTGTGGAGAGCAGCTGATTAGCATCAATGTGACAGTATAAGGTGAAGAGCCAGAGGCTCAGTTGTTCATTCCCATAAATCCATTCTTCCTGAAACAGAACTTGTTAATTTTTTGAAGACTGTGGTTCTGAGGGTTGCCTCACTGCTGTTTCCATTTTCATTTTTCTGACATTTAGGGACGTGTATCAGCCTTACAAGGGCTTTCAAAAAAGAAACAACTTTTGTTAAATTGAACTCTTGAGGTTGGATTCTTGAAGATGGGCTCTGTTGAGGTTTTTTCAACTATCTGCCTTGGACAGTTACCTGAGGGGTCGGGGTCGGTATCCTTTTCAGCTCTTCAGGCTCTGTGCATCCAAGTGTCCCTAAAGCACCGGTTTTCCCCTTGCTGTTACCTGAAATGTCCACAGGGCGGCAGCACTGTCTCATGCGCTACCAGGGCTCCTAGACTACCAGAGAGCTGCATTCCAGGCTTCAAGTAGGAAGTCTGTGTCAAGGCTCGTGTCTTTTGACATTTTTCCCCTTTTCCCCCCCCCCCCCCCCCCCCCCCCGAAGATTTCCGAGTCCTGCCCAAACAGTGATTCTCGGCGGTAATTTCGGAACGGACCGAAGTCTCGGGAGACACAGGCTGCAGCAGGGACGCCCGGGACTGAGAGTCTCGGAGGGCAGGGCACTTTTCAAGGAGCTTTCTGCCCAGAAGCCCCGCTGTCCTTTGGGTGCACGAGTCCAGGGGGAGGAGTCCAAGCACATGCCTGCATCTGAAGATCGGCGTCCCATCCGCAGGCCACGAGGGACTCCTCCTCCAAAGTGGGGCTCCTTTGCTGATCCGTGCTCCCTAACACCCTCCGATTCAGCACAGTGCAGCCTCAACACCCACCGTTGCTCAGGGTCTAGGGACGTGTCACCAGCCCAGGTCTCCAAGGCCTGAGGCCAGTACCCCAGGCATTTGTTGCTGAGGTTTTCTTCTGTTTTAAAATTGAGTTATCATTGTATACTGGAGTGGAACTGATGCAAAAGCAGTGTTGGTGTCTGTGTTTAGTATCCTGATTCAGTTATGGTGATACCTGTGTGTATTCTTCTTGGGATTCTTTTCCCATCGGTGCTATTACGAGGCACTGAGTAGATTTCCCTGAGTTATGCCGCAGGTCCTGTTGGACTAATTACATTGCCTCTACTACTGTGTATATGTTCAAACCAACCTCTGTATTTCAATCTCCCTGAACCCGACCGTTCTTTTTGGTAACCAGAAGTTTCCTTTCTAAGTCTCCGAAAGCGCTTTGCTTTCGGCTAAACCTAAATTGTTCTCCAGTGAACACTGCTGTGCTTGTATTGTTCCCATGGCTTTATCCGGGAAGGACCTGGAGCGAAAAGGATCAGTTGTTGGTATCTCACTTTCCAGTTTTTAGAGCAATCTCTTTATTGTCCTCTGTCCTGACTGTTAACAACTACACAGTCCCCAAGAGGTGTAGCCGCATCATCAGTTCTCCATGCCTTCTCACACCTTTACTCCTTGTACCCCGGCGCCATGTTTGTTTGTACTTTTTTCTTTAACATTGTACTTTACTGTGGAGAAGAACCAATTAGCATTGATACAAGACTAGAAAAGTTGGCTTGAAATCCAACATTTAAAAACACTAAGATCATGGCATATAGTCCCATCACTTCATGGCAAATAGATGGGGAAACAATGGAAACCGGGACAGACTATTTTCTTGGGCCAAAATGACTGCAGATGCTGACCACAGCCTTGAAATTCAAAGAGACTTGCTCCTTGGAAGAAAAGCTATGACCAACCTAGATAGCATATTAAAAAGCAGAGACATTACTTTGCCAACAAAGGTCCGTCTAGTCAAAGGTATGGTTTTTCCAGTAGTCATGTATGGATGGGAGAGTGGGAACATAAAGAAAACTGAGTGCTGAAGAATTGATGCTTTTGAACTGTGGTGCTGGAGAAGACTCTTGAGAGTCCTTTGGACTGCCAAGAGATCAAACCAGTCAGTCGCAAAGGAAATTAGTCCTGATTTTCACTGGAAGAACTGAAGCTGAAACTAGTCCTTTGGCCACCTGATGGGAAGAGCTGCCTCATGGAAAAGACCCTGATGCCGGGGAAGATTGAAGGCAGGAGGAGAAGGGGAGGACAGAGGATAAGATGGTTGGATGGCATCACCGACTCAATGGACTTGAGTTTGAGCAAGCTTCAAAAGTTGGTGATCGACAGGGAAGCCTGGTGTGCTGCAGTCCATGGGGTGGCAGAGTCGGATACGACTGAGCAACTGAGCTGAGACTGAAGATTTTTGGGGGGAAAGTGGAGAGAATCACCTGTCCATTCCTATATGTGCATTCTCCTCCAAACTGCAGTTTTAATTTTTTCATGATGGCAGTTCTGAGGGCTGCCAGGTGAATCCTCGTTGCAGCTTTCATATTTTTTGTGATATTTAGGGACATGGATCAGCTTCTCAAGGACTTTTAAAAAAATGCCTTTTGTTAATTGAACTCTAGAGATCGGGTCCCTGAGAGTCTGTCCTGTTGAGGTGTTTTCAACTATCTACCCTGGGCATTGCTTGAGGTCAGGGATCATTCTCAGCCATTCAGGCTTTGAGAAGAGAAGCTCCCGTAAGCATTGGTTTTCCTCTTGCTGTTACTTGACGTGTTCATAAGGTGGCAGCACTGTCTCATGCCCCACTGGGGTTTGTTCCTAGGCCGACAGAGGGCGTTCCAGGCATTGGTTTTCCTCTTGCTGTTACTCGAAATGTCCACAAGGCGGCAGCACTGTCTCATGCCCCACTGGGGTTTGCTCCTAGGTCGACAGAGCTGCGTTCCAGGCTTATAGATTTGAGTGGCAAACCTGTGCCCAGGCGCGTGTATTTTGACTTTCTTCCCCTTCCCCTTCACTCCCGCCGCCAGAAAAAAATCCCCAATCCTGTCATAACAGCGATGTTCAGGGTGCTGTCTAAGGGGCCCGGAGTCTCAGGAGAAGCAGACTGCTGGGGTGCACCGTCGCTGGGAGTCAGAGGCCAGGCATCTCCACGAGCTTTCAGTCCAGAGGATCCTGCGTCCTTGGATGCACCGGGCTAACTTGAGGTGTACTAGAGACTGCCAGGATCTGTAGTTTGTTTCACAGCCTCAAGGCTCTCTTTGTTTACATCTGTGCTCCTCTGCTAGTGCATCCTCCCCTAGCACTCCGTACTTCAGTCCAGTCAGCCTTGGGAGTCAAGGTGGCCCAGGGTCCAGGTCCCCGAGGACTGAGACCAATATAATTCCCATTCCTGGTTTTTTTTTTTTAATTGCTATTTGTTTTGATGTGAAAATAATTGGTTTTCAATGGTGTGTTTTTTCTATGTAAGGCCAATAATTTCATTTATACAAGTATCACAGTGCATCTAGTGGTTTTCTGGTTATTTTCCCATAGCAGTTAGAGCTTGAAGTGGAATAGATTTTCTTATCTGAAATCAATTGCTTGTGCATTTTTATTATTCTTATATTTCTATGTATATGTGAATCCAGACCTTCTAAGGCATTCTTTTTCCTTAACCTTTCCAGTCTGTAATCCTATGTTTGTGGTTTAACTGTATGTGTTTCCTCTTTTGTAAATTTAATCTTTACAAAATGAACTACTGTGTCTGTTTTTTCCATTGCACTTTTAAATGATGCGATTCGCTCTTTGTCCTTCTCTGCGATCATTCTCGGTACCCACGTTGCTGCCTATGACATTATTTCATTTTTTTTTTTATGACTGAGTAATAGGTCGTTGTGTATTTGTACCACATCTTCTTTGTGCGTTGATCTGTTGGTGGACATTTTTATTAAGAAGCAAAGTTATTAATTGTCACAGATTTGGGGGTAGAAATCCAAGGTCAAGGTTTAAACAGGTTTGGTTTGTCCTGAGGCCACCATACTCCTAGCCCCAGGTGGTTTTCTGGCTATCTTTGTTCCCCAGAAGCCTGCTTGAAATAACAAACAGCAGGAAACAGATAAGATGCCATTGTTCAGTATTCAAATTTGAGTTCAAATCAAATTTGAGTTATTTCCTTCTTCTGTATAGCTGATGAATGACTCTCTCTGGAAAATACAGTTTCCCCAAACTCCTCATCAGCGCTAGGGAGCAGTTTGTGGAGTTGTAGTTAAGTTATGCAGCCCAGAACCCCCACGTCTCAGCACTTCAGAGTTTATATCCACATTTCCATTTTGAACCAAACTTTTTAGACGCTCTCCTACTCGTGTGATAAGGCTCTCATAAGAAAAGACAGTGCCTTGAGCACTTATTAATATTCATCATTATTTCTAAATGAAAACCAAAATGAAATGTCAAACTTATATGAAAATGCATTATGAAAAGTCACCGAATACTGCTATGCAGAGCATAGCACTCAAAGCTTTACAGAGTCAGAGGGTTCATTTCGGTTTACCTGGCTTTCCACTTTAGTTAATTCCAAAAGTAAGTTGAATTGGTTTAGTTAATCCAGAAAGTAAGTCGGTTTCTATGTTAAATGAAACACAATTGGTACATTGAGCATAAAGGTTATCTGCATACCTAACTTTTGAATCATAATAGACCTGGTTCTGAGCCCAGCTCCAGCCTTTACGTTCTGGGCATGTAACTGAACAAGTACTTTAAGCATTAGTTTCTTCATCTACAATATGGTAAAAAATATATGTGGCTTTTATGGTCATTTTGAGGATTAAATAATTAACCTGTGAGATTACAGGGCACAGTATCTGTTGAAGGAAAGCACTTGGGAAAATGGCAACCACTGTGAAGTTAAAAAAGAAGCAGATTTTCCTTAGTCATTAGAATACCATAAGTGCACTTGATCCTTGGCTTGATTATGGTGTTTAGATAAATGCAGTCTTTGAAAACCCACACCTGGAATTTTTTTTTTTTTTTCCATCTTTAAGGAGGTGCCTGCCGTGTCAGAGGGAGTGTTTCTTCCTGTTTTTTTTTTTTTTTTTTTTTACTTTGTGGTGTAAAAGTAAGTTACACCTCCGAGTAATGGTTTTGAAAAACTGTCTACGCTTACATAGAGTTCTTTAAGAAAAAAAGAAAAACTGGAGCAAATATTCTGGCATTTTCCATCAATCCTGAGAAAAGTATTGAGGTGTTATACAACCATAAAAAAAAAAAAAAAAAAACAAAGCTAGGGATGATGAACGCTGTTACCAGTCAGAAGAGGGAAACGCAGGGAGTTGGTGAACGGTGGCATCGTTTACAAATGACAGTCCTTGTGCCTGTAGTATGCTGCTCTAATATAAATTCGGAGGATGCCTTGGAGCTTAGTAAATCAAAAGTAGATTTGAGCCTTATTGATTAAATAAGAAATCAAATCTTTTGAAACCTATTTGCAGCTACAGGATGTTGCCAGAAATTTGAGACTATTAAGGAAAAAGCATCAACCAAAAGCAGAGGGTGGGAATTTAGAAGCTCTTAGGCGTCTGTGTATACTTAAATTCACCATTTCCAAGTCTAGCATCACCTTATACCTAGCCAACAAAATAAATGTTTACTGAAGACAGGAATCAAAGGACAGCTTACACGGTCCTTTTCCTTTTTTCTGTCTGCGCCATGAGCCATGTGGGATTTTAGTTCCCTGACCAGGGGTCGATCCTATACCCCCTGCAGTGGAAACACAGAGTCTTAACCCCTGAACCATCAGGGCAGTCCCTGTCCTTTTTACTTTTTAACTGAATTATAGTTGACACACAATATTATGTAATTTCAGGTGTATACCACAATGATTTTATATTTCATACATTATGAAATGATTACTATGCCTAGTTACCATCAATCACCATGCAGAGTTACCACAATGCTTTTTACTTTGCCCCCATGTTGTCCATCACATGCCTGTGACTTGTTTATCGCTCTAAGTTTGTACCTCCTACCCCCCCTCACCCACTTCACCCATCCCCTCAACTGTATTACTCTTTGTTCTTAAGGGACACTTCATAATCTGTAGGATCTGATGAGGACTTCATCTTTGGTTGCTTTTATTGGTGAAGGAGTGAAAGCTGGTAAGACAGAGTGGGAACAATACATGTTATGTCTAACTCTGCGACGCCGTGGACTGTAGCCCACCAGGCTCCGCTGTCCATGAAATTTCCCAGGCAAGAATATTGGAGTGGGTTACCATTTTCTTCTCCAGGGGATCTTCCCAACCTAGGGATCAAACTCGCATCCCTTGAATCTCCTGGCTCTTTACTACTGTGCCACTTGGGAAGGAGTAAGGGCAAGGATGGTAACAAATCTCTCCCCTCCCCTACCCCCACTCACTAAGTGTGGAAAGGAAGAGGTGTCTGATCTCTGAGCTTACTGTCCTGGAGATAAATGACCTTCTTAGATCTCTTTCTAGTCCTGTAATTTTGTAATTGTGAGAATAAAGTCTCCCTCCAGTCATCAAGCAATTAATGTAAGGATCACGCTTTGGCAAAAGTGAGATGATAGTGGGAGTCAATCAGTCAATCACCGTCATCCTCGGCTTCCCTTTGGCATCGGGAGCTTGGCAGGTTTAATCAAAGGATGGGCCCTGTTGACTGAGTGAATGGACGGTTAACTGGGTTCCCTGAGATGTGCAAACTCACTGGGTACCACAGTGAACATCAGCTGATGTGATCTCCAGCTTGCGGAATTTTGGAAGTGCTGACATAGCAGGATTGAACACAGTAGATTATCTTTTAGGTTTGGGCAGCCTTAGTGATAATGACAAGTAACAAGGAGGCTCTCAACAGAGCAACCATTCCCAACACCACTAGAATAAATGACAAAAGGAGAATCACAGTGGACCCCCCAGCAAAACTTGTTTTCAGTAAAAAATCATGAGCAGCTCGTCCCCTTTGAGCTGCCAAGAACTTCCCTGGTGGCTCAGAGGGTAAAGAATCTGCCTGCAATGCTGGAGACCTGGGTTCAATCCCTGGATCAGGAAGATCCCCTGGAGAAGGGCATGGCAACCCACCCCAGTATTCTTGCTTGGAGAATCCCATGGACAGAGGAGCCTGGCGGGCTGCAGTCCATGGGGCCATAAAGAGTCAGACAGGGTTGAGCAACTAACACACTTTGAGCTACTACCCTTTCTGGCAAGCATCTCCTGTTCCCTCCACCTCAGATAAAATCCGCTTGTTACCTTTTGTCCCCACAAAGAAAAAATGCAATTGTTCCCTGTATGTCTCTGATGTACTCATCCTTTGTCTGTCCTGTGATTGTCCAGGAGATGGAGGTAAGTGAGATCGCTGGGTGACCCAGATGGTGCATGAAACCCTCAGGGTGTGGACTTGTCCTTCAGAGTCATGCTAAGTAAAGTTGGCATTTTAGGCACAGAATGGGGTCAATGGTTCACAATGTGTTTATTGAGCGTTTATTATGTGCTGAAGGTTTTTTTTTTAAGTAGTTAGTTCACTCACTTATTCATTGCTTTTGGCTGGGCTGGGTTTTCCTTGCAGTCCATGGGCTTCTCATTGCAGCGGCTTCTCTTGTTGCAGAGCACAGGCTCTAGGTGCTCAGTAGTTGTGGCCTGTGGGGCTTAGTTGCTCCACTGCATTTGGAATCTTCCCTGACTAGGGATTGAACCTGTGTCCCCTGCATTGGGACACACATTCTTATCCACTGGACCACTAGGATAATCTCTGTGCTGGAGTTTTAGGAACCGCTCTGGCTCATTCCCTTTAACTTTAGTCAAGCACAGGTGTAAGAGGAAGATGTTGCTGGCTTTCTCACACTATTGGACAACTGTTCTTTCATTCTGCTTCTGGGAAAGAAAGTGGTGAGATGAGTGAACTAAACAGAATTGATTTATTTATTTGGTTGTCTTTTGGGCTATAGGAGATGGGTGACTTCAAAGATGGTGACCCCTTGTATAGAATTTTCTACCTGAGACAGCTCTTTAGACTTGAAAAATTTGATTTTCCTGACATTTGTTGAATTTGAGCAAACAGCTCGCTCTCTCCATGTAGGCTTACTTCAAAGTAATACAGGGAGTTTCTCAGTTACTTACTAAGGTGATGTAGTGTCTTCTCCTGCTAATTACATTTTAAATATGTAAATTGTTAAAATGTAATAAATATGTTTAAAATGCCAGAGCAAGTTACACAGAAGGAAAGCCCTCAAGAAAGCCTAATAAGGATGCAAAAATAAGGTGCAGAATGACACACTAAGATGCTTCTCTAGTTGTTCAGAGACATACAGAGCCGACTCTGTGTGGTGAAATCAGATTCATTTGTAAGGTGAAGACAGATCTGCCCTAGCTGTGTTCTAGCTTTTGCGGCTGGAGGCCAGGGTTCAGAAGGTCCAGCATTTCAGGGCGCGCTCAGACCCACTGGCTTGCTGCATCCCAGTGGGACGTGCACTGGGGCTCTTTTCTGTTTGTTCTCCTTTGGGGGCTTTCCTGACGCCCCCCACCATCCACGGAAGGTGCAGCCCTGAAGTTTGGGGGAAGTTAATGCCCTGGGTCCCATCGTCAACCAGTGGAGAAGAGGAGCTTAGAGTTGAATTTCTCATCCTCCGTTCCTTTAGACAGATAATAGTGGGCAGCATTTCGTGTGTTTTACAGGAGGTCCTGATGGTAGTGAGGCCCTGTGGCCCCACCCAGTGCAGTTCCAGTCATATTTATTGGTACCGACTTTCTCACCCCACACCTCCTCAGTCACTTGCATCCTGGGACTCTCTCAATGGATTAATTGCCCCGAAATCTTTGTCTTAGAGGTTCCCAAAGAGAGTCATTGAGGGAGTACCATTCTCTGATAATATTCTGTGAAGGGCTGGAACTATATAGGTGTCTCCCAGTTACTTAAACTTATTGAGCTTATGAAATGTCTCCCTCTGCAAATTAAAGTAAAAATGTAAATTGTTGAAAGTTTTATTAAACATTTAAAAAATGCCATCAAATATTAGGAGGAATGCCTTCAAGAATGCATGAAAGTGGAAACGTTAGTTGCTCAGTCGTGCCTGACTCTTTGCTAACCCAAGGACTGTAACCCTCCAGGCTCCTCTATCCATGGAATTCTCCAGGCAAGAGTACTGGAGTGGGTAGCCATTCCCTTCTCCAGGTGATCTTCCCTACCCAGAGACCGAAACTGGGTCTCCTGTACTGCAGACAGATTGTTTACTGTCTGAGCCACCAGGGAAGCCCTAAGAATGCGTGTGTGTCCTTGCTGACTCACTTTAGTTGTGTCCGACTCTGTGCAACCCTATGGACTATATGGCTTGCCAGGCCGCTCTGTCCATGGGATCTTCCAGGCAAGAGTACTGGAGTGGGCAGCCACGCCCCGCTCCAGGGGAATCTTCCCCACCCAGGATCAAGCCCATATCTCCTGTGACTCCTCCACTGCAGGTGGATTCTTTACCACTGAGCCACCAGAGAGGCCCAAGTATGCATATGAGAATGCAAAATTAAGTTGAATGATACAGTAAGGTGTGTATACAATTGTCAAAGGACATACAAAGCAATATCTTACTTTATATTATTTTATATATAATATTATATCAGTTATTGGTAGCCCAATAACTGATGGGCTACCTGTGCTTATGGCTGAAGGATGCATTCTTAATTCACAGTGGTGGCCACCTCTGGGGAAGTAAACAGTAAAATGGAGCTTGGAAGGGCTCTGGAGAGGATTTTGACTTAATCTGTAAATTTTGTTATGTATTTTAAGGAAAAGATTTGAAGTGGACAGAATATTAACATTTGTTCATTTTGGTTAGAAAGTATGCAGGTATTTATTATATTTTCTCATAATATGTACTTTAAAATGTTCCTGAATTGGAAAGTTAAAGCAGTATTACATATTTTCTAGTAAGTCAGTGAAGTCAAACTTTAAAAAAAGATTTAAAATGACCTACATAAATTCAGCTCAAAGTTACAATCTGCAGTATCAATTCCATATATTTTCCTCCAGACTTTTTTTCTAACTTATAATTTGTTGCCTTAAAATGTAACGTTCTTGCTTTCTTCAGAAGCCCAAAACTTCTGTTGTTGACTATGGTAACCAAGGGGGAAGCATTGGTAACAGAGAAATTAAAATATATATATATATCAATTTCTTGTCCAGAATCTTGTGAGATTAGCAAGATGAGGGTAAAGATGGAGGTGTGATCAATTTCACTGTCACCTGGCAAGGTTCCCAAAGTAAAGAATGTATGGTATTGCCCCACATGGCTGATCACCCAATCCAGAATTTTTATTGGGGATAAACCAAGTTCAACCATGTTTTTATCCTTCCTCTGTTGTTCTGTCCGTCAGCCGTGTCCGGCTCTTTTCGACCCCATGGACTGCAGCCATCTATAAAAACTGTAAACGTCTGAGCTTTATTCTATCTTCTATAAGTACTTCTGGTTGCTGGGCTATTTTTTTTCCCCTTCTTATGACTAAAAATAACCTTCATTAAATGTGCAAACTGAACTTCTAATTTGGAATCATGTGCACGGCTGCCACTTGGAATTATTCAGTATTATTTTTTATTAATGTATTAATACGTGTTGGGAGACAAGAGAACATTTTGATAAATACGCATGAAATGTGCCAGATTGTTGCATATTTAGAGTCTCTGTTTGCACAAAGCAATGACGTGAACATATGGCTCACAAATTCTGAAGCCTGATCCTGTTAGATAGATGGATGCTGGTAATTTATCATGTGCAGGCACAAGTAGGGAGATGAATTGTAAAACCCTTTAATGGTTTCTGGCCTCCAGGCAACAAACCTTTCTGGCCTTTCTCTCTCTCCCCTTGAATGCATCAGCGTTTCTCCCAAGTAGGATTCAAGGATGAATTTAGGAAACTTTTTCTCTAAGTTTTAAGGAACAGATGGGGAGGGCTTGGTTATGAGGAGATCTAAGTCGAAATCCAGTATTCTTACCTGGGAAATCCCATGGACAGAGGAGCCTGGCAGGCTACAGTCCATGGGGTCGCAAGAGTCAGACTCAACTTAGAGACTAAACCACCACCAGCCAACGGAAAGCACTACAGAGATAAAAACCAGAGTGTCTTTTCCTCTGTGTTTTTTTTGTTTTGTTTTTGCTTTTTAAAAGAACTTCTACCTTTGCATACTGCAAACATTTCTGTTTCCCTTCCCCCCCAACTCCCACCCTGTGGGAACAAGGAATAATAATTTCTAATGGCCTAGGGGGTGGGGGGAGGGGCAGCATGCTGTAAAGCCTTGGAAGTGATTTGAAAACTCTTGACTCCTTCAGACTCTTCAGTGCCAGAAATTATAAATAGGAACTCCTGGCAAGAGGGGAACAAGGGACAGACCTTTCACTTCTGCGGAATGCTCTTGAGAAGGAGGAAGGGAGCGAGCAGGACTGTTTTAAGGATTTTTCAGGAAACCCGCTTCCTTCCTTTGACAGCAGAGCTGCTTGGCATTATGGGAGTTATCTGAGCAGGACTCAGAGCTCAGGAATTTCACTGCGGTGGCTCCTATTGATCTGATGGGATTTAAAAAATTCCTCATTGTGGAGAAAAATTTGACAGAGTATTTATTTATTTTTTGGAGTATGTGTCTAGTGTGGACTGAATTACGTCCTCCTCAGATTCGTATGTTGAAATCCTGACCCCTTCCCCTCAATGTGACAGTATTTGGAGACAGGCCGTTTAGTAAGGTAACTGATACTGAATGAGGTCATAGGGTGGGTCCCCAGCCCTGTGGGACTGGTGGCCTTGGAAGAAAGGAGGAGACACCAGAGATCCCAGTCTCTCCATACTCAGAGAGAAGGCCACGAGAAGACCCAGACACAGGGCAGCCATCTGCAAGCCAGGAAGACAGCTCCCGCCAGAAACCAGCCATATCGGCACCTTGCTCTCGGACTTCCAACCCCAGAACTGAGAGAATACAGTGCTATATAGGGTCTATGGTGTTCTGTTGTGGCAGCCTGCCCTGACTCACACAGTGTTAATGTCATTTAACACTGCAAGATGGATTTCTTCTCACCTGGGGATGTTAAGGGCTTCTCTGGTGGCTCAGACGGTAAAGAATCCACCTGCAACGCAGGAGACCTGGGTTCTATCCCTGGGTTGGGAAGGTCCCCTGGAGGAGAGCATGGCCACCCACTCCAGTATTCTCACGTGGAGAATCCCCATGGACAGAGGGGCCTGGTAGGCTACAGTCCATGCATCACAAAGAGTCAGACGCGACTGAGCGACTAGGCACACGTAAGGGGATGTTAAACACCTCAGGATGCATGTTAGGGTCTAAGAGGCGGCCGTGTGGTTAAGGGAGTTGGCTGCTGAACCCAGGTCTTGTTCAAATCCTAGTTAATGGCTCCCTAAGGGCGTGACCTCCATCAAATGACCATTTCTCTGTATGGCTCCTTATCTGTAGCAGAGGAATAATAGTACTTTATAACTGCAAGATTGTTGTGAGGTTAGACGCTTTAATGTTTGCAGAGCAAGTCATACACGTTGCTAAATAGCTCTACCAAACTGCACCTCTGTCAAGGAGGCTGGGAGCCTTGTGTATTTTCAGGTCTTCCCCCCGCCCCCCGCAATATTTTGAGTTTACAAAGAGCTTCCATAACCATGATTACATTTCATTTTTATAGCCATCTTTTGAGATCAGTTGGAAAAGAAATGTTACACCCTCTTAAGGGAAGAGGAAACCCAAATTCAGAGAAGCCAAGAAACTTTCCCAAGCTCGATTTCCTAACAAATCTAATAAACCAAGCAGAGCCAGGCTTCAAATGTAAGTCCCCTGACTCCAAGTTTCGTGCTTTCTGAACTAAATTTGCTATCTCTCTGAATTCTTCCCTTCCCTTCTTATTCCCTCTTTTCTGGTCTCTTTTTCACCAAACTTGTATGAAGTTTCTATTATGCTCCTGGCATTTCCCCTCTTTCCTTGAATCTGTATTTCTTTTCCCTTTATTCATTTTGACCTGGAGGCTAAGTGTGTGCTGTGTGTGTGTGTGCGCGCGTGCACACACACCTGCCTGAGGACAACCCTCCGCCTTGAGTCTTTTGCTGTTAACCTGCCAGTTTTTAGCTGAAAGAAGTCAGCACTCAGCCTTCAAGGACGTATTATAAATAGAGCCTCAACAGCACTCTTTTCTTATCTGAAAACTGACACCAAACAGAGGCAATCAGGACAAAAAGAAGGAGGACACGGTAGTGGTAGAGCAGATAATCAATATCTTTAAATGATGCGAGAACAGAGATTCCCCAAAAGAGACCTGAAAATGACAGCCTGAGAGAGCTTGCTGGGCTCTTCTAAGGGAGTGAGGGATGAGATGTTGTTTGGAAAAGCAGATCTCACATTATGATGTTCACGCTTGGGAAAATGTCAAAAATATCTCTTCTTCTCACAACACAAACTATAGAAACCGCAGCTCGGCAGAATCTCCTTGACCCCTGAAGCTGTGTACGAGGTGGGCTCTGAATTGTAAGGTGAGATAGTCACCCTGTGTTTTGGGCAGTGTGGGATGTGAATTTTAAAAGCTAGGAGACATGATTCTGCAGTCTTCAGAAGAGAAGCAGGACCTGAAAGTTAGAAATCAGTGCCTGAAAGGATCACATGGAGTCTGAAAAGACCATCCAATTCTTTATTTTACAGGTGAGGCAACTAAGACCCAGAGAGAAGTCTCTGGCTGGAGGGCTAGCGGTTGCGGTGCCTCTCCAGCACTTGCAGGAGGGCAGTGAGGGTGAGAAGCTAGGCAACCTCCAAGCAGCCATGCTCCAATTCTTTGATAGAGAATTAAAATGTGCCTGGAAGAGGCTGGGACTCAGCCAGGGCACTGGCTCAAGGGGCGTGAAGGAAGCTTTTGCGATGGAGGCTGCGGATTACTTCTTGCCGTTCTAGATGTGCCCTAAGAGGCCTCGGGTTGTCAGCTAGATCTTTCCAAAGACCTGATGTGGTGGACTGGACAGTAAAACTGTGGAGGATCATGAGGTAGCTATCAGCTCTCTGTGCATAAATAATGACCCTAATCCCAAGCTCCACAGTGACCTTGTCCCCAGATCTGATCCGACACTGACCTTCAATCTGACGCTTACTGTGACCCTCATCCTCAGTGGAATTGACTCTGAGGTCAGCCTAACATTGCCTCTGACTTTCCCATGATGGAGCCTTACGTGAACTTGATTCTCAACTTCTCCCTGCCTTTAACTGGACCCTCATCATCACCCTATCTTGAAAACCTTTCCCCTGACCCTGAAGCAAACCCTGACCCAGACTCTACTCTCACACTGACCCAGAAACTGGATTTGACCTGATTCTACGCTTTACGCTGACTTTTACCATGTCCCTGAAGCTGACGCTGACCAGGACCATCACTGAACCTTTACTCTGACCATCTACCTCTCTCTGAATGTGACTTGAACTTAACCCTTTCTCTGACTCTCATGCTGACTCTGACCCTAACCTTCAGTCTGAATCTGACCCTGACCCTTTCCCTGAACTTCATCCTTATTCTCACCATGTCTATAACTTTGACCCTAAATACACAGAACCTCTGCTTCATCAACCTGATCCTCACTCTGACCCTAATGCCCATATTTACCTTATTTACCTCAAAGTGACTCTGACCTTGATGTCACCCTGACACTATCTGTCTTCCTTAAGCCCCCAATATTACTCTTGGGTGATCTTGACCCTGTTCATCGTTCTGAACTGGATTAGCACCCTGAGCTTGACCCTTGTGTTACTCTCACCCTGAAGCTGACCCTCACTTTTTTGTCCCCTTTTTGATCCTCAACATGACCCTAATCTTGATCATACCTTGACTTTTACCTCGCACTGACAGTGAACCGGACTGGAATCCTCAGCCTGATCCAGATCTTCATCCTGTCCCTCGCATGAACAAGGACAGTTACTCTGAGTTTCATCATCGCTTCCACCTTGACCCTGAAATTGATTCATATGTTTACCCTAACTCTTATCAGGACCCTTAGCCTAATCTTGATGGTGGTCATTGATCCTCAACCCGACCCTCACCCTAACACTGACTGTGAAATGTCACCCATCCTCACTCTGCACTTGTACCAGACGTTCTCTTCTGTCACCCTGACACTAACTCCCTCACTGACCTTGACCTCAACAGATACTCTGGCCCAGATCCTAACACCTGTCCTGACCCTCATCATGGTCCTAAAGCTCACTGTCATTGTGACTCTGACCCCTAACCTCACCCTGCCTGACCCTCAATGTCACTCTGACTCTCATAATGCTTTTCAGAATGGTTCTGACCCTAACAATGACCTGCCATCACCAAGCTGGGTCTGCCGGGGTCCAGCCCCGGCGGGTCCGGGGGTCTTGAGGGATGAGTGGCGTCTGGCGAAGCACGGAGCTGAGTCAGTGTGGTGATGGAGCAGTCTCTCTCTGATTGTTGTTGGTTTACAGTTTTATAGCCAAAAAAACACCCCCATTACACCATTACATCACCTATCATCCCATACAATCTTTTATTTTCTATCTTCCATAGCAACCTTATCATTGAGCTCATTCCCCAATCTATCATGAAACATTCCCCTTGCAGAAGTCAGATTTCTGCGTAATCAGATTTAACAATAGTATGTTTACCATTTGATTGTCTTCAGCATGCTTCATTCAATCATGATAAATACATCAATCTAAGTAGAAAGGTTACATTTCTCTTATCAGGTGCAGCTGTGTAGAGGCTAGAGGGAAGGGCTAAGCTTAAAACTGTTTTATTCTAGTAACCTCAACCACTGTCTCATTCTGTTCTGACACTCTGGTTCTTACGAGGAAAGAGAACAAAGAGACAGTCTAGCAGCACTGCTTTAGCCATAAAACCCTGTTAACCTTATATAACTACTATAGTGAATTCCTATGTCTACACTATCCTAAAGCAACCGATGTTTCCAACTATGTTGGCTAAAGTTATGAGCAGTCCCAAGTCCCATCCGCCCTCGTCTCTTCAAGGAAGGGAGCCTCCTCCGTGGAGTGGTCGGGAGAGTGGGAGGTGGAAAGGTGACCCAAGTATGAGCCCTTCTGGTGGTGGCCTTGTCACGACCCCCAGAGAACTCTCGGTAAACTCCCCAGTAATGAATAGGAGGTGTTGTAATCTATTTAAATGTCCCTTTTATTCCTCCTTTGTCCTCAGGGAAGGGAATCCACCTTCCCGGATCCTCTGGTCGATAAGGTCTGGGGGAATTATCTCAGGGTGAATTCTTTCTAACTGGGACTGACTTACTGAGATGAGCTAATGTTCCGAGCATGGACAGAACTCCCAAGAAAAATAGCAGGAGAGGCCTTGCCCGGGATGCCCCGATAAAGAAAGTCCACTTTGCAGTTGCCTTCTTAGTCTCGTGACCTTGTCATCCCAGCAAGGGGGCATCCTGACGGCTCCCGGCATGGGTCTGAACATGAAACCTTGTACACTCTCATACTAATTTCACCTAGATTTCTTATAACTAGCAATAAGAACATACTTTTGGGAACTATGTGTAGTTCTGTACTTTCTTACATTTGTATTGTATGTTTTCAACTGTGCTGCTTTGACATGTTAATAGGGTCTACTTTTGAGAATGTGTGGTTCTCATTGATTTCTCAATAAGAAGTTTCTTTAGAGATTAATATCTGATTTCTGTATTGCTAGTTTGTTCACACAAATGTGATTTTCAGTGATACATGCCTTAACTCACTATAAGAAGTTACTATGGAGAACAGTGTGAAAATATACTTATTTTCACAAATATGGGTTAGAGTCCTCTTCTCTAGTTCTAACTCACAGGAAGAAAATGCAATGGAGATGAGGGTGAGTTTCTGAGGGTTTTTTGCTTATATAAATCTTACATATGTCTGCATGTAGGCAAACAGAAAGGAGAATTGAAAAAATTTTGTATTAATGGAAAGAAGCTCAGTCTCAGATATTTCTTGAAAAAGAAATTCCTTGGTACTTCTCAGAGTAAACTAAGAAAACACAAGTGTGGATGTTCATCTCAAAGGTACATCCTTAGAGCTAATGAGGAAGAGTCTCAGCAGTAGTAGGGAAAAGAGTCCGTATTTGTATAAACAAGCTCAGTTTCAGACATTCTTTTCAAAGATAACTCTGTATTGCTTTTCAGAGTAAAGCAAGATAAATATAAGTATAGCACAACACTGGAAAAGGCAAATTCTTATTAAAAAGACAAAAAAGATAAAAATTTACTGTTTACTAAGTAATTTTTAATTAACCCTTTATTCTTACAATGTCCTTGGATTAAAAAAATATCCAAATATCTGTGATGAATAATATTTTTGTTTATATTTGCCTTCTCAGAGCATTTAAATAATATGACATAAATGCTTATAAATAATTACCTACATAGTTTTTGACTTTCTGTCCTTTAGGTGTCCGTTATCTAGAGAAAAACGAAAGGAAGGATTATTTAAACAAAGTACTTGGTATGGACAGCTACTGGACACAAGCAGTGCAGAGATACAGGTGTATGCACAAGAGACGATTTTCTGTTTAATTTTTAAAAGTTGTACACTCCATTCACATGATAAATTTAAGATGATATTTTATTTAGTATACTGACAATTAGTTTAAAACTTTAAATTATCTATTCATATGTTTTTTATCTATGTATTTCTTGAGCTTCCCAGGTGGTTTGGGGGTAAAGAATCTGCCTGCCAAAGCAGGAGACACAGGAGATGTGGGTTTAATCCCTGGATTGGGAAGATCCCCTGAATGAGGAAATGGCAACTCATTCCAATATTCCATTTTTTTTTTAATTACTCTGTGTCTGAACCCTATCTGGCTGCACTTCTCCTCCTTCATTTCTTCAGAAGCATCATCAGCTACTACTACTTTGACCTCTTTTTCACTTTTATTTTTTCTTTAAAGAGTGCACATATTTTCCTGCCTTTTGCCATGAATGCCTAATTACACACAAATTTTTATTTTCAATCTTGCTTCCTCCCTGTCATAGGCCCATGTTTGCACCTATTTTATTTTATTCCAGGACATTGTCTTTTACATACGCTGCTGCTGCTGCTGCTAAGTCGCTTCAGTTGTGTCCGACTCTGCGACCCCATAGACGGCAGCCCACCAGACTCCCCCATCCCTGGGATTCTCCAGGCAAGAACACTGGAGTGGGTTGCCGTTTCCTTTTCTCACTCCAATATTCCTGACTGGAAAATTCCATGGACAGAGGAGCCTGGCAGGCTACAGTCCATAGGGGTTGTAAAGAGTCGGACACAACTGAGTGACTGAGCACACGGACACACTCATGTCTTGGTGCATACAGAATAGGTATGGATTGTCTGCTACTATTTGTTACACAAGTAAAGTGCCCAAAGAATAATATTAAAATTTGAGCCTTTTCTGTAAAATGATTACTTTATGCCCAGATCAAGGAAGTTCCTTTTTGTCACCAAATGTTAACTGTTGCTTAACTATTAACGCTTGTGTTTTTGCATACTCTTCAACCACTTTCTCAGCAAGTCCCTTGGATAGCCTTGACCCAGTTTGTTCAAAGTTAAAAATCATCCTTTTTAACAAAGTTAAGTCATCCTTTAGACTGACAACTTTCACAAACAAATGAGTTCAGGTGACTAGCATGATTGTCTTCATTCATGGTTGCCTGCTCTCAAAAAATAAAAGTGCAAATATTTATACAAATATGCTTTTGAGGTAGCTCACAAATTCAGAGTCACTTAGAAACAGAGGTGTTTCTGGGATTTCTCCGGTGGTCCAGTGGCTAGGGCTCCTTGGTCCCAATGCAGGGGACCCAGGTTCGATCCCTGGTCAGGGAACAAGTGACAGAATTCTGCAACCAAAGATTCTGCATGTTGGGACTAAAGGATCCTGCATGCCATAACAAAAAGATTCCACAGTGAAGATCAAAGATTCCACATGCTGAAGCTAAGAACCAGTGCAGCCAAACAGATTAATTAAATAAATATATATATATATATTAAAAAAAGGTTTTTCTAACTTTGAAAAACCTAAATAAAGTGGACAACATATCAAGGAACTTTTAGGTACTTTGTTAGTATCTAAGAAAATAGGTGTAAAGAAAAATAAAAGGTCAAAGACTAAGACTTAGAATCTCATAGCAATGCTTCAGCAGACCATTACTATGTTAAAAATATTTTTTTACCTAGATAAATACTCTTATAATCATGCAGACATGAGAAATTTAAAGGCTGTCAGAAACACGTCCCTAATTCAACTTAGGATGTTCATTACATTTCTGGATGGCTGATTATGCCAAAACAATTGGAGAAGGGAGTTTAACAACAGTTCTTCATGACATTGCCCAGGAAGCAAAGATAAATCTGCAACAGTATCAGATTAACACCAGTGGCCTAATTTTACAAGTAGACCCCAGGGATGTTTTGAAAACAAGTCTTACTTGCCAACCATACAACCATACAACTGCCGAGGTGGATGGATCCAGAACAGGAACCAAGAGCCCAGGGTCCTTTAAATACTTCCAAATGGACTTCATACGAATACTTTTTGCAGCAAATTGGGAATTTTTGCTTCCATTGTATATTTACTGTCAGAGTGCATCTAAGTTTTTCCTTGCTGGAGACTTATGCACAAACTTGGGGTGGAGTGGGGGTGAGGAGGTGGGTTTTGTTTTCCCACCAGGGGAACCCCCACTTCTTTAATGACTTAGATACTCATTTCACTATTACTGTGACTAAGTGATTTTACACAGAAACTCCGCTGTTCTTATCACCTACAAGTCAAGAACAACCCAGAAGACTAAAGGCATTTCCGAACTAAAATTAACTAAGGTTTCAAAAACCCTTGGGTCTTTGCAAATTCAGCGCGAGGGAACCCTACGCAGCCCCTGGAGTGTCCGTTAGCGGCAAGGATAAGGGTTTACAGGGAGATCTGTTGCATCTTCCTCCTTCTTCAAAAGGAAGAACGACACAGCAGGCAGGGTCGAGCCTCAGATAAACATCAGATTGTGACTATCTGTTCCTTCGAGAAAGTGCGCTTGCGCTGGGCGCTGGGCAGGGCCCAGGGCTCGCTGCAGCGGCAGGAGCGCACGCGCTGGGTATCTCTTCTTGCTGGCCTGTGGTCCGTATTTTAGGTGTGGATTCAAGTTTGCGATGGCATTTTTTTTTTTTTTAACCATTAACAAGTAAAATTAGGTCAGGGCTACGCAAGGGAATCTCAAGAGAGGAGTTGAAGAGTGTGCATTGAGAATTAACAATAATTTGGTGACAAAATCTGTTTATCCCGGATTAATAATTATTTTACACGAAAGACTTAAATTCAAATTTATTTCTTAACATTATTTATGTAATGCATTTTAGTAAAGGGTCTATTGGTATACATTTATTTGTATGAATTCAAGCACACACATATATGCAAACATATAAATAGGAGATAATGTCAAGTTTCTGACAATAGCTTTAAAATACAATTACCCTATATATAGGTCTGTATATCTGTGAAATCGTTATACCTAGTATAGTTCCTTTTTTTTCCTCTTTCTTTATTTGCCATACAATGACATGAATCAATGTCAGTGATTATAGTTTCTATTAAAATTTATATAAATTAGCATTAATTAGTTAATACTGTTAATTACTTAGTATCTTTAATTAAAGTAAGCAACTCCTTTTTTCTTTTTTAAACATTAAAGATACCCAGTGGGTAGAAAGTTTAAAACCATCCAGCTTTTTTCTGAAAATAGTAATAGTATTTACTTTCCATTATTTTAACATTTTTGAAATGGCAAGAAAAAAGCTATTCTAACTCTACCCCACAAGGCCTGTGCCCATGAGTGCATTTGATTTGTCAGTGCCCTTGAATCAATGAGTCCTGGGAACATACCTGTCATTGAATAACCTGGGCTTATTACTGGTTGCATGGAGGGAGAATGCACCCTGTGTGCTCTGGTGTGCCACCGGGTGTCTCGGTAAGAGACTCTTAGAAAATAACTCTTACAGAATTTGGTCTTTTATTGGGTGATTTGGGGAAGGTTGAGGGAAGTGAAGGGTTTGCTGTAGACTGGCTGTTGTTAGAAAGCAGGGCCAGTTCTATAATCCAGTATTTTTGTGGATACACAAACTCATAATTAGGTAGTATTTAAACTTTATACTTACAGCTCTAAAATGTAATTTAATTGCCAGTGTACTAAATAAAGCAATAGATAGATCATATTACATTTATTATGTGAATGAACTGCAGCAACTTTTAAAAATAAACACAGAAAATCAAATAGAATCTCTCAATCAACTACATTAATTATTATTTTTAATTGAAGTAATCACTCTTTTCTTTCTTTTTCTGTAGTCATAAGTGACACCTAGAGGACAGAAAGTTAAAAGCCATCCAGGTGATTTTTTGCTGTCAGCATTATCTCATATTAATTAAACATTTTGATAAGACAAATACAAATATATATTTATTATCACCCAAAAGTGTGTGCATATTTTAAATCACTGATAATAAGAAATAAGGAGTCAGTTATAAGGGGTCATTATGGTTTATAAACAATTTTTTATATCTTTTTTTCTTCAGGTAAGAGTGTACTTTTGAAATGAATCTGTTTTGCTCTCCTTACGTTTATCTTGGTTTACTCTAAGGAGGAATAAGGACTTTCTTGTGAAAGGATTGTGTGAGGCTGAGCTGATTTGCACCAGTATGAATTGTTCTCAATACTGTTTTTTGTTTGCCTAAACTAAGACATATGCAAGATATATGTGAGGAAAAAACAAAAACAAAACTCAAATGCATTTCATCTCAACTGTTTTTTCTTCCTTAAGCTTCAAGCTTAAGACTTGCCTAAGTTATGTATGTGAAAGAGCTCATATTTATGAATTGTTTCCAACAATAACTTCTTTTTGCAAGTTAGAGCAAACATAGTTGAAAACTGTATATATGTGTACAGACAAGTTGTAAAGAAGAAATCAAGCTCAGAATCAAAGTTTCATCTCTCTTTTTCCCCCCTCCCCCACCCCCCAAAGTTTCATCTCTAATAAAGATAATGGTCTTGATGCTACCAAAAAATAAAAATTTACTTTTATTTAGCTGAAGGAAAAGAAAACCTTCATTTAGAAAACCTATATTTAGAAAAAATGTCTAAAGAAAATTCTTAATGACTGTTAGAATTAACAAAACTGAGCCTATACTCTGAGGCAAATCAGTGAAGACCACACGTTTTTCTCAGCTGCACTTTCTTACTTTGAGGGAGAGTATCTTAACAAGAATCAAAACAGCATATTTGAAAGCATGCAATATGAATTCAAAACTTCACAAGTATACATAGTTTTCAAAAATAGATTCTTACCTTGAGTTACAAGGAATCTTGATAAAACCAGAGTATAACTGTACAAGATTTCATATTCAAGCTCATCCTGATGAAGGCAAGGCTCACATCAGAGGCCAGGTCATAATAAGAATCAGGGTCAGTATCAGGCTCTGGGAAGGGTCAAGGTATTGATTAAGTAGTTCATGATGACAGAGACTGTCAGGCTCAGGATGAGGGTAGGGCTCAGGTCACAGTGAGGTTAATAATGAGGGTCAGGACCAAGTGTTTTGTCAAGAAGAAGATCATAGACAGGCTTGACAGTGAGGTTCAGGGTCACCGTCACGGTGAGTGTGAGCTTCGCGTCACAGAAAGGATCAGGTTCAGAATCAGGGTCAAAATGTGTGTCAAGGTCAACCTAAGAGTCATGATCAATGAAGGGTTTATAGTCAGAGTGAGAGTAGAAATCAGAGTCGGGGTGAGCGCGAGTGTACTATTAGGTCAGTGTCAGGGTGCTGAGGGCAGGCTGGGATCAAGGTTACTCTTGGGTGCACTGTGGGAATCAGGAACAGAGGGAGGCCAAATAATGGTCAAATCTGGGGTAAAGCTGAGTTCAGTTTCAGCAACAAGATGAGTATTAAGTTCAAGGACAAGGTGGGAATGTAGGGTCACTGTTTAGGGGAGAGTCAGGGTGAGGATCAGAGTCAGATTAAGTGTCAGTGTGACGAAACAGTGAAGGTGTGTATAATCAGGGCCAGGGTCATTATCAGAGTCAAGGTAGGGTGAGGCTCAGGTCAGGGGCGAGGGTAGTATGACGGTTAGGCTGAGCATCAGAGTCAAGGTCTGGGTATAGTGAGGCTCAGAGCCAGGCTGAGTGTCAAGTCAGCTACAAGGGTGAGGAGGTCAGAAACAATGTCAAGATGTTCTCCATATCCCCTGTGACGCTGTGCGCAGTGCAATGGCAGAGAATGGAACCTAATCATCTTTGTATCCTCATACATAGTTTAGCACTTGGCAAATAGTGCTCATGCAGAGTGTTGGGAAGAAGTGAACAAAAGGGATGCTCTACTCAAATTTATGTACCTCTTTCTTTTGTATGAGAATTTGTAATCAATATGAGATAATTGACCTAATGATACAGTGCTAGAATTGCTTGTCTTATAGCTGGAAGCTTTAGAGAAAATGTCAAGACTAGTTATTTGATGAGGTATGCAGGTGAAAGCACCCATACCATTCACTCCTGTAGGTTCACTCTTTCGGACGTTCAGAGTTTTCTGTTTTCAAAAGCACTTATTAAAATGCTGATGCCATAGGAACATACTGTCTGTTGTGTTCACCACTCTGTCAGGTCCTCAAGAACACTGCTTTTTCATTCTTTGAGTGAGAACAGTGACTGGAACCTAGTTGGAGTTCTGTAAAGACTAGTTGAAGGAGTGACTTTCTGATACCAATGCTTGTTGACAGCTGCTGTCTGCTGGCAGCAATTCATTGAGCTGTGTGATGTTGTTTCAGCAATAGATTAGCAATGTCTGCATGTGCAAAGTGAGGCAAAGTGAGGATTTTTCTAATACGATTGCCATGAATGTGTTAAACCACTCTCCTTGCCTTAGGTATCAGCTAACATTTTGGACTGTTAGTTGACTGCAAAGAGGAAGACTGTGGTACTGGATGGGAGAAGTGTACTAACTAGGACTAAAGGGATTCTGAGAAGGAAATGAGAATTCTGGAAGACAGATTCTGCTGCATCCATGTTTGGCTGCAGACTCTGGTGGAAATAGAAGAATTTTAGGCTTTTTTTTATTCACTAGCTTATTGTTTGTTTTATTTAGTTTTTCCACAAATCAAAAGGTTGTGCAATGCCACAGTGTTTTAACATGATACTAATTGAATGAAGCTAGTGATGTGCGACAAAAAGGTTGTCATGTTTATTTATTGAGATTGTGCATGCATTCTGTTAATTTCACACTCTTTGCACATGTATTCCTTCCTGAATTAGAGAGAGAGCAAAGAAAGCACTGTTGAGGCTCAGAGATAAAGCCGTGACTTTAAAGAACAAAGAAATGAATTTATAATTCCTCGGCCCCAGAGTCTTAGATCTTTCTCAGGTTAGAAAGCAGATGCACTTGTCATTTTTCCAAAGCTAGATTATCTCAAGGCTTTGTGTCCCAGATCAGAGTGGTGGTGTCTGCAGGTATTTTACTAAGAGCTTGAAGAGAATTTGAGGAGTGGAGAAAGACCTTCTATAGCATAAATACAAAGGGTCTTATACCTCTCTCCATGCAAAATTACAACGTGAACTGTGTCAGTGCTTGCTCAAGGAGCAGTCATTTTCATCTGGAATGCAGCATGCTTTGTTGGCTCTGTGATGGGCAGCTGAGTTTCCTGTCACATTGTCACAAATGCATTTTGAGGCATAAAACAACAACATAAACTTTCATAAAAACAAATACATAGTTAAAATCAACCTTTAAAAAAATTACAAATGAGTCTCATTGTTAATTGTAAAATATTTGGAAAAGAAGCTAGGCACATAATATACATTTTAGAAATATATGTCTTGCTCTAATTTTAAATTTTGATCATAAGTTCTGTCCCAATTTTCTCATCCATTTAAGCTTTCTTTTAGAGGACTATTATAGAAGCTGACAAGAAATACAAGTAGAGAAGAAAGATAGTATAAATAGATCATCTACTATTGTTTCAGTACTCGAGAAACCAAGCACCGCACTCTGAGAATTGGAGAACTCAGGTTTATTATGCCGGCAGGCCCAGAGGAGTTAACACTCTAAGCTCTGAGCCCTGAACAAAGCGGTTACAGTTTTTATATGAGGACAGGCATGATTAAGCAGGTTTGCGGGTTTGCAGGGGCTAGGATGATTGCAAAGAGTAGGACAAGGGTGAGTGAGATAAGCTCCAGTTTCTAGTATTGTGAGTCCCCACTTTCTGAGACCTATGTGTTCTAGACTTTGCGAGGAGCAACCTGAGTTATGGAGGTAGAAAGGGCAGGAGGTTATGTAAAATTTGTAATTTTTCCTCTTCACTATTAATATTGATCAATTGTTGAAACAGTTTATCAGCACGACAGTAGTTCTGCCTATTTTTCATGAATTCAAAATTCATTATAGGGACTTCCCTGGTGGTCTAGTGGTTAATACCTTCCAGTGCAAGGTTGGGGAGCTAAGATTCTGCATGCCCCACTGCCAAAAAACCAAAACATAAAACAGAATCAATATTGTAACAAATTCAATAAAAACTTTAAAAAAATTCATTCTATGCAAGCATGAAGTAAGCATACTGTGAGTACTTGTGTAGGTAGTCGCTGAGGGTAAACCATATATTGCATGGGAAAGACTTTATAATTAAAACACTATAGAAAAATCACTTTGTTTCTGAGGGATTAGCCAACTGTATTATAGCTTTTCTGAAGCTGATTTTTAATGATTTCTTTCTCTGGATTTACTAAGATAAAATCTAGGTTCTTCTTTAGTCTTCTTGTTTAATATCTGCAAGCAACACAATCTCATCGATCATCTCAGTGACTTTTAAAAAGAGAGATGATGACCTGCTTTTGTGAAATGGCCAATCTGTATTTCCAACCGGGTCACAGCACAGTTGGTTTGTCATTGCACTGGTTGGATTCACTTGTGCTACTCAGAGAGCTCATTTCATTTCTTTTTGTGAAAAAATAATTATTTATTTATTTTGGCTGCACTGGGTCTTAGTTACGGCATGTGGCATCTTTTTTGGTTGCAACATGTGGGATCTAGTTCCCTGAGCAGGATCAAACCCAGGCCCCTGCATTGAAAGCTCAGAGTCTTAGTCAGTGAACCAACAGGGAAATCAGGGAAGCTTGTTTCTTGAATGAATACCGTGGCAGGCCAATGGCAGTGAACTCTGGGAGGGGCACGGATCAGGGAAATCAGGTTAGAGATTGCTGAATGGATTACATATGCTCCTTTGTCAGGACCACATGCTGTGAATTGACATCTTTTGCTTTCAGCTCTCAGACATAGAGGAGGAATAGTTTTCTGGAGGAAAGGACACTGAAGATTCAGATAGCATTATAGACGCTCTAGAATTGGTCTCCAGAAGTCTTGACTGCCTGATGAATCTTCCCAATGCACATCAGCTTTGCTACATGCCTGAAGATGCAACTGTATCTTATGGTCTCCTTCATCCCCTTCCTCCCTTCCTCTCTCCTGTCTGTTCTTCATTCTTCCAACAATTGAACTCCTCCCATGTGTCTGGTGCTGAGTACAGTGGTGAACTTGATAGACATGGACCTTGTCCTCATGGATTTTATTTTTATTTATTTATTAAGCTGCATCAGGTCTTAGTTGTCCTGCCCAGGCTTAGTTATTCTGTGGCATGTGAGATCTTAGTTCCCTGACCAGGGATGGAACCCATATCTCCTGCATTGCAAGGCGGATTCTTAATTTCTGGACCAAGAGGGAAGTCCCCACTCATGGCTTCTATAATCCAGTGGTGGAGACAGATGAGCATACAAACATAGAATTACAAATTATGATAAATGCGGGAGAAAAAGCTACAGGAGAAATGTAGTGCGATGAGGGCGATGTGACAGAGAAGACAACCTCTCAGGAAACCACAGTAAGCTGAGCAAAGGCCAGTAAAGTAAAGGTAAAGTAAGAAGGAAAGGTGTAGAAGTGGGGGTTGAGTTTGTGCACAAGCCCTGAGGCAGAAGGTGTGGAGAAGATCAACTTCTGGGGGATCAAGAGCTGAGAAAGGTGCCTGGCAGGCCACAAGGTTGAAGCAGTAGCCTTGGGCCCAATGATTCAGGTAAGAATATAACTGTTGAGGAATAAAACCTGCAAGAGGAACTAAAAATTAACAGAGGACATGGGACTTGCCCGAAAGTGACACAACACACTCTCTTGTGATTATTTGGGGGAATGGAGGCCATTTTGCAATGTCGGTAACAGTAGACCTGAGAAATGACAAAGGTATTAACTCACCTTTTTAAAGTGATTTTTTGAGCTCTAATTGGTTCACCTGGGGATGGATGGAGAAGATTACTATTCAGTGTGTAGCATGAAGCCCAAAGTGTTCATTTAGGACTCAGGCTGGTAACTCAGAGGAGTAAAAGGTCATGTCCTTTTGAATGGAGGACTGTTGTTTGCTTGACATAAGGTAATAAGTAAATGCACTTCCCAGGTGGCTCAGTGGTAAAGAATCCACCTGCCAATGCAAGAGATGTGAATTTGATCCCTGGGTTGGGAAGATCCCCTGGAGAAGGAAATGGCAACCCACTTCAGTATTCTTGCCTGGTGGGCTATAGTCCATGAGGTTGCAAAAGGGTCGATCAAGACTTAGTGAATGAGCACACACACAAGATTTCATTGTGTGTATGTACCACATTTTGTTTATCATGTGTAAATGATCATTTGGGGTGGAGAAAAAGTATCTCCAGCCCATGCGGCAGAGACAAGATATTTTTGTTTTCATATATAGCTTTATATCCCGTTTTTTCTTTATACTCTCTTTGTTTCCTTCCCCCTTCCCTCCCTTTCTACCATCTCTCCTTACTCTCCTTCCTTCCTTCCTACACCTGTAGAAGGAGGACAGAATTTGACTCAAGTTTGTTTCCAGTGGGAATCTCAGGGTATAGTACAATGACTATCTTTTTAAAAATTATTTATAATTTATCTTTTAGAGCAGTTTTAGATTCACAGCAAAACTGAGCAGAAAGTGCTCCGTTTGCAGTACTCACTGGGGAGTTCCCATATACTCGCTGGTTCCTGTCCACCCCATAGCTGCCCCCACTATCAACATCCCTCATGAGAGGGGTATGTTTGTTACAGTTGATAAGCCTACATTGAAACATTAATGTCCAAATCCATACTTTACATTAGGTAAATCACTCAATAGTGTACATTCTATCAGTTTTGACATGTCTGTAATGACACGTATCCACCATTACAGCATCACATAGAATAGTCTCAATTTGCCTTTTCCAGAATGTTGGAAATCATCCACTATACAGCATTTTCAGATTGACTTCTCTAAAAAAAATAGCATGCATTTAAGGTTCCAACATGTCTTTTCACAGCTTGATAGTTTACTTCTCTTCAATACTGAATACCGTTCTATTATCTGGGTAGACCACAGTTTATTTATCCATTTACTTACTGAATGACATCTTGTTACTTCCAAGTTTTGGCAGTTATGAATAAAGCTGCTACAAACACCCATTTGCAGATTTTTGAGTGGACATAAGTTTTCAACTGATTTGAAATAAACGAAATAAATACAATGGAGCACAATTCACAGATTGTATGTTAAGACTACATTTGGATTTGTAAGAAACCGCCAAACTGTCTTTCTTTCTTTCTTTTTTTGTTTTAAATTTTCTTTATTGTGTTGGTTTTGCCATACATTGACATGAATCCGCCATGAGTATACATATGTTCCCCCTCCAGAACCCCCCTCCCTCCTCCCCAAACTGTCTTTCAAAGTGTCAATGACTTCCTTTTGGGCTTTACTGTTTTCCTTTCAAAAACCAGGAGCCTAGACTTGATTTTGATATCTAAATCACAGGTCGGTGGCTTAAATTAACTGAGAAAATAAATGGGGAAATCAGTCATCTACATAAGGCCTAAGATAAGATGGTTCCTTTTTTTAATCTTTTACTTTTGCATAGTTGTCCAGATGAACTGGAAATGGGGATAGGGAATTGGGAGAAAGTTTTTATGACTGTTTCGGTCATTAAATTTTGATTTATGAAGGCTTAAACCAAACTGTTTTGCAGAAAGGAGAGGAATAAGTCCTCTAAAGAATTAGGCAATGGTTTAGGTATCAAGGATAAATGAGAAATTGGACAAGAGACAGGCTTCTTAGCCTAGCAGATTGTAAGAATCAAGGAACACCATGATAAAAAATGAAGTTGGGAGGATCAGATGTTTAGAAAGAAGAAAGTCTGTTATGGACACCAATGTGGTTAGCACTTGCTGATGGAATTAATTTGAAGCCTAATAAGATTCTTATTTGTGATTAGCCAGAAGGCTGTAGTTTAATGCTGGACATTTTTGTTGTAAATTCCTAAAATGGGAAGATCATGGACCCCATTTCTGTTTTCCCATTATTTCCTCTACTGCAGAGAGAGAAAAAAAGCTCAGTTTGCCCTTGAATTTCAGTAGTGAGTGGCTGAGAAAAATCATTTGCTGATGTCATCTGTGTCAGGGATCACACAGGTGACATAATTATCAGTTGCCCCTTGAACAGAGGAGAGCAATTATAGCAAAGGCACTTCCTTGTATTTCAGTGTGACAGGCTTGCCAAACTGATGGGCAGTAAAGGCACAAGGTTTTAGGATAATTTGTGGCTCAGCTGGTAAAGAATTCTGCAATGCGGGAGACCTGGGTTTGATCCCTGGGTGGGGAAGATCCTCTGGAGAAGGGAAAGGCTACCCATTCCCAGGATTCTGGCCTGGAGCATTCCATGGACTGTATAGTCCTGGGGTCGCAAAGGATTGGACACGACTGAGCAACATTTTTTCCTCTACATCCAACAAAGTGGAGATCTTTGTCACAGAATGTAAAAATTAGATGAGCAAATTTCATCCTGATTATTTTAATGTATGTTTTAGAAACATAGCCACATCTTCTTCTTGGGTCAAATACTGAACAAAATCCAATAATGGGAGATAATTGATTCATGCTTGGTGAAATCTAGGCAGGTTTATATAAACTGGCCCATGGAAAAGGCAAAGAAATTAAGCAATATCATGTGAGTGGCTGTCAGCTGGAGGGTCAGCAACAATAAATGATGGTAACAATTGCAGCAGTACTATTTATTCATTAGAAATGGCCAGTAATGCAGGAAGAAAATAGAAATCATTTTTAATGTACCCAAAGATAACCAGTCATCATACAGATTTTTTTCTGTGCATTTGTAAATTATATTGATAGATTGCCTGTAAGACTGTCCCCATTGATTGTGGCTGCCTTATAGTCTACCCTTGTATAATCCCCTCCCTTTGAGTGTAATTAGGTTATAAAAGATTGTGACTTCCGTCTCGGTGCTCTCTCTCTCTGATGGAAGCCAGGGTCTGTGTTGAAAGCTCCCACATGTAAAGCCCCCCTGGCAAGAAACTGAGGGAGGCCTCCAGTCAACAGACATTGAGGGATTGAGCCAGTCACTCCAATATTCTTTGCAGAACTGAATCTTGCCAACAACCATGTGAGTGAGTTTGGGAGGAGGTCTCCATTTGAGCTGTCAGATGGGGTTGCAGCCCTGGCTGATGGCATGACTGCAGTGTAATGAGAAACTTGGAGGCAGCCAGGCCTAACTATGCCACTTCTGGGCACAGCTCGGAAAAACTCTGAGATGGGACATCTTTGTAGCTCTAAGCTGCCAAGTATCAGGGTAGTTTATTATTGCAGCAATAGATAATTGATAAGTAAATGTTTACAAAAACTGGATTAGAGTGTCTTCTGTCCGTCAGAGTTCCAGCAGCAAACAGAAGGCACCCAACTGGGATTTTGAAGAGAAACTTGGACAGTGTTAGGAAAATCAATAAGGTACAAAGGAAACCAGTGCTTACAACAGTGGGAAGCCCTTATGCTCCCTAGACCTGCAGGGGAAAGGGAGCCTGAGAGCAGAAGAGTCCGCTCCTGTTCCATAGGAGGGGACTGGGTGGGGCCAGGCAGGGGGCAGAGACAAATTACCTTGACCTCTTTCTCCAGCAATCCTCACATCTGTCCATGACTCTCATTGGCCAAACCGTATTGGTAACTAGGGAGTGATTACTATGGGTCGGCTCTCTAGGACAGAAAATTAGAGAACAGAAAACAGAGAGTGGATTTGCTGGGGCATAAAGAGAGAAATCAACATATGCAAGTTCACTGTGCAACGTTTTTTTAAAAATATTTTTATTTGTTTACTTATTTATTTGGCTACATCAGGTCTTAGTTGTGGCACGCGAACACCTAGTTGAGGCATGTGGAAGTTAGTTCCTTGATCCCCTGGGATTGAACCTGAGTCCTCTGCATAGGGAGGTTGGAATCTTAGCCACTGGACCACCAGGCAGGTCCCTGTGCAACTGTTTTTATGTGTACCATCCTTCTGTATCATTAAAGGTTCTTCTACGTCATGGCTTTAAATAGATACATATGAATACTATAACCGCATTGTCTCAGTCATGCAATGGTCAACATTTTTGGTTGTAGAAAAATTCTTTTGCTCTGGAAAGCTGTGAAATTACTATCCTTAAAGTAATATTCCTATGGATTAAAAAAAATAGTTTCTTAGAGTACAATGGAATAAGAAAAATCAAGGAATAAAAAACATTTTTAGGGCTTTGATATCTTGCCATATCACTCACCAGAAAAGTTGCTTTGATGCTCCCCCTAGAAAAATCTTGGGCTTCCCTGGTGGCTCAGTGGTAACAGAATCTTCCTGCAATGCAGGATATGTGGCAGGAGCTGAGGGTTTGATCCCTGTGTCATGAATGTCCCTGGTAAAGGAAATGGTAACCCACTCCAGTATTCTTGCCTGGAGAATCCCATGGACAGAGGAGCTTGGCTGGCTACAGTCTATAGCATTGCAAAGAGTCAGACACAACTCAGCAACTAAACAAACACATACTCTAGAAAAGTCTTTGTCTATTTGATAAGTTTAAAAAATGTTGTATTGTTTTAATTTTCATCTTGATGTTATTAAGGAATTTAAAATATTTTCACATGTTCATTAGCTACTTATTTTTCTTCCTTTGTGACTTTCCCCATTTCTTTCTATTGATATCGGTATTTTTCTCTCTTTCTTTTTTAATATTTATTTATTTGGCTGCCCTGGGTCTTACCTGTGGCATATGGGATCTAGTTCCCTGACCAAAGATCCAATCCAGGCCCCCTGCATTGGGAGCTTGGGGTCTTAGCCACTGGACCACCAGGGAAGTCCCTTCTTTTTAATTTATTGGAGCTATTTAGTATTAAGAATTTATTCTTGTCATATGTGTTGCAAATATTTTTCCTAGTTAAAAAAACTCATGCATAAGCATGTTTATTTACCTTAAGAATATTAAAATATTTACCTTTTCCTTCTAATAGTTTAATAGTCAAATTATGTCAAGTGAGAATTTTAACCCATTTGGAACTGTTTTTGGAGGTAAAGAATGAGACAGGGATGAAACATGATTTTCATCTAAATGGTTATCTAACTGTCCCAAAGCCACTTATTGCAAAGACAGTCTTTTTTTTTTTTTTACCCTCACTCATTTGAAATGAAAACACAAACCCACATGGAAAGCATAACCTTGTTGTTATTACTTAAAAGAAGATTGTCCTTTTTTTTTTTTTTAAACTTTTTATTTTGTGCTGGGGTACAGCCAATCAACAATGTTGTGACAGTTTCAGGTGAACATGGAAGGGACTCAGCCATATATATACATGGATCTATTCTCCCCCAAACTCTCCTCCCATCCAGGCTGCCACATAATGTTGAGCAGAATTCTATGTGCTAAACAGGTGTGGGTCCCTGTTGGTTATCCATTTAGAACATAGCAGTGTGTACATGTCCATCCCAAACCCCTTAACTATTCCTTCCCCACATCCTTTCTCTGGGAAACCATAAGTTCGTTCTCTAGGTCTGTGAGTCTCTTTCTGTTTTATAATTTCATTTTTATCATTTATTTTTAGATTCCATGTATAAGGGATGTCATATGAGACATCTCCTTCTTTATCTGACTTACTTCACTCAAAAAGATTGTCATTTAAAACGGAATTTTTACATTTTGTATTTTCTTTGCATACGGTTGAGATATATGAATATTTGTATTGAAAATGATTCTAACTATTACTTTATCTTTCAATAAAGATCAGTAACAGGAATTTGGAACTTGGGTCTAGTTCTGGTTAAAGATGATGTCCTTTATTTCCCCTAAGGTGGACCTAGGTTTTTTTTACTTGGCTGCATTGGCTGTTAGTTATGGCATGTGGAATCTAGTTCCCTGCCCAGGGATCAAACCTGGGCCCCCTGCATTGGAAGCATGGAGTCTTAAGCACTGAACAACCAGGGTTTGGTTTTCTGATATATTGTTTCTGATGTCTTGCTTATTTTTATAAATACTACGAATAATTCAGAACTTGTTTAAACATAAACTTGGCTTACAGAGGTAGATTTAATTGAAGAAAACAATATTATTAGTATAATTTCACATGTTTCTGCAAACCAGTAGCTATTGCATTTCCCATTTTTTTAAAATAGAAGATTTGAGTATATACTTTCCTTGCAATGTGGTGATAATGACAATGCATTGTAATATTCCATTTAAAAGGCATGCACAACTGGTAATGGATCTTTCTGTAAGCATTTCATGAAATAGAGGCCCCAGGTCATGTTTGTTATATCTGTATTTCCTAAAGGGTTTCATGAAATACATGATGGAGCTTTTACCTCTGTACAATAGAATGTAACATTTATGTCTTGCTCTCTGTTAGGTCACTCACCATGGGGAAAACCAGCTGAGGACATTCAAGCAATCCTGGAGAGAGGTGTATGAGGTAAGGAACTGAGGCCACCTGCTAAGAGCTGGCACTAATTTGGTAGCCATGGAAAGATGCCATTTTGGAGGTGGATCCTCCAGTCCTCACCAACTCTTCAGATATAGTCCTAGCCAATGGCTTGACTGCAGTCTTATCAGAGAGACCTTGAGTCTGAACTGAGACAGGCTTGTTGCTGAAATTCAACTTCTGTCCACTGGTGCTGAATTACATCTCAGAGACAGAGCTTTGGGTGAAATAGTGTTACTGCTTTTCCAGGCAAAGGGGCAACAGCAGAATAATGCCCTTAAGACTGTGAGTCCCATGCTGGAATGGGTGTGAGGAGTCTTAACATGTTTAAGGAATAGGGCGTGATCAGCTTGTGGACATTCTTCTGATTGATTGGTAGGGAGTTAATTGGGAGTCAGTATCATCAACCTGTGGTTCTAATTGGTTTGGGGTTACATGCTTGTGGGCAGCACACAGTTAACTTCTTCCACCTGGTGGGGGTTTCAGTATCTGCAAAACAGCTCAAAGAACATAACTTAGAATATTATCTGTAGTCCTTGAGGAAGAACTAAAAGTCTTTCCTTGACTGTTTAATGGCCAAAGTATTATTATCTTGTCTGCTTGACCACTTTCCTTTCTTTCTGCATTTTGTCACTTCTCTGATTAAATGTATTCTTTGAAAAGTTTTTGCACAGACAGAAGGCAAGTGGACGAAATGGGTGGGGGGCTCTCTCCTGGGAAGGCCTCGCAGGGTCCTGCTCAGTTACTGGCTGGGACCTGGGACTTGGGACTCTTTGCAGCAATGCTTGCACCTTTACAAACATCTCCTCAAGCAGTAAAGAAACCATAAGGGACTAAAACTAACTGATGCATGCACTGCCAGAGCAAGTTATGAACAAGATACAAAAGACTAATCACCCACTATCACATCTGAGGAGCTGGGACCAAAAGCAGGGTATTGCACATGATCCTTGCAGACAGAAACTCCAAGGAGGTGCACAAAGCACCCAAAGCATCCCTCCAGCCTGACCCCGGGATCTGCCCCATCCTCACTCCAAGGACCAGCTCTCCACCCCAGACCTCTCTGCCATCCGTGAGGGAGCAAGCAAGGGCACCTGTTACTTATTTTCATTCCCTTGTGCTGCAGCATGCTTCCAAGTAAAGGCTTAATTGAATTTATTGTCTGGCCTCTTTTCAATTTTCGGTAACAAAACTCCTCAGGTAAGCCACTCTTAGATTCCTGGATGTTCAGAATTTGAAACACTAAAGGTATTCTGCTAAGTCATTTCTAGATCATTTCCACTGGAAGAGAATAAAGACTGTAGCAGTGGTATGAAAGACACAATGAAGAAAGGCAGACACAGCCTGCTAAGGCTGTAGCACAGGGTTTGAGGAAAGATGATGAGGGCATATTTAGTAAAATTTGAAGCCTGGGTGGGTTATGTTCTCTGTAGCTTTGGGCCAGCTTCTGTACCAGTTGCAGAACCAGGATTCTCTGTAAAATGAGGATGGTAACGGTGCACACCTTACAAAGCATCTGTATTAGAGCACCTTATCTGAGATGTTGTTGGCACTTAATAGAAGAAAACTTAGAAGGATTTAAAAAAATGTAAAGTCACTGTCCGCTCCATGAAGCTTATATTAAGTACTTAAAGTGGTCTTTGAGGTGGGCAACTGGTACCACAGCTAACAAGATGAGCAAGTGAATAACTGAACAAGTGAATAACATTAAGGGCAAAAACTGTCTGTAAGGAGAAGTAGAGCCTTCCCTGGTGGCCCAGTGGTAAATAATTTGCCTGCCAACACAGGAGACTTCGGTTCGATCCCTGAATCCGGACAATCCTCTGGAGGAAGAAATGGCAACCAACTCCATTAATTTCCCTAGAAATCCCCATGGACAGAGGAGCCTGGCAGGCTACATTCCCTGGATCGAAAAGAGTCCAACCCAACTTAGAAACTGAACAACAAGCAGAAGTAGAGGATGCTAATTTTTAACTCAAAGAAGGAATTTAAAAAAATTATTAATGGCACATAGCACATGGTTGATGCACCTGGGCTTTCTTTAGTTGTGTCCTGTGGGCTCAACAGTTGTGGCTGGTGCCCTGGTGGCACGTGGGATCTTAGTTCCCCAACCAGGGATAGAACCTGTGTCTCCCACATCGGCAAGCTGATTTTTTAACCACTGGACCACCAGGGAAATCCCAAGAAGGAAACTTTTGAAGTGCTTTTCTATAGTTAATAATTTTTATAATGATGAGTCTGTTTTATGGAAACTTCAGACAAAATTTCTACAGATGAAGCCAAACGACAAAGCAAAAAGAAATAACAGTGGAAGCCACAGGCCTCCCCAAAAACTAGTCCGGCAGCTCCATGGCCACGCCTTCCACCATAGCCACGCCTCTCTTAACGCTTGGGCTTCACCCTGCGCTCACGGGGGAGCGCGCTTGCTGCGCCAGGTTCTCAGTCTGGGCTCATTTGCTCGCGAGAGTTCCTCCATCTAGCCTACTGAGAAGCTGTCGGACTCGGAGGCAGAGAAGAGTCGCGAGACTTGACTAGTTCACCCTTTCCAGACTCCGCCCCTCCATCCCGGCACTCCCCCGGGCGCACTTCCGCGTTTGCACGTGTAATTGTTGTGGTTCAACCTCTTGTGGCCGCGGAAGTGCCGGCGGCTTCCAAGATGGCGGCGCCCAGTGTCGGGCGCCTGTGACGCGCCCCTGGTCAGCCTTGAATTGTAGCCCTGATCAAGTCTATGGGGCCATGGACCGGCCTGGGTTCACAGCCTCGCTGGTGGTGAGTACAGGGCGTTAGGAGCGCCGGAGTCCCGCACCGGAGCCCCGCACCGGAGCCTGTGGTGTCTTCTCTGTCTTAGCACCTTCTTCCGGTTTTGCGCGGTGAATCGTCCCTGGGTCACTGGTCACCAGGTCTGGGAGGAAGCGCGGGGGTCCTGGGCCGCGCCGGGGCTTGTGTCACGTCCCTGAGTTTGCTACCTGTGCCAGAAAGGGACAGGAGTGGGTTAGCTGTGGGATACTTGACTCGTCCTCCGCCCCGCTGTTTACCTAAAGGAAAAATAACAGCTTTCGTTATATACTGTAACCACACTTTGGAGAACTTGGCAGTTAATGAAATATTCACAAGAACGCTCAAGTCGCTTCCAGAGCTGTTAGCCAAGACTGTAGTTTCGTTTAGCTGTATCTATTTTATTGTCGAAAAACGATGTATTCGTTCATTCAATACATAATTTATCGGTTATTCTGCGTCTAGGTATTTTTCTAGGCTTTAGGTATGTACTGATGAGCCCAAAGAGCCGCGCTATGCAGTCAGTGGTGTATAATAGGAAAGAGGAAGAATCAACGTGTCTTAAAAAATACCCCCCCCCAACTTCTTCGATAAATATTTTGAAAGCAGGTCCAGTAGGGGTTACTAGATACAGTGGTGAACCAGACAGATTGCCTGTTTTTTCACTGTGGGAGAGTGGGCAGAGACAGAAAACAGACAAATATTTTTACAAAAGCTTTCCTGAGAAATGGAGACCCAGAGGGCTTTCTTCATTCAATTATCACATATTTTCTGAAGGTGTGGGAGATACCATCATGATCAAGATAGACCTGGTCTGGTGGTGGAGGCTGCAGAGGGAAATGACTGTTAGCCTAAATGACTTGAGGCTTACTTTCAGCGTGCTATGGAGAGATGTGGAGAGGGGATCTTACTCAGACGTGGAACGATGGTTTTAAACCCAAATTTGTTAAGATCTGTGGAAGCTAGGTTTTAGAGATGCAGAGAGAGGCTTTGCTGCTTTTAAAGGCGTTTTCCTGTACAGCTGGTAAGATAGCAGTAGTATTGTGAGAGCATTGCTCTGTGGGGAAGGAGGGTAAGCTTTTTAGGTACAGCATCTTGTTTAATTCTGACAAACAATTGAAGTCTTATGTAGTTCTCCCAGTGAGGGAACTGAGGAAGGGTATGTTAGGTAATTTGTCCAAAGTCACGCAAGTGAGATACATTTCATGTGTGTTAGTGTCTGAGCTCAGATTCCAGGCAGTGTGACATGGGATTTCATGCCCCTTATTGCTCTTTGAGATTGTCTCTTAAGTCAACAACAGTAGCAGTTGCTGAAAGCAGGTGTCAATTAAGGAAAGAAACATGGTTTTAAAATTTATTTAGGCTTTGTTAAATAATGGTACATGTGCATACTTTTTAAAGTGTAGTTACAGAGAGTAAAATTAGGATTGATTGGTATAAGTTTCAAGGAAAGTTTTACTCTGGCTGAATTCATTTCATATGCAGTTTCTCTGCCATATATTCTGCCTACTGGTACTGTGATTGCCCTTGGAGATTTGATGGCAGACAAACGAAAGCGTTACCATATTGTGCTATGAAAGAAATGAATTGAGGTACTACTGGGAGAGAATCATTTTGGAGAACTAAGATCCTGCATGCTTCATGGCTTCAAAAAATAAAACAGAATGACAATGACCCCTCCTCCCCCCGCCCCAAACGTGGTTAGTAACCTTTTGCTACAGTCATTAATTCATGTATTCTTCTAATAATTATTAAGTACCTACTGTTGCCTGCTATGTACTGGTGCTGGGAACATATTGGTGAACAAAACGGGTATGGATCTTACAGTCTCATGGGACACACACAAACTTTGAAGAAATGGTCAGATGCTCAACTATAGGATTAAAATTCTAATTGGTGTAGAATAAGAGGGTCTAAACGCAGACTTGGGGGATTAGAGAGCATCATGTACACATTCCTAGAAATGGGGGAGATCAGATGAGTCAGAAGAAAAAGGTCAAGGTGGCAAGAAAGTACCTAGCAAAGCATTAATGATGGAGTTGGGGGTGGAGAAGTTGGGAGTTGGGGGGCGAACTTCTAGAGGCTTGTAGGCTGTACTGTGATTCTGTTTTTCATCGTAAAGGCTTTTGGAAACTTTGAAGAGTGTGGAAATCTGTTTTACAAAAACAACTCTGCCATTAGTGTAGAGGGTCAAGAAGCGCTGCAGGGAGAGTGGATGGAGGATAGTGAAGAAGGCAGGTCTCATAGGAACCCACAGCTTTGCACTGAGGAGGTTAAAGTCTCTGGTAACCACTTCACTGTGGAGAAAACCGAGAATGTCAGGGAGGGATGTTCTCCGGAAAAGCCATGTTAATGTTTTCCTTGTTCTTAGTTGTGGTCTAGGCTAGGGGCCTGTGATCATTTTGCTTAGTTAGACTAGGCAGATGGTTTGGTTTTTGTCCTATAGTTGAGTAGCTGTGATTTTTGTTTTTCATGTTTTTGCCAGCTTTCTTTGGAGAAATAAAGGTTTCATAGCATGTAATCTTAACTCCCAGAGGAGTTTCAAAGCACTGGTTAGACTCTTGCTGTCTGTAACCCTTTTAAATTAAGGTTGTGATATATATGTTATATACTGTATATGGTATTGTGATCTCAATAAATTGTTATGGTGAGGTAAGTCTTGCTGGTTATCTGTGTTATGTTCTTTTTGGATTTTGTCTAGTACTTAGGATTTTCTGTGTAAGCTACCATAAATCTTGAAATGAATCCTTTGTCTGGTAACCTTTTTGATACATGATCATAAATAAAACAATTTCTCAGGCTGAAGAAAAAAATAAATTGGTAGAGTTCCTTAAGATTCAATTGACGCTGACTTGATGTAAAATTATAAGCATTCCTTAAGATTTAAGGTTCTTTAAAAAAATCTTAAACATGTTGCTGTGTCTAAATATGTATGTATTCTTATTTCTGTTAGGTGTATTTTTTTCCAGTGTCATGAATTTATGTGATACTTGAGTTATAGAAGTTTGAAATCCACAGAAGTTAGTAGCTGTTGATTCATGATTTGCTAGATAAGCAGATTGAATCTGATCGTTTACACTCAGTATTCAAAAGTTCTGATGAAAGAAGGGCTGGAAAATCAATGTATGCAAAGTAGCCAAATAGATTAAAAGAGTAATTAACTTACTGATTAAAATTTAGCAGCAGATAACAAGCATCTTTGTGAACCCCTTCCTAAGATTAAAGAGAAATTAGAATGAAGTATAGCATATTTTTAAAGAAATCAGTCATCTCAGACATTCTCACAAGAACTTTAGTTTTCCTTGTGTTTTGAGAAAATGAAGAGGCAGGCAAAATATTACATATTGAATTTATAAAATCCTTAAAGAATAAGTGAGAAGAGTGTTGAAAAAGTTTGCTTTTATTTGCCTTTTTAACTTTCCTAATTGTGACCTTTGCCCTGGGGCTTAGATGATTTCTTTATATCCAGAAAGATATTCCACACTGTCTTTTTTTTCCCCCCCTACTCCCACTTGATGGTCTACTGGCACATCTCTGTGTTCTTTTCGTGACAACTTTTTAGGTCCTTTGCAGAGTGGCCTGCATGGTTCTGTCATGCCTTTCAAGGTAGTGTACACTAATTTTTAATAATTGACCTATACTAGCTCATTGAGAAGCAGAGATTATTTCATTTCTCATCTGAGTAATTTTATTTTTCCAGTGAACTCTTGCAGTGGTTTTATCGTGCATGGCAAGTAGAGCAGAAAGTGTTTGCTAGGCACTGACCCTTATACCACCTGAGCACTTTGTAATCCCAAAGGATGGAAGCAACAGATGATTTTGAACTCTGCCTGTATTTTTTTTTTTTTAATTTTCTTTACTTCATTGTGTTGGTTTTGCCATACATTGACATGAATCCGCTGCCTGTATGTTTGAATAGTATTGATTCCTCTTTTTCTGTGTCATGGAATATATAATTTTTAATGTCTACTTTTACTTTTTGAATAGGTAATCTATTCACATAGTTCAAAGTCCAAAAGATAGGAAAGTTAGCAATTCAGTTTAAACATTGCTGTATAGGAACCATATTGCTGTTTTATAATTTTTCCATTCACTTGCTATAAAATGGTGTTGATTCAGGTCTTTAAATGGTACCTTTAGACCTTGTGTATTGACCTTTCTCTTCTGCTGTCTCTGAGCTTCTGTTTTTCTGAGTTTCTTTTTGCTTTGACTAAGCTGTAACCAGTTTTTTAATGTTCTACCTATGCTATACTGTAATCACAAGGAGCAGACTTGGTTTTCAATCAGGTTTTAAAGTGGACCTTCCCTAAAGCAACATGGTGTCTCTGGGGAGATGATGAGTTTGGGTCAGGTTTAATGCCTTCTAGGAATTTAGCTCTATTTTTTCATTTATTCTCTTAAATTAAAATTTATCAGGGAATTTTCCAATATACATAAAGTAGAGAAAATATCAAGAATCCTCAGATATGGGATTCTTAAAATGTGGATCTAGATTCACAAGCAACATTACCCATTTAGAATGGAAATTTCAAAACAATTTTTTTTTTTAAAAAATTCAGGTTCACTACTCAGTTAAAAAGGCCAAAAATATAACATCTGATATGATTTGGAAAGATCATTGAGATAAACTGTCAAGTGAAAAAAAACACAGCGATGCAAACCACCTTTTACTTAAAAGTAAAATAAAATACATATTCATATTTAAAAAAATTTACCATTTACCTGTTTATTTTTTATTTATGCATTTTTTTGGCTGCACAGCATGTGGTATCTTAGTTCCCCAACCAGGGGTGGAACTTGCGCCCCCTGCAGTGGAAGCACACAGTCCTCACCACTAGATGTCCAGGGAAGTTCATCATATTCATACTTGCTTGAATATGACAATAATATACATATATCTAAAGTAACTTAGGAAGTATACAATAAGAAACCAATAAAAGTGGTTACCTCAGTTTTTCAGGATAAAGGAGGAGACTCTGAACTCTTTCTTGAGGTTTATTTGTTTCACTTTTTTGAACCCTATGAAATAATTAAAAATTAATTTTAAAATTGTTAAAAATATTTGTTTTAAATTTGTTTAAAACTGAATATAATATAAAATTTTACAACTTTATATAATATAATATAATATAAAATTTATATAAAATTTTACAATTTGAAACTATAGCACAACAATGGTTATTTTCACAGGACAAATCTGTAGATTTAGGTAGGTCTTTTGACTATACCAGAGTAGTCTAGTGAAGTTTAAAACCATGTTTGAAAGAAATACACTTTAGAAACTACCTTCTTATCCCCATTCTGCAAATGGCAGCTTATTATTTTTTTTGTAACTTTCTTTTTTTTTTTTCTTTAAAGGCTGGCGGAGTAGCAGGTGTCTCTGTTGACTTGATATTATTTCCTCTGGATACCATTAAAACCAGGCTGCAGAGCCCTCAAGGATTTTATAAGGCCGGTGGTTTTTATGGAGTATACGCTGGAGTTCCTTCTACTGCTATTGGATCCTTTCCTAATGGTAACAATTGTATTGATATTATCATTGCTTTATATAAAGCCAAGCTAATGGGATTTATTTTCAGAATAATATGTGGTCCAACCCTAGATAGAATTCCTTATGTTTAATGTAGTTGATACTTGGAATTTGTTTTCTATTCATTAATCCACTATTTTTGACTCAACTAGTGCTATAGATGCCATCCTAAACAAACAAACAAAACCCCAAAACCATGAGCAATCTTTTGAAAGTGGTTTTCATTGGTAAAGCTCCTGGTTAGAATCCTTAGAGTGTTCCTCTGACGTTGATTGTGATACCTTAGAGCAAGTTTCTCAACCTTGCCTGAATGTTGAAATCTCTTGGGGAGTTTTACAGAACACTGAAGCCTGTGTCTCTGTGAGACGTTTAACTGGTCTTGGCTTTGCCTAGGTATCAGGAGTTTTAGTAGCTTCCTGGGTGATTCAGATGTGAAGCTGACCTCAGTAACCTCTGCCTTGGGGAGTCTCGTGGAGCAGGTGAACCTGTTTTATTTAATCCACCTGTTGGTATACTGTTTTTTTTTGGATACTTATTTTGATAATTGTTTACTGATGGTTTGACTGGCACTCAAACTGAGCAAACAGAAAACCACTACCATCAAACACACACTAACAAAACCACTGCTCCAGAAGATTCTTTAAAAGTTATTTTTTTGACTTTTGATTTAGTTTTAATTGAAGGATAATTGCTTTACAGTATTGTGTTGATTTCTACCAAACATCAACATGACAGAAGATTCTTAAATTCTAAGGTTTGATTTCTTTTTCGTAGTGCATTTCATTAGAAATTCTTTTTTGTTAACTTGACATTGAAATGTCCATCTGCAAGAAGCACAGTATTGCATAAAGATTTGTAGTGCAAATCTTTTTGGTCGTTTAGTTTATCCCTTCTTCCCTTTCCCTGAGCCATTCTTAGAACAGCCAACTGTTTTGAGGTTACCCTTGAATTCTTTTCCCTGGAGAAGGGAAAGGCTACCCACTCCAGTATTCTGGCCTGACGAATTCCATGGACTGTATAGTCCATGGGCTTGCGGTCAGACATGACTGAGCGACTTTCACACTCACTCTGAATTCTTTTATGCCTAAATTTTCAGTAATCGATTATAGCAAGTCACCATTTAGCACGCACTCCATGCCAAATATAGCTCTGTTAGTGGGAGATGGGCCTTGGTTCCTATATTTGTCTGTGTTTCAGTAACCTGATCACCTAATGATTTTTTTTTTTTAAAGAAAGTACTGCTGCCCGTGATCCACTCTCAGAGGTATGGGATTTAATTGGTCTGAGGTGTGGCCTGGGCTTTGGATTTTTTAAAAAATATATATCTCCTGGTAATTTTAGTATGCAGACAAGTTTGGGAACCTCTGAACTAGGGAATTGCAAAGAAATATCAATATGTTACTAAGTCCTTATCTTTTCGATACTCGTTTTTACCTTGTCTCCTTCATTGTTGTAAATAATTTTTCTCTCTTACATATTATGTAGGGATTGTTGGTAGATGAAGTATTAGTGATGGTCTGTAGGGTACATGGGCCTCCATTAAGCTCACAGGGCTGGTTTAGATTCTTGTAAGCAGGAGTTTACATAGAGAATGTGGTTTTGAATTTTTGTATGTTTGAGAAAGTGGATGTTCTTCTTGGACTGCTTTACTTTGCCCTCCACAGAACATCATTGAATAGGAGAGGCTGGGTAAAAAGTCAGAGTGCCAGCATTCCAGAAATGGCTGTTTTTCTTCAAATTTTTTGTGAATTGAAACTCTTTATGAGGCACTTTAAACATTTTTTGCTATTGGTTCAAGTTCTCTTCAGAATACAGTACACCACTGTAACGTTCAGCAGTTGTAGATTTTTTTAAGGATGTGTTGTGCAGCGGGTGGAAGGGACTGAGGGCTGCAAGAAGAGAGGAGAAGAACTGTAGTCAAGATCTATATGTGTTACATGTTTAGAAGGGGATTTTTGTAGAGAAACCACAGTTTTTTTGCTTTGTTTTCACTCCGGGGGGATAGGGGCTCTGGTGCAGTGCCCAATTGGTGGAACTTAGAACTGAGTTCGAGTGGTGGTACTCAAGCCCTGTGGTCCCCACCCTTTTTGACACCAGGGACCGGCTTCATGGAGGGCACCCATTTTACCACAGACAAGGGTGTGTGGGGGATGGCTTGGGATGGTTCAAGTATATTCCATTCATTGTGCACTTAATTTCTCATATTATTACATCATCTCCACCTCAGATCGTCAGGTGTTAGATCCCGGAGGTTGGGCAGCCCTGTTCTAGCCCATTTAGTGAGTGGGCCAAAATAGGACCAGCCTAATTAAGAATTGCAGGTGGGAATGAGGTCCTGCATTAACTGAATACAACTGCGGGCTTGGTCCTCAATCATCCAGGGACAGTGTGCCGCCTCTTCTGGCCTGCTGCTTGTTAGCTGCTGAGGAGTGTTTGTTACAAGCTTACTGACTAACTGTGGAGAACTGGTTTTCACTCTCAAGCTCTTTTCCTGAGTACTTCAGACTTTGCTGTGACATGTTCAAATGACCTTTGAAAGATGATTTTGCCATGTGTTTATCTTTCATGCCAAATCTTTTATGTGACTGATAAACATCTTTGATTAACAGTACATGGCAAGTCTAAAAGCCTTCCTGTGCTGCTAAGGTAGTTCATATGATGGGATAGCTTTTTAGAGATTTTGATTTTCAGTTTTAATTAAATAGTTGATTGTTTTCTTGAAGTAAAGGTGAATTGAGGTAGTAGAATACCAAAAAGTAGCCATGGTTATTTTGAGTATCTAGCAATAAAGCACAACGGAATAGGTGTTTTATTGAGATACATGTTTGCAGCTTTAACCTGTGTAGTTGATTATTTTATGATGATATGTAAAGATATTTTGGATCACGGATATTCATATCCTTTTCTAAAATTCTTACTAAAAAGTGTTTGTCAGTACAAAATGCCAGGTTAGCTGTTAGGGTTCCTCAGGGCATCAGGGATCATGTCTTCTGCATTTTTGTAAGTCCAAGGTCAAGTGTGTAACATGGACTCAGTGAAATCTGTAAGAGTGATGGGATGGCAGGGGAAGAGTACATATTATTATTATATCTGTATTATTTTTACTTATATTTGAAATATGTTTATAAATATAAGCAAATAGTATATAAATATATTTATATTATGCATACTTAATATTATCTTTATTATCTCATAAGTTAATAACTGAGTTGTAGTTTTTTTTTGAGAAACATACTCACAGTTTGCAGAGATATTTAAGCTTTGTGAAAGACTGGTTTGTTTTAAATTTCAGCTGCTGCCTTTTTTGTCACCTATGAATATGTGAAATGGATTTTGCACGCTGATGCTTCTTCATATTTGATGCCTGTGACACATATGTTGGCTGCCTCTGCTGGAGAAGTGGTAAGTAATAAGTTATATGTATAACATACTTCAGAAGTGCAAAGCATGAATTATCTTTAGTATATATATTACTTCATTTCATTTTCAAAAGACCGTACTTTTTTAAATTATGAAAAGTCTTAAATTCCAATAAATGTAAATGGATTAAACATGATAGTTGAAAGATACTCTAGATAGTATGAAAGAAGATTCCAGATATATGTTATTTACAAGAGATATACCTCAAACATAATTATACAGAGAGAATAAAATTAAATAGAAAAAAAAATCCATGTAAATTGTGGTGGCTTTTTGTTGTCAGCATAATTGAGCAAGAACTGTTTCCTAGAACTCCCTTTCCAGGAGGGTTCCAGGTTAGCCTGGCTACCGGAGCAATCTGCACAACATTTTGAAGGCGAAAGTGACGCGGCATTTGCGTTCACGCCCAGAAGGTTGGCGTGGGGTCAGACACTGTTGCAGTTCATACACCTTATCAATGATCTGTTGGCTTCAGGAAGCAAGCCAGGCCTCCAGCTGCTCTACCTCCCACTGGATCTTCTTCAGCTTCTCTCGTTTTGAGTCAGATGTGTGGGCTCTGGTGAAGGATGCTGCTTGGTACTGTAGGACACCCACAGCATTGAGATCAGTGATGGAGAATGTGAAATTCAGTTTGTCCTTGCTTCTCTCCATTTCACACCCATCTTTCCTTTCTGATTGCCTGTCTTCTAAATTTCCGTCCTAACTCTTCATGCAGAAGCAGCAGTTCTGTATGAACTGCCTAATTAGCTCTCACAATTACTGTTTGTATCCCTGTGATAACTCCTTATTCTTACCTTTCTTAGTGATTCTACTTCTCTGGTCAGCCCTCACTGATTCAGAAATGAGAGTGGATAGTAGTGTTAATATTAGCCTCCCCCGCCCCCCCACCAAAAGACTTAAAACAAATAAAAAAGAACCTGTTGTATACTGATATAAGGAACAATTTTCTTGGGAAATGTAATAAACCTGAACTTGGACTAAATAGCATAGTCTCAAAATATAAAGCAAAAAATTGCCAGAATTATAATGAAAAATCAGTGCAGTTATTATCTTCATTGACGATAGTCACATCTACTTTATAAAAGTCCTAGGACCAGGCAGGCATAACTTGTTAAAACCATAGAAGATTTGAACACCGTGGCAGGAATGGTCTGATGGATGTGTATGGAGTTCTGCTCCTGTTTGCTAAAGATTATTTTTTTTAAGTGTGCTTGGAACCTTTAATAAGCATCTCTCCTTGAAGAGAATGTTGAAAGAAGTTAGCTCAAAAGACATTAAATTAACAGAAGTGTTTTATATAAAGCTTCATTTTGACATTGGTTTACAAATAATTTTGTAGAACCCAAGCCAACTCGGGATTTAAAATTGTGTTAATAATTTACTGAACTTACAAATGTGATAGGACTAACAATATGTTAATTTTTGGAGTAGCAAAGAGCATAAAGTAGTAGTTCCTTTATGAATTAGAGACACCTTTAGGAAGCTGATGAAACCTGTCGTTGTCTATCCAGTAAGCTGCACTTATGGGCAATTTGTGGACAGTTTCTGGGAATTTTCGTCCCCCAACTCTTACCCAAAGACTCCAGGAATTGAATTCTGCCTGAAAATTTGTTTAGTCAATGCCATTTAAAAGCAATTTATATTTAATTAAAAAAATCTATTAACCTGTTATCTTTGGCTTATGTTTTTATGGCCATGTTCTGACATTGGAACCCATTGCATGCAGTTATTTTCACGTATATATACTAAAGAACAACAAACGGTGTGAGAGTTTCATTGTCTCTCAGCTTGTAAAAATTCTGTCCTTGTGACTGCTCTTGCCACTGTTTTAGAATTGCCTGTTACTTTGTTTTGGTTTAAATATATTCTTGTAAATTCAACACTTGGCTTATATTTTGTAGTATGTTCTGAGAGCAAGCATTAAAAAGAATTTGGCTGCTTTTGTTCTCATTTCACATAGAGACCATCGTGCTTGAAACTTGATTTGCCATGTTGGAGGATAGACTTTCAGTTTATAAAATTTCTGTCTCTTAGACTTACCAAAATTATATAAAGCGTTAAAAATCAAATCAAGCTAAGGAAAGCTGTTAGGTCCGTCATATTAATGATACAATATTTGATCTGTAGAAAATATTGTATTCTAATATGTTAGTATCTGTAAATTTTTTTTAAAAACTGGAACCTTTTAAATGTAATATTCTGTGTGTGAACTGTTGGGCAAAAGAGATGAATTAAGTAGGCTTCAGAGTTAGAAAAGAAGTATCTGTAAGACTGAAAATAAATAATTGTAGGATAGCTTTATTTGTATTGTGTCTCATAGTGTTTGCCTGGTCTTTAAGGTAGTAAGGCCTCGTGTCAGATGCCTTTTTATAGTTTCTGTGGTGCCAGGAGAACCTTAAGATGAGAACTGATCAGCAGCAGGTATATAGATTGAGGATTTCACTGGTGAAACATGGCTTGATGTTGACTTCGATTTTAAATTCAGGTACAGTTTAGTATGCTAAAAAGTTCATTCCATTTATGGAGTCTGTGAAATGTTTTTCTTGTGTTCCTGTACTCTCTAAACTGTCTTGGTAAACCTCCTGAAGGCTTTCAGGGTCAGTGTTCCCAGTAAATGGACCTACTGCCTTTCTGTTTTGGTCATTTGCTTCTGTTTCATAGAGCATCAACTTTCATTTTCAGATTCAGCCAAGTGTGGTCACTGCAGGAGAAAGAAACAGATGAATTTAGGAGAAACAAATAGGTAAAATAACAAGGAGTAGAATATAAAAAAACATGTATAGCTGTCAGTGGTCAGAAAGGTATAAAGAGACCTAGAGAAAATCAGATAGAGTTTAGTGCAATCCTTGCTCTGTAATGCATTTGTGCTGATATAAGATAGGGTTGCAAACGATGCCTTACAAACCGTACTATATATTTGTTGGCATTAAATGTGTCCAGTTACTTTGTTGTAGTGATGATAAGTGTATGAAACTTAGAAACAAGGGAGCACTGCTATTCCCTGTAGTAGCAGGTTGATTAAAAGTTAATGACAAATCAATAAAACTATAATTACAACCTTCTACCTTATGTTTGTAATTTGGAATACAGTAAAATCGATCAAATAAGATTTAATATGTAACAACAGCAAGAAGAGTCCCATTTGTGCCATTTTTATTACGAGGTTTGCTGTACCAAATCTCTAAATCCCTGTCTCAATTATTTTATGGCTCAGTTTTCATCAGACACAGAAAAAGCCCTCTAAGAAGTAAATAGAATCTGTAATTAGACCAGAAGGCTTGGGATGGGTTTACTTTAGTATAACAGATGCTATGACATTGCAGTAGTAATAATTTTTTTTTTAAACTTTAGAATTTGACTTTTTCTAGGTCTTATCGTACTTATGGCCTTAGTCAATATTGTTTTCAGAAATAAAGGAACATAAAAATTTGCTGTTAAAAGCGGCCCGTGTGATTTAATGTGATCATGGTTGGTGTGTGTGGATGTCCTCACACACACAGATGCTGGTAGATTTTTCTTTTCGGTCCCATTCTAACTTGGGATTGAGAAAGCTAGGAACTCAGTGATATCATGTCTTCTTTTTCCTTTTTTTTGGCCACAATAGGTGCCATGTGGGATCTTAGTTCCCTGACCACGGATCGATCCGGGTCCCCTGCAGTGAAAGCATAGAGCCCTGACCATTGGACTGCCAGGGAGTCCTCAGTGGTCACCTGTTTCCTGAAGTGCCTGTGACAGTACTTCTCCACACATTAAGATGGCCCAGGGAGCACCGACTTTAGAATCACTTGCCTGGGCTTCAGTTTACAAATGAAGTTTTTGGGAAGTGACACTGTGGGTCCTGCATTTTAAGCACGATTCCTAGATGGTTCTGGAGTTCAGTGATATTTAAGTACCACTGATGAAGGATTATCAAAAATTTTAATATATACCCCAGTTGCAAATATTTTTACTAAGTTGACTTAGCGGTCGTGTGTCTTAAGAATACTCAACAGGTATGGAGCACACGGATCAAAAGTGTGATTCCTTTTGTCTTCCTCAGAATTCCATACTTTTCGGCCTCCTGAAAAATCTTAGTTTATTAAACTGGTTAGTTTTTGAGGGTGGCAGTGTATTCACACATGGAGGTTTTGAAGTCAGAGTGAGCATTGCATGCAACGTTTTTAAGGCCAGTCCTGCCGTTGAAGAGTCTTGAAGGCGAAGGCAGTGTAGGCTGTAATTTGACCTTGTAGCAACTAACAAGGTCAGTGGAGCTACTTCGTACAGTAGTCATTCCAGGGGTTTGCTGAATGTCAGATATGGGTTAAGCACATCATTTTTATTCAGCTTCACCACTAAATTGGCTGCTTAGAGGATTAGATGCATTGTTGTCAGGAGTGTCACTGGCTACACGGCACAGTGTATGTATTACTTGTTATTTTATGTTTTCCTTCAGTGGGGATTTAAGCTATTTTTGATTATGTTGTTCATAGCATGTTTTAAAGTGCTTTTCATGATGTTTACCGACCTTTTCTAAGAAGAACCACTGAGCAAAACAATAGGAGAAAGGTTGACAAATTTTGAAATATGTTTCATCTTTTAAAGTGATCATGAAAGGTTTTGAATATCCATAAATTAATAGAGATGCACTCTCATTTGAAATTGTGTTAGCAGTTTGTCAGACTCCTGTGCAATGGTGTAATCAAATTATGGAAGATAAGCTGAGTGGAAAATAAGAGGGGCGTCCCTGAAGTGCAGGATTGCTATCAAGTCAGGAGGAAGCTCACAGGAATGCTGCAGGTGAAAATGCTTGTGTGTTTTAAGATGCTTGAAGGCAGGAGTGTACAGACAGTGCTGGGAAGTTTGTTAGGCAATTAGAATCTGCAGCCGTACTGTTAGATACCAGCCACACTCTCTCAGGCACTTTGCTTTTTGATGTATCTGAGCATATGCCTCTACCAAGGGGGCTTTTTGCCCTGTTCTATCTGTTCATTTTTCATGGGTTGGGGAACCTCTTTTTCTACTTTAGAAACGTTAAGTACAGAAGGCAGACGTCATACTTGCTGCTGCTGCTTTTAAAAAAATTTATTTATTGGGCTTCCCAGGTGGCACTAGTAGTAAAGAACCTACCTGCCAATCGCTTCTTGGCCTTCTGGCTATGATCAACCTACCTGCCAATGCAAGAGACATAAGAGACACAGGTTCAGTCCCTCGGTGGCGAAGATCCCTTGGAGGAGGGCATGGTAACCCACTCCAGTATTCTTGCCTGGAGAATCCCATGTGGAGGGGCTTGGCTGGCTGTAGTCCATAGGGTTGCAAAGAGTTGGACACGACTAAGTGACTTAGCACGCACAAGCATTTATTTCTTTGACTGTTAGGTCTTTGTTGCTGTGAGGGCTTTTTTCTAGTTGTGAAGAGTGGGAGCTACTCTTCCTTGCAGCGTGTGGCCTTTTCGTTGCCGTATCTTCTTGTTGCAGAGCATGGGCTCCAGAGCCCAGGTTCATTAGTTGTGGCACATGGGCTTGGTTGCTCCACAGCTTATGGGATCTTCTTGAACCAGGGCTTGAACTGTGTCCTGCATTAGCAGGCAGATTCTTTACCACTGAGCCACCAGGGAAGTCCTGCAGTTCCTTCTTAAGAATGCAAAACGATAAGAATTACAGAAAATATTGTCTCCAGATTTATAAGAAATAACCACCTTCCTATTGCTTTTCCTTTTTATATCCTTTCCTCATTTGGACTTCTTCATTTCCTTTTATCTCAGCTGCTTTTGTTCAGCTCCTCTTAGTTTCTTCCACCACTTTTGTTATCCTGCCTGGCAGTGTGGATTTAGACCTTAAGAAGGCCTTAATGTGTTTTTGGCAGTGAGGATAAAATACTTCCTTTAGAGGCTTGCACTGAAGACATGCAGATGGACATGGAAGTGTGGACCTACAGTAAAGGGTTCCAGGTATTTTAGGGGAAGTGAATTCGAGTGGATGGGTGGGTGTTGAGTCAGGAAAGGCTTCAGAGAATAGCTTCTTCTTGAGCTGATTTTAGAGGATGATGGTGAGGTGGGTTGGTACAGGGAAGGCTCTTGAACTCAGGCAAACCCCTTGTTAGATGATGCTTTCAAGTTCCACATGGCTCACAGATGTGACTACACCATCCTGGAGGGCCCTTCCTGCTATGCTGAGGAGTTACTGGCTGTTAACCTTTGAAGGTTGGAGCAGAGCACCTCAGAGTTGGTGGTTTAAGAGCCACCCTCCGGCAGCAGTGTGGAAGTGAGCATGGTGTGTGAATGGAGGCGAGGAGACTTCTACAGATCTCAAGGAGAGAGAGATGATCAGAGTCCCTGCTGAGGCAGGGCATGGGATGCAGAGGGAGAAGGTGAGTTCATGAGAACCCAAGTCGGGGTTCGTCTTTGGAGAGCCTTTCCTGCAGCATTCCATCAGTGCGTTTCCTCATGGGTGCCTTTGTTAGCTTGTTGTGGCTGTGTTGTGTGCGTGCTTGAGCTCGTCTCGGAGTCTCTTGAGCTCTGCTCAGAAGCACACCCCAGCTCTCTAGCTGTCCCAGCCTTCTGAGACCGAGCTGAGCATGGAAAGGGGAGGAAGAGGAAGGAGAGAGAGAGGGCAGGGCCTGGCATAACCCCCATGTGGCGATGATCCTGCCGGTAGTTACTCATTTAAAGAATCAGCGTGGATGTACTGAGAGATTGTTCCTGGCGGCTCTTGTCAAGGAGCTGCTTACACACCATTCCACCGCTTTCTTTTTGGCTCCTTTCTCCAACAAATTTCAGACTCTCTGTTGTATGGACTTTTTTCTCCTTAATGTGATAGGCAGCATTGATTCAGGTGGTGTTGACTCATGACCTTGGCCAGCGTGTTTTACTGATTATATTATGTAGTTTGTGTGGGGCAGTGGGGGAGCTCTGTGTTGGCTTTTTATTTAAGAGCAGTGTCGGTTTATGCTGCACAAATTAAGCTCAGCTTTATAGAAATGATGGGTATGATTTTCATATAGGATAATGAAGTTGAAGAATCTGACTTAAACTGCAGAATTTACAGATACTTGTAGATATCTGAGTGCCTGTTATTTGTCTAGTATTGTGATTGGTTCTAAGAAGCATAGAATAAGAAATTTTGACCTGTCCTTGAGGAATATATAAAGAAGTTGGATACATTTACTAAGTAGGTAGAGAGTATTTTGAGGGCCTCTGTAAGGAGGCAGAGTATGGATCACGAGCTGTCAAGTTACACAGATCAGGATTGGAATTGTGTCTTATCTCTGTGTTTGCTGTGTGTCTGCAGGTCATTTACTGGGCCTCCCCAGTGGCTCAGCAGTAAAGAATCTGCCTGCAGTGCAGGAGACATGGGTTTGATTCCTGGGTTGGGAAGATCCTCTGGAGAAGGGCATGGCAACCCACTCCAGTATTCTTGACTGGAGAATCCCGTGGACAAAGGAGCCTGGCAGGCTGCAGTCCATGGGTTCGCAAAGAGTGACTGAAGCTGCTGAGCACGCGTGCATGCAGGCCATTTACACAACCTTACTGAGCTGTTGTTTTCCTTATTTAGAAAAATTGTGTTAATGCTACCCCACTCACAGTTCTTGTAAAGCTTAAGTGATACAACACTTCTAAAGTGTTCAGCATAGTGTCTGATAATGTAAAATGTTTATTAAAAATTGGTTCTGGTCCCATGTCATGCAAATTGCTGTTTGGAGCACATTCTTAGACTTTTACAGATTTGTGAAGGCTGTCAGTTCCAGAAAACAAAGAAATTGAAATACAAAGACATATGGTGATTCACTCAAGGCTTCCCAGCTGCTGTGGAAAATAAAACACCATTGCTAAGTGAATAGTTAGACAAATATTAGACCTTCAATTTCTACTTTTTATACCTTTTAGAAGTGGCAGAACTGGAGATGGATGCTGTTTTACTGGGGTAATGTTAAGAACTTGAATCATTTGAGGCTTACTTCTGAGTTCTCTGAGATTCTGTAAACAACTTCTAGACACAGGGCCTAAAAGATATAATTATTTTTGTTGAGAGGATTATTAACTTTTTGTCTAGAGTCTGGGTTATCGAGTTTGTTAGTTTTGTCAGGGAAGAGAAGACATATACTTAAAAAAAAATCTCTTTTTATGCTCATTGGCTCTTTGTGTATGTGTAAAGAGGCTTATATATAAGGAAGAAAGGCATAGTGAACTTATACCCACTCAGTATCAGTGGGTATAATTTAAACCCTAAGGGAGATATTGGGCTTCCCTGTGGCTCAGACAGTAAAGAATCTGCCTGCAGTGCGAGAGCCCTGGGTTCAGTCCCTGTATTGGGAAGATCTGGAGGAGGGTATGGCAACCCACTCCAGTATTCTTGCCTGGAGAATTCCATGGACAGAGAAGCCTGGCTGGCTACAGTTCACAGGGGTCACAAAAGAGACATGACGAGGAAAGTAAAGTAGGATTTATCAGTTGCTTTTTGTGTTTTATCAACAACTGTGATTCCACTTATAACCAGAAGATGGCAGAATTGACAAGCAGATGAACTGTTGGCAGGGGTTTTGAATTTAAATGGTGGTGTAGAAAAAGGTAATGTTAGATATTCTTAATTTGAAAACTTGTCTTCTAGAAAGAATTTTGGGAAAATAAACTTTAAAAATTTTTTTGGAATGCCCCGAATTCTCATTTTATGTGTGTCTCTCTGTCTCTCTCTCATTAACTTGCCACTTGGAATTTACTATGCAAAGTCTAAAGCAGATTTTTTGTTGTTGTTCAGTCATGAAGTCGTGTTTGACTCTTTGTGACCCCATAGACTGCAGCATGCCAGACTTCCTTGTCCTTCACTATCTCCTAGAGTTTGCTCAAACTCATGTCCATTGATGCCATCCAACCATCTTATCCTCTGTTGACCCCTTCTCCTCCTGCCCTCAGTCTTTCCCAGCATCAGAATCTCTTTCAGTGAGTTGACTCTCTGCATCAGGTGGCCAAAGTATTGGAGAGTTAGCATCAGTCCTTCCAGTGAATATTCACAGTTGTTTTCCTTTATGATTGACTGGTTTGATCTTGCCAGGAACTCTCAAGAGTCTTCTCCAGCACCACAGTTCAAAAGCAGCTTTACTTTGTGATTAAACTTTGATTGGCTCAGTTTTTAAGTTTCTGTTGACCTAACTATGGCATTGCTGGTTTAAACATGAAGAATTAGCTGATAATTAAACCTGGAACCTTTAAGTTCATTAGCTGCATGTAAATATGATACATATTTAATGAAAAATCTGGATCAGTCTTCCAAGGCAATAAAAATCAAAGCAAAACTAAACAAATGGGACCTATCACACTTAAAAGCTTTTGCACAGCAAAGTGAAAGTGTATGTTGCTCAGTCTTGTCCGACTCTTTGTGACCCCATGGACTGTAGTCCGCCAGGCTTCTCTGTCCGTGGAATTCTCCAGGCAAGAATACTGGAGAGTGGATTGCCATTTCCTTCTCCAGGGAATCTTCCCAACCCAGCGATCTGACCCAGGTCTCCTGAATTGCAGGTGGATTCTTTACTGTCTGAGCCACTAGAGGAAACCATAAACAAAACAAAAAGGCATCCTGTGGATTTGGAGGAAGTATTTGCAAACAGTGTGATTGACAAGAGCTTAATTTCTAAAATACACAAACAGTTCATACAGCTCAATAACCAAACAACAACAAAAAATGCAATCAAAAAATGGGCAGAAGACCTAAATAGACATTGCTCCAAAGATGACATCCAGGTGACCAGTAGGCACATGAAAAGATGCTCAACATTTTTAGTTATTAGAGAAGTACAAATCAAAACCTTAGTGAGGCATTACCTCATACTGGTCAGAATGACTGTAATCAAAAAGTCTACAGATAGTAAAGGCTGGAGAGGGATGGAGAGAAGGGAACTCTACTATACTGTTGGTAGGAATGTAAATTGGTGCACCCTTTATGGAAAGAGAGTAAGGCAGTTCCTTAGGAAACTGAAAATAGAGTTGCCATACGATCCAGCAATCCCACTCTTGGGCATATATCTGGGGAAAACTATAATTCAAAAAGATACATGAACCCCAGTGTTCATAGCAGCATTATAGTAGCCAGGGTGTAGAATCAACCTAAATGTCCATGTCCATCAACAGATGAATGAATAAAAGATGTGGTGTATTTATATATGTACATATGAATGTATGTGTTATGTATAATATCATAAAGAACTGTGGTGCTGGGGAGGACTCCTGGGAAAAATTGAGGGCAGAAGGAGAAGAGGGCATCACAGGACGAGATGGTTGGATGGCATCTTTGATGCAGTGAACATGAACTTTGAAAACTTCGGGAGATGGTGAGGGACAGGGAGGCCTGGTGTGCTGTAGGCCATGGGGTCACAAAGAGTTGGACATGACTGGGCAATTGAACATCACCACATGCAATGGAATATTACTTAGCCACAAAAATGGAATAATGCCATTTGCAGCAACATGGTGGGGCTAGAGAATATCATACTAACTAAAGTCAGAGAAAGATAACATGATATCATTTATATGTATAATTAAAAAATAATACAAATGAAGTTATTTACAAAACAAACAGACTGAGACAACAAACTTAGAGTTACCAACAGGGAAAGGGTGGAGAGATAACTCAGGAGCTGGGGATGGGCAGATAGAAACAACTATGTATAAAATAAACGACAAGGACCTATTGAATAGCACAGGGACCGGTATGCAATGTCTTGTAATAAACTGTGATGGAAAAGAATCTGATAAAGGATATATATATATATATCTCTAAACTAAATTACTTTGCTGTAGCTGAAAGTAATACAACATTGTAAATCAATTATACTTCAGTGAAAAAGTTCTAGAGATGATAATCAAAAGATTTGAGTTTTACCCTTGCTTCCTAGGGCAAGTAGTTCCCTGACCTTCATTAACTTCTGTCTCATTGGTTTATATGTTAAATACTGACATAATTAGCCTCTAATATGAAATTAATACTTTTAGGCTGTTTATTAAGCTTCCCACAGAAAAGTGTCAAGTCACATTTTTTTTTTTTTTTTGTCTGTAAACTGTGTTGAAATAGCTGGGTAAAAGATAGTGTTAATACAAGTTACTGTGGGTGATACCCATCAAGTTTGAAGAGGGTCTCAAGAGTGAGAGGTTGGAGGTGAGACTGTTAACGACTGGCAAGTGATGTGGGGGGGTGTGGGGCTTGGGTAGGGCAACGAAAGAACCAGGGTGTTTTAGCAGCTTATTTCTCTCTCTTTTTCTTTGCCTTCACTCATTTTACCTGATATCAGACCGAAGTTAACTGTGATTTTCTTTCCTTTCGTACACTTACTCTTAGGACTTGTAGTTTTGCGTTTTGGTGTTCCATGAATACTAAAAGACATTCTGTTCCCCATTTCAAAAATAAAAACACATCAGAAGAGTTTTTAAAGTCTTGGTAGCAACTTTCATGTTGTAATCATTCTCAATCTGAAGTTCATCAGAATTTTGGTATATTAACATTCCCCTGAGGTCAGTGTTGCATTTGAACATTGGTAAAAAACAAAAAATGAGAAATGTATTTTCTTTATGAAAAGCCTTATTTGTCTTGTCTTTTGATAGAGCTTTAACATATACAACATTTTGGGGTTTAATGAAAATGTCACCCTCCCTGTGTCATGGATTCACACTGAACCCCAGGCATCTGAGGAAAGGATGCTCTAAAGAATGGATATACCCCAAGACCCTCAGATGACATTGCCTTCATTTCTTTTCATGCAGCCATGAGACTGTAACATGTTTTTGTTCCTGTGCAGTGAAATACTCTGTTGTGGCTCAGATTCAAATCTAAGAGAGATCAGAGTTAATAGAAAACCAAATGGAAGGCAAGGGAGCTGCCGAAGGAAACAGAAGCATTACTTTGTGGCCTCTTAAGCCAAAATTGCTGTGCCAGGGAAGTCAGGAAGCCATGCTGGGTGCTTTGTACCTCTTCTGTTAGTTAGATTGTTTTTTGTCTGAGAACCTTTAAAAAATTTCTCTTCTGCTGCTGTATTTTTAAGAAATAAAAATACAACATAAGAACATGGAGGGTTATGAAGCATGAAGTTCCATAAATATTTATGCTGAGGCACACAAGTGGACAATTCCTATTTTCTTGACATATTGGGGTCGTATTTCACTCTTGACCTCTTGAGTTGAAAAATACAAGGAGTTAGTGTACCCTTTTCTTTCTTTTCTCTTTCTTATTTATTTTTCATTTCTATAATGAGTTTTAGATGCTGGGAACTGCCCTGTAAGGTTCATGTAAGTTTCAGTGGACTTTATTTTCTATCCTGGCTTATAAATATGGCTTTAGAAGTTTTCATTCTGACCAAAAATAACATAATTTATATCCAGTTTTAGTTAGTCCTAAGCTGTTTAATGTGTGTGTGTTATTGTCAGTAAGATTGAAACTAAGTGTTGTTTTTGTCAGGGCTAATAAGTAGGATTGTTTCTAAAAGCGTTTTTTAAGTAGTCCTTTGATTTTATTTTGTCCCTCACTTAAAATCTTTGGTTCAAAACAAATGTTTTTGCCCTTTGAAATTATGTTATACTTACGAAGTAATCATACATGTTCATTGTAGAGAATTTAGAAAATGCAAGTGGGCAGAAAGGCGAAACATCACTGGTAATCCCACTCTGTTTTTTCTATTCTTTTTGTAACTATTCATACATATAAAAATAGTCTATTCAGTTCAAAGAAAAAAGATGTATTTAGAAAATTCTGAAGTTTTAGTAATGTTTTTCTGTGGAAATGATTAATTTTTGGCATTTCACCTCTTCTTGGGTAGTTTTATTTACTTTCTACATAAAATAGTACCAAAAATGGTAGATGCAGTTTTGTCGATTAAACCTAAAATCAACTTGGAAAAAAATAAACTAGAGCATTTCGTGTCCCCTGCCCCACCCCTGTTGATTCCAGTTGATTAGTAAAATTAATGCATGTTTTTCCCCTCAGATTATTTATGTTTAGTAGGAGAGAAAGCAATATATTTTCAAAAACTATATGGCATAAGTGAAAAATTTTCAGTTGAAATCTTTTTTTTGGGGGGGGATGAGAATAGTCAGAAAATAGTTTATTTGGAGAATAAAGAGAATCTTTTGAGCTTAAAAAAGAGAAGATATGATGGGCGAAAATTAAGAATTATAGAAATCAAAACCTAAAAGGGTATGCTGAAGATTTCTAGTACAAATCAGCTAAGAAAAGCTAGACCCTGAAAGGCGATGGGAACGCTTACGAGTTCACTGGCACGCTGGGACCACCGTCTAGGTCTGAAGCCCTTCACCCAGACCACTGCTCATCCCCTCCTGGAGCCAAGTCCTGAATGAACGGCCCGGTTTGGATGCAGAATGGCACCCTGTGCTGAGGGCAGTGCAGTTAAAGGGAGGCTGTCCCAGCGGTGCAGGCATGTGCCTGGGCCCCTGGCTCTGCCTTTTTCATAGTCTGGGGATTTTCATGTGTCACCCCATTTCTTTCCTAAACTGTCAACCTCTGCCTTGCTGTTACAACTTTGCCTCATCCTACCTACAGATATTTTTACCATCTGAAACTATCTCTCTTAATGTCTCCCCCAGCTTTCCTGAGAAGTTGTCCACACTCACTCATCTCTGTCTCTGAATCATTTGTGAATTCACTGTAATGGGTCTCCTGGCCCAGCCCTCTACTGAAACCATTCTTGGGACCTTCAGTAACCCTAATGTGTGCGCTGGTTGAGACTCGTGACCCATTATTCTGGAAGTCTCCCTCTGAGACTTCTGGTCCCCTTGACTATCAACTGTCGAGTAGCATTCTTGGTTGCTTGCAGCTGAAATTGATCTTGGCTGTCTTGTGAGAAAAGAGGTTGGTGTTTGGAAAGTCGCTTTGCTTTCTCCCTTGATTTGCTTTGGGTGGCAATGTCCCTAACCCTTTTCTTGATCTACATGTTCTCAGCCTTCCTAAAAGGGTGTGGCCATGTCACACAGTGATGGCCAAGTAGACACCCACTAGGGGACATCTAAAAAAATGAGACCTTTTCTTGCCTGGAATCCAGTTGTGTGACCGGGTTATGCTGGAGGATATTTGAGTCACATTACTCATGAAGCAGCAAGCCTGTGGATGGAAGGCCAGTACGCTAGCGCTGGCAGAGAAGAAAGAGAAAGAGCATGGATTTTAGCTCACTTTGTAGAGGTTCTGCACTAAATGTTGACTTGACTTTCTCCAAAATGCTTGTTAGGTGACAACTTAATGTTATTTATTGCCCAAGCCACTAGTTGGTGTTTTGCTGCTTTATCCAAAAAAGGTTCTGTAATTGACTCAGAACACTGATGGGTTAGCATAGATGGAAGACTGGAAAATGAGGGAAATGAATGGGAAGGGAAGCCATGGCAAGGACCAGTCGGGCCTGTACCTTAGGGTCAGTACAGTTAGGATGCTGCCCCTGGCACTGCCAGCTGGCCCCTGGCCCCTTGGATGTTGCTCTCCCGGTAGCCCCAGAATAGTAGTGTCCAACAGAAATATCCTGCAAGACACTGGTGTAATTTTACTTTTTCTAGTAACCACATTAGAAAAGTGAAAAATAAAAAGCTAGTTGGGTGATTTTAATGCATGTTCTCAATCCACATGTATCCAGAGTATTAGCTTTTCAACCTGTAATCAGTATAAAAGAATTATTGATGGGATATTTTACATTATGTTTTGACACTGAAACGTTCAACATCCTTCGTGTGTTCTGTATTTCCAGCACCTCTCAATTGCTTCTGCACCTTTGCCAGTGCTCTGTAGCCTCACGTGGCCAGTGGCTAGGATTGGCCAGTGTCGCTCAGGATGCACACCCTTGGGTGGGAATAACTGACACGTTAAGCCTAAGTTGGTGACATGGCCTGGGAGGAGAGTGACTGACACCCTTTGTTTTCCTCAGTAGGGGAGCCTCTCACACAGGAGAGTTGAAAACAGCAGCCACAGAAGACCAGTGTTCATTGCAGCAGTTGTTTCCTTCTCATTTGTCTGATTAAATCTTTCTGTCTGCTTTTTAAGAATGGATGTTACTTGGGAATTCAGTTTTTGACCTTTTGACCTTCCCTTTTTGCCCTTAGGTAATTTGATTCACTCTCTTGGTTCCAGCTACCACTTAATGCTGGTGATTTCTATGTCTGTATCTCTAGCCCTGCTCTTTTCTAGCTTTAGTCAGATATTAATTTCTTGGCTAGATAGAGCCCTTTTCATGTGCCAGACTTCTCCTACTCAGTATTCCTCAGTCTGAATGTCTCCTCTGCCCTACACCTGTGTCCATCCCCTGACCCCTGGTCTCATTTGACAGCACCACTCTATTGTAGGAGCATCTTACTCTCCCCACTCTTGACCTCGTATCAGTCACCAGGTCCTTTGATTTAACTCCTGACTCAGATTTCCTTCCCTGAGCCATATTCATGTCCTGCTGTCTTCTACAGAACTATTGTAGCAGTCTCAGAGCTTGTTTCTTAGATTCTTTTTCTTTCCTCTTTGCCTCTTACCTTTCTCTCTCATCCTCCAAGTATTCTCCCTACTGCAGCCAGAGTAATGTCCCTAAAGCACACACAGGTTATTATTCTTCTGCCTTAACTTTGTGTATTTTGTGTGTTTTTTAATTGAAGCATAGTTGATGTAAAATATTATGTAAGTTATAGGTGTACAGTATAGTAGTTTACAACTTTTAGAGATTATATTCTACTTATAGTTATTGTAAATTATTGGCTATGTTCCCGTTTTGTACAGTTTATCCTTGTAGCTTATTTTTTTCCTTGTACCTTAGTTTATATCTGGTAGTTTGTATCTCTTAATCTCCTACCACTATAACTCCCCTCCCCCAACTTCCTCTCCTCATTGGTATCCACTAAGTTATTCTGTAACTGTGAGCCTGGTTCGTTTTGTTATATTCACTGGTTCATTGTATTTGTTTTTTTTTAGATTCCACATGTAAGTGATACCATACTGTATTTGCCTGTCTCTCTTTCACTTCACTCAGCGTAATGCACTCTGAGTCTGTCTGTTGCTGCTGCAGATCCTCTGCTTAAACTTTTCCAGTTGTTCCCATTGTGTGTGCATTGAAGTCCAACCTTTTTGTGTGGCACACACGGCCTCCTTGCTCGGCCATCTGTTCAGTCTTGCTCCCCATTACTTCTGACCTTAAACCTGAAGTTTTGGAGACACGGAATGGGTTGGGTGTGTACACACTGTGGAATGCTATGGGATGACTCTGTTACCCCTGAACACCCTGCTCTCATACTGTGTGCTTTTCTGTTTCCACCCCCCATCATGCCCTTCTTACCTTGCTTTGCCAGCTAATTCTTGCTCATTTGGAAGGTTCTCTGAAGGCATTATATCTGACAGTTTTTGTTTCCCTCAGTCTGGAGGCTGGACTAAGTACCCCTCCTTTCCATTTGCTATGATACGCGTCTCTGCCTCTTTGAAGTTTTATTCTGTTTCTTGCCGTGTATTGTTGAAACTGTTTGTTATATGACTGGGTGCTTTTAGGTCAGGGCAGCTTCTTAGTCTTCTTTACCAGGCAGTTGCTCATGCTGTATGTGGCTCCATCTGTTTTCATTGAACTGAATCAGGTAAATGTGAAGGGAGGCTATGGGTGGAAAGATAAACTGGACCAAATTGCAAATAGCTTTGCAGACACAAAGCATTCAAATGTTTGATGAGTGAAGAAAAGGTAGATTATATTGTTTTGTAAGTCTTGTCAGTTTGGGGACAAAAATAACTTGAGGTAGTTAATCCTTTGTTATCCTTGTTATAGTAGTTGGAGTGCATCCACATAAAGTACTGTTACTTCTGAGCTACGTTTCAGAGGTGATATTGGCCATGGAGTTAGCTGACTCGATGACATCTAGAATCACATCACATACCATTTCTGTTCCTTGTGTCCTGGGGTTGCTGAGGCCTACATCTGTTCTGTGTGTGCTTTGCTCTTGCTGAGGTGAATACGAAGGAAGGATTTGCTAGTATTTATGCCTAGAGTGAGGGTTGGCAAATCACTGCCTATTTTTATAAATAAAGTTTTATTGGAACACAGTTGTACCTTTCACTTATGAATTACTATCTATGGCTGCTTTTGTGTTCCCACAGCACAGTTCAACTGTAGTGACAAAGAACATGTGGCTTGCAGAGTCTAAAATATTTACTGTTTGATCTTTTATATAAAAAGTTTGCTTATTTGTACTCTTGTCGTTGCTGTTATTTAGTCATTAAAGCCTGTCCAACTCTTTGCTACCCCATGGCCTGTAGCCTGTCAGGCTTCTGTCAGTGGGATTTCCCAGGCACGGATAGTGTGGAGTGGGTTGCCATTTCCTTCTCCAGGGGATCTTCCTGACCCAGGGATTGAACCCAAGTCTCCTGCATTGGTAGGCAGATTCTTCAGTTGCTGAACCACCGGGGAAGCCCAGTTTGTACCTTAATATTAAGAGCTACTTAATATTAGAAAGACAAAAGCCTTATATAATACTCAAATTGGGTAGTAATCTCAAATTAGGAATTAGGAGATTGCAGATTGAAAATGGCAAGTATCTTATTTGATGGTATGGTTTTCTTAAATTTCTTGTTTTTGTTTCCATTTTGCTGCATGTGTTATTGAAGAAAGATTGTCTACATTTTTTACTGTGCCATATACACATATATATATATGAAATACATATCTAAAAGTTTTAAAATTAATCTCCTCAACCATATACAGAACACTGAACACAAGAGTCAGGTATGTGAATTCCATATTGGAGAAAAAATGCGTATCCTTGGCAGACTGCTTGGTCTGTGGAGGCTTAAATACCGGACTTCCATTTCAACAGTTTAAAACACCATTTCATGTCTCCCTCCCTGTTCCCTGATGCCTTCTGTCCTCCATTGAGCAGAGTCCCTTCTGATATGACCAGTTCTTTATTGTTAACTGTTTCTCTAAACATAAGTGGTCTTCTGAAATCAGAGTCCTGGAAGTGTGAGATTGAGGTGCTGTGTAACTGACATTGACATGTCCCCAAGGGTGATGTTACAGTTATTTGTTGACTGGTCTATCAACAAATGGTATGGACCAGGCAGGACCTGCGTCTACTCAAGTGGTGGAGTGGGGCCCAAGAGTGCCTGGGGTTACTCCTCCACTGTTGAATGGTGGGGAGATCAGAGGTGCTGGAGCTGTGAACACGTTGAGGCTGGGGATGGAGTAGAGTGGAAGATTGGGGTTATCAGCTGATTTTTCAGTCTTGCCTCTGTCATTGTGTATTACTCCAGTAATGCTAAGGCACTTTTGATTGATTCATCAAACAAACATGTTTGAAATGGCTAGCATGTGAATGCCAGAGGCCCTGCTAGGTGTTGGGAGTTCAGAATGAGTCCATGAGCTCCTTCCCATGGAGGGATATATAGACGGATGTGCTTGGGGCAGCGAGGCAGGAGGTGGGATGACCCCCACAGAACAATGCAGGTCCATTAATGCTCTGAGTGTTTTAGGTTAAAAAAGAAACAAGAACAGAAAACCCCTTTGATGTCTTGCAGTGAGCACTGTACATTGTGCTTTTCTTTAACTGAATTTTTTGCTTATGAAAAATTTTCTATTTTCATAACAGTTACTTCATTTTAAGGATATAATTAAATTTATGTATTTTAGGTTGCCTGCCTGATTCGAGTTCCTTCTGAAGTGGTTAAGCAGAGAGCACAAGTATCTGCTTCTTCAGGAACATTTCACATTTTCTCTAACATCTTATGTCAAGAGGTGAGAATATGTGTGATTTTTATGGCAGCATTGGGTCTTCGTTGTAGCATGAGGGAACTAGTTCCCTGACCAGGGATTGAATCTGGGCCCCCTGCCACTGGGCCACCGGGGAAGTCCTGAGAATATGTTTTTGAGCTCTTGTATTGAGGATAGTTTATTGTAGCTGATAGGAACATTGTGGTCCTCATCCCAGGAGCCTTAGAGTTTAAGGCTAAATTTATTGTCCAGTTATAGCAACTGTTAATGCTAAGATTATCTTTGCCTTTCCAGTGTTTTCAATTTCTTATTTTCATTTTTATATCTTTTTCAAATTTCTAAACAAATGCACCATTAAGTATGTGCCCTACATTGTAATCGGCCTGTTGTTCTTTTAGAATCAGAAATAGAATAAATAGTGAATATGTAAAGTGAATAAAGATGTATTAAAACATCACTACAGAATTTGAGGACCATGGAAGAGACCTCTGGTAATGGACTGATACTAGTGACCCATGTCATAATATTTATATAAACTTGTAATTCCTCTTATACTGGTTCATGTTAAACTGTGGGTCAGAAATCATGCTTGCTGACCATGTGACTGGGGACCATTGAGCTGCTTTTCTGTATAGTTTGTACAGAAGCACCCCTCCCATCTTTTTTTTTTTAAATGCAAATCAATCTCATGAAAATTTCAGTGAGTCCAGGTTTTAGGAGAGTTATTTTTTATGATCCCTCTGTCACCTTGATGAGAAGACATTGACTATTTAATTGTGTGAATGAGATCAGTCCAGGGAAGGGTCCCTGTTGAATCATGTGGATGGTTAAATAGATCAAGACTTGTCCACAAGTATTTATCACTATTGAGAGATTATTTATGAATTTATCATGTCTGATGATTGAAACTATGAAATATAATTGTTTTTACATGAAAGGATAGCATTCTGTGTGCATTTGCTTTTGAAAATATGTTTATTTAAGGCATCTCAAGTATTTTTTTCCCCAAGAGACTAAATGTTGAAAACTAATAAAGCTTAGTTGAATTGTAGTCAGCTTTATTATTTTATTACAGATGTTCTCATTTGAAAGGGAGCTAACCTGAGCTTTATATACCTTAGGCCGGTTTAGGACCTTTAACCTCTTGGAGAATTGTGGTGATTCTGAATATTTTAAAACTCAAACTTTAGAAAAGGTTAATCTGCATTTTGCAGAATGTTGTTTAGAAGACTTTCTGAGCTCTGGGTTTTTATCTGTTTCAGGGCATCCAAGGGTTATATCGAGGCTACAAAAGCACTGTTTTAAGAGAGGTAACTAACTTAATTTCTAATATTGAAGTATAAGAGAATGATATGCTTTGTTCAGTAAGTTTATTTGGAGAGAATGTTTTAAAAAATTACAAAGGGAAATTACCAATCACTGTGTAGTCTTTTTTTTTTTTTTGGCTAAATTTTTAAGGCACATGATTTAAAAAACAGTGTATTTTTATTTTTGACTGGTCTGTTTGCGTGTGGGCTTTCTCTAGTTGTGATGAGCAGGGGCTAGTTGCAGAGCAGGGGCTTCATGTTGTGGTGGCTTCTGCTGATGAAAGAATGGAGCCCGCTAGGGCACACGGGCTCCATAGCTTGCAGCACATGGTCTTAATTGCCCCATGGCATGTGAAAACTTCCTGGACCAGGGATCAAACCTATGTTCCCTCCATCGGCAGGTGGATTCTTAACCACTGGACCACAGGGAAGTCCACTGTACCTTTGTTCTTAAATCTGACGACTGGGTAGAATGAGTTGGTCCTGCTGAAAGAACAACCCCAGTGGTCAGAATGACCCACCCTGCAGCTTCATGTTTATCTAAGGTGGCTACAGGCCACCGCAGCTGACATAGTAAGAAATAGCTACTGAGGGTAAGCTAGCAAGTTAATTACTGTAATACACAAAATGAATGATAAAATGGTCATGAAAGAAGGACTCTGGGAGACAAGTGTCTCAAAAGTCTGTTTTTAGATGAAAAATTGTACAGTTAGCTCTTATATTCCTGATGACAAAACACGATGTATTAGAAAGTTCAGTCTGGACTGGAGTGCTGGCCCAGCCCAAGATTCTCAGTGCAGTGTGCCTTGGAGCAAGCCTTCCGGCTTCGAAATTCTGAGGTTCAGTATGTGGTCAATGTCTTTTTTCCTTTGGTTGAAAAAAGCAAAGTATTATAGTGTGTATATTATTGCAGAAAACATGTTTTAATTTTTTCTTCATATACAAAAGACTTTTTTGTTGTTATTTGTTTTTGTTGTTGTTTTACTTTTTTTTAGATGATATTTCTAAGATTAAAAGCTAGTTGCTCTACAGTGTTGTGTTGGCCTCTGCCACACAATGAAAATCAGTCATACTCTATCTATTCTGTCTCCCAGAAGAGGCTATTTTGAGGTTTAAAAGTTGATTTATAGATAAGGTGGCATCTGGAATATAAGAGAAGTCTTTGGTTTGGGACGTAAGTTGATTTCTTTCTTTCTTTTCTTTTTTTTTTAATGAGTTTAAGTCCTAGACTTTTTTTTTTATTTTTGAGGTATAATTGACAAATGAAATTGTGAGGCATTTGAAATATACAGTGTGATTTGATGTAGGTATACATTGTGAAAAGGATTAGGACATAATTTTCTATTAAAATGCGAAAGAGAATCTGCAAACCTCTCCTTGAATCCTTGTTTTCTGTTTGGATTTCCCTTGGATGCTAAAATGTTCTCATTTATAAAAATGTGTTTAATTTAAATATATATTGTCATAATTAGCAGAAAATTGAAATTCTTTGGAACCTGAATTTTATTCCCAGGTAGTTTTTTTGTTTGTCTTATTTGTTTGTTGATAGTATAGATTACAGTCTTCCTTATGAAACACCGGCGCTGTTACATGTTATTTGAAGCTTTGATTTCTGAGAAGTAATAACCCTTAGTGCAGTGGTGGTGTTGATGTAAATCTATGAAAAACTTCTTTTGAAGGCAGACTGAATGTTTCAAAATTAAGTTACTTGTGTAAAGATGACTTCTGCCTTTCAAAATAACCATCTTCATTCTGTACTTATTTTCTGACTCACTAAACACTTGTTATTTACTCAGGTTTCACCTGGGTGCAGGAAAGAGAGAGGTGGGCAATAAATCTCTTTCTTGTTTTTCTGTGATATGCTGAGTGAATGAATGTGTTTATATGCCAGAGAATACTCATTCTGCATACAAACAAATAGGTAAAACATGGTTACAACTGCATTCTGTTCTTTTAAAAATTTGTTTTGACGTACATCACACTAGTAATTAATTTCTAGGCTGCAGTTCTTGCTAAAAGTGCGACCCTGCTGAGATGACGTTGGTTACTCAAAATGGCAGTGGTTTGCTGAAAATTTAATTGGGGTCTTCTGCATTATGCATTTTCATAAAAGATCCTTCAGAATTGATTTTAGTCGAGATATTGCTTTTGTACAGATTCTCAGAGAGAATGAGAGAAGAGTTAGTGCCAAATGAAACATAGCTTCTTCTCAAAATAAGAAAAGTAAGAAGTGATGTATCTTCTTTAAACAAAATTTTTGCATTATAAGTAGTTTCAGTTTTTACATTGTTCTGACATCAGTATAAGATCTTTTCACCAAGAGCTTGTTTGATTGTTTCAATAAGAAAATACATTGAAGCCTTGGTGAGAATCACAGGGAAGCTTATACATTTATTCTGTGTGCGGTTTTTGTTTAAAATAGTTTTATCTTCCTCACAGTAGCCCATTAGAATGAAATTGAAGTTTGATTCCATTTCTTATAAGATAGATTATGGGTGTTCTTTAGATTTTGTGAATGCTGTGACATGGTTTTTTCTACATTTGATGTTTGTGGAGATTGCATGCTTATCCCTTGTGTTCTCCTAGATTATTTTAGTTACTGTGAATTTTAGACAGAATCTAAGCAAGGTGAACCGATTATATTCTTTATCTCACCCTTTCAGTATTCATTTTCCTCATGATCTAAGCCAGGTTAAATGTGGCCAAGCATTGTGGGGCGGTGCGGTTATTTCAGTAACATGGAAATGGGGAGTAAAGTCACAGCAGCCTTTGCAGCCAGGCTGGTTTCAGAGGGTCCGTTGACCCAGACACAGCATATTCAAAAGCAGAGGCATTACTTTGCCAACAAAGGTCTGTCTAGTCAAAGCTATGGTTTTTCCAGTAGTCATGTGTGGGTGTGCATACATGACTGAACTGAACTAAGCATCAGGGTCTATAGGAGGCACTTCATGTGGATCTCTTTGTTTAATTCACACAATAACTTCAATATAATTAAAACCATCAGTTCACAATAAAGGAATAAACTTACTCTAAGATACATATTCATATGCCCAGTCTCACTTAAAATTACAGTGAGACCACTTCTCACCTCTGAGATTGCTAGTAACATCGGTGAGAAGTGTGAAAGTCTTAGCTGCTTAGTTGTGTTCAACTCTGAGACCCCGTGAACTGTAGCTTGCCAGGCTCTTCTGTCCATGGGATTCTCCAGGTGAGAATACTGGAGTGGGTTGCCATTCCCTTCTCCAGGGAATCTTCTCAACTCAGGGATCAATCTTTGCTGCACTACAGGCTGATTCTCTACCATCTGAGTTCGCAGGGAAGCCCCAGTTGTAGAGTGGCTGCCCCCACCCGGCTTCCTCGCAAGAGTGTGAGTCGTTCAGGGCAGAAGTGTTCTCTGTGGTGCGCGACACACACAGCCGGCGCCCTTAAAGGGAGTAGGGTATGTGGAGAAAACCCATTTGTTGAGCTTAACTTACTGGAAATGACTTGCCTGTCTGTTTTCTTTTGCTACAGAAATTCGTTTCTAATTCACACCCAAGGTCAAGAGGCTGCTCTCCATCCAACTTCTGGGTCAGTCACTTCAGTTCAGTTCCTCAGTCATGTCTGACTCTTTGCGACCCCATGGACTGCAGCACTCCAGGCTTCCCTGTCCATCACCAACTCCCAGAGTTTATTTAAACTCATATCCATTGAGTCAGTAATGCCTTCCAACCATCTCATCCTCTGTCATCCCCTTCTCCTCCCGTCTTCATTCTTTCTCAGCATCAGGGTCTTTTCCCATGAGTCAGTTCTTTGCATCAGGTGGCCAGAGTATTAGAGTTTCAGCTTCAGCATTGGTCCTTCCAGTGAATATTCAGGACTGATTTAGGATTGACTGGTTGGATCTCCTTGCAGTTCAAGGGACTCTCGAGTCTCCTCCAGCACCACAATTCAAAAGCATCAATTCTTCTGCACTCAGCTTTCTTTTGATCCACCTCTCACATCCAGACATACTGGAAAAACCAAAGCTTTGACTAGATGGACCTTTGTTGGCAGAGTAATGTCCTACTTTTTAATATGCTTTCTAGGTTGCTCATAACTTTTCTTCCAAGGAGTAAGCGTCCTTTAATTTCATGGCTGCAGTCACCATCTACAGTGATTTTGGAGCCCCAAAACATAAAGTCTCTCACTGTTTCCATTGTTTCCACATCTATTTGCCATGAAGTGATGGGACCATATGCCATGATCTTAGTTTTCTGAATGTTGAGCTATAAGCCAACTTTTTTACTCTCCTCTTTCACTTTCATGAAAAGGCTCTTTAGTTCTTCTTCATTTTCTGCCATAAGGTGTATCTACATATCTGAGTTTATTGATATTTCTCCTGGCAATCTTGATTCTACCTTGTGTTTCATCCAGTCCAGCATTTCTCATGATGTACGCTGCATATACGTTTAATAAGCATGGTGACAGTATACAGCCTTGATGTACTCCTTTCCTGATTTGGAACCAGTCTGTTGTTCCATGTCCAGTTCTAACTGTTGCTTCCTGACCTGCATACATATTTCTCAGGAGACAAGTCAGGTGGTCTAGAATTCCCATCTCTTGAAGAATTTTCCACAGTTTATTGTGATCCACATAGTTAAAGGCTTTGACATAGTCAATAAAGCAGAAGTAGATGTTTTTCTGGAACTCTCTTGCTCTTTCGATGATCCAACGGATCGTGGCCCCGCCCATCAGAACAAGAACGAATTTTCCCATCAGGAAGTTTCCATAAGTCTCTGATCCTTCTCCGTCAGAGGGCAGACAGAATGAAAACCACAGTCATAGAAAACTAATCAATCTGATCACCTAGACCTTGTCTAAGTCAATGAAACTATGAGCCATGGCGTGTAGGACCACCCAAGATGGACGGGTCATGGTGGAGAGGTCTGACAGAACGTGGTCCACTGGAGAAGGAAATGGCAAACCACTTCAGTATTCTTGCCTGAGAACTCCATGAACAGTGTGAAAAGGCAAAAACATAGGACCCCGAAAGATGAACTCCCCAGGTTGGTAGGTGCCCAATATGCTACTGGAGATCAGTGGAGAAATAACTCCAGAAAGAATGAAGAGACAGAGCCAAAGCAAAAGCAACACCCAATTGTGGATGTGACTGGTGATGGAAACAAATTCCTGATGCTTAGGATATATTCAAAATATGTTAACTATGATTAATAGTATTGGTAACTGAAAGGGCTTTTGACAGGCAATGACATCTCAGTGTGGCATGCCACTGTCTCTCACCAGCTGTTTGCCCTTGGCAAGTTTCTTAACCTCTCTGAGCTCACGTTTGCCTGTGTGTGTTGAGAACCTCATATTGATTGTTCTTGCTGCAGTCTCATGAAGGAGGTGTTACAGCAGTATGGTCTGCTAAGACCAGAGATGAAGCAAGCTGCTTCTGGGCTGTGAGGTTCTTGAACAGGGATGCAGCCTTGTTCTGTCTGCATGTGAACATGTGAATGCCATCTCATGATGATAAATAAACACTGGATGTGTTCGAACCAGAGGCTCACTATTACTGCGTAAAGAGCTTCTCAGCTCCAGCTGGAGACTGTTTTATCCAAATGTCTTGTGGAATGAAGTTGTTTATTCAGTTAACAAATTGCAACCTGCAGTTGATTTTGTGTTCGCTGGCTACTTGTATACGAAAAACAACATATTGGTTATACTAACGTACAGTTACTCTAGTTGATGGTTGAACTGATCAACATTGCTAATGTAAATGGGTTGGAAAATTTTCCATAGTTATTCTTTTTTAGGTCATGTTGTTAATTTACTGGAATTTTTTTCTCCAAATAAGCTTACCGACTAAGAGGAAGGCTTTCTTTCAAAGATTGCAATAGTTGAATGATTTCTGTTGAAAAACGTTTTCAAGTAACTGTGGCTAGAATTGTTATTTACCATTCTTAAGTCTGTGTACTATTTCCTGTCTTCATGATAGTAAGAAGAGAAAGAAAGTATTCTCTGATGAGAACTTTGCTCCTTCTGTCAAGGCTTTGTATCTGTGTGTGTGTGTGTGTGTGTGTGTGTGTGTGTGTGTGTGTGTGTGT